>JACEFO010001799.1:0-600000 GCA_015342445.1 Digitaria exilis
GGTTGGTTTGACAACTGGAAAGACTTCTATCCACTTTGTAAACTTGCAATTGCCGACAAAGCAGTATTTCGAATCCACCAGGCGCCCGGGGTAGTTTTCCCATATATCAAGCCCCCAGCATGCGAATGGCCATGACGAGGTATCAATATTGATCTTGTGAGCAGCTGATGAGTGATGACGAAGTATTGACAACCCTGCAGTGACGAACGATTTCTTCAGCGTCGTGTAGAGCTGTGGGCCAATAGAACCCAGCACGAAGGCTTGCCTACAATGTGGCAGGAAGCTGCATGATTGCCACATTCTCCTGGCGTGTATCTCCTCCAAGATGCTAACTCCTTCTTGCTGTGAGACGCATTTCATCAATGCGCCAGAAGCGTGCACCACGTCGGTACAGTGTATCGCCGATTATGACAAGGACTTGCTACGGCGGACAATTTGCTGAGCTTCTGCCTTCTCGGCAGGGAGTTTTGTCGTGCAAGATGTAGTCTATAATCGAGCACTCCAAGTAGCGTCGATGAGCATAACCTCGGGAGCTGGTGTGTAGCATTGGGGGTTGCTGCTGCAGAAATTGATGGCTTGGAGAGTTCATTGCGAACACCCCGCTGGGTACCTCTGCTCTGGGAAGAACCAGCTTTGATAGGACGGTCTGCAGCCACGTTGTAATCTCGCTCGACATGATGGGAATTCAATGCCGAGGAAGTGTTTTTCCAGTTGCGGACTTCTTCACAGTATGCGTCCATGTCTTCATGGTTGCGATTTCCAGTCCTTTATTGACTTGTTGATGACCAACATGAATCCCATATACCAGCAGCCGCTTGATACTGAGAGTAATGGCCATCTTCATGCCGTGAAGAAGTGCTTCGTATCTGCAGCATTGTTTGTGACAGCAAACTGAATCTGCAGAACATACTTGAGTTGGTCCCCTCGAGGTGAGAATCCATACAGAAACTCCAGCGCCTCCGCCTTCCAGCTGAGTGACCGTCGAAGTACATGATCCAATGCTCAGGCTTTGGCGGTAGAGACTGGGAGATTGGTGCTCGGTCCATTCTGATATGAAATCAGTAAGGACTTGAGACTTCATGGCCGTGCGAGAACGGAACTCAATGCTGTATGTTCGAGCTCGACAGCCCACTTGGCGATTCGCCCAGTAGCGTCTTGATTATGGAGAACCTCGCCAATGGGATAACCAGTAACCACAATGATCTTGTAGGTGTCGAAGTAGTGTCGCAGCTTTCTGGATGTCATTAAGACAGCATATAGAATTTTTGAACTTGAGGGTACCTGGACTTAGAGTCCGAGAGGACTTCGCTCACAAAGTACACAGGCCGCTGAATCTTTTGAGGTGGCCTTCCTCGTTGCGTTCAACAATAATGGCGCACTGACGACATTGGTGGTTGCTGTAATGTAGAGCAAGAGATCTTCGCCCGGGAGCGGTGCAGTGAGCACAGGAGCGTAGTCAGGAATATCTTGAGCTTGTCGAAAGGCGTCCTGAGCTTCCTGAGTCCACTGAAATCTGTCTTGCTTCTTGAGTAATTTGAAGACTCAGTACCGCGTTCCCCAAGCTTGGAGATAAAGCGGTTGAGTGCAGCCATGGCAGCCCGTAAGCTTCATGACATCCTTGACAGTGGTTGGCGGCTCCATGTTCATGATAGTTGCTATCTTCTCTGGATTTGCTTCGATACCGGCGTTCACTGATAATGAACCCAAGGAGCTTTCCGGATGGAACACCGAAGACGCATTTGGTGGGGTTAAGCTTCCACTGCCATTTGCGTAAGTTGTCGAACGTTTCGGTGAGATCAGTGATGAGATCCTCGGGATTTCTTGTCTTGACTACCACATCATCAACGTAGGCCTCAACATTTCGGTGAAGTTGTTCTTGAAGACAACCCTGTATAGCCCTCTGATATGTGGCACCCGCATTTTTCAAAGCCAAAGGGCATTGTTGTGTAACAATATGCACCAAATGGCGTGATGAACGCAGTTTTGATCTGATCCTCTTCTTTCAGTGATATCTGATGATACCCTGAGTAACAATCGAGGAAACAGAGTAGTGTACACCCGGCGGTGCTGTCGATGACTTGGTCGATGCGAGGAAGCCCGAAGGGATCCTTCTTGCAGTGCTTGTTGAGATCAGTATAATCAACGCACATTCTCCATTCATTTGAATTCTTTTTTCTTACAAGAACCGGGTTGGCTAACCAATCCGGATAAAAGACTTCTTTAATGAAGCCGGCTGCTAATAACTTAGCTAGTTCTTTCTTGATGGCCTCCCCGACGCTCTGTGGCAAATCTTCGGAGGCGCTGCTTCTTAGGCTTCGCGCTCTCGTTGAGGTCCAGCTTGTGCTCGATCAACTCTCTGGGTACTCCAGGCATGTCGGAGGGTTTTGTAGCAAATTATGTCCGCCTGGGCTCGCAGGAAGTCGACGAGCGCGCTTTCCTATGCGGGAGTGAGGTTGGAGCCGATCACTGCTGTCTTGGAAGGATCTCCTGTTTGGAGATCGATCGTCTTCGTGGTGACCTTCTCCACAGGCTTGATAGCCCGTGTCTTCTTCTGCGTCGGGGCGTCATCATCTTCTGCGATGACGGCCGCAGCCAGGGGTTGGAGTTCCTGGCGATCGATGGTGGACGCGGCTCTGACGGCGTGCTCCACTGCTCTTTATCGCAGAGGTAGGAGCGCTTGATGTCGCCGCGGAGGGAGAGGACGCCGTGAGGCCCTGGCATCTTCAGTACCAGGTAGGTGTAGTGGGGATGGCCATGAACTTGGCCAATGCAGGTCGCCCGAGGATGGCATGGTAGGAGGTCTCGAAGTCTGCAACTTCGAACTTAATGAACTCTGTACGGTAGTTTGATGACGTACCGTACGTGACGGGCAAGGTGATTTGCCCGAGGGGGATGGCGGCCTTCCCGGGCACGATGCCGTAGAAGGGAGTGTCCGCCGGCTGCAGCGTGCTCATGTCGAGGCCCATGGACTTCAACGTTTTGGCGAAGATGAGGTTGAGTCCACTGCCTCCGTCGATCAGGACCTTGGTGAGCCTGCTGTTTGCTACCACGGTCTCGAGGACGAGAGGGTATCGGCCGGGAGAAGAGATCTCGGCCCACTGATCCTCGCGGGACCAGGTGATGGTGGTGTCGGACCACCGTAGCGGTGTGACCACCGCTGGTTCTGCTGCATAAGCCTCGCGTCTTGCATTCTTGCGATTGCGCGAGGTGTCGCTGACTGCCATGCCTCCGAAGATGACGTTGACAGTGTTGTTGATGTCTGGGAAACCGCTGTCTCCCTTGTCGTGGTCGTCGTTTCCGTCACCAGCCGGCTTCTGCTTCTTATTGGGGGTGCTGAATGTCTCCCGGAGGAGCACGCACTCGCCCATGGTGTGCTTGCCGTCGGTGTGGTAGGGGCAGCGCTTCTTGAGAAGTTTGTTGAACTCCTCTCGTCGTTGCTGCGCGGATTTGGCGGAGCGGACGGTTTGAACGGTTGCGACCGTGTTGTGTGGTCGCTTCCGTGGGTTGTTGCCGTTGCGCTGGAAGGAGTCGCGCGGCTGATCCCTGTTGTCCTCCTGGTTCTTGCGCCCAGGGTTGTTGGGTCTCTTGCCGTAGCGCTCCCGTTCTTGATCATCGGTGTCCATCCAATTGGACACCAGTGCGCGGAATTCCTCGAGGTCGCGAGGACGGTTGTGACCGAAGTCACGGAAGAGGGTGCGATCCGTCATCCCTTCTTGAAAGTAATCAATGACTTCGGAGTCGGGGATGGGAACGCAGGATGCCTTGATGGCGAAGAATCGCCTGTTGTAGTCGCGCAGGGACTCCTCTGGCTTCTGCTTGCATGCGCGGAGTTCATACTTGCTACCGGGCGCTCGAAAGAACCCTGGTAGTTGGAGACGAAAGCCTTCTTCAGCGCGTGCCAGCTATCGATGGAATCTGGAGGGAGGGACTCAAGCCAGGTAAGAGGACCCTGCTCCATCGCAACTGGGAAGTAGAGCATCTTGGAGATGTCATCACCCCCTGATGCTTCAATTGCCGAGGAATATCTGCGCAGCCAGATGTTTGGGTCTTGCTTCCCGTCGAAGTGGGTAATGCCTGGCGGCTTGAACTTCCGCGGGAAGGAGCTGATGCGGATGGCACGTGTGTAGCATGGAAGAGCATCGGGATTGGGGACGCCGCATCTGCCCGCCGAATCCGCAACGTGGGAAGTGGCTCTTCCCTCTCTGATCCGGATGATGTCGTTGCGGGCGTCGTTGGGTGTGTTATGAGAGCGAGCTGGACGGGGTTCTCCGCGACGCTGGGACCTGGGAGGTTCCTCGCGAGGACGGCGGGGTTCTTCGCGAGGCCTGTTCTTGTCCTTGTTTTGGCCTGTGGAGCTGCCGTAGTGGCTGCTCTGACGCTTGGCCGACGGTGCTTGCTGGCGCGAAGAACTCTTGCTTTTGGATGAGGAGTGGCCTCCATCCAAGCGATCGACCATGACCGCTGCGGCTTCTAGGCGAGCCTTGGCGAGGTTGATTTCAGGGGTTGTCTGGAACCCCTCGAAGACGCTGACCCCGAACAAGATGTTGGCCACGGGGGAGTTGAAGATCTCCTGCTTGTCGAACTCAGGATTGAGGTTCTTCTTCTTGATGAAGCGACGTCGCAGGGCGCGATTGCGATTGCGCTCGATACGGAGCTCCCGGTCCGCGTCGGTTTCTCCTTCCTCCGTTGGTGCGTCGTCGGAGACGACTTCTTCATCGCTGTGCTCGCTGAGGAGCACGCAGGACTGGCGACCGGGGTTCTTTAGCCCGGTTCTTTTGTTACCCTTGGTAACAAGTAGCTCTCTGCCTTCTTGGAAAGGAAGCAGAGGTTGAATGTCTCGTACCGTGATAGGTACGTTTGCTTCGAACAGAGCCGCCTCGGGGTCCATGCCAGGCCAATGAACGATAACCCCTGAGGGGGTTGTGGTCATGACAAGATCCGAGGTTGCTCCGCGGGGTTGGAGAACCTTCTTCTTGAGTTGCTTCTGGTGGACCGCGGCTGAGTTTGTTAGCCCAAAGGGAAACTGGCCTGCGCGCGGTCCACGTGGCGAAGTCCTCGTCCCGCGGGAGTTGGAACCAGGGTTCCTGGGTACCCGCGGGGTTGCTGTCACGGTCCGGATTGTAGAACCCTGGCGAGACTCGGAAGTGATCCGGAGCCCGCCGGGGAGTCGAGGACACGTGGCTTGATCCTGCCCCTTGGTAGGGGCTGAGTTGTCGTGGTCTGCCCGGGATTGGATCTGCTTCGGGCGCCACGTACTCCTCCGAGTAGGATACGATCCAGAGATCGTGTCGGAATCCGGAGTCTTCCGAAATCCACGCGGGGCGATCTGCGCGTGTGGCGGAGTTGATGCAACCGCCTCGTCGCGCAGTTGACGTTGAAGTTCGCCTTCCTGGTTTGCGGTGCAAAGCCAGGAGCCGAAGATGAAAGAGGCGCCTGCCTCGAACTTGGTGACGATGGAGGCGCTGAAGGTGGCCATCGACTCTTTACTTGAAAACTCGACGAGAGTATCCCACGGACGGCGCCAAAGTGTCGGCGATTTATGCTGACTGGGTTCTCGAGGGGGTGCCCCGAGAGAAGGGTTTGGGAGAAGTCGTCGAGAATCTAGAGCCGAAGGTGACAAGAGACGGTTTAGACAGGTTCGGGTCGCCGGAGCGTAATACCCTACGTCCTGTATGGTGTATCTTGTATTGATGAACGTGTTTTGAGGGGGGTCCCTACCTCGCCTTATATAGTCCGGGAGGTAGGGTTACATGGAAACCGTATAGGACTAGGAGACTTTTACAAGTTTATCTCTAATTCCCTAATACAGTATATCCAAACCGACCAGGACTACTCCTTGTCTTGTACGTCAAGTCTTGTTCATGGGCCGGCCCATAGGATGGGCCGCCAGGGTTGTTTAGTCCGTCAGGACTCTACACCCACACATACGCTTACAACAGTAGTGGTTGCTTTGTCTGGCATGGGGACTTGATTAATCTTCAAGATCAATACAGTGGAAATGGAGGAGGCACACTCTTCCTCAGGCTTGCAGCTTCTGAGCTGCCAGACTCCAAAAAGAGCAAGGCAGTGATCATTGGTGCAATTATTGGTGGAGTTGTTGCAGTTTTAATAGTGATTGCTATTGTGTCATACTTCTTATTTCAGAAACGCCGCCGTGAGAGGACTCTTCGGGTATCCAAGACTGCTGGAGGTACACTGATTGCCTTTAGGTACAGTGATCTGCAACATGTCACTAACAACTTCTCGGAGAGGCTTGGTGGAGGTGCCTTTGGCTCAGTGTTCAAAGGGAAGCTCCCAGATTCAACTGCCATTGCTGTGAAGCGACTAGACGGATTTCACCAAGGGGAGAAGCAGTTCCGTGCTGAGGTGAGCACCATTGGGACAATTCAGCATGTCAATTTGGTCCGATTACTTGGATTTTGCTCTGAGGGATCACGGAGGCTGATTGTGTATGAGTTCATGCCAAAGGGTTCCCTGGACTTGCAGCTATTCCCTGGTGGAATAACGACCATGAGCTGGGCTACCAGATACCAAGTAGCACTTGGAACAGCAAGAGGCTTAAATTACCTGCATGAAAAATGTAGAGATTGCATTATACATTGTGATGTCAAGCCAGAAAACATACTCTTGGATGAGTCATTTGTGCCTAAAGTTGCTGATTTTGGTCTAGCGAAGCTCTTAGGCAGAGACTTCAGTCGTGTATTGACAACAATGAGAGGAACAAGGGGTTATCTCGCACCTGAATGGATCAGTGGTGTGGCAATAACAGCAAAGGCAGATGTCTTCAGCTATGGTATGATGCTCTTAGAACTCATATCAGGCAGGAGAAATTCTGATCACGGAGAGAATGGATCCACCTTCTTCCCAACCTTTGCAGCAAGCATGCTTCATGAAGGGAATGTCCAGACCTTGTTGGATCCCAGGCTAAAAGGAGATGCAAATGTTGATGAACTCACAAGGGCCTGTAAGGTTGCCTGTTGGTGTATCCAAGATGATGAAAGTGCTAGACCCACAACTGGTCAGATTGTTCAAATCCTCGAGGGATTCCTTGACGTAAACATGCCCCCTGTTCCAAGGTCATTGAGAGTTCTTGGTGAAAGCCCTGATGTTATAAACTTCTTTTCAGATATATCTTCAAGTCAGACGTCTCAGACACAGACACAGACACAGAATAGCACAACAACTTCCCAGACACAAAGTGCTACTTCCGGTGGATCACATTTCGAAAGTTCATAAATCGTAAAATCTGCAATTTGTTAGGGGCAAATGCTTCAAGAGTATTATGAGTGAGCGAAGCTCTACATATGCTCAGCTTTTCTATTGTGTTATGCTTCAGTACTATAGGTTTACTGCAGAATGTGACAACCAATATAATGAGATTAATGTTGCATTTGCACAGGCATGCTTCCCCATTTGTCCTCCTAAATGCAAAATATCAAGTTAATGGCCTTTCAACAATACATAATGGAATCTACATATAGATGCTTTAGGCTACACTTATTTTTTCACTTACTGCTCCCAAGATCAGCTCAGATGTGCACATTCTTCTTGAGCGAATTAGGCTGAAGTTCAGTAAAGATGAGGCACATGTTAATTCTGCAAAACTAAAATAACAAAATAAGCAAGCAAAACCCAAAAATTTCTGTCCACATCATTTCTGTGGCGGGGGTTGCTTGTTTATAGGAAACTTGAGCAACTATGTATAATCAATCAAATATTGGAAGAGAGCCAGCGCCTGGTCATATCCTTTGTTCCTGTCTCTTTGTAGATTACTTTCTTATTTCAACCTCTCATCTCACTCTAATCCAAGGTTCATATGTGGCCATTTGCTTTGGGCTCAGTATTGACTATTGACTTTATGCTTCATACCCTGCGTTGCTACGGGCGACAAAAGATAATCTGTATGCACTATTTCCGGGACAACAGACATATTCTTCAGAAAATATATGGCCATTTGCTCAAACAGATCATCGTGGAACAGCTTACAATAAGAAGCACACCCAGTCTGAACTCTGAAATGTATCATGAAATCTCATTTATAACCAACCGTACTTTGAGAGAACAAGAGCCACAGCCCAGAACAATAGAAGCTGATGCAGAATCAGGTGCCTGGTGTTCTACCTCACCATCTCCTTTTACCAGAATTCCCATCTCACCAAGTTCACATGAAGTGATCGAAAAATAATCACCACACCTGCATGGGTACAACAGCTCCACGGTATCAGCAATGCTGAACGATCATATCCTCAACTTCAATTTCAGATGCAATGATCTCAATGTTCTGTCTGGATGACTGCACCTTCTTATCATAGTCTGCTCTAGATGCAGGATGGCGTAGGATTTCCCATGCTTTCTGCACGCTCACAAATTCTTGTTGCTCACTGGAAGGCCAAGGGTTCAGTGGTAGTGTCTTACCGTCTGTAACCGAAAGGTCCAGGGTCTCTGCACTTTGTGCGGGTAAGTATGTGCGCAGACATCCCTTCCCCAGACCCCGCATAGTGTGGGAGCCTACGGCACTGGGTACGCCCTTTTTCACTGGAGTTGGATGTGCTTTGTCAGGATGTGTGTTCAGAGCTGCAGACTTGTAGGCTGCACGTATTTCGTCATATGTAGCATCTTCACCCACAGATAAAACCTCATACAAGGTTTTCTGGATGGAAATGTTGCTGCTTGGAACCATAGGGGAAGGTGGACAACTGTATTCAGGGGGTAAAAAACAATAAGTACTCACAATTCCTGAATATATAATACATATCAAACCACTTCTCTGTAGCAATAATATCATTAGAGCAATAGTCAACAATCAGTATGCGCATTTACTACTTTTTAATCTACAACACATCTCAGTTATTTTGAAGAATAATTACAGTTTCCACTAAGTAAACAGTGATTATATCCCTCGGAGCAGTGAAATCAATGGAAGTCTTTAACCCAGACATCAATAATTCAATATGTAATCCATAATATACTGTATCTCTGTTATTTCAAATTACAGTTTTCCCTCAGTAAAGAAGTGACTATATTTCTTGAAGCAGTCAAATCACTGCAAGTCTTCGACTAAGACTACACTATTTCACCATAGAGCGTGCAAATCGAACAATAGATAGAGAAAGAAGGCAGATACAGCCCGTGTAAAAGTAACGCAGCTCTGTGTCGAATTGCTGCTTTTACAAACTCAACAAATTCTGCAGGATATCATACTACACGGCAAAGCAACAGTGAGAATCAATTCGGCCATCTCTTGCGCCCCCAATTAGTCTGGAGACTCGCCGCGCCTCACATGCTGGTGCACCATTAGAAGTTATTTGCATATTATTTATTTTTATTCTAATTAATTTTTTGAAAAACAATAAGACACTACTAATATAAATATATAATACCCAAATAACATTAAATGGTGTGTCAATAGGTTGGTTACATTTTAAGAGAACTTTTGGCGCTGATTTCATATTTTTTTTGGTCCAAAATGAATTAGTTATGGTTTTTAAAAGTTTAAATAATATTTCTGCTATTTTTAGAAAATCCAAAGTTTTTAAAAGTTTAAATAATATTTCTGCTAGTTATGGTCAATTTTGCATGGTTTGGATAGTTGGAGGGCCTTTAGTATCTAGTTTTGTAGTTTGAGATTGAAAATCATACTTTTATAACAGTTAAAGGGTGAAAAATAGACTTTTCCATAAAATTTACCAGCCACTAATTTTGATAGTAATAGGCAACTAGCAGCCACGGTTGGTCAAATCTGGATTCCACATTTCCAACGCGAACACACACGAGCAAGCGAACGAGGCTCAGGCACTGCTGCGGAGGCGGTCGGCCGGTCGGGCCATGGGAGCGCAGGCTTGAAATTGGAAGCAGTAGAGGGAAGGGGATTGGGGCCAGTGAAGGGAGGCAAACCTGGGGGATTTGGTTGGAGCGACCTGACGAAGCTTCCTGCACCAAGCGCCGGGCCCCTCGAAAGACGCTGGCTCCGCTGCTTGCTCGGCAACCGCCGGCCGGCGCAACCCGTGGGCACTGCGTCGGCGAGGCGACTGCACGGGGACGAGAGGCGGCACTGCGCTGCGGAGGTGGGGAGAATGAGCGCGCCCTGGTGGGTTTTTTTTTTAGATAAGCGCCCCGGCGTGTGGGGAGAGACAATCTCATTCACAGCTCCACACGGGCCGGACATGCCCAAATGTTGAACCAGGCGGGCCGAATAATATTAGCCCCCAGCGGGCTTCACTTTTGCTACACCTGCTTGGGCCTACTGCCTACAGACAAACAGCTGGGCTGTGCAGCTGCAGCCCTTGAGGAACGAGATGCTGAAGTCTTTTCTCACTATTGATCTACGCGTAATTGGTTTGCTACCAAAGGATACCAAGCCAAAATACAGGTAAGACAAAACATGGGCATGTCAAAATTTTTGGCTAAAGCTTAGGTCAGAATTTGTGACTAGCACTTGTTTAGATGTCAAAATATTATGTACATAATTATGTCCTCGAATGACCTTAACGCGAGATACAAATTCTAATGTCTATTTATTTCCACGCATATGTTATAAATTGATTGGATGTCAAAATATGAAAAAGTTTAAACATTGTTACTTTGTTATAAAGAACTTTGGCCAAGAAAATTGGCTTCTAACTAAATAAATGTCAAAAATTATGGCTTTGCCCATATTTTGGCTTGACACCTTTTGGTAGCCAACCAAGCAGACCCATGGTACTCGTTAATTATTTTATCTTCTCAAAAAAAGAAACTTGTTAATATTTTTAAAATTACAAAGACTCACACATATGCACACACTCACGCCTATGAATACATGTACGCAACCCTACTTCTATGAGCACCTCGAAGAGATTGAGCCGACTAATCTAGAGACTGACGAAGTCACCACAGGCGCCTCGCAATCAACGGGGACATCACTTACCATTGAAATAATAATACCAGTTAAATCCTAGAATGAATCCAGGAAATGCGAGCACTCATGCTGAGTCAAGGACTCGAATTCAGATGGACAAGTTTCACCACAAGGAAGCTGAAAATGCTCGGTTTAAGAAAAAAGCTTGTCAATGTTTTGTTTTCTTTACGAAACCTACTTGTCAATTGTTGTCCGGCTATTTGCGTAGGAACATGGGTGTTTGCACCCCCGCAGGCACGGACCTAGGTGAGAGCTATGCATGATGACGACACAAAAAAAAATGGCGTTGGCGTGTACCATGCAGCTGCACGGTTCTCCCCCAATGGATACTGCTGCGCGAGCCAACCAAAACGGTATTCGCATGTACTACGTAGCGTGTTGTCCGATGTCTACCGCTGCCTGAGTGCAACAACCTAATAATAAGCTACTGCCTCGTGTCTCCAATCATTTTGTCTAGCCTGGGCCTGCCCTGAACTACTTGTATTCAGTGTTCATTGTTTAGACAGGAAATTGTGCAAGGGTTTCAATCTTGTTGGGAAACAAGCCGATGAATCGGTTCCCTACGATCGAGATACCACCATCTTTTCCCTTACTCAAGGAACCGGAGTAATAATTTGTCAAGATGATACTTGTAGATGTTTCTAGGTCCCAAGGATACTTTGTAAGCCATCCAAATGATGGTTATCCAAATTGAAGCTATCCAATTCACGTAGAAAAGTTCGGAGCATCCAAAATATGTGAAAAAGTGTTCTCAGTCATATTCAAGGGCATTCAAAAGATGACAAAGAAAGTAGAAGAAAGGACCGCGAAGAAGCAAAGAAGATTGCAAGATTCGCAGAGGCACCGACTCATTCGGCGCTCTGTGCTGAAGCCCACCGAATCAGTCGGTGGTGGCAGGAACAAGAGCCCTGTGAAGCCCAGTGAGAAGGACCACCGACTCATTTGGTGGTACAATCAAGGGGCACCGAATCAATCGGTCATTATGCCCAGAAATACCAGTTCAGTACTATGTAAAATTGGAGGGCACCGATTCATTCGGTGGGCAGCACCAAACCAGTCGGTCTTTCAGTCTAGAAGGAGCTGTTCGGTTCTGGTGAGCACCGATTCATTCGGTGGTACAAGAAGAAGGGGCACCGAATCAGTCGGTGCTGAAGAAGACCGAAGATGAAGATCTACTCAGAGACCACCGACTTATTCAGCGGTGAAGGAGCAACGGGCACCGAATCAGTCGGTGGTTGGACCAGCCCCACATATCATTGACACAGTGGATCAACGGCTAGTTCAACGGAGCAACGGGCACCAAATCAGTCGGTGGTTGGACCAGCCCCACATATCAGTGACACAGTGGATCAATGGCTAGTTCAATGGCTAGCTGAGGTGGCACCACCGACTAATTCGGTGGTACCCCTCCTGCACCCACCGAAACAGTCGGTGGTACGCAGAAAGGTTGCAACGGCTTGCAACGGCTAGCTTCTTTGGTTGGGGCTATAAATATGGGTTGCATCGGCCATTTGAAGTGTGCTTGAGCTCAGGGAAAATATTGGCAAGTGTTCTACATATTCTTAAGTGCTCAATCCATCAAAGTGCTAAATATAAGATCTAGGTGATTAGCCAAGTGCTTAGTGCTAGTCTAGACCCTTTAGCGCATCTCTTAGGTGTTTAGCCTAGAGTTTAGCGAGGTTTACATACCTCTTTGCTTACCGGTGCTTGCACGCACCAAATGTTGTAATCCGAGGCTTGTAGTCTTGCGAGACCCTCCAACCGAGCTTGTGGAGAGGCCGCCGGTGCTTGTGCAAGGGAGGAGAGGCCCTTGGCGTTTGGCCGAAGCTCTACCAAGTGAAGGTGATGAGGAGCATCCGGGGAGGGACGAGCGGAGACCCACTTGCGCGTGGGGAAGTCCCGTGGTCACCCACAGAGTTACTCAATCGGGGAGTTTATGCCCTTGAGTGGGCTTTCCCTTGAGAGGGGCTCCAACAACGAGGATTAGTGGAAAGCTCGTGAGCTTTTCGATACCTCGGTAAAAATAGCTGTGATTGGAGTTTGCTCTTCTCTACCCTTTAGCTTCTGCATTTCATACTTGCACTACTTTCCGCATTTACCTTTCCTAGACTTGCCATGCTAATATAGGATTGGACCTAGGATGCAAAACTTTGTAGCGGTAGAGATAGCAACACATAGAGAAAACCTAGAGCACATCTAGATAGAATTTGAAATAGTTTTTCATATGTGCAATTGGAGCCTTAGGTTTTAGAGACACCTAATTCACCCCCCCTTAGGGTGTCACGGTCCCTTCACAGGGACATTCTAACATGTCCATGTCAGTGGAAAAAATCATCGTCCGATCCACAATCAACGGCACGTGTTCGCTCCCATCCCGACCTCCCCATTCGCGCCTCCGCGAAAAATTGAGAACCGTCACCTCTACCTCCCGACATGGAGGATCCTCTGCCTCCCTTGGGAAAAAAAGCCATCCCTATCACCCACGATGTGTCGCCGTCGGCGTGGCTCCTGTCACAGAGGCCATTCGTTTTATTTAAAAAGGTTACGACAATAAGTAAATAAATAAGTTGTATTGGAAGTATATCTAATGATAAAAACAAGTCATAATAAAGTAAATAATATTTGTTATTTTTTAATAAGATGGATGATCAAATGTGAAATTCAAAAGTCAATAAAGACATATATTTTGAGACGGAGGGAGTAGTCAGAACCCTCTAAGCTGCCTGAGAGGAATGCGCTGACCGGCGTGACCCCCGGTGCTTGCCCGGTCATCCCCGGTGCTCGGGGAGTGCACATGTTCATCCAATTGGATGCTATTCCATGGGAGGCCTCACTAGAGTGACGTTTCTTGAATTGAATGCGTGGAAAGAGATTGCTCACCTTCCTGAGACATGCTCTTAACAGACGAATTAAGGAGGACTGCGACTAGAGTGGCAATTGTCAAGCTCGGCCACTCTGTAGTCCTTGCAATGTGTATAGTTACCCAGGAAGCCAGGACCCGGCTTTGGCTTTGTAGTTACCAATGGAATGTGTACTACTCCAGGTCACCAGCAGCTGGCAATCCACCCATCTCTGCGATCCAATCTCTATTCAACCTTATTAGAGCGGACGGAGTTACGGCTCAGCCATTGGGCCATGGGTGCCAATGCTAATTCCGGCGGCTGTGGTGCTCTTCTCCAATATCATGGCGATCGGTGTAGCCATGGTCAAAGCGGTGGTTACAACGGGATATGATCTGCTGTGCAGAAGAGGCATGCGGCACTGGGTATTCTGTTCAATGTGTGTATCATGGCGCTCCTCTATCCGCTTGGGTTGGCGCTCATGGGACGATGGAGCAAGAAACCGGGCATTCTCTTCGTACTGTTGCCTGTGGCATTTGTGGCCATTGCCATAGTGTACATTGGCGTTCATTCTTTCCTTGTCAATTTTCTTCCATTCATGGTGATATAGAAAAATCATTGTACTTTTAGTTTACAATATTATAGATCCATCGATTGATGTAACCAATTGCAATTGGGAAACTACATAAAGGGAAGGGAAAAAAACTAATTGCAACAGCATTTAGTTTGCTAGCCTGTCAACCGTGCTCCCAGCCTCCCACACATGCTAATTAGTATTGATATAAAAATAAGACTTATAGCTAATCAATATAATTATCTATCTCACATCTCTTTCATCTATTGAATATTCTAACACAATATTCTAAATACCCTAAAGATACATATTTATTATTGTTTAATTATAATATTGCATCAAAACTCCATATGTGTTTTATGTGTATTTAATTGAACAATTTTTTAGCTATATGAACAACATGAAAGTCGGTATTCTTATCTTTTCCCTCATACATGAATACATGATGACACATATCCTGGGTAGTATTTTTATATAAATAATAACAGATATATTAATAACGATAGCAATATATTAATTTAGAATTTTACATTGGTGCATTTGAGATTTTGTTGCAATTATATAATTTAGATTTATATTTTGAGATTACTTTATGTTTTAATAATTACATAATTAGACGTCTATATAAAAATTTGGATGTTCTTTGATATTTTTTCATAATGACATGGGTGGATAATTTACATGGAGATTAGGATATTACTTTAGATTATTTTTTTATAATGGCTGAGGTGGGTAACTACATATTTAGAGGGCTATTTAATTTATCCTACTTTTATAATGACAAAAGTGGGTAAATTATTAGAGAATATAACTGATCCGATGAATATCATGATTATAGTAGTCAGATCAATGGCCGAATGTTCCCGAGTGAGAATTTTTTAAAATTCTTTTTTAGATTGCTCACCTAGGATCCTAGTTGGCTTCACGTGGAATCCTCCAGGGAGTAATTACTAGTATCCACCGATTTGTTTGTTCCTACAACTTGCTACTTAATCACAAATAAAACAAGCTCAATTCTAGTCAAGGAGGCACACTAGCACTAAAACCATGTGGATTCAAGTCCATCAGTTTTGGCATCACCGCCGTGCTCTAGCCGCAGATGTAGCCGTTAGCTGTTGCCACCAGGCCACCTGGCAGCGGCCATCCCCTTCACTAGAAAACGCATCTGATGAGCAGCAATGGAAATAGGGGGTGAAAATTGGTCAGGAAAATCCCGTCCCGACCGGCACTGTATCTCATATAAACTAGTTAAACCAGTCGTATATCGTATTTGCAGGAAAAAAAGAACAGGAAAATACAGGAAAACTTGGCAGAAACAGGAATGAAAACAGGGGAGCCGTTTTCCTGACCGTATTTACTGTTCCTGTATTCAAACAAAAAATTTCCACCATATTCAGCCCAAACACACAAATTCTGCACACACAATGCACTTGGCCCAGTACAAAAGGCCACACTTGCTGACCTCGCGCACACTCCCTTCAGTTATAGTTATAGCCTATATTTGCTTGGCCGGTGATGATTCCTGGGCGAGGTGGGACCAGGGTTCACCAAACCGTTGGGAACCGGTCCGGTTTGACCGGTTCCCGCTCAAACCGCCCCGGACTGGTAGCGGTTCGGGGCGGTTTGAACCGGGCAAATTTTAAAATTTTCAAATTTGAATTCAAAAAATAGAAAAATATCGTAAAAATTCCTAAAAATACTTCAAGGTGCGTGTAATCTATTGGTGTAAAAAATTTTCAAATATTTGCTCATTTGGTATTGTTTTTGGCAGATACAAGTTAAATCAAAAAAGAAAAAGAAAAAAGTGGCCGGCCCATTAAGACCCATTTTTTTGACGCAAACCGGCTGGCTAACCGCCAAACCGGTCCGCTAACCGGTCAAACCGAGCGGCTAACCGCTCTAAACTGCCGGATATGTAAATTTGAATTCAAAATTTAAATTTGTCCGGTTTCTAACCTATTTTTTTTTACGCAAACCGGCCGGCTAACCGCCAAACCGGTCCGGCTAACCGGTCAAACCGAGCGGCTAACCGCTCCAAACCGCCGGATATGCGAATTTGAATTCAAAATTTGAATTTGTCCGGTTTCTAGCAGTAACCGGTCAAACCAGAACGGTAAACCGCTACCGGAGGCCGGCGGTTCGAGCAACCGGTTCGAAAAAAAAACCCTGGGTGGGACTAATGCCGTGTTGCATGCCTGCATGTTGTGCCAGGCACCAGGCAGTAGACATAGAGCTAGGAAGAGGCACCAACGAGAGAATGCAGCCATGTGACATGAATGGGCTACCGACCGGCTAGGTGGTTACGATTTTAAATTTTTATTTCTTTCTTGTGTTGTGTGTGACGGTGTTGTATGCAGATATCTTCCCGATTAAATTGTTGATTCCCGACCGTTATCGATATGTTCCTGATCAAATAGTTTCGTTTCCGACATCCCACATAGCCTGAGCGCAGACCCGTCATTGCACGGTTGTGCCCTTGTCAGCCATCGCATGCTGGCCGCCTCTAGGTCTAGGGTTTGGGGACAAAGACAGGGTTGGAGTAGGGGCGGGGAATAGGGGAGAGCAAGAGCAAGAAAGAGCTGGACTTGAGTACTAGGGTAGCTCTGGTTAGCTTGGTGGGTGGTGGCTAGGGAGGTGGGAGGAAGCCTCTGGGCCGGCCTTGTGGTGAGGGAGGTGGGAGGGGAGACGAGAAGAGATGTGTTGGGTGGTTGTTGACACTCCTTAGCGTCACTTGTTAGATGACGTTAGGAATGCGTGATGGTATATCTTGGGCTCTAGAATTATATTCTGCAAGCGCACAGAATAGCCCAATGTAGCATTTCACCTTGGAGTATTCTAGGGTATCGTGAATTTCCTCAGAAAAGCAATGGCAAAGTATATTGATTGAATGAATGGTAAGTCCTTCTAGTAATATCACACACTATCTCTAGTAGGGTAAATGGGTTAACCGATAAGGGTGACCAAGCAAAGCTTGATCGATACTGGCGAGTCGGGAAGACAAGCCGATAGAAGGTCCCGAACGACCAACGACATAGGAGACTCTAAGAGAAAGGAAAAGGATAAAGTTTTGGGAAGACAGGGCAACTCGATTCCTAATGACACTTCTAACCTTTTAAGCAAACACACCCTGGCCTTAGCCAAGAATACTACCTAGTTATCAGGAGACCAGAACTTACTTCGACAGCCAGTGGAAAGGTTCTCAGAAAGGGATGAGAGGGGGATCCACCGGCAGCCAGCAACTACTGTTATGAGGACACCCGAACATACTGGACTACGAGGGACGGACAGGACTGTCACCACCTGCCGCCTACCACAACGGTACCGTGGGGTGTAACACACTTTCTAGCTAGAATCAAGTCAGGCACCACGCCTGCACTCGAGACTAGGATATCTCTTGAGGCCTTCGAGAGAAATCCCCCTCAACCTAGAATACTGACTTGAGCACTCTAGTCCGGGCGAGAAAACTCGTAAGGAAGAAACCCGATAGACAAGATAAACTCTAAACTAATCTAGAAGGAAGTTACACTGCTACTAAGCCACAAGGACTTGAACGTAAAAGGAAAGCGGTAAATAACTCAAGCTTAACTCAAAAGATAAAGAAGATAAAACTATATTGATAAATATTCAAAGTAAAGGAAAAGATACAAGAGCTTTACCAGAACTCCAAGAACTCTAGAACCTCTGAGCAGAAGCTCGACTCGACCCTTCTCCCAACTCTAATCCTAACTCTGAAAAATGGAAAAGTGAAATGGAAGAAGAGTTCCTTGAAGTGTGTGTAGAGGACTGAGCCGGGGGGTCTCCTTTTATCGCGATGGCTAGGTCGGTTGGGATGGTAACCGACTGTAGTAACCGCCATCCAAAGCTGGGCCGAAACCGCCTCGGTGCTGGGCTGGCCGGCCAGGCTAGGGCCGGTCGGCCGCCCTCTGGCGTCTGATCCATCGCCTTTGCCCGTGAACGCTTTGGATCGCGCCCTGGTGATGGTTGTGTTGGCCGTTGCTGACTCGGAGTCGGTTTGGACCGACAGGCGGGCTCCTCGATCCGTGTCAAGGCCTTCCGGGGTCCGTCGGATGAACCCACCTCAATATCCCCTCTAAGATGGCTTCAATCTATGTTTCTTGCATGTGGATCGAAGACGTGGTAGGGAGGCCGAGGTGGGCGGCCGGCCGACCGGGCTAGGGCCGGACGGCCGGGCTCTAGCCCGATTTTCTCTGGTTTTCTGACATTTCGTCCCTGCACGTACAACTTGCACAAAACTTGTAAACTGTTAGTTTAAAGTAAAATATACATAGAACCTTATGCAAAATCTCCATTTACTCTCGAGATGTTGACGGTCAGTTGGAATTATTCACCGTCAACAGTGGTTAAGAAAGAAGCAAATAAGCTCCATACTATATGTATGTGTACAAACTTGACATATACTTAATTTTTGCAAAAAAAAAATCTGGGTATTCCCTGGAATACCCAGATCCGTCCCTGGTTGTATGCGGTGTGTCTTGTATTAATGAAATTTTGGAAGCAGTCCCTACCTTCCCTTAGATATCCGAGGGGCAGGATTACAAAACAAAACCGTATAGGAGGATAATTCTTTTCTAAGTAAATCTCTAACTTACTAATACATCATGAACCCTTGAAACGCGTGATCATCAACAGGTCATATCTTGGTCATTAAGCAAACCACCTAGGCTGACCCATATATTGATCATACCTTGGTCAGATTGGATCTAGGGATAGGAGAGAAGAGGAATTGGGAGGAGGTCTGTAGAGAAATCCACAGGACTTACCAATGACGAGGCACACAGCAGCCGGCGGCGGTGACGTGCTCACGTGAGGGTGATGGGAGGCACGGAAAGGGGCAGCACAGTCTGTGCGGCGCGAGCAGCAGCGAGGGTAAAGAGAGGGGCGGCAACCGGCAGGAGAGCGAGCGGTATCGGTGATATCAGACTTGGAGGGGTGGAATCGAGTCATAACATGGTGGTATTGGAAGTGTTTGGTTCACCAAATGTAACGTAAATACATTACAGAGTGGTACAAGATAGCGTTAAATTTGTTTGTTTCAGCTTGATCCGTAATCCGTTACCTTGTAATCAGATACCGGGCTATTGAAATCTGATTCCGCTCGTCCTAGGCCGTAATCGCATCGTTTCCATCGCATCTTCTCTCGCAGTTTCGAAGGCATGGGCAACGACGGGCGGCGGACGGCGGACGCGGGGTCAGCTCATCCGCGCGACCGCGCTAGGTCAGCTCGGAGTCTCGGGCGGCGCCGACGACTTCATCCGTGCTGCGGCCTCGTCCCTGCGCAACCATCGCCGCATCGTGGCTGAGCCGCCGGCGGAGGCCAGAGGGCGCCGACTACGGGCACGGCGGCGGCCGTCTGGGGCAGACGCAGCAGATGGGTGGCGCGGCGGCCATGGGACCATCGCTGAGGACGAGCTGTGCGAGTTCGCCCCGACGGCGCCTGCGTCGTCGTCTCCTCACTGAAGCCGACGTGGAGCGCCTGGTTCCCACCGTCAGGGAGGGAAGCGCCGATGTCTTCATGCGCTAACGGATGCGGCCTGCCTGTGCAAGATTGTGGCCTTGCACGATCAATTCGAAGTTCTAGTGCTCGATTTTTATGGTCAGTATGGCGATTTGGAGTTACGTGGGGTTCAATTTTGCAATCCACAAGAACAACGCTGCTCTTTTGTCAGTTCGTGATTCGAAGCCTTCTCCTTTGCGATACCGTTACCTGAGACCAACCAAACAGAGACGGTAATTGTCCATTCCAATGATGATTTCCCTGTGATTGGATTACATTTACGTTTGCGTTACCATTCTTTGAACCAAACACTTCCAAGTGCTACGCGATTACAGAGAGGAAGTTGAGACAAACAGACGTAACGAGAACGCTTAACAAACGGTATCCGATTACATTACATTTTCTCCAACCAAACACATCCTTTTGTGTATCGGGATGCACGGCGGCCCCAGGCCAGTGGCAACGATGACCAGGGAGCGCAGGCACGTCCCGATGGCGGTGGCTGCGGTCACGAGCTGGAACTCTGGAAGCGTCACGACTCACGACCAAGCGTCGTCAGTTGCCAGCGCGTCCGCATTATACGCGAAAATCAGGAACGGGGGGAGCAAGCGTGAGCACGTGACTACGTGAGGAGGTGAGGAACTGACCACTGACACCAGCGGCTTTCATAAGGAGAGATTACTATACCCCTATATTCTTCCGAAATAAGATTACAACACATATGTGCTCTAATAACACTCTACAGGAATGGCTCCGGTTGCATTACAGGAACTAGGATCCAGTGCTGTGGACCCTTCTGATCAATATAGCCCATCTAGCCACAAGAGAATCGCAGAACCTGTCGACGGCCGAGAACAGCGGCCATCGCCAGCTACTCTTGAAGTAAAGCGCACCCAGGGAAGTCCAGAACCCAACCGTGTAGAACAAAGCCAACGAGCCGAACAGTATCAGATCATCAAATCTGTCATGGCCATCGTCTACTGCAGGCAGAGGAATCGACAGCGTAGTAGAGCAATTCTTCGGCAGTGGTCGACCGCAGAGGCCAGGATTACCCTCGTAGCAACTCTGATCAAATGTGATGAACTGCCCCATGGTACCCAATGTAGGACCTGACAGGTTGTTGTAAGCCACCGAGAATACCTCAAGGGAGTGCAGTGCAGCTAGCTCCGATGGTATCTGGCCTGCCAAACTGTTGTGTGAAAGATCCAAGCTCTCCAGGTTGCTTAAATTGTACAAGGACATTGGTATTGGTCCACTCAACGAATTGTTTGAAAAATTCAACGCCCGTAACCATTGCATGCTACCTATGCATTCAGGAATGGATCCTTTCAACTGGTTCGAAGAGAAGTCAAGTCCAGACATGTAGCTGAGGATGCTTCCCTTGTAATAGTCTTGTCTACTTTTTGTTGTGATTTCCTCCTGGTCAATTTCCAATAAAGTGCCCTGGAAACCATTGTCATAATGACTGTGAGAATAATCATTACTTCCGAAACTGTCAGGGTCGGGCCCAGATGTCAGACGATAACCACTATATTGGAATAGGAAGGAATCGACATCTCTGTATAAACCCATACTACTCAAGCAAGAAGGTATGTGCCCAGATAGCATGTTATTAGACAAGTCTAGCAGCCGCAAATATTTCAACTGACAAACTTGGATTGAAATCATCCCTTCAAATAAATTTCCTTTCAGCAGTAGTACTCTTAGCTCCGGGGAAGCCTCAGCTATGCTGCTTGGGATTGTACCACCCAGTTGGTTATATCGAAGATCCACTGTCTTCAGATAAGGATTGAATGACACCGGCAGTGGGAATGTTCCATTGAAATTGTTCTCACTTAGATGCAAGTATGTCAAATTGGGCAAAGAGGGTATCTGCCCAGAAAGATGGTTTTTCGAAAGATCAAGAAACTGAAGAAGTGAACAGTTGGATAGGTCTGCCGGAATCGATCCAGAAAGATGATTCCCTCTTAGATTAAGGATCTGAAGGACAAAAGGGTTGCATATGCAGTTTGGGATAGTTCCAGTCAACCTGTTATTGCTGATATCAACCATACCAAGCATTGAGTTTTCGCAAATGCTTATGGGAATCTCCCCAGATATGTCATTATTATCTAGTACTAGATATTGCAAGGATGTAGAGTTCAGTTCACGGAGGGAACCATAGAAGCTGTTGTTGGATAGAAACAAAGAAGCAGGGCTTGATTGATAAGGTCCAAAAAAACTAGCTGCTATGTCATCAGAGAAATTGTTGTAAGATATGTCTAAAAAGAGAAGATTCTCTAAGTAACCAAGAGACGAACGGCATGTTCCTTGAAAAAAATTCCTTGATAGGTTTAAGTGATACAGTTTTGGGAATGTGACGTTCATACCCACAGGGACTTCTCTGTTTAGCATGTTGCACGATGCATCTAACCATAATAAATTCATATTTACTTTGGATGGAAGAACTATTGGTCCATCAAACGAATTATTTTGCACATTCAAGTACAATAGGTCTGTGTTATTCTCTATTAACCACATAGGGAAACGGCCGCTTAGATTATTATTTGACAAATCGATAAAATGCAATCCATGCTGATGCAGAAAGAAGCCTTGTAGAGCATCAAAATTGGCATTGAGGTTGCAATTTGATAGTTCAATAACCTGAAGCTGCATGGATATATTTGCAACTAGAGTCTCAGCCCGCACTTGAAAGTCAGTACTGTTGCTTGAAAGTCCCAAGTATTTCAGCTGGATATATTTCGAGAAGGAACTTAGGGACAGAATTCCTTCGAGGTGGTTATAAGATAGGGAAAAACGCACAAGTGATGGCATATTTTCAAAATTGGGAGACGGAAAGTTTATTGTTAATAAATTGTATGAAAGATCAAGAACTCTAAGAGAAGTTAGATTTCTAAAACATGATGGAAGATGCCCGAAGAACAAGTTTGCATTTAGATGTAACTCTTGAAGGCTTGTCATATTGCAAATATCTGCAAAAGAAATGAAGAATTGTAGTGTTTATAGATTATTACTTTTATGTACTTTCCTTTTAGTCGCTGATGACAGACATAATAGTAACTAGGGATGAAAACCGTACCTGTTGATATGTTGTCGACAATTACATTCCAGCTTAGATCAAGAACTTCCAGCTTTCTTTTGCTCAATCCTGTAACATAAAAGTAATTGAACCTAAGTACCTAGCTAAGAGCAAAAGTGTGCACAAGAAACACTTACACGTATGATGCTTACTTTTCAGAATTTGGGCACTGGTGATGACGTTTCCATTAAGGAACAGGGACCTCAGTGATGGAAGACTATCCAAGAACAAAATAGCACTGTCGTTCAATTGATTATTAGATAGGTCAAGAATTTCTAATTTGTGTAAACTAGACCATATCTCAAAACCTGTGTAGAATTAAAGAAAAAGAATAATCAATATTATACCAGAAAATAAACCGAAGAAGATGCAGTGTGAGTTATAAAAACACCCAAACAGAAGAATAGCGAAATAAATAAATAAAACAGCAAAGCCTTAAAACGGAGAGGGGGGAGAATGGGAAGACCTGCACCCGGTAAGCATCCTTGTATAGCAAGGTTGCTCAGCGACAGACTCTGCAGTTCCTCGAAGGGGAGGAACCAAGTAGCGTTGAGTAGATAGATGACTCCTCCAAGATCAGTGAGGTCGAGGCCCGTGACACGGCCTGTGCCAGAGCTGCAGGTCACCCCATCCCACCGGCAGCAGTCGTTGCCATCTGATGGGTGCGTCCAGGCCCCGATCTTGTTGCCAATGTCCACAAGTGCGCTCCTTTCCTTGTGCAAGCAGGCATTGCAGACAAGAAAGCGTAGGCATAGCAGAAAGCAAAAGCACCATGTACAGCAACTCATGACCACTTACACAAGCCTCTAACTACGCTCTCAGAATTTTCCAACCCTGGTGCAGCAACCTTAATTTATAGTTTGATGCTCAGCTATATTACAATCTGATACCATCTCTGCACTAGCTAGCGATTGGGTGGGAAAACAAGGCCGAAGACCTGCTGGTGCGAAGCCGAAGACCTGAGATCGAGGCAGAAAGGGCAGTCTCTGCCTAGAACTAGAAGTTGTTCGATCGATGACGTGCAGAAATTTCAGACACTAAATTGCCAAGCCAGACGCGGTAGGTAGTTGCGGCCGGAAGCCAGACGCGTGATGGTGGAAGAAAAACAAACAGAGAGAGAATCGATACGGTAGTTGGCTTGGCTGACGCCTCCTTGTTTGACTATTAATTTCAGACTCTCGAGAAGGGTTTGTCGAGACAGCTTACCTGAGACCTGCCTTGACGGTTTCAGACTCTTGAGGAGGGTGATGAGGTCGGCCAAGAGCAACTCTGGTGCTCCCATGCTCCCACTCAGTATAACGCCAAAACGATGCAACCAAAAATTACCAAAAAAAAAAATATATATGAATGGATAGCTCATGCAATCTTCTACCATCATGAAAAAATCAGATGCAAAGGAAACTTGTATATGGGAACGACAATGCAACCTTCACTCACGTGCTATTGAGGATCAGTGGTGGTCACCCTGAGATGATGAGTGATTGGCAACCGTCGTGTGTGATGTGCTCTTGCTTTGATGTGCAGGTGTAGGATGCGACGTGGCGGTCGACGGTGCGTGGTGAAGGTCAGGCGCGAAAGGTCATGCCGATGGACCATTGTGAAGGCTGAGCGTGAGTAGACTTAGGCCGTGGAGGACAAGCGAAAGGTTCAGGCCGAAGGACCCAGACGGTGAAGGCTGACACGAGTAGGCTTGGGCCGAGGGACCAGAGGATACCGGACGGAGTCACGGGCGGCTCGCATGGTGCACGGACGAGCAAGAGTACATGGTGAAGATGGCGTCGGTCAAGTTAAGAAGGATGGCATGGCGAGTGTCGAGTAGGCTTACCGTTGCGGCGGAGGTGTGAAAGACCTCGAAGGCGGCGTGGCACTTGGCGGAGGCCGGACACGCATCTACACCGAGGGTTTGACCGGTTTCGCCTCAAAACCGGGGCTTCGGCAAGTCGTGTGGCGACTAGCTGAGGGGTTTCCGGAGGTTTTCCATAAAACCACCACGGAGGCAGGTTTGACCGGTTTGGGCCTCAAAACTGGGGCTTCGTCACGGCGTGCGGCGTCGGACGAGAGGGTTTAGGTGGTTTGACCACAAAACCACCGAGGCGACGGGTTTTCCGGTTTGGGCCTCAAAACCGGGGGCGAGTTCGGTGCGGCCGGGCGGCGTCGGATCGGATGACGCGCGGCACCATCGCGAAGCTTGCGTCGAGGCGAAGCGAAGTCGTGAAGGCGTTGGGTCCGTCCGATGAACCGAGAAAATGTTGGAGAGAGATGAGAGGCTCTTTGTGTTGAGCTTTTAGCCATCCTAATTTGGATTGTGCAAGAATTGGCTTGTAACCGAAAATTTGAAGTGAATCAAATCATTTATATCGTGCCTAATCTTTTCATCCCGAGTTTTTATTTTTGGTATTTTCGGAGCTATTTTTTGGGGATTTTTCGTTCGTGTGATTTGGCTGCGAAATTCGCGGAATTTGTTGAAGGATCATCCCTCATCAAATCCCGCACGGATTTGGTTTTAATTTGAGTTTTTCCCAAATGTGTTCTTCATGTTTGAATTCATCCCAAATTTGTAAGATTTATTTGACCTTTTCTGAATCCACTTCTAGATCTATGAGCTTTTGTGGTGGCGCATCTTGGCCTCAAATCTTGGTTTAAACCGTTGTGTATTCACGAAGTGATTTGGATTTGAAGCTACCCGAGCTATTCCCATTTGCTTCTCTGTTCTTCTCTGTTGCTTGTGCGCAGGATTCGATCCAGGAAGGGGACGAGCGGGGTCGGGCAGCTGACGCGGCGCTCGCTGCTCACGTGCTCGGTTCCGGCTCGGGCTGCGCTCACCGCGGCCCAGCGGCTAGGCGACGCAGTGGCCCAGGCGGCACGAGCACACGGCCTGCTCGCGTGCGACGGGCAGGGCAGGCCTGCAGCAGGCGCCAGCAGCAGAAGTGCACGCGCGCACGGGAGGCGACGCGGCCCAGCAGCTGCAGCAGGAGCAGCCCAGCATCCCAGCAGACCGGCGCTTGGCTCAAGAGCAGCAGGCAAGATCAGAAGAGCATCGCAGCGTTGCTTTTGGTATGTGCAGGTGTTATTCAAGTGAGCAACTATTCAAATTGTTTATTTCTAAACGTTGCTTTCATCCAACAGCTACTCATTGCCTAATCATTGTTTGATAGTTTAATTAATCTCTTTAGCTCATGTTTGGCCGGGTGTAGCGTTTGGTTTATTCAGAGCTCTTGAATTTTATCTCGTATGCTTGGTTGAGAACGAGTCTAAAGAATTAATCCTTGCATGCTTGAACGAGGATGATACTGATTAACTAATTGCATGCTTTGTCTAGCGAGGATTTAGTCGTTTGTTTAATTCTTTGTGCAAATTGTTTCGAGCCTTGTATTTTGTATCGCTTCCGCATTACTCTGAGATTTTACACTGCTCGAGATTTTCTAGTTGTTTCTAGGGTGAGCTTGTCACTAGTTGACTTGTGTCATCTTAACGACTAGAAGAGAGGTTTCTTTAGGGTAGCATTCGGGACATAGGCCAAGTTCTTCACCGAAAGAATTTTTTAAGGGCTCCTATTCACCCCCTTGGTTGCCCAGTTCGGTCCCACAGCTATATCGTGGGATCAAACTAATCACAGCCCATGAAAGATCAATTTGGAATATGCAAGCAAAAATAACAATGAAGCAAAAAAAAATGATGTGCTAATAACAAAGAATGATGGTTGTTCAGTTGAGTTTCTAAGAGCATCTCCAATCGGGCCTCTATATGGGCCTCTATCCTTTGTTTTAGAGGCCTAGGTGAAAAAAAATAACTCCAGTCAGGCCTCTAAACGAGCCTCTATTTTAGAGAGGCTACCAAATTTTGATCCAGGGCCTCTAGAATTGGAGACCCTCTATCCTCACACGACACATGGGCCCAGCTTGTTTTTTTCCTCGTTCTCCCCTCGCTCGGTCGCTCCACTCGTCGCCGCGGCCGATGGGATCTCCGCCATGGCCAACGCCTCCCCCTCTCTCTCGATCCTTCCTTTCCTCTTCGCCTTTGGCTCCGCGTGCCCCTACGGCCTGTTCGGTTGGCTGGATGGCTTAGGCTGGGGCTGATTTTTGTGAGAGAAAGTAACTGTTGACTAGCTGGTGGCTGGCTGATTTTTGTGAGAGAAGAGTACTGTTGGCTGGCCGAACAGGCCCCTAATCTCTCCTCCGTTTGATCCATCCACTGCCCTCTGACCCCTCTATCTCGCTCCCACGACGATGGCACAAGATGCTCCTTGCGGTGGATCTGCCTCCTCCCACATCCTCGGGGCGCGAGCTCGCGGCGCCCTTCCTCTCTGCGCTGTTGGCCGCACGTCCTCCCCATCTCCATGGCAAGTGCCGAGTGGCAGGGTCGTCGGTCGCCATGGCCGGGAGTCAATCCCACGCACGGAGAGGCGAGCAACTATGCCTTCCTTCATCTCTCTCCTCTCCGACGGCGTTGGAGAGCATGGCGAGGCTGAAAGGACCGAGATGTCGCCTAGAGGGGGGGTGAATAGGCGTTACCAACAAATTCTTCGAATTCTTCCCTCTTTTGCTTTGCTGCCAGGCACAGGCGGTCTGACCGCCTGTCACAGGCGGTCTGACCGCCTGTCACAGAGAGGAACCAAAATCCACCTCGAGCTGCAAAACAATTTCTAGCACAACACAACTTGGGGAGTGGCTTCTATATATGATAAATAGAGTCCCTGCACACAATATAACCACACCCAAGTAGATCGAAGCGGAAGCACAATATTTTGCTAGAAATACACAAGTGAGGCAATGCAAATGTAAATGGAGAGACACAAGATTTGTTTTACCGAAGTTCGGATCCACCACGTGCCTAGCACGAAGGATCCTACTCTCCGTTGAGGAACTCTTTGGGCGGAGTCTTTTTCAACTCCTCCTACTCAAGTTGGGTCTCTTTCAACCGCTCCTCACTTCCACTAGCTTGCTTCTTCCCTTGCGGAGGCGAAGCGCAACCTTCACAGACTTCCCGCTGCTCACCACACCTAGGGAGCTAGCCGGCGACGCCTAGCCGTCTAGGAGGATGAACCTCCAAGAGTAACAAATGCACCAATGGCTTTGTTGACGCGAATCACAAGTGCTCAAGCTATGGAATGCTCTTCTCAGCTCTCTATTGCTCACTGAACTCACAAAGCTCACACAAAGCTTACTCTCTCAACCCAACTCAAAGATATGGCTTGAATCTCACAAATCTCACAAAGAGAGGTTGGGGAGAGCTTGGCTACCTTCTCTAGTGTTCTTGGGCGTGTAGTGTGTCAAGGGAACCAGCTCCATCAAATGAAGGGGTATGGGGGCTATTTATAGAGGTCACTCAAAAACTAGCCGTTATGCTTGTCAGATGACCGGAAATTCCGTCGGGGTGACCGGAATTTCCGGTACACCCTATTTCAAACTCAGTACGGAGAGTCACACCGGAAAATCCTAAATTTAATCCGGTCTCTCTCTGTGACACCCGGAAAATCCGACCCAAGACCGGAATTTCCGGCCGCCTTTGTTAGTGAGCAAAATGCTCTCTCTCAAAGTTAGGTGATCATCCAAAAATTACTTCTAGGCATCCATTTCTCAACTAGCCGTTGCCCTACAGGGGGTCTGACCGCCTGTAACAGGGGGTCTGACCGCCTGTACCAGTTAGCACCCAAAACTCACAAAAGGATTGTTAGTTCATCCCAAAAGTTGAACCAACCATAGTTAGCAGAGCTAGGATGTTTAGTACTCTCATTAAGTCACTCAAAGGCTATTCTCTCATAGGTTTCCTAAGAGCACTTTTGATATTCGTCAAAAAGCAAATGTTGCATCCCTCTTGATAGTACGGCATACCTATACTCAAGTCAAGGAATAAATACATGAAATCCACTTGAGTTTGTTGATCTTTATCACTACCATACTTTGATCATTATCCACTTTGAGGGCTTCCAACATTGCTATCACACTTGAGCAAATCCAATCTTGAGCTGGTGACTTGAGATATTCCATTTTGCATGATTAACAATTCTTTAATCACAAGTCACTCCACTTTACCAATCATAACATATTTTGCTATTCAGAATGATACTCATTTGACCGTTGATCCCTCGGTGATTATCCATTGGCTTGACTCTTCACCTTAGCTAGGTTCTTCGCGGCCAAGTCGTCACTTGCCCTTCACCCTTGCCTCGTCCATCGATTCAATGCACTAGACAATACCTTCACCATTCGGCCAATCAAAGTTTCATATGAATGGCAATATAATATATAAGCATATGAGAGCCTTCTTCATATACTTGTTCTTGATTGATAGAGAATAAACCATATATTGCAAGCTTCCAATAATTAGACCATCAACTAAGATATATCACCATGTCCATGTATATTGAACTCATGAAGCCTTGCAATGTTTGTTTGATAATAAACCCATTATTTGATAAATGATCCCTTTGCTAGTAAATCAAGCTTATCAAATATTCTAGAGACTTGTCAATATGTATCTTCATCATGAAAATCATCTCTATGTATAATTCAATCCTTGCTTGACATTTTGTTCATAATATCATCACGAGATCAAATAATTGCTTGCTTTTCAACATTGTGAGCCATTTAACTTGTATTCAACATATGAGACAATATTTGCAATATAGATGTAACAATCTCAACCTGCTCACAATCTTAGATAAACACATTAGACATTTAATCGTATTGTCATCAACTCACCAAAATCCACTTAGGGGCCTAGATGCACTTTCAATCTCCCCCTTTTTGGTGATTGATGACAACTCGATTAAAGCTTAGAGATATATCAATGAATTAGTTTCAGATTCTTAGACATAGAGCAAGCTCCCCCTAAATGTGTGCTTTGAGTGAACTTTTTCCAATTTGGCCTCAAATGCCAATTACACACATTTATATGTAAAACATGGAAACTCCCCCTATATCTCAGAATATATGGATGCATCAGATGTGTATGACATGATAAGCCGTGATGCATATGACATATGACAAAATCCACACAAGAAAAATATGTGTGTTGCTGTCCGGTGACAGGCGGTCAGACCGCCTGAGCCAGGCGGTCAGACCGCCTGTGCCCAGACAGCACATACACAAAAACAATCATCAATCAAATATGCATATCACTCTAGCACAAGTCACTTATGATACATAAATAAAGTTCAACACTCATAATAGCACACATTACAAATGTTCTCAAGTCCACAAAGAGATTAGAGTACTAGATTGTTACAAAGTTCCATTTTCGCCAAAGATAGTACAATAAACTTATGAAAATGAACTTTGAACAGCCACAAAGCTTTAATCCATATTCAGATAGTACAATAAACTTATGAAAATGAACTTTGAACAGCCACAAAGCTTTAATCCATATTCAGCTTTAATCCATATTCTTCTCCCCCTTTGTCATCAAACATCCATAAAAGGGCCTCGAGAAGAACAAAAGTATCCATAGATCACATGTGCCATTCATTGGCAAAAGCATTATTGGAGGGCTGAAAGAATGAAGCCGTAGCTGCTGCTGCAAAGTCCTCGCTTGTAGTTCCCATAGTAGCATCACCCGGTGCATCAGTGGATGAGGAAGGTGCATGAGCCGGATGTTGGAAAGAAGGTCCGGGAACACTGCCATAAGCTGGAAGAGGAGGCATCTGAGGATATGATCCATACATGGGTGCTGGCATACCTCCATAGACAGGTGGGAAAGAAGGTGGAGGTCCATAAGGTGGAGGTTGAGAAGCAAAGGCACCACTCATGTAAGGAGCAAGCATGCTGCCATATTGATGAAGAATCCCTGAGTCTTCATAACTTTTTACCATTTCTTCTTCTGAGGGAAACTGAACTTCCGGAGGCATGGGAGAGATAGGTGAACGAGCTGGACTGACACCCATAGAGTTATGCATCATTTTGATCGAGTCCCTAGTCTTCTTGTTCTCTCTCCATTGTTTCTGCTGCTCAATTTGAATAGCCCTCTGACTCTTGCAGATATTCATGAAGTAGCTGAAGAACTTTTTAACTGGAGAAGTGGACTTTTCTTGCTCTCCCTGCAACGGGCGGTCAGACCGCCTGTGCGGGCGGTCTAGACCGCCTGCATCTCCATGCACAACCGGCTGTTGTACCTGTGGCTGAGGCTGTGGTTCTTCTAAAATCTCTGCTGGAGGTGATGGAACCCTTGGATTTTTACTAACTGATGGTCTCAAGGGTTTGTGCTTCACATCTGCTGGATACTTGATTCCAGTCACCTTCTTTAACAGGAGCATGAGAATTGGGCTGTAGCTGCAAGTCTTCTGAGGAGTCTCAGACACATACTTGATCTCATGCCAAATGAAATCCCCAACACTAAATTGAGGTGCCCCTGGTCTCATGGCTGCCATCAAGTTCCTCTGATAAAGAGTGATATCAGATGTGTTCCCATCTCTAGGAGTGAGAGTCTTTCTAAAGAGACGATAGAGCACTCCATAATATGAATAAAGGCCATTGACTTTGCCCCAGTCGGCTCTTCTATCTCTAGGATACATAAAGCTCAGCTCATGACTCTCAAGCACATTTGCATCATGAAGTTTTGGATAATCAGCATCCTCTGCCCCCAGCTTAAGAAGTCTAGCAAAGTGGTCATAGGTGATGTGATAGCGCTCACCTTCTGTCATCCATAGCATAGCTCTCTCTCCCTTCCATTGCCCAAAGTAAACCGTGGCATAGAACTGTGCAATGATTTCTTTGTTCCAATTCTGCTTGAAACCCATAATGTGCTTGATCCTCTTTTCAGCACAAGCATTGATTACCTCATTGAAAATAGCATTGTTCTTCTTGCTCATATATGGCCAATCAACAAACTGAGCCTCATGAGTAATCTTAGCTTTTCTGATGATGGCTGAAGTATAGTAATCTTGTTGGAATTGAGACCAGAACCTTGGTTCACCACCAAACCTTGGGTTTTCATAAGGATTTTCACCTCTAAGCTTCTTTGCAGTAGCTGCCATCCGATCACCAATATAATCTACTGGTGCTCTGCCGTAGGCATAGAAAGGTCTGCGAATGGTGGGCATTTGATTATTTCCTGCATCATCACTGTTTTCATCATTTGTACCATCATCATCACTAGTGCCATCATCTCCATGTTCACCATCACCGCTGCTCTCATCTCCTGCATTACCAGGTCCGCCATATGTGATATCCTCAGTATCATCCTCTCCAAGTCTCCTGCCACTATGAGTCAGCGCCACATATTCAGGATTGTCATTTGAACTTGTGGTGTCATCTCCTTCTTCCTCAATCACATCATCAACAGGAGGCCTTTTTCTTTCTCTCAGAACTCTTCCTTCATCTTGTCCACTATACTTATCTGCCCTTGCCTTTTTGGTTCTTTCTGCATGAGTGTTCTTAGGCATGACTGCTGTCCTGTGTCACCAAGGATATAAACATGATGTATATGAGACACAAGAACTGATAATAGATTGACAAGATAGGCAACAAGAGCAATTTGGTCTGCTCGGGCACGGCCGGTCGAACCGCCTGTAACAGGCGGTCAGACCGCCTGTGCCCAGAACAGGCCAAAGTATTCTAGCGACAATCTGAGGAGATATATGTTCAAGATATGATCATTTAGGCACAAGATACAATCCTAGTCATAGATGAGTTGAATAAATTGAAGAAATCGAATTTTGGGTTTCAAAACTCCAGGCGGTCAGACCGCCTGTGCAGGCGGTCTAGACCGCCTGTTGCAGTGACACCGAAAATTCGGTTCCCACCAATCTACCCAACGGAATCGAATGAAACTTGAGGAATAGCTTCTAGGCATTGTCAGTAGATGATGTACCAAGGGGTTTTCAAACTAATCCATGGAGGAGATAGATCGGGTCAAAGCAAGTTTGAAAGTACCTTGGAGAGAGAAAACTCGATTTGAATCGATGCAACCGGTTGGGAGCCGGTTAAACCGATGGAGGAGAATTGATTTCTTCAATGGGGCGACCTTTTCCTTGGTTGAATCCTCAAATCGCCATGGAGAGAGAGAGATGGCGGCGTGGAGCTCGTGGAGGACGGGAGGAGGAAGATGCAGATGTGGTGAGGAGTAAATGAGGATGAAATCTCCACTGTAGATTCACGGGGTGGTAAAATGGTAAGTCTGGGTACAGGCGGTCAGACCGCCTGTGACAGGCGGTTAGACCGCCTGTGCCCAGAGAGGCAGATGTTGGTTTTTTCTGGAAGATTTTCAATTGGAGGTGATTTGTAGATCAAGGTGTAGAATTTTTGCACTTCAAATTTTCTCCATAAAGCTTGGATATGAGATATGTAAATGAACATTGATCCAAAGCTTAGATTTTTCCTTTCTTCACAAAATTAGGACATAAGATTTTAGATGAGATATAATCCAAATTCTCAGTTTCTTGGAAGAGTATAGGATAATCCAGAGTGAATGCACTTCTTGATACTTCCAAGAGATAAAGGATAATTATGGACTTGAGAAAGAAATCTCACCACTTGTGACTAGCCATCAAACAAACATAGTGAACAATAGTCACAAGTGGATCAATAGAGTCACGAAGACAAAGAACCAAATATTTTTCAAATTTCACATTTCCTACACATGCTAGTTGAGTTTTTGCAAAAATTCTATCCTATGTCACATAGAGCACACATCCCTTCTAAATCAATGTTACTCATGGCATTCTTAGCTCATACCTTACAAAAGTACCACCTTCATGACACTAGGTCAAGTTTTAAAGAAAGGCATTAACTAGATATCCATAAATAGAATGAGATGAAACAATTACATACAAATGCACACACTAGCATGATAATATGGCCCAGATGCATGAGGATAAGAGTGTGAAAGCATAAACACATACCTTTGCCTCTAGCCTTCCAATTTTTGTGCATATTTTGACATAAGAATTCAGCTAACTCTTATCCCTTTTTATTTTCTTTCATTTGACATAAAGATGAGAGATAGCATATAGGTGCACAAAACATGAGACTACAAGTTCACTAGAAGAAATGTTAGTCCCACAAGCGACACAAGTTGTGAAATAGGCTCCCCCTCAATTAGTGCAAGAGATATTGAATTTCTCAATTTAATTGCTCTTTCATCCATTTGAACATAGAGGAGTGCTATTCACAAGACTTGGTCAAAGCATATCGATAATTTGCCAATTGAAATTATGCCAAGAGATTCTTTACCATGGATGCATGATCATCAAATGATTGCTATATGTGTAACCAATTTATAAGACAAGAGAAGCACACTTGACTGAGCACTTTTGTTCATCTGGCCACATCCGGTCTGACCGGCTGTCACAGGCGGTCTGACCGCCTGTGTCAGATGATATACAATTTGATGATCTTCCAATTTTCTTGTTCCAAATGTCAATGGACAAACCATGATGTATATTTTCTGACATTAACAAGACATATGCTCTCATAGAGAGCCATTAAGAGCATCATATGGAAAGAGAGTAAATTTTGAATAAAAATGTCAAAGTCATTCTCACATGCCAAACAAATATGAAATTAAGGATGTAAGCATGTTAATGTAGGAATGACAGATTGTATGACTCGACATTTTGCATTTGTTACCGAGATAGCATTGGATGTAGGATTTTGCACATAGAGGCTCGTCACTTGACCATTTGATCAAACGTTGATTTCATATCTTCTAGTCAAGTGTCCAATGCATCTCGATGGTCCTGCAAGCTTAGCAAGAGTTCTTTGGTACCCAAACCTTGTTGGGTCCATAAAGGTTAGTCACAAGATGCTTAGAAATCCAAATGGTCCTTATGCTAGTTTGAGGTGAAATTTCTCTAGTAGCACAAGTACCGTCTTTGTCTCTCCCAAGTCTATTGAAATCATATTGAATAAGATCTGACTTGAGAGTGTTACCATTTGGGCAATCTTTGCTCACGTGACCCTTTTGACGACAAGTGTAGCATATTCTACATTTTACCTTCCTTGTCACTTTTACTTTCTGAATCAATTGATCTTGCTTGTTTATGGGCTTATGTGTTGAAGGAGAAGCTTCTTTCTTGTTGCTGCCCTGATGAGGTTCACCCTGGGTTACAGGCGGTCTGACCGGCCGTGACAGCCGTTCTAACCGCCTGTCACCAGTGGCATCAACACTTGTGACATTCGGACACATGGCTATGAGATGTCCCTTCTCCTTGCAACCATAGCACACTCTCTTCTTGAATAAGCTTCTTTTCTTCTTAGAGAGTGTCTTTTCACCCTTGAGCTTGGTAGGGCATGAAAATGCATAATGCCCCAAAGTTGAGCAATGAGAGCATTTGATATGCTCTAGCTTGTTATTCTCTTCAACCTTGTTTTTGCTGATCTTGATGTGTTGTTGAGGGAGTGAGCAAGGTGCGATTGATCTCTCCTCAAGCTTGTTCACCATGTTATCACGGTTATCTTGAGAAGGTTGCACTTTGCTATTCCCATCCAACTCAATCAAACTTCCTTTAAGCACATTGACCTCTTGCATAGTCTCTTGATTCTCTTGTATAATGCGGTCATCACAAGTTTCTACAAATACATGCTCAATGCTAGATTGGCTTGCTTGTGCACACGAGTTAGAGCAAGATATAACATTATTGACAAGTGAGCATGTGCATTGGTGTGAGAGAGGTTTAATTGATTTTACCGAAGATAAAACATCCTCATGAGCTATGTCAAGTGTGGCATATGATTCTACAAGCTTCTCATGAGAGCACTCAAATTCTTTGTAATTTGCTTGCAAAATTTTATGCTCACTAGTAATCTTGTCAAGTTGAGCTATGAGCATCTCATTGGATTTTTTATAAAAAGCTACACAAGAAAGAGATTGAGTAGCACAAGTATAATCTTTCTCCAATGATTCATACTTACAGACCAAAGAGGCGTAGTTGGCTTTGAGTAAATCAATTTCTTTGGCCGAAGAGCTTGATTCTTCAATCTTTTGAATTTCACCCTTCTTTGACTTGTTTTTCTTCTTTTTGCTCATCAAGCATAAATTAACTTCATCATGAGACATATGATCTTCTGAATATGATGGAGTTTGACTCGAATCTTGAGAATTTCCCATGACACACATGGACTCAGCTTCTCTGCTACAGGCGGTCTGACCGCCTGTTACAAGGGGTCTGACCGCCTGTTCCAGAGAAACCGAAACTTGATGCTTTTGGCTTTCTTCTTTATTGAGAGATATCATATTAGGCTCTTGACTGAAATTTGATGATGTTGAGCATTCCTCAAGTGATTCATCATTACTTTCTTCTTCATCATCACTATCAACCTCATTGTATAGATCCTTAATCAACTCCAAATTGATGTGTGCATCTAGACTCCAAAGTCTATATACAAGCTCCTGCACATCACGACTCAAGGATCTCCACAATAGGTTAGTAGCTTCAAAGTTGAGTTGCCAACATTCTAACTCCTCTTTAGACAAAGTTGACATATCAACATTAAACTCATCAAATTGAGAGGGCAAAATGCTAGCAACTACAATTTGCTCTCCAAGAGAACTCATGGTACTAAAAATATCAAGAATATGAGCAGACCATGAAGAGTAGTTTGAGCCATCTAGAGCGAGAAGCTCAAATGTTACCTCACACATTTCCGACATCCTTTCTCACGGCGGTTAAGCCTAGAAGTGAGACCTCGGCTCTGATACCAATTGAAAGGACCGAGATGTCGCCTAGAGGGGGGGGTGAATAGGCGTTACCAACAAATTCTTCGAATTCTTCCCTCTTTTGCTTTGCTGCCAGGCACAGGCGGTCTGACCGCCTGTCACAGGCGGTCTGACCGCCTGTCACAGAGAGGAACCAAAATCCACCTCGAGCTGCAAAACAATTTCTAGCACAACACAACTTGGGGAGTGGCTTCTATATATGATAAATAGAGTCCCTGCACACAATATAACCACACCCAAGTAGATCGAAGCGGAAGCACAATATTTTGCTAGAAATACACAAGTGAGGCAATGCAAATGTAAATGGAGAGACACAAGATTTGTTTTACCGAAGTTCGGATCCACCACGTGCCTAGCACGAAGGATCCTACTCTCCGTTGAGGAACTCTTTGGGCGGAGTCTTTTTCAACTCCTCCTACTCAAGTTGGGTCTCTTTCAACCGCTCCTCACTTCCACTAGCTTGCTTCTTCCCTTGCGGAGGCGAAGCGCAACCTTCACAGACTTCCCGCTGCTCACCACACCTAGGGAGCTAGCCGGCGACGCCTAGCCGTCTAGGAGGATGAACCTCCAAGAGTAACAAATGCACCAATGGCTTTGTTGACGCGAATCACAAGTGCTCAAGCTATGGAATGCTCTTCTCAGCTCTCTATTGCTCACTGAACTCACAAAGCTCACACAAAGCTTACTCTCTCAACCCAACTCAAAGATATGGCTTGAATCTCACAAATCTCACAAAGAGAGGTTGGGGAGAGCTTGGCTACCTTCTCTAGTGTTCTTGGGCGTGTAGTGTGTCAAGGGAACCAGCTCCATCAAATGAAGGGGTATGGGGGCTATTTATAGAGGTCACTCAAAAACTAGCCGTTATGCTTGTCAGATGACCGGAAATTCCGTCGGGGTGACCGGAATTTCCGGTACACCCTATTTCAAACTCAGTACGGAGAGTCACACCGGAAAATCCTAAATTTAATCCGGTCTCTCTCTGTGACACCCGGAAAATCCGACCCAAGACCGGAATTTCCGGCCGCCTTTGTTAGTGAGCAAAATGCTCTCTCTCAAAGTTAGGTGATCATCCAAAAATTACTTCTAGGCATCCATTTCTCAACTAGCCGTTGGACATGCGGTTAGACCGCCTGTCACAGGCGGTTAGACCGCCTGTATTCGAAAAACTAGCCGTTGCCCTACAGGGGGTCTGACCGCCTGTAACAGGGGGTCTGACCGCCTGTACCAGTTAGCACCCAAAACTCACAAAAGGATTGTTAGTTCATCCCAAAAGTTGAACCAACCATAGTTAGCAGAGCTAGGATGTTTAGTACTCTCATTAAGTCACTCAAAGGCTATTCTCTCATAGGTTTCCTAAGAGCACTTTTGATATTCGTCAAAAAGCAAATGTTGCATCCCTCTTGATAGTACGGCATACCTATACTCAAGTCAAGGAATAAATACATGAAATCCACTTGAGTTTGTTGATCTTTATCACTACCATACTTTGATCATTATCCACTTTGAGGGCTTCCAACATTGCTATCGCACTTGAGCAAATCCAATCTTGAGCTGGTGACTTGAGATATTCCATTTTGCATGATTAACAATTCTTTAATCACAAGTCACTCCACTTTACCAATCATAACATATTTTGCTATTCAGAATGATACTCATTTGACCGTTGATCCCTCGGTGATTATCCATTGGCTTGACTCTTCACCTTAGCTAGGTTCTTCGCGGCCAAGTCGTCACTTGCCCTTCACCCTTGCCTCGTCCATCGATTCAATGCACTAGACAATACCTTCACCATTCGGCCAATCAAAGTTTCATATGAATGGCAATATAATATATAAGCATATGAGAGCCTTCTTCATATACTTGTTCTTGATTGATAGAGAATAAACCATATATTGCAAGCTTCCAATAATTAGACCATCAACTAAGATATATCACCATGTCCATGTATATTGAACTCATGAAGCCTTGCAATGTTTGTTTGATAATAAACCCATTATTTGATAAATGATCCCTTTGCTAGTAAATCAAGCTTATCAAATATTCTAGAGACTTGTCAATATGTATCTTCATCATGAAAATCATCTCTATGTATAATTCAATCCTTGCTTGACATTTTGTTCATAATATCATCACGAGATCAAATAATTGCTTGCTTTTCAACATTGTGAGCCATTTAACTTGTATTCAACATATGAGACAATATTTGCAATATATATGTAACAATCTCAACCTGCTCACAATCTTAGATAAACACATTAGACATTTAATCGTATTGTCATCAACTCACCAAAATCCACTTAGGGGCCTAGATGCACTTTCAGAGGCCACCTGCTGTGCTCCCTCATGGATTGGGCGCGGATTAGGCCTGGTGGTGCGGTGCTCGAGGACCACAACGACAGCAGAATCTCAGCGGTGAAGGGCACTTGCGCAGGAGCCTAGGGGGAGGTCGACGCCGAGCTACGCACCTCGTCTCCCAGCTCACATACCTGCTCTCCCATGAGCCTTGCGGACGAGCAGAGCCCCGCCACCGACGGCGAGCTTCGCAAGGGAGCTCGTCTTCTTCTCTCTCTTCTTCGCCACGGATCCCCCATGGCGACGAAGAAGAAGACGAGGGCGGGATGGCACAACCAAGATTGGAACTTTGGTGAACGAGACACGAGCAAGGCCGGGATGGAGCAGGGCGGCGGCGAGGCGGGAATGGCGCACCAGGAGCACTGTGCCGGCGAGGCGGGCGGGCGCGACCATGGCCAAGCTCGAGCGCGAGAGACCGACGACGGAAGATATTTTTATTTCTTCAGTGACATGTGGGTCCCATTAGTCAAAAAGATTTATGGGCCAGCATTTAGTCGGACCGGCTGGAGTGGGAAGGAAATTTCAAGCCCCTAAATTTTATGGGTCTGACTAAAAGTACAAAATAAGGACTCAAATTTAGAGACGCTGCTGGAGATGCTTAAAAGCTCAGCCATCGTCGACGAGTGAGGGGCCGGTTGGCGCATGCAAAGTAGAGCGTCCGGCGGGCACCACGAGTGTTTTGACGTCTCTCGAGTCTAATCTCTTATCGATTTAATGAATTGATGATTGTAGCTAGTATCTGTTGCTGCTATTTCAAGTTACTTTCAATAGAGGAATAGTAGGGGCCCAAAGCTACAATAGGCCTCGTGTCACAGGACACTAGGGACCAGGTTCCTTTATGATAAAGCTGGCCGATGCTTACCCACAAAACGTAATAAAAGATTACGCTATTCCTAGGCTGCAAAATATGAAAATGTTGGTGTTATTCCGTCATTTCAGCTCTGAGAACCCATGTGAGCTTTCTCTACTACTAGAAGAACCCCACAATTGTACCGATTTGAAGACTCTAGTCCATATTTTGGAACCAACCCGTACAAACAAACCGACGTGTTAACCTTTAGTATTAGTTGGTAGTTCCACATAATTTTAAACCTTAGGAACCGGGGGACACAACTATATGGTCGCTTATTTAAAGTCACAAATCATGCGATTTTTAGTTTGTAGCGTGTAGTCCATAGGATTTGAACCTATGATCTCTTCTCTAACATGTAGCTCACTTACCACCGCGCCATACACCATGGGAGACAGAGGGAGGGGAGGGAGAGACAAAGGAGGAGATAATTTCTTGTTTGGCCCTAGAAAAACTACACATCCCTTCCCTTGGCTCTAAGAGAATTTTTGTTTTCTATTTGCCCAAAACTTTTTGTTTCATTCGTTTCTTGGCACTGCCGTCCAATCCGTTATCCCCTCCCGTCAAATAACTCTAAAACCTTGTCAGTTTTTTTGTTGAGTTCCCGAAAATGCCCTTGGCATCAAATTTCCCATTTTCGAGCACAACTCCCCATGAAACACCCCCTTGCGGCGGCGGCTGCAGCCAAATCGGCAGCAGCAGAGAGTCGGCGGGACGGATGACGGCGGCGGCACAGACTCGGGCGTAGGCGCATCGACTGGCGAGTCTCCGCCAAGGGAGTCGGGCACCGTCTCCTCAACAGTTGACGCCGGGCCACGGGAACTAGGCGCGGTCGCCGGGGTGGAGGGATCCACGGCCACAAGAGACGGGCGCGTCGCGGATGGGCGGCAGCCGACAGGCCTCGACGGGAAATGCGGAGCAGGGGCGGCCACGGCAGCCGGGAGCCGGGCGCAGCGCCAGCGCCCTGCACGGGAGGCCACTGGAGACCACGAACTCATACTGGAGCCCGAGCATGACGTAGACGAGGTCTATGATGGCGACGGAAGCCCGACGCAAAGACGGCGCCCACGCGGAGCACGTCTGCACGTTGGCCGGACGTGCTCCGTTCAAAAATAAACCAGAGCATGTACGCGCAACTGCTGTGCGGCCAACGTGCAGAACTGAGCTCTAGCTCAGCTGGTAAGGTTCCTTGTGGTAGAACCAACCCACAAGGGTTCGAGTCCTCGACTCAGCACTGGTGTTCATATTTTCCTGGATTTATTTCAGGATTTAACCGGTGTTATTCTTTCAGTCGTAGGCGACGTGCCCGTCGATAGCAAGACGCCTATGGTGACTTCGTCAATTTGGAGGATTTGCCGGCCCACTCTTTCGGAGGTGATCATAGGGGTAGGGTTGTGTGCGTATATTTGTAGGGGAAGTGTGCTTGCGTGTTTGTAAGCGTCTGCGTCTGTGTGTGATTCGAAAAAAAATAATACATGTTAAAAATATATTGTGCAGGAGGAAAAGAGTGGGTCTGTGACTAAAAGGTCATCATTTGTGCTAGCGACCATAAAGACGCTCGCTAGCACCAATCCATCTCTGTTGCCGGGTGCCAACGGTGCTAGTCCCTGAGTTTATTTTTGCTGACGGACGCCAATCATGTTCGCCAGCACTGTAAAACTTAGGTGCCATCATAAATTGTGTTCTGGTTCTAGTGATAGATAGTTGAACTTACTTGAACAATTTGTGGCGAACGAAAATTATTACATGTACTAAACTTAAACATCGATCTCGACTGCATATATGCATAACAACTTAACAGAGAAATACCAAACCCACACACATGCATGCATATATAACTTCAACAACATGCAGCACGCATAAAGCAAGAAAGCATTCCGGTGCTGGCACAGCAGCAACCTAGTGCTGCACATAGACATCGATCTCGATGACGCCACCGCGAGCGAGGTCGTAGTCGTAGTTCCTGGTGAGCATGTACCCTCGCGCGAACCTGAACCTACCAGTACCACCAACCACCACCGACTCGCGCACCTCGGCGTCCATGTCGATGCGGCCGTTCACAGTCACCGAGCTGCCACGGTGCTCGCCGGCGTCGAGCACCATGTGCATCGTCAGGTGCGACACGACGCCGCCCTCCGACACGCGCACGGCGAACCCCTGCGCTGTGCCCACGCGCGCGCTGCCGCGCCCGGGACCCTCCGTCAGCGCGTTGTTCAGCACCACGACGTCGCCGAACTGCCGCGGCGACGACAGCAGCCGTGACAGCCGCGTGTTCTCGCCGTCGTCGTCGTCGGAGGGCGATGACGTGGGTAGTAAGAGGGACCTGCCGGACACGACCCGCGCGGCGGTGGGGTGCGGGCCTGTGTAGTCGTCGTGCATGTAGAAGTGGAGGTGGGTAGTGGTGGTGGTGGCGGCGGCGGTGCTGAGGTCACCCGGCGTGTCGTTGCTGCGGATGTAGAACGCGGCGGCGAGGAGGAAGACGGTGCCGAGGAAGACGGAGGGGAGGGAAGCGGCCATGGCGATCGATGGTGGGATGGCTTGCTTGAGGTCGAGGATACGAGCAGTTGCTCGCTGGCTTCTTCTTGCTGAGTTCTGGTTATTTCTAGCTTGCTCTGAGTCGGGGCTGCTGTATATGCGTGCTTATATAGGAGTATTACTAAGGACATCTGGTGATTCTGGTGTGTCAACCCTTTCTAGACTAATCTCGACTTGTGGACGCGCACGCGCGTATGTGCACAACATAATTAACTAGGATCCTGCTTTCACTTTCGAACATGATTACATTTGAATATTCTGTTCATTCAAGATGTGATATTTCGTAATTTGTAGGGAGTATGTCAGCCATACGGAAGAAGACATCTCTCCCTACAGGTACATGTTGAACATGTTTTGAGAGGCTTTTTACGCTACAGAAATGCTACGTACTTTGCAGGTTATTATATGTTCCTCAAGAACGGCCAGGTTATGTCTTGACTTTTATTTCTTTCAATCCTAAGAGACAAAACACAATACGTACGTGGACAATATAATTGTGATCCTCATCGTTCAACTTTATTATGCCTCTGCTGTTCCGCAGTCTTTACACTCCACGGTTGAAAATTCTGATGCCGCCACTAACTAATCACAATCACATATATATGGTGCAATAACTATCGATGTGACATTATGGCACGTATAAAATCTTTTTGGAAGTACATATGGAGAACGAGCCAATATGCAACGTTTAACACGTGAGGGGAGCAACCACTGGTTTCCCAGCTCCCTCAGGTCACTGTTGAAATATTGCTTTGGTTGAGGAGCAACGTAAATGAGACATCTGGGCTGAGGATGAATTTGAGCCACAAGCAACCCAACGTGAGACACATGATATGTGTGGAAAATAGTCCCACCTTACAAAGTTGAAAGTGAGGTTCATGGTATACGGTATACCCGGCCATATATAATAATCCTATATCTTATTAATCGAGAGTAAATAAAGCTCACCGACATATTCTTTTGCTCGCTTCAATCTGAGTCAACAGTTACACAACAGATTATCTCTCTTATATTTTCAGAGTAATTAAACAAGATTATGCCACAAAGCACAGGGTAATAATAACTAACGGAAAATTATGGAAGATCTCTAACACTTCTACGAAGAATAGGAGCATGCACGCCATGCTTCATAGCATCAAAGACTAGGAACTCGTGTTTCCATCTATCCTAGGGGTCTATCACATAGTATATAATTCCGAAAACTAGGTCTAGAAGAAGCACCGCGTGTTCAGAATTCAGATATGAGTACATTATGCTTTCTGCATCCTTATAATGGAATTAAGGTCAAAGAGACCAAGCTTTGTATGATGTACGCACTTGGCAGCTGATCAGACCATGAATAATTATTGCAACTCCACCAGATTCCCAATTTTCAACACCAATTCTAATAAAAAACTTTGATTTGAGGGAAATAAGGTGCTCTAGTAGATTATTACCAATCCTATTATCAATACTGAAATTATTTTGGTAGTCATCAAAACACACCTCCATACATATTTCTTATATGTAGGTGATTCACTCTTACCAATATAGTTTTTGGTAGTCAGATGCATTAGCGAATACCAAAAATAAAAATAAAAATATAGCTATTGGTAACGGAGAGAGAAAATATTTTGGTAATATGAAATGAGTAATTTGCTAGAGATGCTCTAATTAAGCATGAGTAAGCACATGTGAAAGCATCTAGGCCCCTAGTTTAGTGTTTTGGTAATTAATGACAACACTTTGTGGACTAACGATATCATTGAGTATATGAATTAAGGTTAGTCACATGTATGCGCTATGAGATGCCATGAAGATGGTATTGTAAAAAGCAAGATTGCTTCCGCAAAGAAAAGTTGATATGAAGAGGCGAAAGACTCAAGGATTGGATTTTCTTTTTGCCGGTCAAGAGGTAACTAGAGAAGTAAATTGACCGGATTAGTACGCTAGATAGCCGTACTATCAAGAGGGGTCAATTTACAATTGCTTGATGAGTTAATAGTGTCACATTGCTCAAAGTCTGATTTGCATGCATATAGATGAGAGTATTTACTAACTGAAAACACTGAAAATACGCACGGCGGATGGTCCGGCCAGGCATGGCGGACGGTCTGCCTCTATAAGAAAAGTTGCACAAAGCCGGTGTGCTCTCTGGTGGATTTAATTGTCAACGGCGGACGGTTCGGCCAGTGATGGCGGACGGTCCGGCGTTGAGCTAATTTTTGAACAGAGGCTCGGCGCTCTCTGGTGGATTTCAAACTCTACTGCGGACGGTCTGGGCCCGTGTGGCGGACGGTCTGCAGGCAAATGTTCGGTCCGAACGTCGCCCGTTCTGTGTAACTTTGGAATGAACGGCGGACGGTCCGCCTCCCTTGGGCGGACGGTCCGATTTTTGAACAACGGTCGGTTCTGACACGCTGTGATGTGACACATAGCCGTTAGTTTATAACGGCGGACCGTTCGATTTGTAGGGGCGGACCGTTCGCGAGTTCGCAGAAAACGTGGAATTTGAACATAACGGTTGGATTTGAGGCACCCCTCTACAAATAGAGGGGTGACCGGCGTGGGGAGCCTCTCTTGGCCATTCTATTCACTTGCAACACACATTTGAGCTCTCCACTCCCTCTCTCTCGCTCACATAGCTTTGGATTGCATTTTTGGTGAGATAGAGAGGCATCTAGTGCTAGCATTCAAGGTTTGAGCTTTGGGGCACTAGGAGTTCTTCAAGCAAGGTTGTTGATTTGTTACTCTTGGAGGTTGCCGCCTCCTAGACGGCTTAGAGATTGGTTTTCATTAAGCTCTTCAAGAAGATTGTGAAGAAGCCATTGATTCATTCTTGTGAAGAGGTTCTTGAGCGTTGCCTCACCGGAGTGGTGAAAAGCATCTCTAGTGAAGAAGAGGTTTGCAGAGGTTCATTGATTCCTAGATTGGCTCATACACCAAGTGGATTCTTGGTAGAGGAGCAATTGGAAGCTTTGAATCCACCTCAACGTGGATTAGGGGTGACCAGTAAGTCATCGACACCACGGGAAAAATTGTTTGTGTCTTCGGTTATTTCTTTCACTCAATTTCATACAAGCAATTTATTTTGAGCAATTTATTTCCTAAAAGTTGAATTATATCTTGTCACCCTAGGTTGCAAACCTTTGACATAGGCTAGTTTCACTGGTAGTAGAATTAATTTTGTGTTTCTAACTAAATTTCTCTAGTGTTGTGCTTTTAGTTTAAAACCGTCTATTTACCCCCCTCTAGTCGGTATCCTCGATCCTACAACATGACTTGGAAAATCTTTTGCCCGCCTTCGAAAATCTTTTTTTATAGTAGTGCAACCTTCACCAAGTTATCAAGGCTAATGATGACATAACAAAGGAACAGCATCAATTTTTTTCTATCAGATGCTGCGTGCACTGAAATATATTGATACTGGTATGCACCTTTAAAGATCACATATTTTGTGTTGAAAAACTGGATTCTAGATGCTTAGATGGCAATGTAAATGTATATACTCTTGATTCCAAAAATTACCTTAGAAAATATGTTTTACTGCCAGAGTGGATTAATCAATTCGGCCTTTTATTTCTTTGCAATAAGTCTCATGCACATACTTATCGATATCTTTTATGTAAAAATCCTTATTTAAATTCTGCAAGTTTGAAATGTTTGTGCTTAATTCACTTATAATCTGCCACTAACTCTTTGTGTATCTGGGTGCACGGTGGCCCCAGCAAGCGGCGATGATGGCCAGGGAGCGGAGGCACATCCCGACGGCAGCGACTGCGGTGACAAGCTGCTGGGAGCGTCACGACCGAGCATCGTCAGTTGCGAGAGCGTCCACATTATACGCGGAAAATCAGGAATCAGGAGAGCAGGCGTGCGTGCGTGCGTGAGGAGGTGAGATAGATTGAGGGAGGATTAACCAATTAATCTGGGCCATCATATTTGAGTGATGAGGCGTTACAAGAGATCATGACCACTATTGTGAGTATTTAGATATCTGGGTACACAAAACTATGTGGATTAGTAGGATCCATATCTGTTGAGGGCACATGGTTTGGTGGAGTTAGTGATGTTTTAAATGCCACTAACTCTATAAAAAGTGAGGTTTATGGTTTATTCATATATGACACTACCTCTGTCGACTTTTTCTTACAATTGTGAAAATTCATCTTATTAAAAAATTTATTGTAAATATATAAAAAGTTAAGCTACCCTTAAAATATCTATTGTCGTCAGAAATATCACAAACAAAGTAGGTGGTGCTTACTAAAGTTTTTTAGTAAAACAAATGGTCAAAGTTGTAAATTAAACTGTCCGAATTTTTAGTAAAACAAATGGTGGAAGTTAAAAAAAAACTACCATTCACTATTTTTTACGAACGGGTAGGGTCACTGGAGCTCCACAGCCCGCGAGAGCATGCAACAGGGCCACCGAGCCAGACCAAAGCTGCCCGGTTTAGCAGGCCTATTTTGGTCCACCATGCTGCTGCATGCACCACCACCACCTCACCAAGAAAGCTACCAGCCCATCTCTTCCTACGAAAGCTGGCCAATTCCGCGGCCAGGAAACAGGCCACGTCGGCTGCTTTTCCCGGCCGTCGGATTGGCCGGTCGGACGGCCAAGATCGTGCCAATCTCCGGCATTTTACAGAAAAACCCTCAACTTTTACCGAAATAGAACCCGCCGTCCACACCTCTCTCTTAGGGTTTTTTGTGAATAAGCCCTCGAATTTTACTGGACTCAACCCGCGGTCCACCCTAACCAGCCAAGTAATATTTTCAAACAAACCCCTGTGCTTTCTCAAATCAACCCGCCGTCCCCATCCCTCTCTCAGAAACTCTCTTGAAAACGTCCCCAAAGTTTACATAAATTAGGTAACAATCCGTTCTATTATTTACTTCCATATAAGCAACACTATACGTACAATTCGACCACCAAAACGCGATCGAACAAAAACATAGCCAACGTAAAATTTGGTTCTTCCTATGAAAGCTGGCCAATTCCGCGGCCAGGGAAGCAGGCCACGTCGGCTGCTTTTCCCGGCCGTCGGATTGGCCGGCCGGACGGCCAAGATCGTGCCAATCTCCGGCATTTTACAGAAAAACCCTCAGCTTTTAACGAAATAGAACCCGCCGTCCACACCTCTCTCTCAGGGCTTTTTACGAATAAGCCCTCGAATTTTCCCGGACTCAACCCGCGGTCCACCCTAACCAGCCAAGTAATATTTTCAAACAAACCCCTATGCTTTCTCAAAATCAACCCGCCATCCCCATCCCTCTCTCAGAAACTCTCTTGAAAACGTCCCCAAAGTTTACATAAATTAGGTAACAAGCCGTTCTATTGTTTCCTTCCATATAAGCAACACTATACGTACAATTCGACCACCAAAACGCAATCGAACAAAAACATAGCCAACGTAAAATTTGGTTCTTCCTACGAAAGCTGGCCAATTCCGCGGCCAGGGAAGCAGGCCACGTCGGCTGCTTTTCCTGGCCGTCGGATTGGCCGGTCGGACGGCCAAGATCGTGCCAATCTCCGCCATTTTACAGAAAAACCCTCAGCTTTTGCCGAAATAAAACCCGCCGTCCACACCTCTCTCTCAGGGCTTTTTGCGAATAAGCCCTCGAATTTTCCCGGACTCAACCCGCGGTCCACCCTAACCGGCCAAGTAATATTTTCAAACAAACCCCTGTGCTTTCTCAAAATCAACCAGCCGTCCCTATCCTTCTCTCAGAAACTTTCTTGAAAACGTCCCCAAAGTTTACATAAATTAGGTAACAATCCGTTCTATTATTTACTTCCATATAAGCAACACTATACGTAGAATTCGACCACCAAAACGCGATCGAACAAAAACATAGCCATCGTAAAATTTGGTTACAATTTAAAAACCTATAATTTTATTATAAAGTATATTTTTAAACCCAAAACACTTTCACAATTATTCCCACGGCTATTTATCTACGCCCCGTCGTAGAAAGAAAACATATCTACATAAAAAAAAATGAACATAAAAACGGCTCAAAATCTAAACATATAAACATATTATAGAAAAAACAAAAAAATCGAACTCTCTTTTCTAATTCCCTCATTATAGCTAACATTGCAAAATTAAATTCAAAGTTTTACATAATTTGTTCTCACCTTTGATTCAGACACCCAAAAAATCTCCAAATTGAAAATCCAAATATATTGTCCATCAAACTTTAAAAATTAGAAACCACTTCTCCGATTTTCTCATTATAACTAACATCTAAACATCAAAATATTTTTAAGTTAACATCTAAATGCTTTTAAATAGTCAATTATTCAACATAAAATTGCTCTAAATACCAAAATTTACAAAAAAAAAAAATCATACATAGCAAATATAATTCAATGCTCCTTTGCAATTCTCTTGCATAATTTTTCATATTTCAATAGACTTCAAATAAAATATACCCAACGTTCCAATCTACAATGTTTCCACAGAGCGCTTTTTCGGGTTCAATGTACTCTAGTATTTATTTTTAAAATAAATATTTTAATACCAACTGAAAAAAACACAGGTACATCCACTGGCCATCCGCGGCAAAGCCGTGGCCTTTTCTAGTAACAAATAGTGAAGGATCGCAAATAGTGAAGGAGCAGGCCTATTTTGGTCCACCATGCCTTTTAGTCACGCAGCACTTTTCAGTGCCATGAGGAACGCCTGGGCTGCGGCAAAGGAGGTGACGTTCAAGGTAATGGATCCAAATCTTTTCCTAGTCCAGTTTCATTGCCTTGGTGACTGGTCGAGGGCGATTGAGGGAAGTCCATGGCTGTTTAGAGGGGCGGCTATCGTGATGGAGGAGTATGATGGTTTTTCTAATCCACGTGATTACAAGTTGGATAGGATTCCTGTTTGGGCTAGAATCCAAGGAGTTCCCGAGGGTTTGATGAGAAAGAAGGAATTAGCGGAGAAGGTTGCGAAGAAAGTTGGAGATATTAACACAGTGGTGGTGAATGAGGGGAAGATCAATTCTACACCCTACTTGAGAACTCGGGTTTGGTTGGACCTGAGCAAGCCCCTAGTGCGGGTGGTGTTGATTACAATTAAGGAAAGAATCAAATGCATGGTGCAATATGAAATGCTCCTAAATTTCTGCTTCTTTTGTGGCCGTATTGGACATGAGGTTACAGAATACGGAGATGGAGTTCATCCTAAGGAGAGCTGTCAATGGGCAGACTGGATGAGAGTTCCTTTTTCACGTATGGGAACATTTAGGGAGGACCATGGAGGTGGCAGAGGGAGAGGTCGAGGAAGAGGGCGGGGACACGGTGGAGGAAGAGGATCAGGGATGGATATTGGAGACGAGGATATGAGGAACTCGTTTGATGATGAAGAAGATCTAACATATCTCGCCAATAAGGGGATTGAGCCAGGTGGAGGAGGGAGAGTAGCTAAGCAAGTTAATTTACTTGAAACCCCTCCCCAAGCAAATAGTTCTGTTAGCCCTTTGAAAGAACAGGAGAAGAAAAGGCCACGGAGGGAAGGAGGAGGTGAAGAAGACTCAGCTACTGCAACTATTAGATCGGCGCTCTCCTTTGAGGGGAGCGACCGGACGCAATGAAAATATTAGCATGGAACTGTCGGGGATTGGCTAGTCCCCGTGCAGTTCGTGCGCTTCTGGAGGTCCAGAAGCGGGAAAAACCAGATGTCCTCTTTCTGTCTGAGACACATCTGCGAAAAGCTAAGGCAGAAAATTTGAAGCGAAGATTAGGCTGTGACAAGTTCCTCATACAGGAGAGTGATGGGCGAAGTGGAGGCCTACTAATGCTGTGGAATAAGGGAGTGGTGGTGAAGCAACTGCATATCTCTCAATACTATATTGATGTGGTAGTGGGAGAGGGAGGAGAGTGGCGACTAACTGGAATTTATGGGGAACCAAGTTGGGATCATAAAGACCAAACCTGGGAGGCCCTACGTTTTCTGAAAAGAAGCAATACAAACTCACTACCATGGATGGTAATGGGTGATTTTAATGAGATCTTGTACCACTATGAAAAAGAAGGAGGGCGAGCAAGAATAGAGAGGCATCTTCAAGCTTTTCATGATGCCTTAGATGATTGTGCATTATTTGATATTGGCTATGCAGGTGACATTTTCACCTGGCAGAGAGGAAAGATACGGGAACGGTTAGATCGGGGTGTTGCGAATACCCAATGGAGGAACATGTTCCCGCGTGCTGAACTGGTGAACGGAGAATTTCTCAAATCAGACCATCGGCCTATATGTGTCAACACTGAAACGATTGAGGTACAGCATCAACGAGTCACGGGGACAAGGCGGTTTGAAGCTAGATGGTTAAAAGAAGATACTGTACATGAGGTGATCCAAACGGCTTGGGCGAGGGCTGTGGCCCAAGGTCAGGGGTCTCCGTTGATGATGAAGGTGAATCAAGTCCATTCGGACTTACATGTGTGGGATAAAAATGTTTTAAAGAAACCTGTCCAACGCATGAAAAAATTAAGGAAGGAATTGGAGAAATTAAAAAGAGGTCCGATGACAAATGAATCAATAGCAGCCCAAATGGAAATTCTCCTAAAATTGGAGCTGCAATTGGAACAAGAGGAGATTTATTGGGTACAGCGTGCACGAGCAAACTGGCTTAAACATGGTGATAGGAATACTAATTTCTTTCATCAGTTTGCATCTAGCCGTAAGAAGAAAAATATGGTGAGGGGTCTAGTGGATGATCAAGAGTACGTCACGAGGATATGCAAACCATGGGTGCGATGGTGAAAGAATATTTTACAAAGCTGTTCACAAGTGAGATTGTGGATATTGACGAGGGCATTCTCACTGATGTTGACCGAAAAGTAACGACTGAGATGAATCAACTCCTTATTGCACCCTTTACCAGGGAAGAGGTGAAAAATGCTCTTTTTAGCATTGGTGATTTGAAAGCTCCAGGGCCAAATGGTCTCCATGCAATTTTTTTCAAACGCTTTTGGCACTTATTGGAGGATGATTTGGTGGAGGAGGTGTTGAGAGCAGTCCAGAATGAAGCAATTCCTGTGGGATGGAATGATACAACCATTGTCATGACTCCAAAAGTTGATAACCCCGACAAGGTGACTCAATTCCGTCCCATCTCTTTATGCAATGTTGTTTATAAGATTATATCCAAGATGATATCTTTTAGACTGAAATCGGTACTACCAGATATTATTAGTGATCATCAGAGTGCTTTTGTTCCAGGGAGATCTATAACAGATAACATATTACTAGCTTATGAATGCATACATACCATGAAGAAAAAAAGGGGAGTAAGGGCTTATGTGCAATCAAGCTGGATATGCATAAAGCTTATGATAGATTGGAGTGGGTGTTTTTGGAAAAGATTATGGCTAAACTCGGCTTTGCTCAGCGGTGGATCGAACTTGTTATGGCCTGTGTGACATCTGTTAAATACAATGTTCGGTTCAACAATTTTGATACGGAAGTGTTTCAACCTTTCCAGAGGACTGCGTCAAGGTGATCCCCTATCGCCATACCTATTTTTGATGGTGGCGGAAGGTTTGTCTTGTATGATAAAGAAAGCAGAAGAAAGAGGCGAGTTGAATGGAGTGAAAGTTTGCAGGGAGGCGCCGATAATCTCCCACCTCCTTTTCACGGATGATCCACTCATCTAATGTAGGCAGACAAGAAAAATGCAGATTGTCTTGTTAATATTCTCAACAGTTATTGCGCAAGCTCAGGCCAAAAGATTAGTGAAGCAAAATCGAGTATCTATTTTTCTGGTAACACAGAAGTTGAGGTAAAGACTGAAGTATGCCAAATATTGAACATTACGACAGAATCATTGTGTGACAAATATCTTGGTCTTCCTGCACTGGTGGGAGTGGACCGTAGTGATTGTTTCCGCCATTTAATTGATAGGGTGTTAGCCCGAATAGATGGTTGGAAGGAGAAGACTCTCATTATGGGAGGGAAGGAGACTCTTATTAAATCTATCGCTCAGGCCGTCCCAGTATATGCCATGATGGTGTTTAGAATCCCGAAGAAAATTTGTAAAGGGATTACAACCACCATATCGCAGTACTGGTGGGGGGATGATGAAGATCAGAAGAGAATCCATTTGCAAGAATGGTGGAAGATGTGTATGCCGAAGGGCAAAGGTGGCATGGGATTCAGAGATTTACAGTCTTTTAACTTGGCAATGCTTGCAAAGCTGGTTTGGAGGCTGCTTAGTGATCCAGAATCTTTATGTGCCAGAGTGCTTCGGGCTCGGTATTATCCGGATGGTAAACTATTGAAGGCCAGTTTAAAGAGCGGGAGCTCATATACCTGGCAGAGTATATTGGCAGGTTTACAATGCTTCAAGCAAGGTTATATTTGGAGAGTGGGTGATGGCACGTAGATTAAAATTTGGGAAGATAACTGGATTCCAGGAGGTCATAATCTGAAAATTCAAACGACTAGGGGAAATAACCTGGTGACTACAGTTGACCAATTGATTAATCCAATAAGTTCATCATGGGATGAGGAACTGTTAAGGACAATCTTTTGGCCAATTGATGTTTATCGAATTTTGCAAATTCCTATCCGTTCTGGTAGGAAGGATGTGGTGGCTTGGCATTATAATAGAAACGGGCTATTTTCAGTGAAATCGGCATATCACTGTCAATGGGAGCACAAATTTGGAGCTAGAAGTATAGAGGTGCAGCCAGATACTGCATCCAGGAGTCGACTTTGGAAGAATTTATGGAAATTGAAAGTCCCTGAAAAATTAAGATCTTTGGTTGGCGGGCGCTCAAAGGCCTCCTTCCTTGTCGTGCCATTCTTGCAAACCGCCATGTGGGTGATTCAGGTGGTTGTCCAGTATGTCAGAGTGGAGCTGAGGATATTAAGCACATGATTTTCACCTGTGAACGAGCAAGACAAGTCTGGTGCTCGTTGGGTGTGGGAGACAAGATAGATAATCTAATTATAACTGACAGATCAGGCTCAGTCATCCTGGAAGAAATTCTGACAAGGGAAGACCAAATTCAGAATCTCGAAGTGGGATTTGCAGAACTTGTCCTAACTGCGGGCTGGTATATATGGTGGGAACACAGACAAATGGTGCATGGGGAGACCATCCAGAGACCATCAAGGTCTGCCATGGCCATTGCAGCCCTCACCAAGAACTACAGAATGGCAATGAAGAAATCCTCAGTACTCAGACAAGGATGGAAGAAACCCCCAGAGGGAAAGGTTATGGTAAATGTTGATGCTGGATTTGATGAGAATGGAGGATATGGCAGTGTCGGAGCAGTCATTAGAGATTACTCGGGTGGTGTTTTAGCGGCAAGTCATAGCTTTGTACCACACATGGGTGATGCTCCGATGGCGGAAGCTTATGCGCTGAAAGAGGGACTAATGCTGGCCCAACATATAGGGTGCAACCGATTGATCATCCAATCGGATAGCATGGAAATTGTCAAAATTATGAAGGATGGAGGTTTCTCGGCAAATTCGGCAGCTGCGATATACGATGACTGTAATATTATATGGAGTGGTTTTCAAGATATAGAACATTGCAATAGGGAGGCGAATCAGGTGGCTCACAACCTAGCTAGAAGAGCTCGACAATATAGGCAAAGTTGTATGTGGGACGATGAGCCCCCTAGCTTTATTTTACCATTCCTGATAAATGATGTAACTATTCTCAATGAATAAAGTCTGCAGTATGGGTTCAAAAAAAACTAGTGAAGGAACATAACAATGAAGGATGGCAAATAGTGAAGGAACTCGATCGGGATTTTCTCGAAATCAAAACTCTATCGTAAAATCCATAAAAATTATAAAATGAAAAACTAAAAACAACCGCATATCATGATTAGAAACGTCACGAATACCTATGCTGCTGCTGGAAAATTACTCCGTTTGCTAGATGCCTTCAAGGCCAAGGTGTCGGCCGCGGCATGCTTGGCATATTGGCATGATCCAGTAAGAGATGTCAACAGGTGAGGTGGAGTACGGATGGAGAAAAATCCGTCCGATTCAACACCCGCAACATCTTAATATGGCCGTCCTCGAGACACGAGTCACACCCACACCAGCCCCTTGCGGATCTGTCTTAATTATTTAATTATAGGACAATGCTATCATTTTCATACTAATTAATATAGCAAGAATTTAGCATCAAAATGACCTAATGGCATGAATTATAATAATTGTTTTTCTCAAATAGAAAGTCACGATATATCTAAGAACTACACTAACAATATAGCATAGTCATATTTTGAAACATATAATTTTTTTTTGTTACACGGATTATTTTAAAAAATACATTACATATAGGACTAATAAATGTCCAACTTGAGCAAATAAAACCATGTATAATTCACGTTGAATATTGCATGATCCATCATGGAGACCATTAATTGTCACATGCTGTTAGCAAATTCCTTGTGATGGAGGCTACCGTTCACACGAATGGCTGCCTAGCGAAGTGGGAATGGGACAGCTTATGGGCAATGTATTGGTCCGTCGTACCGTATTGATTCGTGGCTTGGTGCTTGTGACTTGTGAGGGTGAGGCAAGTAGGGCTTGGTGGTTAGTTGGCAAGGAAATGTATATGATGGGCAAGACAATGTCTTGGTTTGGTTTTCGGTTTTGAAGCAATCCATCGTGCTTAGTTTGCTTTTAACTTTTATTACTATGTTTTAGCTGATTGTACGTTGAAAATTGAGAGTTAATCTGCAATGAAAAACCGCGGCCTATGCGCCGTATAACCCATATGAAAAATGCCGGAATGGGAAGAGGCAAGGGTACAAAAGGAAACCCAATCAGCTCGATCGGACCGCACCTAGCCTTCGTCTCAGTAATGTTCTTTGGCGTTTCGCGTTGAAAAAAAGTAGAGGAAGAAGACAACTGTACGCATACTCATAGTCATTCTATTCCTAGAAGAAAAAGTTTCTTCTCTTATATCAACAAAAAAAAAATATCAAACCCCTTTATTTCCTCTTTCAGCTAAATACTCTCTACTGGCCCGCGCAGCCCATCACCCACTTTCATTCCTTTTCCACTCAACCGGCCCAACCAGCCATGTGCGCTTTCAGACCCACCACCACCACCCCACGTCACTCTGTTCAGCACGTGAACGCCGCCGCAGCCTTTAGCGCCCTGCCAAAACGTCCTGGATCACAATCCAACGGCTCACACGCCGTCGTTTCCAAAACCCCACCGCATCTTGGCCGTCCACGTGTCGGCACCCCACCGCTTCCCCTGTCTCTCCAGCCAGAAAAGGAAGGTGGGGAAGACGACTCCCCGGCGAGCCGAGCAAAACCTCCCTCTTCCCCCAAAATTTTTGATCTCCCTCCCTCTCTTCCCCTCCCCACCAAATCGGCCAGGCCAAACCCTAGAGGAGCCGAGCAGCATTCCCCTTGCGGCGAGCTGGTGGGAGCGGGGTCGCCATGAGCCGCCGCCGGCGCGGCCAGGGGCAGGCGCTCATCGACCTGGACAGCGACGCGGAGGACGGTGAGCACCCCCGGACATCCCGCGAAATCTCTCTCCTCTTTTATTTATTTATTTACTCCGCCGGATGTTTGAGGCCTTGCGCTGTGCTTCTCGGGTTGTCGCTTGATGTGCTCTCCTGCGGGGGGATCGTGGGCGCGCGGCGGCGGTGAGTTTTGTTGGTGCCGTGCAGCGCCGCGCTTGCGTTGTTTGGGGGTTGATTTGTTGCTCTGTACGGGTTTGGTCGAGTGATTGCCCGCTTCTTGTTCATTTTTTTTTCGGAAATGGGGGAGGGTAAATAGGTTGGTGGTGCCTCAGATTTTGGGCAAAATGCTGATGCTTATGTGGAAATACGTTGCCCGCTGCTGTTTGTCTCGATCAGACTGCTATGAAGTGTTTGGTATCTTGGAAATTGACAGGGTTCGTGGGTTTGCTTGTGCCTCCAGAATCTCTAGTGCAGAGCCTATGTATGTGCTACCATTGATTTTTCTTTTAGTTGCACAAAAAAAAAGTGAGGCATGCCTCCGATTTTGTCTGAGAAGAGTACCTTCACTTCGAACCTGGGCTGGTTACAGGGCTTTCATCCACCCCTGGAGTCCATCCTTATACTTACACCCGGTGATAAGTTTTGGTTCATTTAGTTGCATAAAAGGAGTGAATTTAGTGTAGAGTGTGTGTAGTGGCATGATTGGACATAAATACGGTGTTCATTTTGGCTGAATGGTGGTGCTAATCATTTGGTGCATGGTTCAGTTTCGTCATCCAGTGCTTGTATATGCTAATCATTTAGTGTGCAGAGCATCACTGTTCTTGCCATTGTTTTTTAATGTATTGCTTAGAGTTGGCATGCATCTTGGACCCATAAATGTGTCTGCTTCATAATACTTTTACCCCATATAAGGCAGCAAACAAGTCCACACATGGAAATGGAGTACCATCTTTTGCAGGCCGTAGTATGCTCTCATTCGCTTCCATTAACAGTTTGTGTTCATAGTTCATTTCTTTTTTATCTTGGTAACTTACAAAATTTAGTCATCTATGTTCAGGAAGGGACAAGGTCAGTAATTTAGGCCCTACTTGGTTATGTAACCATGAAGTTTGATGATATTGGTTTTCACAATTAGTTGCCTGACTCTAATTTTAAGGGGATAATGGGTAGCTATTACTTTCGTGCTTGCTTGGATTTGTTGGCACATTCAAGCACAGTAGCTAAAATATCGGTTTACTACCAAAGAAATGATTTATCTTGGTTTCAACACAAGCCTTAGTTTGCAATTTCAATTGTTCTTGGGCTGGCCCATTTTCTTTCTATTCTTCGATATTTATTAGGCTGCATTCTACAAATGATTGATGTATTGTCAATTTGTATATTACTATGTTTATTAGATACACTGGAATGATCTTGTACTAACTTGTTCCATTCCAGTGGCCACCATGAGTGACCTCTGGAATGGAATTGACAAGTTTGGGTAGCACTATTACACTGGAAGGTTGCATAGATGAAACAAGAACATAAATGTTGGAGCAAAAGTACAATGCCAAGATAAAAGGATTTTTTTTTTTGAAAACTGGAAAAGATATGTTTTCCTTGATTTCAAACCAGAAATTTTCCATTATCTCTGTACTCTGTACAGAATAAAAAAAACTCAAAATGTTAGCATCTATTAATCAGTGTAAACCTGATGACTTGTTTGCTTATATGCTTAGTGATCTTATTTTTCTCTTGGCCGGGCCACAACCTAAAGATGGTTTACTGAAAGTTAACCAAACAATTATGAAAAGAAAACTTTGTTGCCTTTGACTTCTTGGTTTTTAAGGCATATCGACAGGGTAACAAAAAGTAGTGAGAGTGGGGGCCTGGGGGGTAGGGAGGGGATGTCAGAGTAAGTAGTAAGAACAAGGAGAAACCAGTTGTCAAGCAATCAGCCACTATAGCCTCCATTCGCAACAGATCTGATGCCAGTGGCTGTTGCAGTACTCCCTGCAGTCAGTTGCCTGTAGCGGATCTGATAGGGTGCTGCATGGCAGATGGCCAGTGTATCTGTTATGGTGGCATGATGCTGCCTCGCCTCACAAGCACTTAGGGCAACTTTAACGTGTAATCGTGAAGGATGAGCTATGCTCTGACACATCAGATGGTGCTAGCTTGGTCTGTTTTGCTCCAACGTATAGCAAAGCTTAGAACCTCACGTGAGACCCAGAGTACAAATAAAAATCATCCATCATCTAGCTTTTTCTCGTGCCTTGTGCCACTGACAGGTTTGGATGCGAGAAGAAAAATGCTTGTTAACCTTAGCTCCGGGTGCTGAGATAGGCAACTGGTGCCATGAATTTTTAGCTTAGCACCACTGCTCCAACGTTTGGCACCCATTCACCTGCATTCTCTCTCCTCAAAGCACCTCCTTAGAACACACGTTAAAGCTGCCCTTAGGCATCGCCTAAGCATTTGTAAGGGGGTGTTCACCATGCCTTCTCTCATCTTTACCGTCTTAAGAACATTTTGTGGTATACCAATAGCAATGCAAAAAAGTAGATGCTAAGAAGTGATGGATTTCTAGCTACACATTTTTTTTTGCAAGACTAACTGCAAATTTAATACTTATTTATGAAATATATTATGCATGTGTATTCAGATTCTGATGTAATTTATATTACCATATGCAGAGTGCCAAAACAAGCGTTCTCGAACAAGTAGAAGGACAACATTGAGGACTTCAGGGAGATCCAAAAATGTATTACCTTCCTTTTATGATAACCTCCCCAAAAACAGAAGCTCACGCAATGCAAGCAGCAGGAGGGACAAGGCAAACCAAGACAAGTTGAATACTGATATTTTTGAACTATACATGGAGTATGTGCTGCCATTTTCTCTCTAATTTTGTTAGTTGGTCTTTTGAAGAAACTTTATATTCTTATTGCTGCTACAACTTTTTGCACAGGGATCTTTGGAAGCAAATTGATGAAGATAAGAAAAGTTCTTATGCGTACTTTGATTCTTTATGGTTTAACATGTATTACCGTGGGAATAATGTACCCAATGTCCTTAAATGGATAAAAGCTAAGAGAATATTTTCAAGGCAGTATGTTTTTATTCCTATTGTTTGTTGGTGAGTTATCTTCACTATTACCTTGCTTAATCACTTAATGAATTGTTAGATAGGTTACAGATTTCCACTTATTCTTTTGCTGCAGTGGACACTGGAGCCTCCTTGTCTTGTGCCACTTTGATGAGGCAAACTGCTCAGATATTAAGAAAGGACCACGCATGATAGTGCTCGACTCACTCAATACGACAGATCCGACAAGGTTGCAATCAGCCATCAGAAAGTATGCTCCTTTAGTCTCTTCCTTCTGTATTTCCAAACAGTAATTGATTTATAGAAGCTTTGATTTGGTTATGCTTACTGGCTGTATGTTTAATCAAGACACATGATTCAAATGTTAGCAGGAGTTTGCTATTTGTTTGGTTCCATTTATGCATTCTGTTTTTTTATTACAAGCAGACCAAGTGTCCTGTACTAATTTTGTCTCATGTAGATTGTGCCACAATGTTATGCATCTAAAACTGAAAACCAGTGAGTCTGTCCATTCCAATGGCTGAGCTGTATATAGATAATGTAAAAGTGTGACAACAACTTGGCACTCGCCGATTAACCCACATCAAATCACCATTATCTGACTGGACACAAATAGTTAATCTTGACAGTTTTGGACTTGTGTTTGCATAGATGACTTCATCCATTTTCTTTTCTGAAACTGATCTAGCACATGAATTATAAGTCTAGATTTTTAACGTATGATACTGGTGCTAGATTCATTGTTGACATATACGAAAGTGAAGAGCGGGAAGAAAGCAAGCAGTTCATAAACAAAATCCGCCTCGAGTTTCCCAAGGTATACCTATAGCATCTTCTTAGCCAGTATATCATTGCTTCTGAAATCTACATTTCTTATGGTAACCCCTACTACTTTGCAGGTGCCACAGCAAAATGGGGATGAATGTGGAATTTATGTTCTTTATTTCATCCAGTGTTTTCTTCAAAACAAAAAACTGGCAGAAGTTCTTCAAAATAAAAAATTGGAAGAGGATTTCACCCAGCTGGTGAGTCATGCATTTCCACATTTATATGTGTTTTTTTCATCTTTAAAATGTTAATTAATTTGTTTTTATCTGTATGACTTAGCTTGATGATGGCTGGTTTAATCCAGAGGATCTAGAGAACTTTCGCAAGGATATACATTCATTCCAAGCGAATGTTTCACCTGTCATGTTAATCCCCTGTTTGTTAAATTGTGACTGTGATCTTATTGCCCTTTTACACTTATGCAGGAATCGGGATAGCAAAAGTGTAGAGAAGGGTAGATAGCAAGATGGTGCCAAGTATATAAGTTGGTATGCAGACTATCAAGCATTCCGCTTCCACTTATGCATGCTGCCTTTTATCACTTACTGATTTATTTCTTATCCAGGTACCATCACCCAATACTGTAGTATGTACAAATTGCTGAGCTTCATCTTCCCTGGTGGCTCATTGAGGAAATTTGAACATTGTTTGAGTATCTGTTGTCGTGCAGTTTTATGCATGGAAGGATATTTATTCTTGCCCATAGAGCTTCCGTGACAGATAGAACCTAATCCGGCATACTGATTCATGGGTGTTCCCTTTCCTCAAAGAAGCTTTAGATATTACTACATTTATCGTATTCGAACCATTGAACTTGGTAGGTATACATTATTCAGGAACTGCTAGATGAGGTTTCCGCCACCCTTTCGGACAGGGGTGCACAGTGCACACCATGTACTTAGTGTATGTATTCGCGCTATTAGAGATGTTGTATGAGAAACTTTTAATTTACGGGTAATACAATTACATTTGCGTACTTGATATGCTGAAATCGTGTCGGTGCTAGCTAGAAATTTGCGGCATGTGCTGTGGCTATCATGTCTCTGGGATATGATGTATTATGTTGTTTGGTAATGTGGCTAACTGGCTAATGTTGCCAGGATCTAATATATCGTGTTGTTGCTGTTGTGCCTGAAAAAGATCAGCCATCAGATCACATGAGATGTGTGGTGCCCGGGGGCTTAGATGCCGTGGATCGCTCCGTTCCATATCTGTCTGTGAACATGCGCCGGCATCATCTATCACTCGGAAAGCTGCGAACCTCAACTAATTGTGTGACCCGTGACACTAGCTGCGAACCCTCAGCTAATTGTGACCCGTGACACTACGGAGGTCTGGATAAGTGCCGTTCTGCAGGAATGCAGCCCCCAGCGGCACAGCCGCTTGTGTAAATTCTGCATAATTCTTACCTGCATAATTCTTACCAAGCAGTCCTCAACATCGACATTTCTAGCAATCTCTAAACCTTATTCAAACTCGCATTCCAATTCCATTGAATAAAAGGTAAGTCATGTTTTATACATTTTTTTCAATTTTGTACTAACAAGTTCACGATAAAATTGAGCAAGGTAAAGAACATGCTGCCAGCGCCAGTGCCGACATCCAAGATAAAATACGGCTACTTTCGGAATCAATGTGGGTCGCATGTGCGGCAGGAGATGCAGTTTCCAAGGGTGTACAAGGTTTTCGTTGTCTGTTTCTTTCCTACAGGTGCTAATTGCAGCATTGGAAGACCCAGTTAACCCTAGAGGCCATCAATAAACTCATTGACTAGAGCATGTGTTTATCTAATTCAGAAAACGGATGGAGTTCAGCCAAACGTGTCGTCCTTCTCGAGGGGAGAATGCATAATTTTCATTTGGAAATACCTTCATGGACCGTATGAGATTCTGATGGTATAGGATAACCACGAAGCCTTATTTTAAGAAGAAGAAAAAAAGAATTCAGGCATCAGGTAACTCCAAAGGATACCAGCATCTCATTGGAATGATCAACTCCCGAGTATGATGTATCTGGACCTGTGGTATGCGGTATGCCTTCTTTCTGATTTTTTTTTTAGGTCAGGACATGTCTGTTGCCAAGTTTCTACCGATCAAAGACAAATCTCAGAGCCCTTGGGTATGGCATCCTGTGTGTCAATCTGTCTCAATCTCCTACGTATTTTTTCACTAAGGCCATGTTCAGATTCCCAACAATTCACTATTCATTTCAACTTTTCACTGTTCCCCCCCTCACAAAACACGTTTCCCAACGAATGCTACAGTGTTTTTCTTATGCTACAGTGTTTTTTCCTACGATCTAAACACACCCTAAGGCCATGTTCAGATTCCCAACTATTCACTATTCATTCTAACTTTTCACTATTCACTCCAACTTTTCACTATTCCTTCCTCACAAAACACGTTTCCCAGCGAATGCTACAGTGTTTTTCTTATGCTACAGTATTTTTTCCTACAATCTAAACACACCCTAAGCTACTATGTTGCGCTCCAGCTACTCTGCCAGTCAGCTCGCGTGTCGATGTCACCCCTCAGCCCTCACCAGGACTCCGCGTATGCTCTGCTTGCCACTATATTCGGAAAAATTCTTCATGATAGTATGACACCATGTTTTTTTATAAAAAATAAATCGCCATCAACATACAAAATACCACTCGAGGTTAAATGTTGGAGAGATGTCAACATCAAAACATCATACACTCAGAAAACAGATAAAAGTAATTTTAAAATAGAAGAAAAAATAGTCACTCAAGTTCGACCTAAAGGCTATAGATATTCGATGTACCCATGCTACTAAAATGGGATGGTGAGCTGTAGAAGACTACGGACGAATGACCGGACCACAAGGTCCATACAGAACTACCTAAAAGCACAAAATTCTTCTTGCATGTGCAGAGCTAGGCCACTAGATAGAAAGAGTGCTATAATTGGTATGAAGAAAAAAAATATACGAAGATGTAACGGTGTACACTAGATTTAGGTGGAGGCGTGGAGCTTGTTACATTCTCAACAACTCAAAGATTTCTTTAAATAAAATTCTACATATAGAAACAGATAGTATAATCTAACGTGCTGAGAGGCTGAAATCATGGTTTACAAAACAATTAAGCATCTCCAATATACTCTCTATTTTCTACTCTTTATTTAGCCCTCTATCTGTTTCTTTATAAAGGTTTCACTTCAGCGGACTCTTCATTTCCCATATTTTAGTTTGGCTAGCAAAACTAGCTAGCTAATTTTAACTAGTGAGAGGGGCAATTTGGAGAGGCAGATGGCTTGGCTAGTTGAATAGCTACTCTATTGGAGAGCTATTTTAGAGCATCTCCAGCGCAATGGCTATCTAGGTCGCCATCGCCATTCTGCCTGCTAAAAAAATAGTTGGTTCAGCAGACTGGACAAAGGAATAGGCATCCCTATATACTGGCAAATCGATTGTTTGGAGCGCCAAATCTAGCCAGCCAGAGTGCCTGACTATCCTCCACTCCATGAGGCTGAGAGGGTCCACCGTATATCTATGGTGTTTCAAAACTCCATTCCTTCTCTCCTATTTTATAAATTCAAAAAGTAATTATATTAAGCTCCTAAAATCATGCTCATTTTTATGTTGATAGAATAAATAACAAAGAACCCATTTTAACTAGGTTGAACTCAAAATCTCTAATAGATTTTGAATTAAAATTTCTCAAAGCTGGACCTTTTTTGCTAGTTATTTGAACTTTAGGGTACCAATTTAATTTTAAAAACGAGGCAAAAATATTTTATTTCAAGTTAAATAGAATAATAATAAAATATAATACAACGGGATTTGGAGGGTGAGATTTGGCTAGTCTGTTGAAGCACTGAGTAATATATAGAGGGAATCTTTTGGAGTGGATAGCCAAACGTAGATATGAACATTCAGATTTGCCAACTCTGGTGGAGATGCTCTTAGTGTTGACTAGTCAAAAGTTAGCTAGTTAAACTATGTGGCTGGAGATGCTCAGTCTTAACAAAGTTCTTACTTTCTCCAATCCAAAATAGATAATGTTGAGAACATTGACACTATATAAATCATATCAACTAGAAATTTATATGATAATTTTAAAGATTAATCTTATAATACCTATCCTACATTGTAAATATACATAATCATTTGTTGTAATATTAATTACAAGAGTTAAGAAAATGCTAGAAGCTAACATGGGAATCCCTGCTACCAAATATGCTCAAATGTACATAATTATTCATATATTAACAAACACAAGTTTATTAACTCTTGTAAATTCACAAGAGCTTAAGACCAGTCTCAGTGAGGGTTTCATAAGTTTCATTCGGATAAAACTTATCTCACATCTCATGAAACTCTCTCTTAATTATCCCGCAATGTCAGCAAAACTACTGATGTGACAATGAATTCGATATCCATGAGAGTGGCCTAAACCGTCTGCATCCACATATTCCTGATATAAAACGTTTAGGACATGTCGGTTAATAAATGTTAGCTTTTTAAATATCATATATTAACGACGCGTGTATAATCTGTTTTGAAGCGAGACGCAGACGCAGCCAGACCCGCGTAATGTTTTGCTTGTGCGCGCTCAATTACTCACACACCCCTCGGATTCTTAAGTTCGGATCTTCTCTGAGCATTTACTTAATTGCACTAGCTGATCGATTCAATAAAGGATTTTTGCATGAACAAATCCCTTATAGCTGGAATATTTGCTCAACACTAATAAGTCCTGATGCTAAACAAAAAAGAAAAAAAAACTATGCAAAAAGCCATTCTGTAGAAACTATAGTTCTTGAAAAGTCGTAATGACATTTACTTACATAAATGGGGCTGGGTCTTACTTTAGCCGTAAAAGAAAATATTTTAGTTTTATCCTAACTCAGTCTCTTTTAGTTTGACTTAATTTATAGAGAGCATTATTAATATTGATGACACCAAATGGATATCACGATGAACCTAATACTAGTCATTTGATGTCATAAATGATTAATTATTTTTTCTACAAGTATAGTCAAATTTAAAATAGTTTAAATTAGGATAAAACTAGAATTGTGTTATTTTTATAACGGAGGAAGCATGTCTCAAGCATAGATATGCTCCTGAGGGTTAGGTCAATTCAAGATAATACCATTTATACATTTTACAATCAATACATATGCGTAGATGCATGTTCTTTTATAAAAAATTAATCTTGAGTGGTGATTCAACGTAGATGTCACATTAGCTTTCCCTTCTTCAAGCCGTGCACAAGCGCCCTTACTCTATGGAAAAAGTTCTTCTTTTTTGCGAGGATGTATATGGAGCGTATTTTCAATTCGATGTATGTTATATCCAGCATGAACAAGTAGTCATTTTTAATATCGATGTACCTTTTGATATTAAAATATTAAATTGAAAGCTCACCCCATCTGCTTTCCCCAAACAGTATTGGGCGTGTTTGGGACCTTTAGCCAAGAGACTAAAAAACTAACTGTAGCACTAGTGAAGCTAAATGGTCTAGCCCTCCCATGTTTGGATGGTGGGGCTAAAGTTGCATTTCATATACATTCTATAGCCAATTAGCCTGAATTGGATCCTCTTTGGTGACTAAGGATTTTGATGGGGTTAATTCCTTTTAGCCCTACTTTAGTCCACATGTTTGGTTCACTTGAACTATTTTGGGGCTAAAATGGAGGGGCTAAAATTAGCCCCCTTATCTAAACACGCCTTATCTAAACACGGTGACAGATGCTACCAGTCCGGATCAGTTGCAAAGAATCCAGGGCGCCAGCTCCTGGCTGCATCTGCCATGATGGCTCTTGAATGAGGTGAGCTGTGCCTGACGGATACATATGTCATTGCAGTCTTCGTGACGGCTGACGCACGGGCTTGAATGACTCTCTGACCGAAACCTAACTGAATGGCAGGTGCAGTGAATGGGCTTATCACTTGCTGGTGCTCCCTCCAACGGCTACCTGTTCAGTCTCAGGTAGGAGTGATAATTCCATTTCGAGAGGAGCACCCCCTATAGCTTACCTTCAGATAGATTTTTTATGTAAAATTTAGCCAAGAAAAAGATTGGCATTGAGTTAGAGCCTTTGCAAAACTTACGCGCATCTGTGCCATTGCAAACATGAGAAAATTGGACTTTTGAATCGGATTTTGCAAACAGACGATGAAGATTTCACACCATGAACAAGGCCTGTACCAGACTTTTGAGCAGGATTTACTGCTGCAACCACTATCCTGTACCAGAGTCAACCGATAAACAAGCCTGTTGGGGTTTACCTTCATATAAAAATCTTCTTGTGCGTGAAATATGACCTGTCATTTACGTTACTCATGTAGGATCGGCATGTATATAAATAAAATAAACATGCCCGTAAAAATGCACTAGAAAATTCTCTCGTTTTATGGAAAAATATTTAAATGGCACATGCAGAAGTGACATAGTAACAAATATGCATTTAAAAGCGCACCAAAAATATTTTCTTTTTACGGAATATAATTGCTCGCACCAGGTGGCACTAGGTAAATCTTGGATAAAAATATGCGTTTTAAAGATAGCATTACATTAATATTATTCTCTGTATCTTGATTGACGTATGGTAATGCCATACTAAGCTACTATAAATGATTAGATAATCTGAAAACAGTCCACATTCGCATTCTCACGAACTAGTCCACATACATTATGCATCTTTTCCAATATATTATTATTATTACTATTATTATAAACAAAAAACTACAATGAGCCCACTCTTCATTGACTCCTAGAACTTTAAACATTCCCTCTCACACGCACACAAAAAAAAAACCATCACCATGCCAGTTGCCGAAAATCAGGAGCACAAACGGCCGGCGAAGCAAAAACAAAAACAAACCGAATCCAAACCCAAACTGAACCGATAACAACCCACGAGCTAATCGCAGTCTTTCCGCGTCGCCGGCGCGGCGAGGAAAAAGCCAGGCGCGACCCCGATATATAGCCCGCCTGGAGGGCACCACTGTTTCTTCCTCGCTAGCTCCGTCCACTGGAGGACTCCTCTGTAACCTCTCTTCTCGTCTCCTCCTCCCAGTTTTGTTGCCTTGTTGGCTCTTGTTGCAAGAGCGAGCAGCAATGGCGGCGGCGCCTTCCTGGAGGGCCCTGGCGCTGGCAATGGCGGCCGTGGCCTGGGTTCTTGGCGGCGGCTTCGTGGCCGCGTTTCCGGCGGAGGATTTGGTCACCAGGCTGCCGGGGCAGCCGCCGGTGACGTTCAGGCAGTTCGCCGGGTACGTCGACGTCGACGTCAAGGCCGGCAGGAGCCTCTTCTACTACTTCGCCGAGGCGCAGGAGGACGCCGCCGCTAAGCCGCTCACGCTGTGGCTCAATGGAGGTTGATTGCAAGCCAGATCACTTTTCTGTCTGTTTTGATTTCAGTGGATGATGTGCTCTTATTTTTTTTTTCTAGCCTGAAGTGATGGATTTGATGAAAAAAGATGCGCACTTTTTTACTCGGTAGTTTATTAGCTGCCTCCTCACGTTTGCATCTGATTTTTTTTTATAGTGGTTGTTGATGAAATTCAGAGTCGACTGGGTTGACTGTCGTTGAATTTGCTTTGATAGGATTGGCGCTGCAGGGATCTTTAATCCCTTTGTAGCGTTCCCTTGAATTTTGATCAATTTTTGTTTGTAATAGATCCATTTGCCAGTTCATGTTTGTTGGTGTAATATTTTCTTTTTTCCCTTTTGGTTTGATATTTTTAACAGAAAATACTTTTATGATTTTCAAATACTTGCAACAAGAATCGGCGTTGGCAATTGTACTGTACGACTGTTCCACTAAAAAATATGAAAAGTATTGGTTACAAAGATTTGTACATTTTTTTCTTTCAGATTTACTTGTTCTCGTGTTTTGGCATATTGTGAGTGGAGCACTGCAGTAGCCAGGATCAGGAAATGAAATTAATCAACCATTGCCATATTTTTATTCGTTATTCAACATATCATTCCTTGCCCATGTGGTGATTATGATGGCAGGCAATGTTTCCTGGTCTGGAAACAACGGACTGCCTCCTATTCGTCATCTGCTCCACACCTGCCAAGAAAAAAATAAGATGGAATTAACATTAAAATAACTCGCACCTTGATACCCTTTTTACTAAGTACTAGGATAGTGTATCTTTGTCCTTTAAGGTCGCCACATGTGACCTTGCCCGTTTAGAACCTTACACCATTGGACTCTGTGTTTTTGTGGTCCCTGTGTATTTCGAAAGAAGTGAGACATCATTTTATCCCCAGGCAGCAAAAGACACCGAAAGAAAAGCTTCAGACATGATTTGATTTCATCTCTATGCAAACAAAAGCAAAATGTAGCTTCTTTCAAGGAATAGAACCTTGACTAAAACAATTATCCAATTTTTTTTTAACGAAGCCAATTATCAAATTCAGAACTTATCACAAGATTAGGGAAAGCATATTAAATTTGCTGCATCTTTTCCTGCTTGTAGTCATTGCCAATATGATTGTCAGGTCCCGGCTGTTCTTCGATTGGAGGTGGTGCTTTCACAGAGCTAGGTCCATTTTATCCGAGAGGAGATGGCAGGGGTCTCAGGTTGAACAAGAAGTCATGGAACAAAGGTGAAGATTCAGGCTGTTTTCCATCCAGTCCTTCAGTAAGGAAGGAAAGTGTAGGTCCTTACTTTAGTTTTTCAATAACGTTTTATCTTCCACTTTGCAGCATCAAATCTTCTGTTTGTCGAGTCACCAGCTGGAGTTGGATGGTCTTACTCCAACACTTCATCAGACTACAACACGGGAGACACACGGACTGGTTTGTTACTCTGATAATTGTTTATCACGGGGAAGTTCTAACTGGAATACTGCGTATGACTATTACCTTTTCAACTGTACAGCTGATGACATGTACAAATTTTTGCTGGGATGGTATGAAAAATTCCCAGAGTACAGATCGAGAGCCCTGTTTCTTACTGGAGAGAGCTATGCAGGTAGGCGAGTGCAGTTTCTCTTTTGCATGCCATTCTAAGCACAACTGTTTTCTCAGCTATGATTAAAGGCGTCGATAAAAAATAATACAGGGCATTACATACCACAACTTACTGATGTACTCCTTAACCATAATGAGAAATCAAAGGGTTTCAAGTTCAATATCAAGGGTGTGGCTGTAAGTGCTCGAACATATCTTGCTAAATGTCTTCTTGAGTCAAACTTTATGACTAGCAATTCTAACTATTGGATTAACTTGAGCAGATTGGGAATCCACTTCTTAAGCTTGATAGGGATGTCCCTGCAACCTATGAGTATTTCTGGTCTCATGGCATGATCTCTGATGAAGTATTTCTTGCGATCAGCCACAGTTGTGATTTTGAGGATTACACATTCAATAACCCCCACAATGAGAGCACGTCATGTAATGATGCCATATCTGAAGCCAACATTATAGTTGGGGAGTATGTCAACAACTACGACGTTATTCTCGATGTCTGCTACCCATCCATTGTGATGCAGGAGCTACGGCTGCGAAAATATGTATTCTTTCTCCTCATGGTTCAAATATAATATTCAGAAACATTTGATTCCTCTTGTGTGATAGGTTCTTTCTGTTCATTGTAGGCAACGAAAATCAGCGTGGGAGTGGATGTTTGCATGACCTATGAGAGGTTTTTCTATTTCAATCTTCCAGAAGTGCAGCAGGCTTTGCATGCTAACAGGACACATTTGAAGTATCAGTGGAGCATGTGCAGTGAGTAAGTGTTTATATGGCTTCTTCTACAAATTAAACTTATTGGTTCTTCTAATTAATGCTTCAGATTTAGATGCTTCTGTAAGCGCTTGAATGTTTAGCTATATTGTTCCTTTCAGTAAAGTTCCAAAATCTGTCTATCACTGATTTTGAAATTCCATATAAATAGTAGTTCTGATATGTTGATTGCCAAGCTGCCAACTATTGTCATAAAATGGACTGAAAAACAACAATAAACAAAGATCAGGCTCTGTCATCTTTCCAACTGACATTGGTATTTGCATCATGTACAAGTGTCCTGAACTACAGCAATACGGATGGCAACATCAACATCTTGCCAATACTTCAAAGAATCGTGGAGCACAAAATACCACTTTGGGTGTTCAGGTGATGCAAGGCTTTCTCTCACTTCATGTAAACAGTTTTGCTCTATGTCTACTCACATGGTCACTAAATATTACAGTGGTGATCAAGACTCTGTTGTGCCCTTATTGGGTAGCCGAACCCTTGTGCGAGAGCTAGCTCATGCCATGGGGTTGCCTGTTACAGTCCCCTACAGTACTTGGTTCCGCAAAGGCCAGGTATACTTTTTGTTCTATCGCTACATTTTATTGCAGTTATACAAATTAGCTGATATTGTGTAAGCAAGGTTCTGAAGCAAACAGAAAGTTCGCTGACCATGTATCTATGTATATTTGGATTCAAAGGTTGGAGGCTGGGTGACAGAGTATGGCAACTTTTTGACCTTCGCAACAGTGAGGGGTGCATCTCACATGGTGCCATTCGCACAGCCAGACCGGGCTCTCGGACTATTTCGATCAATTATTCTCGGAAAAAGACTACCAAACACAACAAATCCACCCATTGACTAAGTGTACTTATGAACCTATGAAAGAGGTTGAAGATAGAAACAAGTAGGTTAGGTTTTTTTTTCTTTCTGTTTTGCTACACTAGATTAGCTCAGAAAGATGTGGGGGTGCTCAATAAGTTCTTTATTCTTTATAAGGAGCAGTAAAATAACACTTCCCAGTATTTTGTTTATCGCCTTTACATAGATCATCAGATTGCATTCCTAAAGTCTGGAACAGAGCCATTGGTGTATGCTCATGTTGTAAGCAGTAACTGTGGGCATTGTGCAACTTGCCACTGCAACTTTTTTTTAGATAATCGAAAATTCCGGCTTGAACCCCTCTTAAAGAGGAGAATTATTCCACACATTATTACACATAGACGCATTCCACAAAATTTGATTTTAGAACATAACTCGCATCAATAACCAAGACGTATGCGGCCATCCATAGGAAGCAAAGAAGCCAAATGCCATTGCCTCCATTGTTTGGCACACCTGAATCATCATCTCCTTCTAATCCTCACTGCTCGCAACTGTGCCGAGTGACGAAGCCAATGCATTCCCCTGAAAAGGACTTGCCACTGCAACTAGGCCAAAAATAGTTCATGAATCACTTTCTAAGCTCAATGGCATTTCACTGTTCAAAAAGAATAGTAGATTCATTCATTGCAGAGGCCATTCTTTGAAAGGACTGCCAGTTTAGCTGTTATCTTGTACCTGGAAGCTTGCATTTCTCCTTATGGACATGGCATAAGTTCTATTATCAGGACAAGATACAAACGGGATTGTCCAAACAAACATGCAGGCGTTTTATATTAGATTAGAAGGCACATGCTTTTGGTTGATTCTTTATACATATGGTATGGCCATGGAAAGGTGCCAAGCTTTATTAAGTCGATGTTGCTTAACTAGGCACCTTTTTTGGCAACGTCCAGCACTGGCTTCCCCTGAACTCCATGACAACAATTTAGTAGTACTACCCAATAACAACAAAGAATGTTTTCCCCAGTTGTTATTACCAGCTTTTGGCCTGCGGGTAGCAAAGAGATATCCAGCTTACATCTGGGGCAGCTTCCATGCCGTGTGCTCTCCCTACCATTGATTACATTATTTGGCCCTTTAAGAGTAAGTATTATAAGAGGCTGCAAACAAGCTAAATCCTACGTGGAGGAGAGAGAGAAAAAAGTGGGTGCCCCGCTTGCAGCCGGCTGAAGGAGATGTTTTAACCTCTGCATGTGGGCCTGGATGAGGCCACCAGCCAGCTTATAGCCCGTGCGAAAAAGCTGTCGGTCAGCTGGCTAGGTTATTAACCCTGCTCTAACACAGATAGGTCTCTTATATCGAGAAAATAGAATCAGTAAGAGTCCATACGTGTGGGAGTACCAGTCCATACATGTGGAACTTGTCTAGGCCCCTGGCATTGTGCTATGGTGAGTTTTGGTGATTAATGACAACCGGATGTGCGGGACTAACTATTTTCATGAGATTATGTGGTAGGTTGAGTTCCGGCATCAAGATGAAAAGGTTGATACTTCCTTGGGAATGTGAAGGAAATGAACATCATGAGTTGATGAAGATCATGAGAGGAAGAACTTGATAAGTTGGTGACCAACAACTATGTTGGAAGAACATGAGAAATGAACATCACGAGTTGATATAGATGAAAAGGAAGAATATCATAATATGATGATCAACAACATCAAGAGAAAGAATTTGGGATGTTGATGATAAATAACCATGAAAGAATATGTTGAGTTGATGATCAATATGGTGATCAAAATGAGAAAGTGGATATATTGATGATGCGTGATACAAAGTGGTTTTGTATGGCAAGATGGTGAAGGGTAAGCAAGGCTCGGCTACGATAGACCATGCAAGGGTGAAGGGCAAGCAAAGGGCTTGGCGCCGATGGACCAAGGAAATGGTGAAGAGCGAGTAAAGGCTTAGGCCGATGGACCATGAGAGGTCATATGAAGCTATGAGTAACCTGTGTCAATTATATGAAGAATAAAGGAATATATGGAGTCAAAGCAAATGAATTACTTCGTGTGGTTATGGACTTTACATTTCTTTGAGGAATAGAAATGATATTTCCATCATGTGTTGATGAGTGTCATCAAATGAGAAGATGAAAATAATGGGTTGATCAACATCATGCATATTGATGGAAGAATTGACTTCATATGATGATGAACATAAAGTTCCTTGAAGAACATTCGAAGCATATGAGCATCAAGAAAGACCCAATGCAAAATGAATTTGTGCAAGGCAAAGGTATGAAAAGTAGGGCATTTCATTTTGCCGGTCTAGGTGATTAGTGGAGAAAAGACCGGATTGATAAGGTAGAATGCCGTACTATTAATAGGGGTCTTGATGATGCTTTAGTCTTTGTTAGGTGTTGAAAAGCTCAATCTTGCATATGCATACTAATCTTGGCAAGGAAACGGTAGTTTGCAAAAGTTGCTTAACTGATGGTTGATGATAATGGTTGTAGTGCATCTTGGATTGCAATACTGTTTTGATCGAATGGGTTTTGGGTCAAGCATTCAGTTGAGATGTGTGCTCCTCTAAATAAGCTTTCCATAGAGTCTAAGATCACCTAATTTGGATTTTGGAGTCAAAAGTTATGAGCATTTAACCGAATGTCGGTTGTGCTGAAAATATAACGGCGGACGGTCCGCCCAAAGGGGTCGGACGTCCATCGAGTTCTTTCTTGTGCTAAAAAAGAACACTTCCAGAAGCTTAGTGCAGTCCCAAAATGAATTGCGGACGGTCCGACCTTTATAACTTCCGACTTGTCCGATCGGACGACGTTTTGTGTAAAAATTGCGTGAACGGTGGACCGTTCGGGCCTTGTGAGGCGGACGGTCCGTGAAACCTCTAACGGTCGACTCTGAGGAGCGTTTCTTGACTATATAGCCGTTGGTTTTGAAATGGCGGACGGTTCGGCCTTGTGAGGCGGACGGTCCACGAAAACAGAGTGTTTTGGGCTGTTTTAACATAACGGCTAGTTTTGGAGGAGTGGGCTATATGTACCCGATGTGCTGCAGGTTTGAGCAAGCCTAAGGGTCTATTTGAGCATTCTTAAGCTGGAGAAAGTCCTCCCCACTAGTTTGTGTATGTTTTGCACATAAGAGAGTGAGAGGCAAGATTTGAGTGCATTTGCATATGTAATTGAGCTTTAGGCACTCGGTGAAGGGTCAAGTGAGTCGTGGCTTGTTACTCTTGGTGTTTGCCGGCGCCTAGATGGCGTGGAGGTGCTATGAGCCGATGATCTTCTCAAGTGAAGCTTGTGAGAAGGTCTTGTGCTTTGCCTCGCCTGAGCGGTGAAAAGCAACTCTAGTGGAATCGAGGTGTGGAGAGGTTCATTGATTCCAAGCCGGCTTATAGACCAAGTGGATTCTTGGTAGAGGAGCGTTTGGAGCTTTGAATCCACCTGTACGTGGATTAGGGGTGACCGGTAAGTCACCGAGACCAGGGGAAAAAATTCGGTGCCTCCATTGTGGTTTGCTTTCTTAAGCTCATTTACTTTGTGCAATTTAAATTCAAGCAAGTTTACATTCTTAGAAATATTTGTTGCTTGCTTGTCACCCTAGGATTGCAAACCTTGATATAGACATAGGGTGTTGGTGCACATTGTTGATAATCATATATTGAGGTTGTAGTTATGTTTTAGCCAATAGTTTTAATTCCACATCTTTATCGGTTAAGTTTTGCAATAAGTTTCTAGAACCCACTATTCACCCCCTTGGTCAGCCTCCTCGATCCTACAATGAAACTGGCCCAGCTCGAAAATCAAATATGAGCAACCAAACAATGCCTTAGTCAAACAGCATCATCTAACATCCCACTGTCCCAGCCTTGGCGTACATGCCAGCAGCGTGCCGAAAAATTACGTTTGGAATTTTGGAGCGGAGCGCTGCGCCGTGCCGAAAACTGCTTCTCGGCAGGGTTCACAAAACCGAACCGGAGGACCGAGAGGGGTGCCTGCCCCAAATAAGCCTGTTACGACAACAGGGCACTCCCATGCTTTACCATCTGATCCCGAAAACAAAAACAAATATAAGCTCCCTGCTATCTTTAAAATGAGTATTGCTATCTGATCCCTGTAAATAAAATAAATCTAAGTATTTTGAGATTTGATCGAGTACTAGTATAAACAGAGTTCATTTTTTTTAAAAAAAATCAATTTGCAATGTTTAGATACTTCAAAGGAACAATAACGTATAACAGTGACATGGATAATTTTATCCATGTAATAACCTATCCTAGTCCTCCATACCATCTAAATATTAAACATGTGCATATCTCTTGTTATCTCGGTAAAAAGATTATATCCATGTACGTCCCCAGATTTGTCCCATATCATCCAAATATTAGCATGTCTATATCTCTTTTTACCCTAGTAAAAAAATAATTTTCTTTGATATAAGTGAAAATATTAAAAAAACTTTTAACAATGATATAGTTATTTAGATGTTTTTATCATATTTTAACATGTTTCCTTATGGTGAGGTTTTTTTTTGTTGATGCCTCCTATTTATGTGTAGTTGTAATAGCTATTCATTAACGCACACAAACAAACTCCACACACGCACACTTCACATCTCACGCCCACCACGAAACCTACAACAACGCTCAGAAAGAAAGACCAAATCCTTGAGATCAAGGAAAATCCGTAGACTATGAGTACCTCACGCTCTCTTTTGTGGCTTCATGTGGGGAAGGCTACATATTCTTATGGAGCGGTAATCTTTCAGTAGTATTTTGTGGGTCTTGCGATCTATCGATGGTACACCATCAATTTTTCCATAGGTGTCGGGTACCAAAATTAGGGGTACCCCAATTTGGGCCCTAAACGACCTGACAGAGAGGCCACATCGGTGAACGAGTTGAGCCCGGCTCCGCGGCCCAACAAGAGGCCCACCATGACGACACCCCCGACGATCGGGAGCTTCATTTCCGCTAGAGGGTACCTCTTACCCTCGAGCGGAAATGTCCGTAACGATCGAGCCCACCAAGCTCGAGGCTACCGTTCCCTCTCGAGCAAACGTCCTCGTCACGTTCGAGGCCCGCTGCGTTCAAGACCACTGGCTGCGCTCGAGGGACGCCGCACCGGTAACAGTGCCCGAGGCCCTGCAACGCATTCATTCCACGACATGATGGCTCGCCTCTGCGGTCAAAAAGAGGAGTCGCTGCACCACGCCACCGCCCCACGCTGCGGAGAAGACACCGGCCAAATCCGCTCGCCACAGTCGCTCTGCGCAAGACACTGTGCGGACAGGCCGTCTCAGGCCAGGCTACTATGCTAACCACTCCGCGACCTTATCCACCTCAGGCCCCGAGGAAGGACCCTCGAAGAACGGCCGGGCGGGCTCGACACTGCCCCCGCCACCTCTCGAAGCCATGAGCCATGGTGACTTGAGTGTCACGTCAACGATAACGACGTCCATGACCGTCAGCCAGAGTTGGAAGACGCGATTCCCGCTCGCATAGTGCATGGCATGGGCAGCACAGTGCATCTCGCAACGTGAGCACCACGAACACACATGTACGACCTCCCTCACCCTTTGTCTATAAAAGGGGAGGGGAAGCCCATGTAACGGGGCACAACGACACAAGCATGCACACACAGAGATGAGAGAGCACACGAACACTTAGCCTACTCACTCGATATTGGCATTCAGCTCAATCACCCACGCAGGGACTTGGGAGCTTTTCTCCCTCTCCCACCTTGCTTGTACTCCTCTACCACGAGCAACACAAAACTCGGTGCTACCGCACTGCTGCTGGACGTACGGCCGCGTGGCCGGAACCAGGATAAACCCTTGCGTCCTAAGCTCTTCACCCAAACCCGCCATCGGAGCGAGTGGTTGGCAGCGCAATCACCAGTTAGTGCCGGTGTGACCGAATCAGGCACCGACAGCTGGCGCGCCAGGTAGGGGCCTGCATTGCGCAACTTCCGCTTCGTTCCCGATGGGTGACTTCAATCACCGGCGATTCCCGGAACGATCGAGCGACCCGTTCCTAGCCGGATATGAGATCTGGTTCGGGATCCTGCAGTTTCACGCAACCGGCAATAGCTACCTCATGCGCATCCTTTCAAATGAACCAAGCAACCGCCCGGAGGCTCCACAGCCGCCGTCGGCGGCCCCGCGACAGAGGAGGCGCCAGGGACCATGCACACGGCACGCGGGCGCCGCAAGGCGTGTCGCCAACGCCAACGGCACCCCTCCCGCAAGGGATGAGGGTGTCCCACGGCAGACGCCAAGGGTGGAGGCAATGCCTTTCCTCCCGACGGCCATGGTTGGACGACGTGCTGCCCTAGCGCCGCCCAATCTCTACGGGCTATGTAATAACGCAGCCGTCTACGCCTCATCGGTCAGCACCAACATGAGTGCGTACGACGACCTACCGGGCCATCACGTGGCCTCGGTACGTAACCTCATCACCTCAACGCCTGACGACTGCTGCCCAGAATCGAAGGAGGAGTATGCCCTCGGGCAAGAGTTCCCTGGGTGGGACTACTCCGGTCTCCGCGACCGGGAGGCTTTTCTAGCCTTCCAGGCCATGGCCGATTACTGCTTCGGCTACTCCGACGATGAATGCGATCCCACCAGAGAGTGCTTCGCCATTGACGCCGAACGGGTCAGTGACGGGCACACGTCCAACGACGACGACGATGAAGACAACAACGATGTGGACCTGGTAGGCGCCCAACCACCGGACCAACAAGACCGCTCACCCCAAGGGGATGAGCCACGCTCACACCATCAGGCACAAGATGCCCACACCAACGAGCTCGATGATGGGGACGAGCTGACCCTGCCACCCGCGTGTTCCGACCGTGTCCCGCCCGATGAAGACACCGGACGAGACGCGGACGCGCGGCAGGCAGGACGCTTGGCCCGTGCTCGTATCCTCACTGATGGGGGAAATGACGACCCCATCATGCTCCCCAGGGCGAGCCAAAAGATCATCACGGCGATCGCACTGCTCAGGGCGATGCCGCAGCCAACGACCCCCGAAGGGCGCAAGCTGCACCGCGAGGCGCAGACGTTGGTCGAGAACGCCGCACGCCAGCAAGCCGAGAGCTCAGCCTCCCGTCTACGCCACTTCTCAGTTTCGAGGGGTGAGCATGGGGGGAGTCCTCAGTGCGCTCCCCTCAGTGAAAAACGAGACGCTGCCATCACCCGAAGGCAACCGATGCCGCATCGGCGAACCACGCACTCCCACGATGGAGGCGCGTACCCCGAGGATCCCCATGAGATCTCGTCTCTGGGACACCCGTAGCGCCTTGGACGACGGCGATGCCCGCAACTTCCTAAACCAGAGGAGGCAACAGGAAGAAGCGGGGGCTTGCCAACCGCGACACAACGACCAGCGCCACGGCAATCGGGACGGTGACCGGACACCGGAGCCGTCGGGAACGCGCGTGTTCAGCCGCAGCATCCGCATGGCCCCGATTCTGCCTCGGTTCCGACCACCGACCACCATCACCAAGTACTCTGGGGAAACAGACCCTAGGATGTGGCTGAACGACTACCGCCTTGCATGCCAGCTCGGCGGGGCGACGGACAACGCCATGATCATCCGCAACTTGCCGCATCATCTAGCGGATTCCGCGCGGATCTGGCTCAAGCACTTGCCCCCGAATCGGATCCACGACTGGAACGATCTGGTCGAAACCTTTGTGGGGAACTTCCAGGGCACCTACGTTCGCCCCAGGAACACGTGGGATCTTCGAGGGTGCAACCAAAAGTCCGATGAATCCCTGAGAAACCTCATCTGGCGCTTCTCCAAGCGCTGCACCGAGCTCCCCAACATCACCGACACTCAGATCATCCACTCCTTCCTCGAGAGCACCACTAGCTACGACCGGATATGCAAGTTGGGGAGGAACCCTTCCCCTGACGCGAACCGACTATTCGAGGTAGCCTCCAAGTACGCTTCGGGGGAGGAGGCGGCCAACGCCATCTTCAACGGCAAGAAGGGATCCCGAGGAGACGCCTGCGGACGGCAGCAAGCCAAGGAACCCCTCAAACAAGTAAAATCAAGGCAAGAAGGGGAAGAAGTATCGAGCCCCTCGCGAGAAGGGCAACAACGATGAACGAAGTCCCTGCAATGGACCCCAGCCACAAGGGGCCTTGAGGCCCTCCATGTGGAGGGGGTGTCTTTGATGCTGAGGGTACCCCGAGGTGGAACACGTGTTCTTCATCATGGGAGGACCCGCCGCTGACGGAAATCCTCGTGAACGCGTGGAACATCCAACAACTAACTCGCTTCTACCCCTAGAGAGGCTTCATGCCCTCAAACTTTTTGTACATACTTTCGATTGTACAAACTTTTGATTAAGTATTTGGCTTAGCTTTCACAAGTTGTGAACGACTCAAGTGGACTCGAGTCCACTCATACTTGAGTGAGGGTTGGTCCTACCCTTGCTAGGACCATCCCTCCCTCGGGGGCTACAACGGGGACGAACCCTCAAAAACAGTCAATACTTTTTCGCTTTTTTCCTTGAACACATGCCCTTTTTTCGCAACGCTTCTGGAAAACGGCGCAAAACATGAAACTGCCATGGTAGGGAAGCACGAATCACGTAACGGCCTACTCCCCCCGAAGGGATACGGCGCCGCTAAGTCTCCTGTCGCCTAGGCTTCTCACGAGGGATCCTAAATCAGCCACGGCAGGGAAGCACGAATCGCGTAATGGCCTACTCCCTTCGAAGGGATACGACATCGCTAAGTCTCCCGTCGCCTAGGCTTTTCACGAACGATCCTAAGTGCCAGCTTCCACGAAACATATGCGGAGAAGACAAAGGAAAAATTCAAACGCACGATAACCTTTATGTTCAAACGAAATTGTTCATAACGAAAAAAGAGAAAACAAGTCTCTAAACTACTATTTACACTCGGGCACGATGTCCCGAGGCTTTCAGGTTCCGCTCCCACCGCCAAGGTCATCCCAGCCGCTGTCATCTTCGCCCGAGAAGAGGATGCTCTTCCGCTGTCCGGGCAGTCGTGCGGTGACTTCACCCAGGCCTCGTCCCGCACTCCACCTAAAAAGGCGCGCACGTTTCCCCCCACATCGGCCACGACTCCGACATCTGCCATCATTACCCCGCGCGGAGCGGGACACGTGGAGGGAATGCTCAAGGATCCCCCTCGAAGGGAGGAAGTCAACCGTTCTACTGATCAGGGGTTCGAGACCGGGCCCATCGAGGGTTCGACAGGCACCCCAGATCGACCGAGTCAGGGGCGCTCGTCGGTACCCACGAATAAGAGCCTCGAGCCCGTGTGTTCGAGGAGATCCATCAAGCGTGTTCGAGGCTGGACGAAAGTGCCTAGATCAAGGGACCCCACCAGGGGGAGCATCGAGCCCTCAACCTCTATCGAACGAGGTCGAGTCCCATCAAGCATACTTTTGCAAAAAGCTTTCATGGGAGTGTCCTAAGACCACGAGCCTACCCTCATCGAACAGGGCATGGACGTCCGCTCGAACTACCCGCTACCAGCTCACCCAGGCATCCATGGTTCGATCCCAATCGTGGGAAGCACGGATCGCCTCCTTCTCAGCCCCTCGAAATGGACCCCGAGGAACGAAGAAAAAATTGGGATATCTCAAGCCAAACGAGGCTCGGGGGTTCATACCATCGTGGACGAACCCACATAACGAGGAGCGACGGAAAGCTCCTCACATCGAAATAAGGCCTTGAGAGAGTATCAATGACTCTCCCAAGGCCTCGGGGGCTACACCCCGCGGGTGCGCTAGTGCGCTCCCACCGTTCTCCAGAACCCGCGAAGGGAGAAGGAGAGTCCAAAGACCCCTCGACGAACGCAAGCCTCCGTGGGATTGCGTCTCATTCCCACAGAGGCTCGGAGGCTACTGTCGGGTACCAAAATTAGGGGTACCTCAATTTAGGCCCTATACGACCTGACAGAGAGGCCACAACGGCGAATGTGTTAAGCCCAGCTCTGCGCCCCAGCAAGAGGCCCACCACGACGACACCCCCGATGACCGGGAGATTCATTTCCGCTAGAGGGTACCTCTTACCCTCGAGCAGAAATGTCCGTAACGATCGAGCCCACCAAGCTCGAGGCTACCGTTCACCCTCGAGCGGACGTTCCTGTCACGTTCGAGGCCCGCTGTGTTCGAGACCACTGGCTGCGCTCGAGGTACGCCGTACCGGTAACCGTGCCCGAGACCCTGCAATGCATTCATTCCACGACATGATGGCTTGCCTCCGTGGTCAAAAAGAGGAGTCGTTGCACCACGCCACCGCCCCACGCTGCGGAGAAGACACCGGTCAAATCCGCTCGCCACAGTTACTCTGCGCAAGACACTGTGCGGACAGGCCGTGTCAGGCTAGGCTACTATGCTAACCACTCCGCGACCTTATCCACCTCAGGCCTCGAGGAAGGACCCTCGAAGAATGGCCGGGCGGGCTCGACACTGCCCCCGCCACCTCTCGAAGCCATGAACCATGGCGACTGGAGTGTCACATCAATGATAACGACGTCCATAACCGTCAGCCGGAGTTGGAAGGCGCGATTCGCGCTCGCATAGTGCACGGCATGGGCAGCACAGTGCATCTCGCAACGTCAGCACCACAGACACACATGTACGACTTCGCTCACCCTTTGTCTATAAAAGGGGACGGGAAGCCCATGTAACGGGGCACGACGACACAAGCACGCACACACAAAGATGAGAGAGCACACGAACACTTAGCCTACTCACTCGGTATTGGCATTCAGCTCAATCACCCACGCAGGGACTTGGGAGCTTTTCTCCCTCTCCCACCTTGCTTGTACTCCCCTACCATGAGCAACACGAAACTCGGTGCTACGCACCGCTGCTGGACGTATGGCCGCGTGGCCGGAACCAGGATAAACCCTTGCGTCCTAAGCTCTTCACCCAAATCCGCCATCGGAGCGAGTGGTTGGCAGAGCAATCACTAGTTAGGGCCGGTGTGACCAAATCAGGCACCAACAATAGGTATATGTGTCCGACTCCAACTGACTCCAACTCTGAAAGTAAATATAAAAAGAAATATGGTGTATGTAACATCCATTCGTATATGATACGATTGCACCACTTCTGAAAGCCAACTTGACCATTTTATTGGTATTGTTTTGTTTATTTACTATTATCTTTTATTTTATCAACCTTATATGCCACATAATAAATCAACAAATAACTTATGCTAAACCATTTAGATGACATTTTAACTGAAAATGATGAACTAGTATATCACATCATCCAACTATACCACATGACTAACCTTGGTGCATAGGTCTTCCCGGTGCCCGAGTCTTCGATTTTGATGAAGGGTAAGATGGACCATCCATTACAGGGCTTACGGCTGCCCGTGAATGACGGCCGCTGTGTGGTTGGTAGATTTGCCAGTTTTGTCGTTGGTGCTACAGTCTTAATATGAGCACAATATTACAGGCATGACGACGTGTAGTTGTTAGATCCGCCAGCTGCATTGTTATGTCCAGTATAGGTATATTACAGCCCTTGTTGTACGTGCATGTCAGCATGAATAAAGAGAAGTTTAAGGGTTGGCGCCTGCAATGCCTAAGTTAATGTTGAACAAAAAGTATTTTTTGTCAGACTGGAGAGATGCCTGATCTCCATGTCTCTCTCGTTTTATTATACTCCTTGCATTTCAGAATACATTCAAACTTTTTCGAAGTCAAACATTGTTAACTTTAACCATGAATTGCAAAATATATATAAAGACTGGAAAGATAATAATTATGTTTAGTAGATTCGTCACAAAACAGCTATTACAACACCTAACCTTTTACTTAAAATAACTTATATTTTTAAAAATATTATTAGTCAAAGTTAAGAATGTTTGACTTAAAAAAAAACCTAGATATAGTTATCTTCTGGGATGGAGGAAGTACTATGTGATAACAAAAAGAAACAACGATAATGTTGTGATTAGGGCATCTGTCGCCCAATCTAAAAATTGGACACTCTGACCCAAGTGGCAATGTTGTAGTGAGATCTTTTAACATGTAGTTTTATTGCGATAGACATTTGATGATGTTGAAGAATGAGGACAGACCAATCTCGGGATGAGTGTTGCGGTGGGAATTTTTTGTGCCTATTTTGTTGCAAGATGTATGTAGCAATGTTGCATGGTTTCATCAAATAACTAATATTGCAATTGTGGTTTGAAACTTTTACGACGAGTTGATTGTGATGCTATTACAATGGTTATTTTCGATATGCCTGATATATCAGGTGATGTTATGTTTATACGAAATATATACAAGGTGACGTTGGAATAACTATTTTACGATGTTGCCTAAAATAATTCTAAATGTTTTAATAGTTGGTTTGTTATGTTGCATTATTTTTCTAGTTAACTGGTTCTATTTGATTTATTGATATTCTTCTAAAAAACATGTTTTTTTAATGTTGCACCTGTAGTTTAAAAATATGATAAAATATAATTTTAATTGTTGCAAAAAGTAATTTCGTTACCCAAGGTGATTATTGCTTGAAACATGCCACCATGTTGCGGTGGGAATTTTGAATCCTAAATCTACTAGATACATGTTTTTTCGATGTTGCAAAACAATGGTTTAAAATATTGCAGTAATCAATTTTCAATGTTGCAACTAGCTTCCGATTGGAAAGCTTGATTTATAATATTGCAGTAATCAATTTTCAATGTTCCAACGAGCTTTCGAGGGAAAGTTCCCATCCGACATCTTGAAAAAAAGTTGTCAAACTACGCTGGAAACTGTAGGACTTGGACAGTGACTGTTTCTCACGCACTTGCCATGTGCGAACCGCGAGCGGTGCGGATCGGATAAGAGCCAAGCAAGGAGCGCACACTATTTTACATGCATCATCTTCCAAGAGGGGCGTCCAACGCGCCGGACTCCAGCTTATAGTGAGACGCGAGAGCTCACTCCCGGATAGGCAGCCAAAGCCATGGCAGAGCTCGGAGGCATGCTCGCCTCTGCCATCCTGAAAGTTGTGTACCAAAAGATCAGTTCGGCCATCCAGGACAAGATGAAGGTGCAGGAGGATTTCGTCGACCACCTGGAGAGGATGAAGATGACACTGGAGTCTGTGGCTGCATTGCTCAATGACGCGGAAAGGCGGTCGGTTGAGGAGGATGCAGTGCGGCTGTGGCTGAAACGCCTCAAGGACGCAATGTATGGCATCCACGACATGATCGACGAGTGTGAAGCCGGCACCAAACCCGCTGCATCCACGGTATGCATTTGGTTCTATATGCAACGTGTCAAAGTTTGCATGTTTCACTATTAGAGGACCGAACTTTAATACTGGTCGAGAAACCTCTTTAGTGACCGGTATTACTATTCTAGTACTAAATGTACAAAGCCATCCAACCACTACTAAACTGCTTCGTGCAAAAAAAAAAAACTGATACTCTCTAGGTGCGCAACGTGTAAGTCACATGATTTTTTCACGCGTAAATACACGTGCGTAGTGAACTAGAGATTGATTCAAAAGTATAATCTCTGGCTTTGCGCGAGGCTTTCCTACCATCCAACGTACGCATCGCTTATTACTAGGTGCAAGATGCATTTTACTTCTGAAGTAACCTATAGAGGACCATTTATTACCAGATCATAACATTATCCGATACTAAATGTTACATTTTACACTATTCGCTAACACGACCGTTTAGCCCTGTGGTTAGCCGTTTAAGTTTAACCCATTTAATTGGACATTTTGCCCGATTGAATAGCTAAACGATAAGTGACCGGCTATTTAGCGTTTACTTTTAGGCTAACACTGCATTTTAGTACCGGATGATATTTTGACCAAGTACTAAAAAGACTCCAGGGTTTTAAATTTGGATCTGGTACATGAACTACATGTGACCGGTACTATAATGCCACTAGCAAATGCTCAGTTTTCTAGTAGTAGTTATAGTGTATGCTCTTTATACAATATATAGTATGTTGAATCTCAAGCAATTCTACATATAAAACATGTAAACTAATCCTACCTGCAGATTGACTGCGGTAACAACCTAATCTTATAAAATCCTTGCCATAAACACTCTAATATTCCACACATAAGTTATACGGGCGCGCAGACTCAATTGAAAACCGATCAGCACTCTCAAGCCTTTTGTTGCTTCAGTTTCGGACACACACCAGCACAAGAAGCCTTTTGTGTTTACAAAGACACACACCAGCACAAGAATACGAGAAAATTGCATATTTAATCTATTCAATGGAGGCATATCTATTAGGACCGGACCAAACAATAATGAACCAGTCAGGTCTTCGGTTCGCGGTTTGTTTGGTTCAACCAGATTCGACATAGTTCAAATAGAAATAGTTATAAACATACAAACACAGCAGAGGGGATGATGTGAAAGGGTGTCTAGCCTAGTGCTTAGAGCGTTAGAGTAGCGTCTTGCAGACCTAAGGTCGACTCCCTATGAGAGCGAACCAACAAGTCTAGATTAAAAGAAAATAAAAAATAGGTTGAGGTGATAAGGAGTTCGAACCCCTCCCCCCACACCATTTTCTTTCTTTTCTGCCCATTTTCCCACCACTCTCTCCGACTTGCTTTTCTGGCCCACACCTTCGTGCTCACGGCTCATTCGGCCCATCTCCGGTTTCAACCAGAAAACATGTGGCTAAACAGGGTTTTACTAGTTAGGTTGCACAACCAATCTTTTAGGTCGGCTGCACCATACTGCTTGGATAGTTAATTGACCATAAGCATCATTGTTAAGTGGAAGATGGTTCATCGGTACATGGTCATAGCCTGTCGGTGAACATGATCTTGACAGAATAGAAGTGTAGGATAGATTGAGACAATTAATAGATACCACCATGTTGACAAGGGTCATATCCCATCATTTTCAGGTAAAGAAGGCAATGTGAAGGTTGAAGGTGAGACACAATCCAATATATGATTAAACACCACAAACCCAATATGACCATGACAAACAATATAATGGTTGACCCATGTGCCTTAGACCTAACACTAAACTACAAGTACATAACCCTTCTCTGGAGATAGTGGAGGTACATATCCCTAAGGGTTGCTTGATGGTGCGGAAACACCGGTTGTAGGGATACGAGCATACCTCCTTTTAAATATTCGACACAAGGTGTACCATGCCAGAGGATCCTGCTCCGATCGATTGTGGAAGCTATATGCTCTGATCGGTTATTGAATACACAAGCGTACACTGTATGTGTCCTTGGCTTGTGTTGATCTACTTTGCAAGGGACTTTTATACTCTATTTTTGTACCTCTGGGAGTCCTATTTTACCATAGTAGTTTCCGCCCTTTGAATGCGGTGCTTCATTCCGGTGCTGCCTACCTGTTTTGCCGTGGACGGCACACCTGCCACACATTGGTCCCTCTTTTCTAGTCCTAGAAGTCCCCTCGGCCCTGGGGAGACTTCTAGGTACTTGACTGGCTTATGCTCCTCGATGCTTGTGCTAGGCCATAATGATGGTCTCACTCCATGGTCCATCATTATTCAGGCAATGGGTAGGTGATGGGGTGAATCAATCCTTTTCCAGTCACAGTGGGCATGTGCCTTATCCCTGTAATGATGTTTTATATGGGGATGGCATGCCCCTTGTGCGTCGCAGAGGTATTTCGTCTGTCAGGGTGCCCCAAGGATGCCTTGGGCTTTCTTCATTATGAAGGAAACTCTTCTGGTGCATCAAGAGCCTATCATCGGGTGGTTGTGGTAGTTTTATGGTCTTGCATTTGCCTTTGGTGGTACCCCCCATTTCTTGGACACCGAATGGTCTATTTGGTTAATCCAGAATCCGTATGGCTTGGAGGGATACCACCCGATCCTGGTTAATAGCCATGATGCAAAAGCATGGAGTTGGATGTTTAGGAGAAGCGCTAGCTCCATATGTGAGAATGTGAAATACACTATGAATTTGTGGTTCATATGTATTGCGTCTCATGGGCTATTTATATAATACATGATAGCATGGATCTCAAGTAGCTTATCATAACAACAACCATATGCTCTAATAGAGTTATTAGGACAATTGTGGTGAAGTGGTGAACATACCAAAGTTGGGTTTGAATCATCTTATCTTCAGGATTATGAGCTATTTTTATCACATAGGTCCGCCCACCAACGAATATTAGGTCAAAATGTAAATTGTCCTCCAAAAAACCCAAAACATTAAAATAATAAATTACACCTGCCATATAATAACTTATATGGTTGTATTACTTTAGTCCAATAAGTTGCAAAGTATGCAAACAAATACATGAATTTGTTAGATGTATCACATTTATGCCATGTAGATGTATTTTGCCTCCTTGACAGGTGACTAGGATGTTTTTATGCCTGTAACCTCCTATTTTTTTTATCCCTCCTTGACATGTGGCAAAACTGAGATGCACGACGATACGGTAATTGTTAACAAATACTCCTTCTGTGTCAAATTACAAGTCACTTAACTTTTTTGACCCAAGGTTAACCATTATACAAACACAGTCAAATTGAAGTTATTTTTGAAGAATTATTAATAAAAAAGCAAGTCATAACAAAAATTGATATTTTGCATAATTTTTTTGAATAAGACTAGTGGTCAAATTTGGATTGAAAAATTCAAACACCTTACAATTTAAAATATAGGGAGTATATTATTACATATAGTTTTCAAGTAGCATTGTATAAATATGAGAATATAAATTTTATTTAATCCCAACGAGAATTAAGTAGGGATAAAAGTGACTAAAAAATCTATAACACTCAAAATCTCAACATACTAGTGAATATTGATGGATGGAAAAATGATTAATTGGCTTCGACAAAATATTTGAACATTTGCATTACAGTCAATAGTATTTTCTATCTTTATACATACCAGATCTCCTATGGAATATATTTATATTCCATCTATAGTCAATCCATTTTTTGCGGTACCACTGTCGAGAAATAAAATGTAGAATGTTTTGTACAAACTGCAAAAATATCATCCAAATCACCTGCCATGTTGACAAAATGCATCTATATATGGTATATATATGACTTTATATGCGTATCAATTTGCACATTATATTACTTGTTGGATAAAAGCGATACGACCATTCAAGTTGTTGTATGGTGGGTGCTATTTACTCTATCAAAAATAGGAAACCATTTCATGTATGATCTATTTTCCTTATGTTTCCCTGTGTACTTTCATGACTATAGTTGATTCAAAGTATTTCCGACAAAATATTTCCCATACACAAAGAACATAATTGTACAAAGTGGCGTAAATGATTATATATCATGCAAGTAATGCCTTAAGTGAAAGTAGGTTTTTTCCCGCACTCAGATCTTGCTCATCCTCAAGTAAGAAGCGCAAGAAAGAAAGTACTTCACATAAGAGAACTAGCCCACAGATGCATACCAAACAATACAACTACACTATCATAAAAAGATACTCGTCCAAAGCCAGATCTGCTCTTTCATAGTTTTTACAGAAAAATATCCTCCTCAATAATGTTCTCAACCAACTGTCATCTCCATGCAAAGAACTTTTCTATCAAGTCCCTTAATGTTTATTTTATCCTCACCCTACTTTACCTAACTAAATGTTAGTTGCTCTTTCCATGCAAAAACGAATTAAATACCCTAGGACAATCCACTTCTTGTTTCGGGGGTTGGCAAGTCCCTACATTCAGATTCAGTGCATATGGTTCCTATCCGAAACATTGATAGTGATGATTCTACCGTGCGAAGGCAAACAAGAATATTCATTTATTTTATAGTTGTATCCAAGGGCTCTTATCATGTATCTGAATCTTATTGGAACAAGAAATGGTTACTTTCCATAAAAAATGCAGGGTTAGTGAGTTCATGCTTCACTAATTGAATGATAAAAGACTACAAGTGAAGGAGATATACGGTTTAAAACAAGAAGACCTACCTTTGTCTTTGCCAGAGTATTTTGGTTCAAAATTCTATCACCCCTAGTGGTCATGGCATCCTGGCTTCTCTGGAAGCAACGCAACTCGTGTGTGTTTGAGGAAACTAATTCTTGTACGAATCAGCTACTACATTCTTTTAGAGATGAGCATCACCTCTGGTGCATGGCTGGTGCTCAGAGTCTTTCCTTCTTGAGCATCGGCCAGACCGAGGGTGTAGGCTAGAGGTCCCTAGCGTGTGTGACTTTGTGGTAAGGTCTTCTCACTAGTTTTTTGGTTTAGAACTACATCTGATTGTATTTTCGACCCTCTCACAGCTTGGTCCGGAGTGAGGGGGTAAGGTTGGACGGGGCCTTTATATCTCTCTATCAATATAAAGATACGCAGCTCTCCTGCGTATTCTAGAAAAAAAAACAAGAAGACCCAAAATTTCAAACATGTGTCTAGAATCACAGGAAAACTACAAACAAAAATTGAAATTAGGAGCCCATCCAAGATTGTTGTAGACCCAACCAATTAGCAGTTCCCAACTGCAGGTGAAGTGAAATCTAACAAACAAAATCAATAACTAAAAGAATAAAGGAACTTCTTTTAATTGAGTCATTTAAGTCATAGAAAAATTATGAAACCAAGAATTCAAAATTAAAAGATCTTCTTTACCAAAAAAAAAAGAACCACTTAGAATAGGCAACATATTTTTTTTGGCCAATTGTATTTTTTTTCCTTGTGTATTCCAACAAGGATAGAATATGTATCTCTATAAAGATAGAATATCAGATGCATTGTCACATGTCAATATAAGATACAACAAACAGTGATACAAACAATTGGATCCTTTATGGGACTCGAAAAAACACCTGTCATATGACGATTGCTAATTTATTCATTGCATATATAACTCTAAAAAGATAGCCAAATGTGTTTGAGTGGAGTAGATTTTAAGCAGTCACAAAAAAAGAGTAGATAGATTTTAAGCAAGGACAATTGGATGAAAAACATCTCATACTGCAGAAATTTGAAGAAAAGTAATGCAACTTAGGACTGTGTCTAGTTCACCACAATTTTGTGCTCACTTAATCGTCAGGTTTTCAAATTTTGAAATCTTCTTTACTTTGCAGTTTTTGAACTGGTGAAGGTTATTAACATTCCATTGTGCTGACAAGCATAAAAAACTCTTGCAGTTGGCAGCTATGATCCCCTGTTTCATGGTTGGTCCCAAGATTAAAGTGGCCAACACGATGAAGGCAATGAGAAGAAATTTGGAGGAGATCACAAGACAACACAAGGAATTCAGTTTCATGGCTGGCAGTACCACCAGTGTTGAACAACTTACTGATATGCGGGAGACAACATCAGCTGTTGAAGAAGCACTAATCGTAGGGAGGACAGAAGAGAGACAGAAAATATTGTCATCCTTGTCTGAGAACTTGACACAAGAGATCACCTTCCTTCCTATATATGGCATTGGAGGCATTGGCAAGACAACCTTGGCAAAATTAGTTTTCAGTGATGCCCAGTTCAATGATTACTCCCGGGTATGGGTATATGTGTCCCAGGTCTTCGACATGAAAAAGATTGGCAACTCTATAATTTCGCAAGTATCTAATGGAGACAGTAACATAACTTTAAAGCAGATGATAAATAAGCGTCTTCAAGAGCTACTAGCTGGTAAGAAGACTCTGGTTGTCTTAGATGACATGTGGAGGCATAAAGACAATGAATGTCAACTAGAAGATTTGAGGGCTATGCTAAGGGTTGGAGAGGGAAGCAAAGTGGTTGTCGTAGTAACCACACGTGACGAAGGCATAGCAAAGGATCTTTGTACCATTCAGCCACACAAACTTGCTCCATTGACAGATGAGATGTGCTGGACTATAATAAAGCAAAAGTGTGCCTTTGAATCTAAAGATTGCAAAGAGCAGTTAGAGCATATAGGAAGGGACATTGCAATGAAGTGTGGAGGTGTGGCTTTGGCAGCTCAATCTCTTGGATACATGTTGCGATCCATGACTTTTGATGAATGGAAGTCAGCAAGAGACAGTGATATCTGGAAGGTTTCGGCTACCAGAGATACATGTTCTCCACAACACAAGGTGCTTGCATCATTGAGATTAAGTTACAACAGTATGCCACCATACTTGAAGCTATGCTTTGGCTACTGCGCAACCTTTCCAAAAGGTTACAACATAGCTAAAGGAGGTTTAATTCATCAATGGCTCTCTCTGGGTTTCATCGAGCCACCAAGCATATTATCCACTCGGCAACTTGGTGAAAATTATGTTCGGCAGCTTTTAGGGCTGTCCTTCCTGCAAGTTTCAAAGTCACCTTCGGTGAGTCAATCCACCTTACAATTGACCCCTAACAGTTTTTTTTTTGAACTATTATGAGGAACTTAGATAAGGCATGCTCCCTGGTTGTTTTCATATAGAACTGGCTGAATCTACAGGCCTACCCCCTCTACGTATTTATTGAGCACACAGCATATATAGATTGGCAGGGTCAAGTAATAGTGGAAGATAATTCAAGTCATGTACTATTAATGCCAATATTTGATCCATGCTAGATTGTACTAATACTCCATGACAAAAGTTATATAAGTTGGTTTGTTGTATTATGATTGTAACATTATCTCATATTTATATTGACAGTTTAATTGTAAGCACCTAATATTTTGCAGAAAAATATTATTACAACTATCATAATTCTTTGATAGAGAAGTCTGACATCTAAAGCTTTATGGGGCAGGTTGCAATTATACATAAATCAGTTGTTGGACTCTATGATGTGCAACTTTCCTATGTGTTCGTGTGTGTTGGAATCTTTTTCTCCTATGAATACAATGATGCACAACTTTCCTGCGTGCTCGTGTGTGTGTTGGAATCTTCTTCTCTTATTAATACAATGATGCACAGCTTTCCTGCGCGTCTGAGTTCAAAATAGCTCGATTTTAAACTCATAAGTATTGGTGGTTTTTTTTACAGATTGCCCGATTGCATCACGAGGATGGCATAATGCTGACCATGCACGACCTGGTGCATGACTTAGCAAGATCAGTCATGGTCCATGATGTTTTGGATGCTACTGAAAAACACAGTACTGGGGGAAGGTACTGCCGCTATGCATTACTTCATAATTGTAGCAAGCCATTGGAGTTATACACGACATCCCAAGCAAAAATAAGGGCAATGCGCTTTATAGGCTGTCACAGAATTGAACCATGTGGAGATGCATTTTCATCTGCTACTTCCTTGCGAGTCTTGGATTTAAGTGGGTGCTCCATATTGAGGTTGCAGGATTCTATTGGTAAACTGAAACATTTGAGATATCTCCATGCTCCACGGATTCATAGTCAAGTTATTCCCAGATGTATTGCCAAGCTCTCCAACTTAATGTACCTAAACCTAAGTGGGTCTATGATATCAGCACTGCCAGAGTCAATTGGTGAAATTAAAGGTCTGATGCATCTTGATATCTCAGATTGTGTGATAATAAAAACCCTTCCAGAGTCATTTGTTAACCTCAAAAAGTTGGTACATCTGGATATGTTAAACTGCTGTCAGCTTAGAGGTGTATCGAAAGCTTTGATCGGCCTTACCAACATCCAGTATTTGAACTTATGTCTTCGACCAGAAATTGACAACATTTTACCTCTCGAAGGGATGCCAAAAGTCATATATGATCTTGTTGAACTCCGGTATTTAGGTCTGGCATGGACAATGCATTCTATTTTTGGCCATAATGGCTCACATGAAACATTCAGTTTCATTGACCGCATTTGCTCCCTTTCCAATTTAGAACATCTAGACTTGTCTTGTAATTGTAGTATTGTGTGTGTGCCTGAAAGTATTGGGAGCCTCAAGAAGTTGCATACACTGAACCTCCTGAACTGCACGAGGCTAGCTAGGCTTCCAGAATGTATTGTCAAAATGGATAGCCTAAAGATTCTAAATGTGACTCGCTGTTCTGAATTGGATAAGTCCACACTCTCTGGATCCAAGATGTTTGCCTTGTTGCCACACTTTGTAGTGCATAGTGATGATGGTGAATCTAGCAGCAATATTGGTCTGCTCCGCCATGCAAATCCTAATGAGCTGCACATAAGTAGCCTTGACAATGTGAAGTCTACAGAAGAAGTCCAGAATATAAAACTGACAGAAAAACATGGGATTTACGATTTGAATCTTGAGTGGACTAGAGATACCCAAAGGTATGTGGAGGATGTGAAAGTGTTAGGAGAGCTTGTGCCACCCAGCTCCTTATGTACATTTCATATGAAAGGTTATAATAGTGTAACATTTCCAGCCTGGTTTATGGGCATTAATCTTCATCTCCCTCATCTTATCCAGATTGAAATGTGGGATTTATGTACATGCACCAGCCTACCACCACTTGGTCAATTACCAAACCTGTTAGATCTAGCTTTGGGAGGAATGGACAGCATTACAAAAATTGATGAGGGTTTCTGTGGTGGCGCAAGATCCTTTCCGCGACTAAAGAAATTTAGTCTATGTAGTATGGAAAACCTGGAAGTGTGGAAGACAACATACTCCTATGCCAAAGGAGACATGAAGGAGTTCATGTTTCCCAACCTTGTGGAACTCTCAATATGCGATTGCCCCAAGTTGAGAATGAAACCGTGCCCACCTAGAGCTAAGAAATGGCAGATAGAGAACAGCGATAATGTGTTATCATCACGGGGAGAAACCTGTGTTTCCTCCTCTACTGCATTAACAAATGTGTTTGTGACAGTGAAATCCAGCAAGGTGCCATTGGACCAGTGGATATTGCTTCACTACCTTCCAACCATCACTGAGTTAAGCATTATTTGTTGCACTGATCTGGCATGCAGCTCCCCATTGATCATACGAGCACTCTCTTTTATCAAATCCCTGTGGTTAAAAGACAATGTTCAGCCAGAAGTTCCAAAATGGTTGGGTCACCTAATCTCTCTGCGAGAATTGCTCATCACAGAGTGGACAGAGCTGATTGACTTGCAAGAGAGCATGCGGTATCTCACCTCCCTTGAGGAGCTGTCTTTGTATCAGTGTCCAAGCATTAGAGCACTTCCAGAATGGCTAGGCAATCTTGGTGCTCTCAAGGAACTTGTGATCTCAGACTGCCCGGACATCAAGTCTTTGCCAAAGAGCATACTGAAGCTCACTAATCTTAAAGAAATAAGTATTTTCGACTGCCCTGAATTGGCAGAGTGGTGCGAATTAGAAGAAAACAAGAAGCTCTCTCACATTTAGTGGAAGGTATATGTCCTGCCACGCTTTGTGCCACATCCCTCTCTCTCTTTTTTTTTTTTGCACTGACCACTTTTCTCATCTATCGAATTTATTATGATTCGCCTCTGTATAAGACTCTTTGACATGGTTAATCATAGATTTTTTTTCTTGTACATTTCTTTGTAATTCCTTTCTTTGTTCACCACATAATTCATAACATAGTAGCAACATATGAATTGAGAACTTCAAACAATAATCAGAAAAAATATTCATGCAACAAAATCTCCTAGTTGCAACATACTATAATTTACAACTTCTGCATTCATTCATGTCCACTACGATTTTATATTTCAAAGGAAATTGTGTATAAAGAAAAAAAAAGGTAGTCACAATTAGCTACCATTGAACATCCTTTTTATGTCAGCTTAAATATGGACTAATGATAAGTGAAATTACGAATCCATGAAATATGACAGAATGAATGAAACATTGACTTCTGATGTGTGCCAGGATTATGGTTAACTTTTCTTCTAATATAAAAATGTTCATTTACTTATTATGTTACACCATCGCACTAGATTCACCCTGTTACTTTTTCACTGGCCTTCAAAACCCTTTATTCTACAGCTGCCACAGCCTTAAGTAGTGAAGTAGAAGTAATTGTGGCTACTGAAACTATGATTTCATTTATTTTGCAGGACGTCAATGTCAATATATAGCAAGGACATTAAAGAAGTGCCATCCGTCTACAAGAATAGGACCACAAATTTGAACAGCGAATTCAAAAAGACTTCATCAAGGCTACAGCTCATGCATAGGGCTGCCTCTTACAGAATTCAAATTTGTTCTGTTTTTCCCTTGTTGGGCAGCCGAACCCTTGTGCAAGAGCTACAGCTCATGCATAGGGCTGCCTCTTACAGTCCCCTACAGAACATGGTTCCGCAAAGGCCAGGTATACGTTTCGTTCTTCCACCACATTTTATTGCATTCATATAAATTAGCTGATACTGAGTAAACCTTATTCTTAAACAAATAGAAGTTCACTATCTATCTCTATTTGATTCAAGGTTAGAGTCTGGGCGACAGAGCATGGCAACCTTTTCTCTTTCGCAAAAGCGAGGGGTGCATTTCAAAATTCAAATGGTCCATTCGCACAGAGACAGACTGCACTCTCAGGTTAGTTCGGTTCATTATACTTGGACATAGACTACCAGACAAAATATATTCACCCATTGACTACATGTCCCTACGAAAGAAGCTCGAGATAGAAACAAGAAGCTTAGATTATTTCTGTTTCTCTACAGTAGATAAGTTCATAAAGATGTGACAGGTGGTCCATAAGTTCTTTATTCTTTATAACAAGCAGAAAAATAATACTTCCAAGTATTGCAATTGGTGAGATTGCAATCTGATGTCTGAGGTTGAAAGCACCTATATTCGAGTAGCAAGTGTGGGGCATCATTCAATTTGTACTTAAACTACGCCAAAATAGCTAAAGAATCATTTTAAGCTCAGTGGCATTGTACTAGTAGTAAAAGGATGGAAGAGGGGTTCATGTAAAGGATGGCAAAGGGTCATCCATTTAAAACATTGCCAGTTCTACTGTCATATTGCTTCTAATTTGGGGTTAGCGTTTCTGCTAATGCTATAACTGACGAGGTATGCAATGAACGTTATTTTCAACGAGTGTACACCCTTAATCTTGATCCATATTTTCAATTGTCAGGACAAGATACAAGTTTATGCAGCAAAGTTACCGTCTCAATGATGTGTTAAGCATGAGTAACGACAGTTTCGGTTAGCAGAGGCAATTCATTTCCTTAACTAGAGTTCTTTTGCCCAACAAATTCTGCTTGATCAATGTGCACCACCACATGGTGCAGAAACTGCATCTGTAGCAAGATAATAAGAGGTTTATCTGCATATGAGAGCATAAAGAATGCTATGAAATGTTTGTTAATACCTGGAGAGAGCTCATAGCATGGAAGCTGGATCAGTGGTGGACTGATGCATCAAATGGAGCCTTGTCAAGGTTCAAGCAGAGTGCTTTCTCTTCCAAAGTTGCGACTTCAGATATATGATTAAAATGGACGTCAATCCCTGAGCTGGATGTCTCCTTGCTCCTGGAAAAACAAAAGCTGACAGTAACAACTGAGAAAAAACATTATTTGTTCTTGGCCGTACTACAATGTTGTCATGAGGTAGATCCAGGGAAAAAACACTGCTGGATGGGGTGCGAAAAAAGGTGCTTGGTTAAGCATTTTACAGTTGATAAATCTTGGCATGCTTTCTTTCCTCAGTTTTGTAAGGCCATACACAACATAAGTATCAAGATTGAAGCACGAATTAAAGTATGTGCCTTCTCATCTTACTTAAAACACAGAAAGTTTAACCGCTCGTCTTATTCAAAAAATTTGTGCAAACATAGCCAAATTTAAGTCATTCTTGAAGAACTTTGATTAATAAAGCAGGTCATAACAAAAATATGACATTTTGCACAATTTTTTGAATAAGACGAGCGGTCAAACTTGGGGTCCAAAAAGTCAAACGACCTACAATTTGGAACGGAGGGAATAATCCGTAAAATTTTACATCTATGCATTACAGAAAGTACTTTTAGTAGCAATGTTTAAAAGAATTCTAATACGATCCTCTATCTTCATATGATTGTACAACCATTGCAGCCAACAAAATGGCATATAAACATGCCACTAATAATACGTTAAAGGGCTGAATGACTTCATGATCTCTCTGTCCATAATCTCATGAAGAAAAATTTGTGTGCACGAATTCTCCCAAGAACTTTGTTGCATATAAAGGATCCAAGCACGAGGGCCATCAGCAAGCAAACAGAATTATTATTACTCAAGATATCAAGCCTACAGGTCCATGATAATTTCTATCAATGGAGGAAATGATACTTTGCACACATCTTGTGACCAATAAACCATGGTGACTAAAAGTGGCATTGACCTAGTCCAGCCAAATGAATGGCATTAGTCAAGAATCAACAATTCAATATAGGGAAGAAACTCTTACTACTGCTTACCCAATGGATGGAGAAACACCATTATTTCTCTGATCGACTCATTAACAGATTGTGGAGTCTCAAGGAGGCGCAACGAGCGGGGAGATGCCGCCAGGACGACGTTGTACGGGTGCATGGACGGCCTGGGAATTGCATCGAACACCTGGACTGCTCGACGAAGCGACCCGCAACGTTAGCTAAGCAGGACGATGTCGGTGCCTACGGTGGCGTCTGGAAGGCGCCCACAGACCATGGCATGCTCGTGGAGCTGCGCGCTAGGATGGTAGAGCGCACCGCCCGTCGAGCACCGCCGGAGGAGGGAGGAGAGGCGGCCGGCGGCATCTCTTGGAGTTGGACCGCCGCCGATTTTGTGAGTACGTTGCTTGGTGCTGGTGGTGGGCTCCTGGTGATGAAGACTGAGTGGGCCAGGTCCAACTCGACGCGCAGACCAACCAAGGCTTTGATTTGAAGCCCATTCAGGCGTTAAATCACCTTGTGTATCTGTCGCCGTGACAAAGCGAATTCGCCTAGCACGGAACGGGGCGTTTTGTCCCACATCGGGCGGGGAAGGTGGACGGCGGGCAGGGGAATAGGATAAAACAGTGAGTGGGTGCACCGTGGCAGGACATGATCCTTCAGGCAGTTAAAGGGAGATGATGAGTGGTAAAAGCTCGCTAATTTCACTGCGAGAGGGGTGCCTGCCCCAAATAAGCCTGTTACGACAACAGGGCACTCACTAGCTTTACCATCTGATCCCGAAAACAAAACAATTCTAAACTTCTGTTACGATTTGATCTAAACTTCTGTTACGATTTGATCTAAACTTCTGTTACGATTTGATTTGAGTAGTAACCCAAACAATTGTTTTTTTATCCTTTTGTAATTTTTCTCCTATACTACAAGTATGCTCTAGCCGTTTTTTAGTTGTGCTGCCAATCTGGGCCGACTTACATGGCATTGGGCTTATGGGCTTGACCAGGCCACCCAACTTGGCGCACCTCTTTATATACCTTTTTTTTTTCAAAATTTCAACCTTTTCATCTCCAACAGTCTAAAAAAAATATATTCTCAATAAAATGTATATGGGTCGATGAACCACCTAGTTTTCTTCTTCAGTATTTGGTAAACGATGTAACTATTCTGATGAATCAATAAATCTGCCGATGGGCATCCCTTCAAAAAAAAAATACTATTGGGATGTCTCAATATCGTTTTCATAAATTATTGGAAGAGATTCTTTTACAGTCTCATAGTAATCTCGGGTAATCTCTCTTCAATAGAAATCATCATATTAGGATTTTGGGAGAGACTAAACTCTCTTCTACTTGATTATTGGGATGGAGTGGCAGAGCCGGTATGATGAGCCATGCGCCCGCCATACTTGGCTCCGCCCGAACACCCCCCTTTTCCGTCAGTTCTTCGCTAGAGGCGCCATGGCTATGCTCCAGCAAATAGATTTATGGAAGAAGATGGCTGTACAGTCTAATAAAAAGGCACCTGAGCTAGGATGTCGGGGCCTTTTAGAGTTTTGGGCCTTCAACTTGTTGAGAACTACCAAAACCAGGCAACCAGCCCACTTAGACATATTATTTTTTTTTTTGAGAACTCAGACATTAATTCGGTAAAATCTTAACCAAAAAAAAAAAATTGGTAAAGTTTAAATTGAAAAGACGAATCGTTAAGCTAACGAAGAGGCCGTCGGTTCGTCTTTGCCTCGCCGTTCTTTGCCTTGACGCGCTGTCAAACACCGAGGCATGTGATAGTGGCGGATGGGGAGCAGGGCTAGCGAGGCCTCGGCCTCGACAGCATGCATATGGAAACGGAGGGTGACAGCTTTGGAGCGGCGGTCAATCTCAACGATGACAAGTTTAGAAGCCAGTAGGATTGCAAAAAGAAAAAAAAAACAAAGTAAGAAAGTTAGATGCTATATTGATATCTATGTTATGTAACATATTATATGTCGTATAATTATAATTAGTAGGAAAACAAAGTAAGAAAGTTAGATGCTATATTGATATCTATGTTATGTAACATATTATATGTCGTATAATTATAATTAGTAGGAGTAAGTTGGTCATAGGTTGATTTTTTTCATGGCTTCGCGCTATTGGGAATTGGGATAATCCCAATAACTTTTAGAAAAGGTAAAAGGGTAGATGTATTGGAAAAAGGAAACTGGCGCAAATGCTCACCCCAAGTCTGGCATTGAGACAACGTCACAACGACTAGTCGATGCTACTCGAGACCTAAGGCCAAGTCAGCTGGTTCACGCGTGAACTTATCCCCAATTCGTCTACAGGACTGAAAATCGGTGTTGGGCAGTAGTAGCTTGGTTCAGTCAATTCAGCGGCGGTGCTAGTTGCGATTTGGGAGAAAAAAGCCGGAGGTCCTACGGGCGAGGAGTTCTGCCGCCAACGTTGTCTCGGGTAACGCCAGATGTTGCTTCCCCTAATCTGCATGCCCATGGGTAATCGATCTGTTTCAATTTGTCCGCCCGTTGCTTGGATCTTGATGTGCTATTGTTTTCCCAGCATATTTTATTTGGGCAGGCAATTGGTGTGCTTGGTAGTCAATTCTGTATATAGCTCAGTTTCTGTTCTTTCCTCAATAATTTCTTGGATCTAAACTGGAATTTATTCATTAACCTGCAGGCACACCAGACGCCGCAACGAAACACTGCAGTAGGAGAGGAACAGCAGACAGCTATGCCCGATGTCGGTGGCATGCTCGCCTCCGCCATGCTCAAGCTGGTCACCCAGCAGATTGGTTCCATCATCGGTGGCCGCTTAAAGCTGCAATGGGATTTCAGTGACGATTTAAGGAACATGGAGATGACTCTGGAGTCCATGGAAGCACTGCTCCAGGACGCTGAGAGGCGGTCAATCCATGACGCAGCAGTACGGCTTTGGCTGAAGCGCCTTACTGACGCTATGTATGGCATCTCCGACATCCTTGGGGATCTTGAAACTGCCAGGAATCTGCCTAGATGGAAGGTACTGATGCATTATTTCACTCACTGTGTACATTCTGGCTGCTATTTTAGAATATTGCACCGATTACTGTACAACTGAAACTTTTCTACAATTATTAATTTACTGCCAAATTCAGAATCTCAATGCAAATCTCATTGTAGATTGTACTACCAGTATGGTGAGAAATCTTATTTCAGTACGTTTTGGGCTAGCGATGGGTAACCTGCAGCGTGTCAAACCAACACAATTAACCGGCTCAAGTACACATAATAATTTCATATACCTATCTATATCTGATGAGCTTATTTTGAGAAACATCAGCACCGCATAGATGCTATGTATGACTATGTGTTTCAATAAATTAAGCGTGGCACAATCAACAATCCAGAGCAGCACAATTAAGTCTTAAGTTTTCCTACTTTTCCCTTTTGACATACTATATATATTGGACCTAAGAAGATAGATGTAATTTATTAGCTAAGTCCATGAGGTTGGACACGAAAATGCTCGCTTTTCGGGGGACTGACAGATATATTTTATTCTCATGTGTAGTTTACAGCTAGGATGTCCTATCTTGCAGTTGGTTCAAAGATTTTGATCGCTAACAAGATGAAGAAGATGAGGCAGGAAGTGGAGAATATAAAAAATCAACACCAGCAGTTCAGTTTCAAGACAGAGAGTAGCCGTAACGTGCAGACAATTCCTGATGAACGGGAAACAGACTCGTATGTGGAAGATAAAACACTCATTGTAGGGAGAACTGAAGAGACAAGGAAAATAATAGATTGCTTCTCTGAGAGCGTGGCACAAGATATTATCATCCTTCCAATATATGGCTTTGGAGGCATCGGCAAGACAACGTTGGCAAAATTAGTTTTCAACGATACCTATTTTAAAGATCATTCTCAGGTTTGGATCTATGTGTCCCAGATACTTAACGTGAATAAAATTGGCAACTCAATTATATCTCAACTATCAAAAGAGGAGAGCAAACTAACTGAGAGGCAGATGATACGCAACCACCTTGGAAAGCTACTCACTGATCCTAATAATAATAAAAAGGTTATGATTGTTCTAGACGATGTTTGGGAGGAAAATGATTCTCAGTTGAATGAATTGAAGGCTATGCTACCTGTCATAAAGGGTGGCAAGGTGGTTGTCATAGTAACCACACGCGATGAACACATTGCTAGGAAAATTTGCACTGTTCAACCATACAAACTACTACCTTTATCGGATGAAACTTGCTGGGCTATAATAAAACAAAAAAGTGACTTTGAAGCTAGAGATGATAAAGAATATCTGGAGCAGATTGGGAGGGATATTGCAATGAAGTGTGGTGGTGTTGCTTTAGCTGCTCAAGCACTTGGATACATGTTGAAACCTCTTACTTTTGGCGAATGGGAGTCAGTGAGAAACAGTGATATCTGGAATGCATCTACTTCAGAACAAGAATCATTGGCACACCATAATGTGCTTGCATGCTTGCTGTTAAGCTACAGAAGTATGCCACCACCACTGAAGTTATGTTTTGCCTATTGTGCATTCTTCCCGAAAGGTTACAAGTTAGAAAAAAATGATCTAATTTACCAATGGATTGCTCATGGTTTTATTGCAGCATCTAGCATATTCTCAACTAGACAGTATGGTGAGAACTATGCTAAGCATCTTCTTGGAATGTCATTCCTGCAACATTCAAAGTCAGCTTCTGTAAGTTACTAATACCCCTTCAGCCCAATACTTTATTTTTTGTTCAATCAATTTTACCACGACTCTTCTAATGCAATTTTTCTTAATGCTCTACTTCATGCACAAAGGCATGTGTAACCATCCCCATTCTTTTCTGTAAGAGAAATGGTTCGCACATGAGTTGTTTATATGTGTTGGGTTTAGTATTTCCCATTCAGTGGCATGTCTGAAAGAATAAAATTTTGTTGCACCAATAAAATATACTATTGGTAATGTTTATGCTAAACTTATTAAGGTTAGAAGATGTGCGCTATTAACAAGTTTGTAACAACTTGGATCCTAGGAAGCTAAGTGACATAGCAGAACAAGTTTAAGTGCTGGGCATGCGCTTCACTCGTTATTTTTTATTTCACAGGATTATATCCCAACTTGGATCCTAGGAAGCTAAGTGACATAGCAGAACAAGTTTAAGTGCCGGGCATGCGCTTTACTCGTTATTTTTTATTTCACAGGATCATATCCCAACTTGGATCCTAGGAAGCTAAGTGACATAGCTCAGGTTCCACATCTGAGCTACAACATTCTTAACATATAATGACAAATTAAAAGTATGTCAAACAAATTGATAAACATAAAGTAGTTATAGACATCACCCATTGAAAAGATTTAAGAAACTATTATGATCACAGCATAAGGATGATTCTACGAATCCTATGCAATCTAAAGCATTAACCAAAGGTTCAAACCAAATTTGGAGACCCATCCAAAGCATAAGATGAATTAAAAGTTCTCAAGAGATTTAAAAGCAATGTAACTCCCTAGATTTTTTTTTCTATGGTGAGAACCCAGACTTAAGTTCTTTGAGAAGATTGTTGGAGCAACAAAATCCCTGGTAATCTTTTGATCTATAATTGTACATTCTGAGCCAGTAGAGAAAACAAAAAAAAATACAAGAGAGGTATAAGAGCGCTTCACAAGAACTTTGGTCTTCACTGATGGAGCACGAACCTATAGGAATTAAAAGGATTTTTTTCACATATTTTAATCGAATGATAGATTGATTATGAGGGAGCCATTAGCTCGAGTATATATAGGCAAGGAGCCAGGGATTTAGAAAAGTATAAACCAGGAATATATCCTTGCCATATCTTAACCAACTATCCATACCTTGGAGGGACCCATTTGCGCGTGGGGAAGTCCCGTGGTCACCCACGGAGTTACTCGATCGTGGAGTTCATGCCCTTGTGCGGGCATTCTCTTTGCACGGGCATTACAGAGTTACTCGACTGTACCGGAAGTTTGCTCTTCTCTACCTTTTCCCTTCCATATTTTATACTTGTACTAATTTCTGCATTTATCTTTCCTAGACTTTTATGCTAGTATAGGATTGAACCTAGGGTGCCAAACTTTGTAGCAGTGGAGATAGCAACACATAGAGAAAACTTAGAGTACATTTCGATAAAAATTAAAATAGGTTTTTATATGTGCAATTCAAGCTTTAGTTGGCCTCAATGTAATGCCAACTAAAGATTTAGGAACGTGGTAAACTTTAAGGTTGTAGTGTACAAACTTTAAGATTGAGGATGTGTGTGGTCGAAATGACGAATGGAATTGTTTTTTTGTTAAATGTGTCAAAGAGTAACATAAATGGAAATAGAAAATCTAATCAGTAAGTGGTTTTGTTACAGCCTATTGGACTGAGTCGTGACAATTCTATGTTTTTCATGCATGACTTGGTGCATGACCTTGCAAGGTCAATAATGGCGGATGGTGTTCTAGAAACGAGCAAAATGGGATGCACTGTGAGAAACAATTGCCGCTATGCATTGCTTACAGATTCAAGCAGTCCATTGAAACTATATGTGGCATCACCTGCAAAGATAAGGGCACTGCGTTTTCTAGGCTATGGCAGAACTGGAATTCATGGCGCTGCATTTTCTTCAGCTAAGTACCTGCGCGTGTTAGATTTAAGCGAATGTTACATCGCGAAATTGCCAAACTCTATTGGTGAGTTGAAGCAGCTGAGATATCTTAATGCTCAGGGAGTTCAGGATAAAGTGATTCCCAGGAGTATCACACAGCTCTTCAAATTAAACTACCTCAACCTTGGAGGATCTTTAATTACAGAACTGCCAGAATCTTTTGGTAAAATGAAAAGCCTTATGCACCTTAACTTGTCGTCTTGTTTGAAACTAGTGAAACTCCCAAAATCATTTGTGGATCTCAAAGAATTGGTGCATTTGGACTTACACAACTGCCGAAATGTTGACATTATACCTGGACTGTTGGTGGAGTTGAAAGAGTTGGCATATCTGGACTTATCGAAGTGCATCCGTGTCAAAGCTACGGCAGAAGATTTGGGCGGTCTTGCCAAACTACAATATTTGGATTTATCTGGAACATTTATGGGAAAGAAAATAATGTTTGGATTGAAAAAAGCCATGAGCAATCTCACTGACCTACGCTATCTAGGTATATCAGCTATTCGTGGTTTATCAGCTGTTGAAATGGATAGTTTCATTGACTGTGTCAGCTTACTCTCCAATCTAGAGCATCTCAAGTTGTCTCATAATCGAGAGATGGTGAGCCTACCTGAAAGTATTAGCAGCCTTCGGAAGCTGCGTATCCTGGACCTCTCGGCTTGTAACAGTATAGAGAGGCTTCCAGAAGGTATGCTTAAAATGCATTGCTTGAGGATTCTCAAGGTAGACAACTGCTATAATCTGGATATGCCCACACTCTCAAACATTGAGGTGCAATCTGGTGGTGATTCTAGAAGCCACCATATGCTTGGGCATGGTAATCCTGACAAAAGTCTGAAGATAAGTGGACTTGAGTGCATGAGATTTCCAGAACTGTCTCACAGTATAGAGCGGATGAGAAAACAACGAACTGAAAAATTGGAGCTTGAGTGGAATAGAAATGATAAGACATCTTTGCAGGAGGACATTATAATATTGGGAGAGCTACTACCACCAATGACTTTGAGGTACCTTAAGCTGCATGGTTATTACAATAGTGTCAGCTTTCCAGCCTGGCTGATGTCCATTTCTCAGTATCTCCCAAACCTTGTTGAAATTAGGATGTGGGGTTTGCCAAAGTGCAACAGTCTACCACCGTTTGGTCAATTACCAAACCTGAGAGAACTATTTATTGGGGGAATGGACAGTGTAACAAAAATTGGCGAAGGGTTCTATGGAGGTAGAGGTGCCTTTCCTAAGCTGTGGGAATTTGAACTGAGATGCATGGAAAATCTGGAAGAGTGGAAAACAGTGTATTCCGATCTAGAACACGATGTACATGCAGTCATGTCAGTGAATCTCGATCGGTTGACACTACAAGATTGCCCGAAATTGAGGCTGAAACCATGCCCACCTAGTGCCAAGCACTGGGAGATAGAGAATTGTGATAATGTGCTAACATTATGGGATGAGGGAACACAAACCTGTGCGTCCTCTACTACGCTAAGAGAGGTTACTGTGAAATACAGTAACGTCCCTCTGCATCAGTGGAGGTTGCTGCATCACCTCCCTGCTCTCACTAGTTTAAGGATCGAGGGTTGCAGCAATCTGAAATGTAGCTCACAGAAGATCATGCAAGGTTTCTCTGCCCTCCAGTCACTGCACCTAGAAGCCAACGAACAGCCCGAATTGCCACATTGGTTGGGTGAGGTCACGACTCTCCGTGAATTAGATATACGTGGGTACCCAGATCTACAGGCACCTCTAGAGATCATGAGCAAGCTCACTTCCCTACATTCATTGTGTCTGTTTCGTTGTGAAGCCATGACATCAACACCTCAATGGTTGGGTGAACTCATATCCCTCGAAGAGTTACTCATCTCAGACTGTCCAAAGCTGAAAATTTTGCATGGAAGCATGCAACACCTGAGCTCCCTCCAGTCGTTATCAGTGCATGGTTGTGATAGCATTCAATCACTGCCAGAATACTTGGGCAATCTTCTCTCCCTCCGTAGAATTGAAATCACATGTTGCAGAGGCATCACGTCCTTGCCGGAGTCCATAAAGAAACTTACTAAGCTTCAGGACCTGCACATTCTCGAATGCCCTGAATTAAGGAGGTGGTGCCAATTAAAGGAAAACAAGAAGAAGCTTGCTCACATTGAAAGAAAACTATAGACCCTTCCTGGAAACACCATTCAAAATAAAGGCATGTTGGGCTAGTTATAACTGCCAGTTCGTTTCAGCACGTGACAAAGCATCAGTTCTAGCTTCTACAAGTTAATGTCCGAATGGCAATCATAAAGCTATGTGCGTTTCTCAAAACCATTTCATTAAAGGAAATTGGTTCAAACAATCTAACAAGGCCACAATGGCATGGTCCTAGTTAGCTTTGAGATGGTCTTCCAACTATCATTCTTTAACATCAGGACTCATCGACTCATTAATCTTGTCAAGCAGATTACTATTCCAAGTCTTGTGTTCCTACACAATAAGTTTCCTTCTCTGAGGTTTATGGCGCTCCTCAAGAAGTATGTTCAAAATCGTTCACATGCAGAAGGGTGCATCGCCAAGGGCTATGGAACATAAGGATCAATGCGTTATGTGTTGACTTTATTGATGAACTTAAACTTACTGGTGTTCCTGAATCATGCCATGAGGCTACTAAGGGGAAAGAGAACACTTGGAAAGAAAGAAATTATCAAGATTGATAACAATTCATTATATAATGTTAGAGTTAGTTGTTATTCTCATATACAAGTTGTTGTTTTCTTTTTTTTTTTTGGCGAGAAAACAAGTTGTTTTCTGATCGTCCCTTTCACACGAAGCTAGGCTTGACTTATCTGTTTTGTTGTACCTAGATTGTGTGCAAGGCATGGTGAAGATCTTCTTGTGTGCCATGCGAGGGACTATTCCTGGCCAGTGGCGGAGCCAGGATTAAAATCTACCTATGGCGAACCTACCACTACTTATATTTGTGCAAAAAGTGCAATATGACCAATGAAGAACATACCGTACAAGCACTAGGTGCGACGAGCTGGCCGAGGAAGATTCATACTCTGATGTTTCAATCGGAATACGAAGCCCTGGAGCAGAGATAATGTGATCTTGGTTGAACTATTTGATTATATCATCACCTTCTTCTATTTTTATACCTTGTACTTGTGCTGCATTTTCAGTTGGCACTTGTAAATGCTCTTCAATTTCATTGTTATCTCCAACTTCTGGAGTATCATTGGTCTGTTCTTGCCTAGAAGCATTGAATGGAAGTATGAAACATATATTAAAACATGTGCAAGTAGGGTTGAATTCATTTTACTCTAGACGACCAACTCTTACCTTTTAATTTCTTTCAAATCCTGCTTGCATTTGCATCTGAATTTGGGTGCCCTGCTCCCTGTCCTGGCCATCCAACGCCATCACGCACTCGTCTGCGCCTGGCAGTCTGGCCTCTGGGCTCTAGTGGAGGCGATGGCGGTCTGGTGGAGCGGCCGGCCTCGACCTGGAGGATGATGAACGGACGAAGGCCGAGCAGAGGGCGACAGGCGGCGGCGGCGCACCCAAGTGTGATTGCAAGTAGATTGGTTTCAAGTTTCAACTTTCCAAGATGATGACGGTTCATATTCTGTTGTGGGCTTTTGCGTGGGGTCAGTGATGCTTCATGGGCTCGACGACCAGATGTCTAAAGACTAAAGGCCCAACAGACGAAACGTTATCTGCTCAGTCTTCTCTTCTTCCTCCTCCAAACACAAAGCTTCAGGAAGCCATGGCGCACGACAGTCTCTGCAGGAAACTAGGGCGGGCCCAGGGGGGAGGGTTCTCTGGGCGGCAGGTATGGCGGCTGTCATGGCTCGCCATACTGCTGGCTCCGCCACTGTTCCTGGCCAATATAACATGAAGTCGTGGGAACCGAGAGGCATCATGTTCCGTTAATGTTTACATGGTAATAAGAGCCTGTATCCTCTTAGCTTTTAGCCATGGCTTCTTCCACCTCCTCGATCATGTCAAGGCTTCCTTCCCTGACCCATCCCATCAACGAGAAGCTCTCCCGCTTTAACTTTCCGCTATGGAAGGCTCAAGTGCGGGCTATGCTGAGAGGAGCTCAGATGGCCGGCTATCTGGACGACTCGACCAAGGAGCCATCCACGACGATGAAGGTCAAGAAGGAAGACAGAGGAGGATGTGCCAAATCCTCTCCACGCTGAGTGGGTTGCACAACAGCATTAGGTTCTGAGCTCATCTCCAGGGACATCCTTATTCAGGTTGTCTCGATTCCATCTGCCCTGGAGTCTGGGACGCCATTGAGAGCATGTGTGCCTCTCAATCCAGTGCACGCGTCATCAACATTTTGAAGGGACCGTGACACCCTAAGAAGGAGGTGAATTAGGTGTTCTAAAAACTAAGATTCCAAAAGCACATATAAAAACCTATCTCAATTTCTATGTAAATGTGCTCTAGGTTTTTTTACTACACGTTGCTATTTCTACCGCTTCAAAGTTTTGCACCCTATGTCCAATCCTATATTAGCATGGCAAGTATAGGAAATGTGAATGCTAAATGTAAGTGTAGTATGAAATGCGGAAGGTAAAGGGTAGATGAAGCAAACTTCCAGCACGACGATCTTTTATCGAGGTATCAGAAAGCTCACAAGTTTTCCACTAGTCCTTGTTGTTGGATCCTCTCAAGGGAATGCCCGCGCATGGGCCAAGCTCCCCAGTTGAGTAACTCCATGGATGGTCACGGGACTTTCCCATGTGCAAGTGGGTCTCCGCTCGCCTCTCCTGGATGCTCCTCATCTCCTTCAATATGGTAGAGTTTCGGCCAACTAGCCGAGGACCTATCCTCCTTCTCATAAGCACCGATGATCACTCCTCAACTCGGTTAGAGGGTCTTTGCAAGACTACCTGGATTTGTAAGTGCAGACACCAGTAAGCAAAGAGGTATGCAAACCTCGCTAAACTCTTGGCTAATCACCTAAGAGATGCGCTAATGGGCCTGAACTTGCACTAAATACTTTTGCTAATTACTTTTATCTTCTAATTAGAACTTTTGTCGATTGAGCACACAAAAATGTGTGGAACACTTGCCCTCTGTCTTCCTTGAGCTCAAGCACTGCTAAAATGGCCATGGGATGTGGTATTTATAGCCACAATCAATGGAACTAACCATTGCATGTTCTTTGCAATTTTCTGCGTACCACCAACTAATTCGGTGCATACAGAAGAGGGACCACCAAATTAATCGGTGGTGCCACCTTAGATAGTCGTTGAGTCTTTGACTTGCGGGCCACCCAACACTGACTGATTTGGTGCCTACTCTCTGTTACCACCGATATAGTCGGTGGTGTCCGCACTGAGAGGTCTTCAATCTTCACCTTCAGCACTGATTGATTTGATGCCATCATTTTGACACCATCGAATTGATCGGTGCGTTCTAGAGACGAAACGTATTCTGGATGCCATCACTGACTTATTCGATGCCAACTTTTGGCACCACCAAAATAATTAGTGGTCCTGCTGACCTTCTTCTTCTCTCTGTACCCTTAGTCACCGATTAATTCGATAGTCTTGTCCGACACCATCGAAATAGTCAGTTCTGCTTATTTCTTCGTGAGCTTTTGATTCATCTTCTTTTCCACCAATTTGGATGATCTTGAATACGAATAAGTCAACTTTTTCCAGTGATTTGGATGGCTGCAATTTGGACAACCATCATTTGAATGTTGATCATTTGGATATTGTTAAGCATTTGAATGACTTCCAAAATATCATAGGGACCTAGTAATATCTATAAATATTCATCTAGACAAACATGTTAGTCCCAATGGCTATGTTTTCAATCAATAGCCAAAATTACTACCAATATATAGCTTAGGTCCATTTTCCTTACACACTCGCATGACATTGACAACTACACAGAAAGACAATGTGTTTGCTGCTGAGTACGTGACGAAGATGCTCGCACGAATGACGAGATGGCGTCGGGCGGCAAGAAGCTTGACGATGAAGACCTTGTCTCCTACATCCTTGTCGGGTTGGATGTTGATTTTAATCCGCTCATCTCGGCAATTGCTACTACGGGAAAAAGGGCTCCCAGTACCGGCTATGAGGGCCCTGTCAATACCGGCTATACAACCGGTACTGCCTATCCGGTACTGATGGGCACACTAGTCAGTACCGATTGTAACAACCGGTACTGAGGGGGGCACTTGGTACCGTTTGGTAACACCACCGGTACCAAGTGATTTTGAGCCCAAAAAAGTGAGAAAATTTTTTTTGAACTCGCAAGAGGGGCCCGCACACGTGCAATGTCACAAGTCATGCGAATTTTTCATGCGTAAATGCGTGTGCACGGTCGTGGGATTCGAACTCGCGATCTCCCCCTCGCGCGATTCTTCCTTATCTATCCCACCTATAGAGCTGTTGTAGTTGAGAGAAGGATGCTATCCTTTTAAAGTAACCCTGGATGCTGCATTTAGTACCGGTTGGTAACACCAACTGGTACTGAATGGTGGCTTTCAGTACCTGTTGGTGTACCAAATGCAAAAGGGGCCTCGGGAACCCCCAGGACCATTTAGTACCGTCTCGTAACACCAATTGGTACTGAATGTCACCATTTAGTACCGGGTCGTGTTATAAGCTGGTACTAAATGGTCCTCGGGGGTATTGTGCTTACCAACCGATACTAAATAGTCCTTAGTACCGGTTGGTAAGCAACCGATACTGATTGTCATGGGATGAATACACGTTTTTCCTGTAGTGCTACTTGTGTCGAGCCTATCTCCCATATGTCCAACTTCGAGAAACACTTGTAGCTCCGTCATGAGTCATCCTAGCTAATCCATTGCAAACACTGCAACAAAAGGAAAGGGTGGCAGCAACAACAACCGGCACGGGTGTGGCCATGGCCATGGCGGCGGTGGTCATGGCCGTTACAGTGATGGTCGCTCCAATGAGAATGGATCTTACTCCGGGAGGTCAACTCCAATGTCAAGTGCCAACAGTGTGGAAAGATGGTTCACACAGTCCTCCGGTGCTACAAACCCATTCACCGGCCACGTGAAGAATGCAGCAGTGGCCTCGATCTCCTCATACGTCATTGACACTAACTGGTACACCAACTCTGGTGCTCTTATCCTCATACGTCATTGACCGTCACGACAGGTACACTGGTGAAGAACAAGTCCACACTGCTAGCGGATCAAGTATGGACATTAATCAAAATGGTCGTGCCGTTTTTCCATAGTCCCAAAAAACAACTTCTTCTCAATGATTCGCTTTATGTTCCTGAAGCTAGTAAAAATCTTATCTCTGTTCACAAACTCGCATCCTATAACAATGTCTCCTTGCTCCTGGAAAACCAAAAGCTGTCAGTAAAAACTGAGAAAAACATTATTTGTTCTTGGCCGTACCAAAATGTTGTCATGAGGTAGATCCAGGGAAAAAACCCTGATGGATGGGGTGCCAAAAAAGATGCTTGGTTAAGCATTTTTCAGTTGATAAATCTTGGCATGCTTTCTTTCCTCAGTTTTCTAAAGCCATACACACCATATGTATCAAGATTCAAGAATGACTTAAAATACGTGCCTTCACATCTTACTTATATCATAGAACAAGTCATCTTTTTTGGGAATCCCATTGGCTACCACAGTTGATGCTGGCGTGAATATTGAAGACCTCTCTATGTAAAGACCACCGACTATTTCGGTGGTACTAGAGAGCAGACATCGAATCATTCGATGTTGGGTGGCCCAGACGTCATAGACTCAACTACTAGCTTAGGTTGGACCACCGACTATTTCGGTGATCCCTCTTCTTTGTGCACCGAATTAGTTGGTGGTACGCAGAAAGTTGCAACAGCTAGTTTCTTTAGTTTGGGCTATAAGTACCCAATCCGACGACCATTTCAAGAGTGCTTGAGCTCAGAGAAGATATTGCCAAGTGTTCCACACCGTTTTAAGTGATCAATTCACCAAAGTGCTAAATAGAAGATCAAAACAACTAGCATGGTGCTTAGTGCCAGGTTAGGCCTATTAGTGCATCTCTTAAGTGTTTAGTCTAGAGTTTAGCAATGTTTGGATACCTATTTCTCTATCCAGTGCTTGCACGCACCAAGTGCTGTAATCCGGGGGCTTGTAGTCTTGCGAGACCCTCCAACCGAGTTTGTGGAGTGGCCGCCAGTGATTGTGAGAGGGAGAAGAGGCCCTAGGCTAGTTGGTCGAAGCTCTACCAAGTGAAGGCGGCGATGAGCATCTGAGACAGGCTAGCGGAGACCCAGCTGCTAGGGGAAAGTCCTATGGACATCCACGGAGTTACTTGACCAGGGAATTTTATGCCCTTGCGTGGGCATTCCCTTGAGAGGAGCTCCAACAACGAGGACTAGTGGAAAGCTTGCGACATTTTCGATACCTTGGTAAAAATTGCCGTGCCACGAGTTTGCTCTTCTCTATCCCTTTACCTTGCGCATTTCATATTGCACTTACTTTCTGCATTTACCTTTCATAGACTTGTGATGCTAGTATAGCATTGAACCTAGGGTGCAAAACTTTGAAGCGGGAGACATAACACCACATAGAAAACTCATAGCACATTTAGATAGAAATTGAAATAGGTTTTTATATATGTAATTGGAGCCTTAGTTTGTAGAACACCTAATTCAACCCCCCTCCTAGGATGTCACGGTCCCTTCACGACTTAGATAAATTGAGAAAAATATAATTACATTTTTTTATGAGCATGCTGACAACATACACACTACTGGATTGGAACAATCTTTCAACTTACTAGTAATTCTGAGAGAATCATAGAGCAATGTAGCAAAGATGTAGAGAAATCACAAACAGGCTGACATAATAGGCACCGTCAATTTTCTCGATACACAGAAGAGCAGCATATCATTTTATTAAGGGAGATAAAAAGGCCCACTGACACGAACCAACACCTCATCTTGGAGACTTGGACAAGGAATGTGGGATGTTTAATCAACCAAAACATTACAAAACGAAACATAACTGATCCACCAAGCTAACTTAACCGATCACAACTCTAATAGGTCCAGGTCTTGCAGCCCCTTAGCCCTAGCTGCTATGCACCACAAATTGTATTCATCATCTTAAAATTGTATTCGTCATCTGCTAGGTGATGCCACGCAAGAGTTATGGTGCTTCTGATTGCTCCAAGCTCCAAGAACGATCAGGGAGGTAATCCCCTCCATGCGTTGTTTTTTTTACCCCTTCCCCAAAAATTTGTCGGTTTACAGGCCAAGATTGGTCTCATGGAACGACATCATCTATCTAGTGGCCTGATATGGACGCGAGGTATGCAGCGCCATCCATTTCGTAACCGACCAAGTTCCTCCACGAATCGCATTCGACACCATCAGCCACCTTCTCGACGTGCTCTGTGGCCATGTTGAGCACAAAGGCACCAGGACTGCTGCTGCCTTCGCCAAGAGTGAAGAGCAGGTTGCCGCTCTTCTCGCAGAACCACCGAAGGTTAATCCTCTCTACAGACGGTGGCACCTTCTGTTCCTGAGAACTTCCACACCGCAGCCTCAGCTGTTTGAGTCTGATGCATCCTTGTTTCGTCAACACCCATTCGTTGGTGCTGGGACACAAGACGGCCCTTTTCGCCACGGTAAGGTGACATGGAGCGCGACGTCTACTACCCAGGTATTCAGAGCCAACCAAAGCGTCGATGAACGTAAGGTTTCGTCGGCATCCACGCCGAGCGCTCCCCATCCCGGCGTGTCTCCCAGATGCCCCACGGCGGCATGGGCACCTCCGTGGGCACCGGGGTGTCCAGCCGCACCCCGAACGCCGTGCGTCCCAGGTGCCAGTAGGCCACGCCACGCACCACGATGCTCTGGCCAAGCTCGCGTAGCTTGTCACTCGCGATCTTTGGTCCCGATGACCTCCTCCTAGCCTCGGTGCTCCAGCTGCAGGTGTCCGACGAGTAGGAGCGCAGCGCGGTGAAGGCGCGGCGGTTGTAGACTATGAGCACACGGAAGAATGGTGCCAATGGCCGCGGCGGGTCGTCGAGGTCGTGGCCGGTGTAGAGCGCGCACGCATAGTCACCGGGGTTGTCGAGAGGCGGGAGCAACCCAGGTGACCTCGCGTGGGGTTCCACACGCAGAGCCTCAGCCCGTCGGTGTACCGCTCCTTGCCCGAGCTCGAGTACGAACCACGTGGGCCGCGCAGGGCAGCCTGGCGAGGACGGGTGAGAGCGCGTCGTCCGGGATGGGCAGGGACGCGTCGTCGTCATCCTCGTCGTCGATGCGAGGAGGGCACCGTGGCAGCCAGCCTCTGCAGTAGGGCGCGGCGGCAAGGTGAGCGCCTCGAGCACGGCGTGCCGGCGGCATCGCGTGCTGGCGACCAGATCACGTTGGATTTATTTCTTGGGCGATGGATGGGGGCTCACTGCAGGCGGATGGATGAATTGGGATTCGATTTCATCTGGGCGCAACAAGAGCACAGATTTATAGCCCCCGCACGTGGTTTTCAGTTTCCGATAAACAACGGGACGCCGAGTCCGAACTTTTATTAAGGGAGTTAAAAAGGCCCACTGACACGAACCACCACCTCATCTTGGAGACTTCGACCAGGAATGTGGGATGTTTAATCAACCAAAACATTACAAAACGAAACACCACCTCATTTGGAAGTTCTCAGGAACAGAAGGTGCCAACGTTTGTAGAGAGGATTAACCTTCGGTGGTTCTGCGAGAAGAGCGGCAACCTGCTCTTCACTCTTGGCGAAGGTAGCAGCAGTCCTGGAGCCTTTGTTCTCAACATGGCCACAGAGCACGTCGAGAAGGTGGCTGATGACGTCGAATGCGATTCATGGAGGAACTTGGTTGGTTACGAAATGGATGGCGCTGCATATCTCGCGTCAATATCACACTGCTAGATGATGCCGTTCTGGCACAATAATCTTGGTCAGTAACCGGAAACAGAGTTGTTTGACATAGACAGCAAACTTTACAGTATTGATGATTACTTCATCTGGATTAAATGTTTTAATCCTCTCTGCACAAATGTGGAAGGCCTCACATTCTTTAAGTTGGGGATCAGAAGATAAAGATCACACAATAAGAGCAGAGGAGTCTCTGTTATATATATATAAAAGAAAGGAAATGGACTATCACTGCTTTAAAAAAGCAGGCAGCCTGCTGCAACAGGAAGCTGCATTGTGATGATGATGCGTGTGACAGCACACGGAAGTGATGCAATTACATACTGCCATCAGCTGTAGTGTGCTGTGGCTAATAGTCCTACCGTGCTCCTCAAGATCTTCCTTTTCTGTTCTCTTACTTATCAGTTACAAGTTACAACTAGAAGAAACTCGAGCTTCATGTTATCTGAGAGGACAACGAATGTCGTAGGTTCAGTTCAGGACTCTATATTATTCCATTGACATTTGGACATGAATCATAAGGCTCTAAGATGACCCATCTGTTTCGTAGTCGCCCTTGCACTGCTGAGTTAAAATTTCAGCACAGTGCCCAAGCTGGCCCTTTGGACTGCTGACTAATCTTGCCTTTCATTAATTTGTTGGTCAATCCAACTCAACATGGGAAGCATCTTGGATTCTTCCTTGATTTGTACATGCTTATATTAGTGCCTGAATTTCCAGTCAGCGCCATGAGAATGAAAAAAAATTAAAGAAACGGAAATGGGGCAGTCCCGTTTAATTCAGAATTAAGAAAGTTCTGTTGCTGGGCTTTGCAAGCTACTTTTGTTTGGAATGAGCTACATAGCTAAAAACTTTTCAGAACATTTATCGAGACTCACGAATTGGAATTGAAGTTGAATGACCCTTGGATGTGTTCTTTAGCCACATTCCATGTTCAAACAGACATGTACACACCACCCCAGCTGATTCTCTTTCAGTTTCATTTTTCCTTGTCTCTTGTGGTAAACGACTTGTCTCCTTTTTAGAAAAGAGAATATATTTCAATATTCCAGCCTCTGCATCGACCAATGCATGTAGCTGTCCATTATTACAAACTCAGCGATGCAAAACATCAAGCAAACAAACGAATAAAAGATCAAGAAACATAGTATCAAACAAACTGGATTCTATTACTAAATAGCCATCCATTTGTAGCGAAGATCTCCATAACAGTGGTCTCAAGCAAACGACATCCCCATATGAATTGGGAACGCTCCTCCTCCTTCGCAAAAGCACCCAAACCCATAGCCAGTATGTGCCTCTGTAGATCACCTGCATAGGAGTGAAAGCTCTCGTGTTGTTAAAAACCACATCATTTCTACTTCGCCAAATTGCCCAACACATAGTGCATGTTCCAACCAAAATTTTGTACTTAAGTTTCTTATCTATCCCCCTTAACCATCCTCCAAAAGCATGTTGAACATTCAAAGGAGGAGTAATATTAAAAGAAACTTGCACAATCCGCCATATCAATTTAGCAACATGACAATCGAAAAAAAGGTGTTGAATATTCTCATCAATCTCACAGAAATAACATTTTATACTTCCTTTCCATTGTCTTGTGCTAAATTATCTTTGGTAAGCACTATGCCTCTAATCAGATACCATATAAAGATTTTAATTTTTAAGGGCAATTTTAGTTTCCATATAACATGATTTCTAGGTACAACATTGGGTGCGGCAAGTATTCTATACATAGAGCGGACTGTAAATCTCCCATCCTGTTGTATAGTCCATCTAAATGTGTCTCTTTTATCTGAAAGTTGGGTGTAGATAACTTTAGCCACAAGTTGGTGCCAAGCTATCAAGTTATTCCCTACTAAGGATCTTCTAAAGGCCACATTTAAAGGGTTTAGCCACATATTGTTCCTAAATGATGTATTGTCTAACCATGCATCCTCCCAAAAACGTATTTGAGTTCCGTCCCCCAAATTAAACTTGCCCAGTCTCAAAAAGTCATTCTTAACCTTCATCAGGCCTGACCAGAAATGAGAATGGCCAGGCATATGTTGAACTTGTGTGATAGTTTTGTGTCTCAAGTACTTATTTCTAAGGAGCTTTTGCCAAACACCAGCTTCATTGATAAGTTTGTATAACCTTTTACTAAGTAGACATTTATTCTGTAAATCCAGGTCTAGATTTCCTAAACCCCCTTGGTCTTTTGGTGTACACAAAATTCCCCATTTAGTCAACCTATATTTCTTCTTATGTCCATCACTTTGCCAGAAGAATCTAGATCTGTAGTAATCCAGTTTCTTTAAGACTCCTCTAAGTACTTCAAAGAAGGATAGCATAAAGATAGATAGGTTGCTAAGTACAGAGTTAATTAACACTAACCGACCTCCTACAGAAAGCATTTTTCCTTTCCATCCACTTAGTTTATTTTGAAATCTTTCCTCAATTTCTTTCCAGTCTGAATTTCTAAGTTTTCTATGATGCATTGGAATACCAAGGTATCTAAAAGGGTAGTTTCCCATATCGTATCCAAACATCTGGGAGTACTCCCTTTCAAATTCCTTAGCCTCACCATAACAAAACAACTCACTCTTGTGAAAATTAATCTTGAGGCCAGATAATTGCTCAAATGCGCATAACATAAGCTTCATATTCTTAGCCTCTTCCAAATTATGTTCCATAAAGAGTATAGTGTCATCTTCATATTGTAGAATTGACAGGCCATCATTAACTAGGTGAGGTATTACTCCTTTAAATTGTCCATTTTCTTTTGCTCTTGCAATAAGAATAGCTAACATATCTACTACTATATTAAACAAAATGGGCGACAACGGGTCACCTTGTCTCACTCCTTTCCTAGTTTGGAAATAGTTACCTAAATCATTATTAACTTTTACTCCTGCACTACCCCTTGAAGTTACTTTGTGAATCCAAGCACAAAACTGAGTTGAAAAACCTTTCATTCTCAACACTTGTTGTAGAAAAGGCCATTTCACCTTATCATATGCTTTTTCAAAATCCAACTTAAGTATAATTCCACTCTTTTTTTTTCTTGTGCATTTCGTGTAAAGTTTCGTGCAACACAACGACACCCTCTAAAATATATCTACCTGGTAAAAAGGCAGTTTGAGACGGTCCAATTACCTTATCAGCTATTAAAGTAATATGATTTGTGAGGACTTTAGTAAAGACCTTAAAACTTACATTAAGCAAACAAATTGGTCTATATTGTTGTATTTTAGTTGCTTCAGCCTTCTTTGGTATTAAAGTAATAACACCAAAATTAAGATTATGAAGTGGTAAATTTCCTTTATGGAATTCGTCAAAAAGCTCAACAAGATCAGATTTATTTACTTCCCAGAATTCTTGATAGAACTCTGCTGGGAATCCATCTGGTCCAGATGCTTTATTGTGTTCCATTTGGAAAATAGCTTCTTTAATCTCATTCTCACTAAATGGAGCCGATAAAATTTCATTTTCAACTTCCGAAACTTGAGGAATATCATTTATCTCAATTTCATCTAGTTGAAAATAATTATTTGCACGTGGCCCAAAAAGTTGTTTGTAGAAATTGGTAATGTAAGTCTCCAGGTTCTCATGTCCTACTATAATACCCTCGTCCTGTTCTAACTGACAAATCTTTGTTTTACGATGTCTACCGTTTGCCAATAATTGAAAGTATTTCGTATTATCGTCACCTTTCAATAACATCGTTGCTTTGGATCGTTGGTTCCAATATATCTCTTCTTCCCTGAGCAATTTTGTTAATTCGGTAGAGAGATAATGCTTATACTCCAATTCTTGTGGTGTTAACATCGCATTCTCGGCTTTCCTATATAATAAATCTAAATTATAAAGAAAAAACTTTTTCTTATTTCTATTTTCCCCAACAACATTTTTAGCCCAGCCTTTAAGATATCTACGTAGGGACCTAATTTTATTTTGCCATTTCTACATTGGAGTTGACCCACGAGTTTCTTTCCGCCATATATTCATTACCATGTCATGGAACCCCTCTTTAGTTAGCCAACCCAATTCAAATTTGAATAAAGGGTTATTACCTCTATGAGATGGCGTTCCAGTATCGAGTAGCAATGGTGTATGGTCAGATATTTCTCTTGTGAGTGCTTCCACTGTAGAGAGCGGAAATTTTTGTTCCCAATCCGTGCTTACTAAAATTCTGTCTAGCTTCTCGAAAGTAGGAACATCAGCAGAACTAGCCCAAGTAAACTTTCGACCTGACATTTCTAGTTCTCTTAGGTTCAACGTTTCAATACAAGCATTGAACAGTAAAGACCATGTACTATCAAATCTATCGTTATTCTTTTCTGTTGGACTTCTAATTATATTAAAATCACCACCTATCATCAAAGGAAGAGTTTCGTTGCTGCAAGTATTTCACAAATTCTGCCAAGAAGCGATCCTTATGTTCAGGTTGCGCTGCACCATATACAGCTACAAGTACCCATCTAAAGCCATCGCTTTTGTTCTTTAAATGAAATCGAGAAAAAACTCCCCCTCAGTTATATTTTGTATAGAAAAGACATATAAATTAACTCCTAAAAGAATTCCTCCAGATCTGCCTTTCGGTGGGATCCAATGCCAGAAAAACTCTCTACCACCACAGAAATCGTTTAGGATGTCATCCGTAAAACTTCTCCTGTGTGTCTCAAGCAAGGCAATAAAATCTAGATCTTTCTCTAAAGAAATTTCACGTAAAAAGTTTCTCTTAGCCAAGTCTCAAAAACCTCTGCTATTCCAAAAAATGCCTCACATTTGAAAATGATTTGTTTTTTGGATGCTTGTCCTCTCCGAGACGAAACTTTCTGTACTCTCCTATTTTTCTTAACATGTAAAACAGAGGTGCAAACATGATCCGATGTGTTATCGTCCATTAACTCTTCTGTTAAATCACCGCATAGGTGATTGAGAGCCAAATGATCGATTTCACAATCTGAATCATCTACGTCTATGCTTTTATCCTTACTAGCTGTAACTGAAGGAATTTTAAATCTATCTTTCTCTATTTTCGTAATAAGCGAAACAGACGATTGAACAAGATCATTCTCACAACCAATTGAGATGCCAATATTCTTAAGGTTGTGTGTAATATGCTCATTAGAAAAAGAAAGAACGAATTATTAAAATTATTACCTTCAGTACCTTCCAAATTCTTCTTAGCCACCAGTCGCGATGCACGTTCAACCATGTTCTCATCGGCCGATGCTGTGCCTCGCTTGCTCCTCCTAAAGGTAGGAGATAGTGCACTGATAGGTGTGATAGGTGTCTTTGGTGTTGCCACCAATTTCCCCACCGAACCAGCTCTATCCTCGCTCATAATCGTCTTCGCTTTCAGGTCCTTATGCTCAGTTAATGCCCTCTCAAGTAAAGAGCCATGAGCCACTGAAGGACCAGTCAGGTTGACGACATCAGTTAGTTGATATTCCTCTGTCAGAGTCAACTGTGCCTCCGCCATCTCAATTTCCTGCTGCTGTACTGACGGAGGTGGAAGGTTCTCGGCCTGATCAGCATCATCCTGCTTGCGTGCCTCTAATTTGTCTTCGCAGAAAACATCCCCTCATCAAATTTCGATGCCTCATCACCAACAACTGCCATTTCCCGTGCAACAATCTCATGATCAGCATCAGACAATATACCACACTGCTGCTTGTTTCCCCCATCACAAACCTGCCCTGGGTATACCACACCACCATGCCTGACCGATGCCATCACCAAAAGTCCACTAGCAGTCTCAGTGCTAGCTGATGCACTAGCAAAAACAGGAGGCTCACAGGTGTCCAGAACAACATCCCCAGATTGTAGCTGTTTCGACTCCCCATGTACATCCTGCACTAAAGTTGGTGCATATTCCATGGATACACTGGACAATTTCTGCAGCTCTCTCTCCTCATAAGCATCATCTCCTCTTTCCTTCACCTCCCACTCGTCACCTAGCAAATCGTCCTCGTCCAGGTCATCCATGATATCATTTTCTTGCATATCAGATTCGGAGGTCTCAGAAGGACTCTCCCTACTCTGCTGCTGCTCGTGATTTTTGGAGTTGGAACTGTGACCATTTTTGTGTTTCTTCTTTTTATCATTAGCATCCTCCTTTCTCTCTCTGTTGGCCTTATCATCTCCATCTTTATCCCCTTTATTTTTCCCGGACAGTGGTTTGATAGTCACATTATCGAGCGGCTCAATTTCAAATTGGAGCACAAAAAACTGATTACCAATAACCACATCCATTTGTTTCGGGACAATACCAGGATTAATAACAGCCACCTTAAATCTACCAAAAGTGTTCTTTCTAGTGGTAATCATATCGACACTCTGAGTCGCGCCAAACATAGAGCCAACCGCAAAAAGAATTTCATACGTACGAAGAATCCGGGGCAAATTAAGGACTTTCATCCAAATACAAGGCAACTCCTCACCAAAATACTCCTCTTCCTCAAACATTTCAAATTTCAGAGATTTTCCATCCTCAAGATCAGCAGACCCAAAGTTGATTGTTCTCTTCAATTCAGTCTTTGACGGAAAAGGTGCAATCCATGAATCTGCACTGTGTAGCTGAACATCCCACTCAAACGTCCCCGGGATAAGTCGTTTCAGATGCCCAACGAGTTCCTCTTCGGTCAAGTGTCCCTCAATCACCTTAATCAACGCCCGTAATGCCAACTTTCTTGGAGGTCTAAATCGGTCCATGGGGAATATGATAAAAACCAAGATCATCAACCGCATACCCCACAGCATACGCCATCGGACGCTTCTTTTTGATTGGGCACCTTGCTACCACATGTTCATCACTCTCACAAATTGTACAGAACAGATTAGTTGTGCAATCCTCTTTGATATGTCCCTTAGTGTAGCACCGAAAGCACCACTTATCTTTGTCTCTGTTCTTCCCTGTGGAATTAACCTTTTGAACCTCCACGCTCTGGTTCCCAGCTATTTCCATCAACACATCTGTATCCTCTAGCTGCCTGTCAATTGCATTACTTGTTTGCCCATGTTCAAGAGATTTGCCTCCTGCACTTCCAATTTGGGGGTGCCTCTGCTACTGCAGCTACTTGAGTCGTAGCATCCGACGTAGTCTTGATTGGACCTGCTGGTTGATGGCCATGACTTCGTATGTTTCCTCTGCCGCCACAGGTATCTACAGCATGCCCCCCTCAACCTCCTTGAAACCTACCACCACGGCTACCGCGGCCTCGACCACGTGGACGTGGCATTCCTCTACCCCAGGCATTACCTGCTTCACCGTATCCAGGATCAAAAACAGCAGCATTCTGATTAAAAGGGCCACCGTCATTGCTGGACCCCATGACTGCACCATCACGGAAACCTCCATTGCCATGCGGGTTAAAACCGCCTTGTGTGTTTGGTGGTTGAAATCCGCCACTGCCTCTGCCTTGCTTTGGCCCAAAACTAGGAGGAACGACAGGTCCACCATGTTGCTGCCCATAGTTCCAAGCATGTCCTCCCTGCATCTGCATCCCATTGGGACCTTGGTTCATTTGTTGGTTCGGCATCTGATTGCCCCAACCTTGACCATGACCACAACCATCACCCTGGAAGCCCCCAAAAAACTGCCCTCCTCCGCCAACACCTCCACCATACGGACCCTGAAATCCGTTGTTGTTGGCTCCATGGAAGCCTCCACCTGCACCAGGAGCACCACCTCCCTCCATCCCTTCACGAACGACGGCTGCGTAGGAGCGACGATCGCAGCCACAGGATGTTGGTAGGGTTTGTGTGTTACGATTGGTTCGGTAACAGTCAGGCAGCCTTCCCCTACGTGATAGGAAACGGCCTAGTGCATTACGCCGGTACCAAGTCCAGGACGATCCAGTCCAAATAGTTATCTCCTTGTTCAGCCCAGTACGGCCCAGCTTAGAAGCAGCCGTTGAATCCGGATCAATATTTGAAATTTGAACAGCTTCTTCTATCTCTGATCCGCCGGCGTTGATTCGACGACGATCTCGAATTTGTTTGATCGGAGTATCCCCAATTGTCAAAGGTGGAGATTGACGTGGTGGTGGGAGAGGTCCTTTCCATGCCCCCAAATCAGCCTTGTTCTTTCTCCCTTTAACAAGAGCATCGAGAATATTTCTGACCAAGGTTGTCGATGTGTCTGTCTCTGTGATTGTATTTTCTGTAATCTTTGCACTGATGGATGGATCATACAACAGAGTATCTGCTTCTATCAAATCATGGATCGAAAAACCTGCTACTTGACCTCTTCTTACCATTGATTGGATCGTCCGAGAGTCCGGTGTTGATTCAGTTGTCGATTGGTTTTCGCTAGCAGCCCAAAAACGAGATGCAGTTCCTCCGGATCGAACTCCAGTTAGAGGATCTGCGTATACCCGTGAGGCATCTTCTGGCGTCAAGACCTTGCCGGCTGGACGCAGCTTAAATTTAATGATAATGTTTTTTTCTCAAAAAATGGTGTCTCAATCAACCGGTACAACATCAAGAGAATGATGGAGTTGCTCAATAGAAAAAAAAAATCAAACAGGAGAAATGAAAAATATAGACAGGTAAGACAGATTGATGTACTAAAACACAAATTAAATTACACACTGCAAAAAAAATGTCCTGTTTTTCTTGGCACTCTACGCAAGGAGCCGTTCTAATCGATGGCTCGCTTTGCGAATACAACAATGACAATGGCGTATTCCTCATTATTTCGTCTACCTAATATTGCAACTCGGAGGATACCCTCAGGAGCTCCTCCAAGTAATCGGATCCGAGGTCCTCGAGCTCCACCCTACCGTACGGCCATGGCGACGATGCATCTTTGAACTTCTGATCAACGACCGCGTCCATGCCGGACGCGCCGGGCACGCTGGAGAAATGGAACGTCGTCTGCCTCGGCGTCGTCGTCTTCAGAAGACTCTTGCTCGCCGGAGAGAGCTTGCTCCTGCGCGTGCGCTTGGAGTGCCGCCGCTTCAGCGCGAGCACGGGGGACCCACCGCCTCCCCCGGCGGCGCCGCCGCCGCCGGCGAGCGCGAGCTCCGCCAGCGACTCACGGACGCGGTCGACGGGGAAGTTGAGGACGGCGGCGGCGCCGCGCGCGGCGAAGGCGGCCTGGTCGTAGGCGAGCGCGGCGGCCTCGGGGGTGTCGAAGGTGCCGATCCACACGCGGGCGCCGCGGCGCGTCGAGTCGCGGATCTCCGCGGCGAACTTGCCCCACGGCCGCTTCCGCACCCCGATGAAGGACTCCGGTGGCCGCGTCGAGGACGTCGAGGATGGTTGTGCTTCGGCTATGGTCGGTGACGCTGACACCGTTTCCATGTCAGAGGAAGAGGACGGAGACGAGGAGGAGAACGTGGAGGAGATGGAGGTCTCCTCGTCGTCGGCCTCCATTTGGAGGAGAAGAGCGTTGAGCTGCACGTACATGTCGTCGTCGCCGGCGTCGGCGCCGGCCGTGTCGAAGGGGAGCGGCGCCGTCGAGGGATGGTCAGCGGCAGGGTAGCAGTAGTGAGAATAGGAGGTGAAGGTGCAAGGCGTGTGTTCCATTTCGGTGGATTGTGGACTCTGCAAGATGCTCCTGCTGCTGCGGCGAATTCAGGAGTTACACGGGGGTATATATTTATAGCCTTCAGGATTTTATTTTATTTCACATTTTTCTTTCAAAGATTCAGCTTCTTCTTGTTCTCGTGGACTGGACCGGAACGGCTGGAACGAAGGCTCGGATTTGTTGACTTTACTAACATAAGAGATTGGAATGTTGAGCGGAAGGGCTTGGGCTGCTCACATGACAATGACACCCCAATGACGTTGGGCCTGGTCACTAACCACAGCAGCCCCTCTCTCTGTTCATCCTTCCTTCCTGGAAGCATCACTCTGGACAAGAATAAACCATCTGAGCTCACTGGAAAAACGGATAGGAGTTGTTCCGGCTATATATTTTCCAGTGTGGTATCTAAACAAACTGACATTAAAGTTTAAACGGTGCCAAGTTGCAATCTGACCTACTGACCTTGTTTTTTTTTTCCTGAGAGCAACCTACTAATCTTGTTATGCATCTTCAAACATTACTACTACGGATGACGCATTGAACCAGATCCATTCATTCAATAAAATAAGTTTTGGGTCATCTAAATAACCCAGAGAAAAACAAAGCTCGCTTGACCAGTTACTGCAGCATTAAACCTAGTACAAGATAGGCCTTTTACTGGATGTGTGTGTACGAGATATGTGGAAATTCGAGACGATGGCGAAAGGCGGCTATTGTATCGGATAGACCATCAAGTTATCTTCAAATAGTCGTTGGAGCAATAACAAAATGAAAAGAATTAAGGGACCAACGTACGTGGGCTTTAATTACGTTTTGATTATTTGGGCGTGAGGCGTGTGCTCCTTCGGGGAAGCAGCACCTGGTTGGTCCTATATATATGTGTGGACCAAGATTAATTTATACCGAGTTCTTTCTTTGAATGATAAGCATTATATTTCTTCATTCGTAGAACTGTGTTAACCAATAGATCGACTAAGGTATAGTTCTCCTTAATCTCACGCTAAACCTTGCCTTATCTATGTTATGTGTTTAATTTATTATTCGGCCTGCGAGATTTTATATATTTCAATAAGGTGGTCCACAAAATTGGTTTTGGAAATAGGAAAATTCTCATTGGTGAAACTAAATCGATGGAAAGAATCAATATAGTCACTGACAAGGCTAGAGTGGACAAAAAAGAAATAATGGCATTGAATTACTACTATGTTAATCATCACTGTATTTTAAGGCTCTGATTGGATCGCATGAATTTTGCATGAATCAGTTTAATTTCAAAGGGAAAACACACGAACATGAAAAAAAATCCCGCATTCCAAACATGCCCTAACATTGTGTGGTCTCTGTAGCAATACTGTAATATACTTTATTTGTGGTCACGAGTTTCGTCTGTCCATTGATTATTGCAGGTATCTATTTTTCTTATAATGTACTAATAAAAGAACGATCTTAGGATCTACTATGTTCCCACTAAATATTTTTTTACATCTATATTCTCTTATTTAACACTAATAGTTCCCTTGGCAATTTTTGCCTTCCCTTGAGCCTCATGTTGCAGTCTCTGAAAGGAAATAACTTTTCCTTCCTTTTCTCTTTGCTTTCAGTTTTGCATGTATGCTCTTTGCTTCATCCCTCACATTCGAAATGCAACTATGTTGCATTGGACAGACATTCGACCTATCATTTCACTTTAATACCCAGTGATATGATGCTTTGTTCTTCCGACGATTATATTCAATCTGAATCGAGCTTCTGAAAACAAAAACCTAACAAAGGTCACTACCAAGATCCACACATGGCGTGTATTCACAGAGAACCAATAACAAAATCCTATAGGTAAAATGTAGAGGAAGGTTCGTGGATGGAATGTGTCTGCATCTGGATGTGCACGCATAGATGCAGTGCATCCACTCTAGTATTCAGCAGATACTCTGTCCGTTTTATAGTACAAGACATTGTAGTTTTATCCAAGTCGTTTTATCCAAGTCAAACTTCTTTATTTTTCACTAATTTTAAAGAAAAATACACCTATATTACGATATCAAAATAGTTTACTTTAATTCCGCCATGAAATGTGTCATAATGGTGCATTTATTTGGTTTTATAGACGTTAATATATTTGTCGGTAATATTGGTCAAATTTTGAAAGTTTAACTTAGCACAAAACTAAAGCATCTGACAATTCTTTACGAATGAGAGTAATATATAATCTTTATAGTCTAATATTTAGAATACCCAAGTGGCTGAACAAGCCCCGCATTTTCCTTTGTAGGAAATAAGTCCGAGGGTCGGAACTTTCCTGGCCCCTGCCTCTATAGTGCTTACATGCTTTGTTTATTTCCGTCTTAATGACGTCTCCATTACTAACTCAGTATGTCACCGGTGGAGCTTATTAGGTGCACAGCCGGCTGGTCCAACTCTAATGTAGTCACATTGCTTTTCAAGGTTCATGCATGCTGGAGCTATAATGCTACCAGCTCTGTTTTGTATTTGACGGCATAAAGAGTTTTTCTTTTGAAACCATTTATGCATATGATGGTTGCTCTACTGTTTCCAGCATATACTTAATAAAAAGGTGTCGAGAGATTAAGAGAAACCTCGATAATGAGTAGTGGTTATGGTATCTTTGTGTGCTACAAATACGAAGACAATTTATATTACCACCCTTGCTTTTTCATTTTGTCCCCCATAGGCACCTCGACAAAATGTAAGCTCGATTCACTCCCCCTAACTAAACTATTTTAGTCCAATCTACCCCTAATTAATGAGATTTGTGTTGGTTTTTAAGTTCGAGTTTTATGAGATGACTTAGTATAACATAGTGCCCTATATTATAAAATTACATTAGAATTTTTCATTATTTTGTATTTCGTATAATTGTCACAATCTATGAAAATTCTTAATATATTTGAATTTAAACTCTCAACTTATGTATGGAGATAATAGACAATTATCATTAGGGGTAGATTTCACAATCTATGAAAATTCTTAATATATTTGAATTTAAACTCTCAACTTATCCATGAAGTCAGGACCAAGGGTCAAGTTCGTCCATGTACTTTTCATTTAGCCAATTTAGTCCCTAAATTATTTTATTGTGGTTCAGTTACATCCTCCATCTCATTTTCACCTTAACATCGTTAGTTAACCCCTAACAGATCTGCTGAAATTACTCATTTGCCCTCACACCTTCCTTCATGTTAACAATCAGTCTTTATTCCCTACATCAGACCGTGAATGTAACTTTTTTTCACATTCTTTTTTGTCCAGACCGTGAATATAACAGACTACTGCAATAAAAAAATATGAATCTAATAGACAACGTGTCATGGCTCAACCAATTTGATCATGTCATTTCAGCTCAACCATTACAAACATAAAGTGGGCATCCGCATGATTGATAGTTATTACAAACATAAAGCAAATGGGGGCAGTCGAATTATGGAAGAAGGAAAGAAACCTAGTGAACCAGGGAATAGAGAAGGCTAGTGTGGGCAAATGAGTAATTTCAGCAGGGCGGTTAGGGGTTAACTAACGGTGTTAAGGTGGAAATGGGATGGAGGATGGAACTGAACCACAAAACAAAAGTTCGGGGACTAAATTGTTCAAATGAAAAGTATATTGACGAACTTGACCCTTGGCCCAAAGTTTACGCACGAATTTGTCTATTTTGCTAAAATTTTATTATAGGGTTAAAGTAGGAACGACAAGAGAGCTTTATATGGTTGAGTGCACCAGGCACCGTGACGGCCGACATGACTTATTCATGACACAATCTAGGTGTCACACCCCAAAATTTAGATTTCGGGATGTGAATTAGAAAGGGAAATTAAATAAACAATTTTCACAAGTTATTAAAATTTTTTTCCAACATTTGTCTTATTTACAGGGTATTTAGTGTAGGAAAGTAATCATTTTCCTAAATTAAATAAATATGCTTTGTGTTGCTTAATAATTGAAGTGTTGCATTCATGCTAAAGTGCATCATGTGTTTTTGAGTGTGAGATTTCAAAATACGTTTAATCATCGATCAAATCCTTCCTGAGAATTTCCTAGATTTTTCTGGGAATTTATTCTCTTTTCCTTAGAGCCAAATCCATTTATTGGAAGGCTTTAAATCTCTTTCATGAGCTCAAAATATTTTATTTTTGTTCAAAGTATCCAACTCTATCTCTGGAATTTTTCCTAGGAGAGAATTTTTCGTGATTTAAATGCATATCTAGAGTTATCTGGATTTGTTTTTAAATTAGAAATGAATTCTCAAATAAATAAAACCTTATTTTTTTTTCCCTCCGTCTTGGGCCGAAATCACCCGCAAGCCCAGTCCGGTCCATTCCTTCTCCTGGCCCAGCTCGCCTCCTCTCTAATTCTCTCTCTCTGACGCGTCGGGCCCCCATGTCGGCGCCTTCATCTTCTTCCTCCCGTCGCGCCGCCTCTTCTCGTCGTGGCGCACAAGCCAAGGACTGCCGCTACCGCGCTATATATGCGTCGCCACCACCGCAAGCCAAAGCCCCAGCCCCCGAGCTCCCTTGCCCTCCTCCTTGCGCAGCGCCGCCGCCTCCTGGAGCTCGCCGGAGCCAAGCCCAAGTCGCTAGCCGCCGGTTCTGATTCGCTCCAACCCAAGGCGAAGGAGGTAGATGGACGACACCAAGATGATCCCCTGGCCATGGTGCATCGGTTTGCGCATTCATCGTCGCCTTTTGCCCGCTGGAGAAGCTCGCCGCCGTGATACCCGAGCCGGCGCCACCCGCTTCCCCGTCGTTGGTGAGCACCTCTTCGAGTTCCCTTCGCTCTCCTCTTGCGATTCCTCAACCTAGATGCGCCCCTAGCTCAACCAATCACCGGCGAGGCCATTGAGCAAAGCTCACTGCGTCCGCCATGGCCTGTGAAGCTCTTGGAGCTTTTGCAGAAAAGCCCCTGTAGTTGTTGCTAATAAACCCGCAGTCCACTCCTATACAATAATAACTCCATCACGGTTCTTTTCTTTCCGGTTTAAACCCTGACGTTTGGTAGAATCCAACCCGCCGTCCTTGGTTGTTCGTTTTGCATGTGAGCCCTTGGGTTTTCATGTGAAATTATGTTTTAGCCCTCGGTTTCTTTCAAAACAGCCCCTGGAAGCCCTATTTTCTTCGCAGTTAAACCCCTAGAATCTTGTTTTATCCATAGATTCCACGTTTTAACTCCGTTTAATCTCAATCTTCTTGCGTTAATCTTGTAAAAGCGTGAAGTTTAGATTTACATCATTGGTTACTGAGTTTCATGTTTTGAAAATAAATAAAATATTAATTTGCTTAATATTTGTTATACGTTTTACAAATTGCATAAAATCTAATTAGAGCTCCAATTCCATGTTTTATAATTTATTTAAAATATTAATTTGGTTAATACTTCATATGCTTTTCCAAATAAAAGCTAGTAAGGTTATATATCAATTTTCATAATCTAATAATTAGTTTGCTTGATGTTCAATATTGAATCTAGTTTTCTGAATAAAACTCAACTAGGTTCATGCATCGTTTTTTATGAATAAAAGTTAACTTGATTAATATCTACATCCACTTCACTAGCTTTTCTAATTAAAAGTATACCCTGTTGTTTTATAAATAAACGATATCGATATAATTAACAATTATTGAATTAGTTTTCATAATTAAAATCTAACTAGGGTTAAAGACCGGTTTTGTGCAATTTAAATTAATATGGATAATTTCCAACTTGAATGTATTTTCAATATAACTTGTTTAGTCCAACACGATACATGAGGTTATTCGTCTAAATGTTCTCTCATGTTTTCTTTCGAATTCAAATGTTTAACTGGTATAATAATTATATAAATATTTGAAAATAAAATTAACTAAGCTTTAACCCGTCTTTTCATATCAAGTATAATTTGATTAATTTAATACTGAATATTTCTCTAAATATTCATTCTTGTATTTTTCTTAATTAAAATAAATGAAGCACATAGTTATACCTATTCAACTATTTTTCTTTTATAATATAAATCATCCGATAGTTATACCTTTTCAACTGTTGTTCCGTTTTCAATGTTCCTTATGCCCTTTTGATCGTAGTAGCGAGCCCCATTGTTTAGAGCGTTCTTTTTAAAGGTTTTCTTTTGATTGGTGTATTGTTCTTAGTTGTATCTGTTTCTTTGCTTGCATGTTTGTTCTTGTGCTCGATGTTTGCTACGATTAGAGGAGCATCGTTCCGAAGCTGTCAAGAACAAGAGTTGAAGACTGAGCAGTGGTATTCTTTTGCGGAAAGGCAAGTGTCCCTAACCATCCTTCTACCTATGCTTTATAAGATCATATATGTTAATCGGAACATGGAGAACCTCCCAGGATTACCCGTATAACCATAATACTATATGGCTCTGGTCTTGGCTAATTAATTAGAAACCTTGGTTAGGAATGATCTTACCGAAAGGGCATGGGGGTGGCGGTTGACGGTGTATAACCTGGTCCTCTCGGGAATTGGGCTTAGCTAAGACACTATGCCCGTTAGGGAGGGTTATGCCTGCTTCAGATCCGGAAACCTTAGCGGGTCGTTTCTAACAAGGGAATCTTTGTAAAGGCCTCGTAGCGTCCCTATGCAGTCACACCTCGGAAGTGTGGTACGTGCTTTGGCCAGCACAGCATGGTTGGGTTTAAAGTTCTTCGGAGCTTTTACGCGAATTGTGGTGAAAGTGTACAACCTCTGCAGAGTGTAAAACTGTTATAACAGCCGTGTTCGCGGTCATGAACGGCCTGGACCCTCACATGACTAATATACTTGAAGTTGATAATTAAATTGTTCCGGTTATTTCGATGGCCTTGCTGAGTACCAACCATAAGTGTACTCATCCTTACTTGTTGCTGCTCAGTATTCAGAAGGTGTGTGAAGTTGTTGAAGGTGATGCTAGGCATACGTAACCCCAGTCAACTGCCTGTGGTGAAGAGTTCAAGATTCCACTGCTAGAAAACGTTTATATTGCATTTATTTTATTTCTTTCTGCTGTAACTTTGTGTTCTGTATTCATGGAGTCTATCATATGTGTGAAACTTGATCCTGGCGCACATATAAGATGCATTCGGTTTGTTTTTATAAAACCGGGTGTGACACTAGGCTATGTCCGCTAGCAGTCGCCTCGCATGCCAGCTTGGCGACTCAGTGACACCAATGTATTGGGCATGACACAAGTTTTAGTTGTACCAGGAATTATGGCACAACAAAAGAGCCGCACACTCAAAATTTAGCCCCGGAGAACTTACTTTTAAAATATTGAAAGAGATAAATATATAAAAGAACCATATTGAAAACAGAGGATCAATGTGGCAGGCTCTGCTGCCAGATGAGATGAGTGTGGGGTATCTACAAAGATCAGCGATAATGTGGGCCATTCATGGCGTTTTAGTTTTACAGTTTGTTTCCACATCGGTAACAGACGATCAATGTGATTGGCTCTGATTGCTGATTCGACAGCACAGTGGCGTCATCTATCACATCATTTCCTATGTTTTTCTCACTATTTATTGTCTCTATAGTAAATCTCTAACTATCTCTACCAACTAAACACCAACAAAGTTGAAGACCATGCATGACATGCTAACGGTAAATCTGTCAGGTGTTGATCACCTAGCTAGTACACTCCCCACTCGGATGACACCCGGAGTAGCTCTTCCAAGTACTCGTCATCCAGCTCCACAATGCCGCCGGCGAACTGGCTGGCCGGCGTCGTCGTCTCCTGCTCCGGCAAGGCCACACCCATACCAGACAAATCAGAGCTCTGGCTCACCGACGGCCGCTGCGTCTTTGAACTCTTGCCGCTGCTGCCAACGACGGCCGGTGAGGCACCCTTGCGCCGGCGCGTGCGCTTCGAGTGTCGCCGCTTCAGCGCCAGGACAGGGGATCCGCCGCCGGCGCCGGCGAGCGCGAGCGCCGCCAGAGACTCCCGGACGTGCTCGACGGGGAAGTTGAGGACGGCGGCGGCGCCGCGCGCGGCGAGGGCGGCCTGGTCGTAGGCGAGCGCGGCGGCCTCGGGCGTGTCGAAGGTGCCAATCCACACGCAGGCGCCGCGCCGCGTCGAGTCACGGATCTCCGCGGCGAACTTGCCCCATGGCCGTTTCCGTACGCCGATGAAGGTATGCGGCTTCGTCTCCGCCGGCGGCGAGGCGATCACCTCCGATGAGGTCGAGTCGGAGGTGGAGGAGGACGAGGGGGATGACAGGTCGGAGGTGCTGCACACCTCGGCGTCGTCAATGCCGTCGAGGAGGAAGGCCTCGAGCTGGAGAAGCATGTCGGTCTCGGTCGCGTCGAAGGCCGGCGGCGATGCCGTCGTCATGTCTGGTTCTGCGACAGGGAAGTAGCTTGAACCGAAGGAGGTGTAGTGATCCAGGTGTTCCATGTTACAGGGGCAGGTGCTGGACAGCTCGAGGTGGAAGAAGACGAGGAAGGAAAGGAAGAAGCGGCAGGCAGCTTTGGTGGAGAGCCCCGTTGAGGCAACGCAGGGGGGAATTTATAGCTACGCTCGTGGACTTTCAGCTTTTCAAAGTTCAGGCTCCGGGTCTCATGGAGTGGAATAGTGTGGATGGAGGAACAGACGGATGCCTCTCGCCTCTCGTTTATGACCTGCCTTGGGGATGATCCATGACCTCCATGGAAGCCGCCACATCTTGATTTCCAATCATGTCAGCAGAGTGGTGCCGCTCCACACGTGACGTCCGGCAGTCGCTGGCGCTGGCGGCGGCAAGATAGGACAGGCAGCATTTACTCCTGCTGCAGTGCTCCTTCCATGTTTCTTCCTTCCCCTGCGGTCGTAGGAGAGTAGCACAGCTTTTTTTGTCTGATTCTGTAAGCAATTGATGAACTTCACTCAATCTTCTCACGTCATAAAAGTGAAATGGGGCCTGGGGTTCTGTGATAAAATTTTATCATTTCATAAGGGCCTACCTATGCCACACTCATATTATTTTTTCTGCCTCCACAATCGTTTTATTTATGGCCTGCTATGGGCAAATTTAGCCTATTTGATCGATTGATTAGTTTGAATACACCATTGCATTCTGTTTTCTTATCTTTGACTGTCATTTTTCTATTTATTTTCTTATTTTGAGTGATCTGTGATCTTATTTTCGATCGAAATCAGTAGGGAAAACCCCAATCTATTTTTTTGGATAATTTTTCTTTTATAAAAAAGTAAGAGAATATTTTTGGTCAATAACCACAACTAGCAAAAGAAGGCAATGATTAATTACTAATAGCCACTTGCATGATTTTCATGTATAGTGTAAAATATTAATTTCCAGTAAACATTACTTGTTGTTTTAATTTATATAGATGGTGACATTATATCGTAGCAACTAGAATGGGTACTATTTTGACCGCACACAAAGATTGAACATTACCAATAAATGTGGTATTTATCCTTAACAGTCAACAAAACTATTCTGTTGATAGTGTACATGTACAATAGCAAAAGCTGCTGTTAAATGTACAAGAAAAAATATTTTTGTTTAAATGTACACGAGATACACGAAATAAGCTAGATATATTCATAATGTGCATTGGTATAAACTACAAAGTTCCGATACTAGTTTAAATGTACACAGAACAAATATTAGATATAGCAGATATAATATAATGAGCATTTTAATGCTAGGCAGATGTTAATGTTAATTTATTATACCTAACGGTTATTACTGTTTGTATTTGAAATTGGTCTGGCAAGAATCATTTAGGAGTATCTAGTGGAAATAAAAAAAAGGTTCTTCCATAGAGTGCTGGCTTTAACGTGTCCTCATATCACTCTATGTCGCTCATCAGGTAACTTTATGCCCCTCACCCCCTGTTCTAGTCAGGCACAATGGTGACGGTATAAATGTTGAACCAAAATAAATCGTAATACATATCAATAAAACTGTGCATCCACAGACGAAACAATATCACCCGATGACGGATGGAGGGCCAGGATATATAGATTGTGTCCAAATAGATAAGGGAGAACAGACTGTTTACTAAAATGGCAACGTATCCTATTAAAATAGCCCTAGGACGGAAACAGTGAATCAGTGATCAACCTAAAGGGTGGGCAACTTTCGTATTAACAATTATACTGTTAATAACAAGGATACTTTACTTGGGAGATCCATCTATTTAGCTATATCACTTTTAGAGTTTCGGAAGATCCGTGGGATAGATTTTAGCAGATTCGTAGAATGCTTTTTAAATTTGATATAATTAAATTGGTACGATGATGGAATTTTGCCGCAGTTAGTTGGTGTGGGACAGGCTGCCTTCAATAATTACAATAGGAGACAACTTTTATATCGTATATATACGGAGAACATGCATGCGGCCACCTGAAGAAAATGTTTTTATTTCAGGCCGGACATCTAGCTCAACCAAAACAATACTCAAAAGTTTTGTTTTTAGTAGATTATACAATAGTATCCTAGGACGGGATGTGCTCATTTTTGCTGGTGCCACTCTGCTATCTTTAGTTTGTCAGTGTCTTAGGGTGTGTTTAGATTGGGAAAGATTCTCCGTAAAAACACTGTAGATCAAAAAAAAACATTATAGATGAATAGTATTCTGTGAGTGGGAGGGATGAGATAAATAGAGAAAAGTTGGATGAATAGTATTTTTTTGAGGAAAGTTTTGTAACTAAACGCACCCTTAGGTATCAATTTAGTCTACAGGAAGATCCAACGAGCCATCTTTTCTGGAGGATACCATAGTGTTAGATAATTATTTGATAAAGCTTATTCTATTCTAGCGGGTATTTTACGTAACATTTAATATTTCTGTCAGTGCTTTGTGGGAGAAGTTTAGTGAGCTCCGTATATGCTACTTATGTTTCCACTTATTCATACCTAGTGTGTCACACTTTTCATTCGCATGCGTAGAATTTTCTAGTGTGGTGGTCTCGGCGTCTATCTAAACGTCACTGTGATTCGCAAAAATAAACATGTGAAAATACTGTGCGTGAGCCGTGAGGTGGCATAACTCAGGCGAATTTTACATGCACTAGAACGATTGGACGCGCAATGCGCGTCCTACCAATATCTCAACAAAGAACAGGATGAAAAGATGCCAATACCCTGGTTCTAGCGACATACGAAGAAACAAGTATGTCTAAGTACGCCCTGGTTACACGCTACACTGCTATATCTCTTACCATATCTAGGCACATTCCAGCATATTCACACAGCTCAGTTACTGATAAAAAAAATCCAGTATGGATATTTTAGAAAATTGATGGTAACTACATATAATGAGTAAAAACATAACAAATTGTAATTTGAACTTGGATATCTGCTATATTAATATATAGGAAGACATGATTGCTTTTGAAAATCCATAGCAAGTCAAATGGAGCCTAAACAGCGTAATAATGTTGTATGAGCAAATTACATCTCTGGTGATATTGAAGGTAGTAACAGCGTAATAGCATGTGCACCTGTTGATAAACATCATAGACAATTAGACATTGTCAAATGGAGAAAAACTTTGATTGTTGACAAAACAACAGCTCCATTTGCATGCTAAAGTCTATCCTCCAGCAGGTTCATTGTCAAAAATTTCATTATTATCGGATGGTAGGAACTTCGATGCCAACCGAAGAACAAGGCATTGTGCCCACTCACTAAGTCTTTGATCCTGCATATAAAAAAATATAAAAAATCAAGTAAATTCAAATTTGGATACTGCCAGATAAGTGTCAACGGTAAAGCATTCAAATAAAGGTTGAAACTCACTTGTTTAGCAGGTAAAATACCACTGGTTTGCTATACAATGTCTCGATCTCCCTTGCTGCTGCCTCTGAATTGGCAGCTTCTAGGGTCCAGATTTCCTGCAACGCATGCAAGGAATTGGCAACTACCTGCAAGTTCACCAGTGTAATCAGCTTATCTTAGAAAAGGCAGTATTTCATAACATAACATCTAATGATAATCAGTTGCCAAAGCCCAACTCGAAGAGCTTCAATGTAAGATCATACACAAGGCATCATCTCGTAGGCTCAAAACTGAAACACACACAGCTTCATAAGCAGATGCATTACTGCCTAAAGAACAAAGACACGATGCCAAATATTTTAACAGAAGCCACACTCTGTTACCATAGAAGCCAAGTATTTTCTCCGGTGCTTTGTCAACTTATAAAAGTTTTACAATTGACAGACAACTTTTTATGTTTATTATTTTGGAACTGACTTCCCGTTTCACTAACTATGGTCCTGCTACTGTAATAAAACATAATGAGGCTATATCTATGCTTCTCTCTTTTTCCAAAGGAACTTCAGAAAGTCAGGTGCCCAGCATAATCAATGGAGGATGGAAATCTATGTACCAAAGAATGCAAGAACATATCTCAAGAATGATCCTCACTGTTTATCATAAATAAAAGAGATCAATAATAAACTATGAGAAAGCAAATGAAAACATACACCATAAAAGATCCAAGCATGAAGAGAGAGTTAAGCAATATCGACACATTACACCTACTGCCTCAGGTTAAATCAATGTTTCAGACACATCTTTATTTCAGACTGATAAATACCGAAACAGCAAAGACACTTTATTACAGTGGTCTAGAGCGTAACACATGTTTTAACGGTGTTGTCGGCGGGTGGCACACGGGTACCTCACGCCGGCTAGTGTCGATCACAGAACACGCACGTCCCGGGGGAGAATGGTTCAAGAGACACAAGACAGAGGGTTTATACTGGTTCGGGAGTGATCCCTACGTCCAGTGCAACGGGCTCCTGATTGTATTGCTCTCTTGGCAACAAATTACAACGAAGGCCGGTTCAACCCTTGTGTGTGGAATGTGCATGTAGGGGACTAAGTCCTCTAGAGATCGAGAGTCCATAAATTGGAATCCGGATCGCAGGGGGATGCCCTCCCCTTTTATAGCTCAAGAGGAGGGCAGCTTTACAATATCGTTTTACCTATCTACCCTCAAAGGCTGGACGGCCCCGACGGTTGCTTGCTGTCGGCCTAGTGCGCCTTGGCGACCCCTTCCTTGGTTGCCGCGTGTCCTTCACCTTCCCACCGGCAGCTTCACGGTTGCTTCTTTCTTGGCCGCTAGCGCACCAGCGCGCATGCAACTACCTTTTCCCAAGCGCAGGGCTGCAGATTAGCTTTTTCAGTTGGCAGGCGGGCATGTGATGTCGGGTGTCGGTCGGGAGAAGGCGTAGGCCGCACGCCTTCTCCTTCACAAGCCAGATTTGACTTGGGGAGGGTCTCCGGGACTCCCCCCTTTTCCACTGTGCGTGCTCACCGATGGACGGGGACCCCTCGAGGGGGTCTGCCCTTCCGACCCGAGGGGTCGGGGGTCGGGCGAGACGGACGTGCCCGACCCCTTCCACCCTCTGGTCGTCTGGAGGGGACCGGGGTCGGACGAGACGGAGGCTTATATCCTCACGTTCCCTGGGTCCTTTGTAGGTCGGGCAAGACGGAGCTTTCCGACCAGTAGAAAGTAGCGCTGTCAGGGTCTTCCTCCGTCCGCGCGCCGTTAGCAGGCGCCCTGAAGTGGGCCCCCTAATCCATGACCCCTACAGTAGCCCCCCACCTTACAGAGGAGTCAAAGACTCGTTTGTGAGGTCATGTCCGTTCTTCGGGGAATTGGATTCTTTGGGGAGGCCTTTCTTTCCTTGTATTTTCTTACTAACTCCTGGTAACTTCCGGAATTTTGGGGGCGCGACCATGGAAATGCCTCGACGGCAATGGCCGGTGCCCAACATGTCACAGAGGTCTCGACCTTCTTCGTGAAGTGTCGACCTGTGTCCTTCAGCGTGGGGCCAGGATTGCGGCGGATCGCGGGGATTCAGCTGGGCCCATGAATTGCGGCGGCCTGTCCAGCTGTTGGCGGGAACAGACTCGCCCATCGAGTGCGACGCGACGCGGTGGTCAGGCTCTGGATTTGACCTCGCGGTCGTGGTGGGCCCGACAAGGCGTGCGGGCGTGGAGGGCAGTTAATGCCCTAATCCGCCGCCTCGTGCCATGTAACACCCGAAAAATGTCCTATTTAAAATTTAGTAAATAATTAACTTTTTATATTCAAGTGCTCATAAATAATGTAGGAAAATAAAATTTTTGGAGAATTAAAAGCAAATGTAAGGTGTAGAAACATTATTTTATTTTTGATTGTTGAATTTAAATTTGAGTTTGAATTTGAATTCAAATGAGTGTTTGAATAAAAGAAAAACCCTTTCTTTTTCTCTCTTTTTCCTTCTCAAATTTCAGCCCAGCTCGGCCCAGCTTCTCTCCCCTGCGCGGCCCAGCTCGGCCAGCCCACCACCGCGCCAGCCCAGCAACAGCCCAGCCGCGCCCCTCTCTCACTCACTCCTGCCGCTGACCGCAGGGGCCCACATGTCAGTGCCTTCTTCAGCCTCGCGTCGTGACCGAGCCGGGCTCCTCCCGAACCGCGCCGCCGCCAAATCCGCCGCGTCCTCTGCCTCGCCCGAGCTTGGCACGCACGCCAGGGACTCTCCCCAACCCCTATGTAAGCGCCGCTACCCCCCTCCTTCGAGCCCTAGCTTCCGCGCCGCAAACCCTAGCCGCCGCCCTCATTTTCGAGCCGCCGCCGCCAAACCCTCTCTTCGCCCGCGCATTGCCGCTAAGAGCTCGTCTCGAAGCTTCGCCGGAAGGTGAGGAAGATCCCCGTCCACCTCGCGATCGCTCTCTCCCTCTCGTTTGCCCATACGAGCTCGCCGGAGTTCTCCGACCGCCGCCGCTCGACGCCAGCCGCCTCCACCGGCCGAACCTCGTCCACAACCCCCAAAATCAAATCCCCATCTTCCCCGCTTTCTTCTGAGCCATCCGCGACGAGTTTTGGTCCACCATAGCCCCGAGGCGAGCCAACTCCGGCGAGTCGCCGCCACTGCGCCGCCGCGAGCCGCCGTCTCCGGCGAGCCCAACGCCCCTAAATAACCCTAGCTGTCCGATCTAATCCGAACGGTCCAGATCTAAAACCTGTTTTAAACCCGGTCTGGTTCACCGTGGACCCGTGGACCGTGGTCTACGGCCGGTCCATGGTACAGTTGGCCGTGACGTCAGCCGACAGCCGTCGCCGTGGTGTTTTTGCAAAAGAGCCCCTGCAGTTTTTGAAAATCAACCCGCGGTCCACCTCTATTCAAAAGTATTTACAACTAAGTCCTTTTTCTTTTGGTTTAGCCCCTGCTCTTTTGAAAAATAGTGCCCGCCGTCCTAGATGTCGTTTTTACCCCGTAGCCCTCGAGTTTTTATATGAAATTATGTTTTAGGTCCCTGGTTTCTTTCAAAAACACCCTTGAAAGCCGAGGCCAGTGCTCGTGGTGAGGCCGCAGGCAGCGCCCACCGCATCCCGGAGCTGGAGCGTGAGCTGGCCGCTCAGGCCTCGGCGCACCAGGAGGAGCTCGCCGTGCTGCACGCCGAGCTAGACAGCATCCGCACCGACGCCACTGACGTCCGCAGCGGTATGTTCCACTTCATAGTCATTTCTTTCTTCAAGTACTTGTACTGCTTTGGCGACGATCTCATGCGCCGGCCTTCCAGGGTTCCAAGCTCAGATCGACACTCTGAAGGAGGAAAGGGCTGTGGCGGTTCGGGCGTGCGTCGACGCCCAGGCGGAGTGCAACCAGGCGGTGGCTGCGAAGGAGGATGCTGAGGGGGTGTGCGCCCAGCTTGGTCAGCTCGTCGCCGATCTTCCCTCCGAGGCACAGACCTCCACCGGGCGGGTCGAGACCCTGGAGGCCGCCCTGTCCACGGCGCACAAGTCCTTGGAGGAGAAGGACTCGGAGATCGATGGTATGTTCTCCCTCACCTTTTCTCGCTCTTCATCCCTGTCAACTTCCCTTACTGTATATTTGCCCGTGGCCTAACCGTTGTCTCGTTCCTCGGCAACGCTCAAGTCCCGCGTGGCGGATGGGATAACCCATCGCAACACGCTGTTGTAACGCTTCGGGATGTTGCGTGACGCGGCAGGGGCGGCCCTGTCGAGGCTCGGGTTCCCATTATCCGAGGACATCGAGCGGCTCCCAGGGGATCTCCACCGTGCGGTGGAGTGCTGCGGAGAGCTGCGAGCCGTGGCCGTCTCGATGCTGGACGCTCTCGAGGTGCCAATGAGCGGCGACCCAGCGCGTCTCTCGGCGGAGCTCGACCACGTCCCTGCACGCATTGGAGCCCTCGCCAAGCAGTCGCTGGTGCGCGGCGTTCAGGAGGCCTTCACGCTGGTGCGCTCCCACTACGATGGGATCCGCTTCGATAGGATGGCCGCCGACTTCCCCAACGAGTTCACCACGGAGGCCCTGGATGCCATTTCCGAGGAACTCAGGGCTCCCGCGGAGCAATTCGCCAACGGCCCGGCGCCTGCGACCGACGCGGAGGGCAACCCGGTGGACGGCGCCGACCCTGACCAGGCCCTCTGAAAATATTTTTTACTTCTGCTGCTACTGTCGTGCCCTCGCGTAGAGGGATTTAAACTTTGAACTTCTGGGGGGTTCCCATACTTTGAACATGTGTAATAATTAGTTTACTTCTTTTCTTTTTCGTCGTCTTTTTTGGCCCTGTACGCGTGGGCTTTTATTTGTTTTTCTTATGGCTATACCCCTGCCAGCCCCCGAGTGGGGTCTGCCTTCCAGTTTCTTCGCGAACTGGTTGGGAGGCGCCACTTGAGACGGCCTTTACGTGGTTAGCTTTGTTTCTTGGTAATTCTCGGTTACCGATCGGGCCTCCGAGCCCTTAAGCTTTGACTGTGAGGTGGGCAAGGCAAACCCGATGGTTCTGCCGAGCCCCCGAGCCTCCAAGCCCTTGAGCTTGGCTGTGAGGCGGGCAAGGCAAACCCGATGGTTCTGCCGAGCCCCCGAGCCTTTGAGCTCGGCTGTGAGGCGGGCAAGGCAGACCCGATTGTTCTGCCGAGCCCCCGAGCCCTTGAGCTTGGCTGTGAGGCGGGCAAGGCACACCCGATGGTTGTGCCGAGCCCCCGAGCCCTTGAGCTTGGCTGTGAGGCGGGCAAGGCAAACCCGATATTTATATATAAAATAAGTATCATTAGATTAACCACTACTTATAGAAAATCAATATTTATAATTTATTTTATAAATTTGGTTAAATTTAAACTTGACTTATCGGCTCGTCGGTAAGCGAGAGTTGAATTTTTGTTGGGGCAGGAGGGAGCAGTGTAACAATCAATTGGTAGATACCCGGCTTAATTAATTGAGTCCATATATGTGAAGAACATCAAAAGGTAATTAAACGTACTAGTAAAACGAATTGGCAATGCAGTCAACAGTATAATATTTTCTGTTCTCAATTAATGATGAAATTTTTCAGCACGTATTTGGTTAAAATACAACTAGTCGAGAATATCATGGTACGTATTAGAGTAATAGACATATAGTTTCGCAGTAGTATTTCATACCTCAGCTGCATTTTGTTCCTTAGACTAAGGCAAGTATAGCTTCCACCAAACGCACCCTAAAATGATGGTGGATGGTTCGTGGATGCTGTCTGCACGTCAGCATGTGGGTGTGGCTCACGCAAGCTCAGAGGAAAAAGGAGCTAGCCCAGGTGCAGTGCATCGCCTGCTCCTCGGAGGGCACTAAGCAATAATATTAAAACTTAGAAAAAGTCTATTTTTGGCCATCTAACTCTTGCCTCAGTTTGATTTTGGCCATCGAACTCCAAAATCGTGTATTTTTGGCTATCCAACTATCAAAACCGTTCAAGTTTGACCATCGGGCTGTTTTGATTAGTGGTTTTAACTTTTTTTATTTACAATTTAGTCCTTAGATCTTAAAATGATTATTACGTTTTGCTTATACCTCCGATTTAGGTGATTCTTGTGGTCATGTGTTCCTAACGGTGAACACTATATTTTAAAGTGATCTTTATACTATTTTATTGTAACATCCCACCCTTTTTAGTCTATGTACATGTGCATGAATGGTTGGTTAAGTGAAAATGTTTAAAGAGAAAAAGAAAAAGAGAAAAGAAGAATTGTTGACCAAAGTCAACAAATGGGCCAAATTTGAAAATTTTGTGAACCCAAGAATTTCTAAATGGAGTTTATAAGCTAAGCAATGTAGTTGACCATCCATGGTGAGAAAAATTGGAGAAAGAATGCTTCAATTAAATGGGAGAAGAAAATGGAGAAAATGCACTATTCACCGTCCGACAACAGGACTTGTCCGTTTTCAGCACTTGTCCGTTTTTCGGCTGAATTTTCATAATGAGCAGCGATCTTCAGGTTAAGTTCATGGTAGATCTGAGGTTCTTACGGCCAAGGTGTCTTAAACAAAGTTGTTAAGGAATGTATGAAGAACAACTTTTGTTTTTGGGTCACACTCAGAAACGGTCTGGATCAAGGGGAAAAACACAAAAGAAAATCAGTCAGATTATGTTTTCAGAAATTTCAGTGTAATTGAGGACAGATTTGAATTTGTGTAAATAGAGGTCGAATTTGAAGTTTTCTGCAAAAACTTCCAATTAGGAAGTTGTTCTACTGAAGTTGAATTTCAAATTTGTCTTCAGCACCAGAGGCATGTTCTATTCAAATTTCGAAAGTAATTTGCAAATTTCAGTTAAGGTCTCTGAAATTTGGGGGAAGTTGCAGCAGTGACTTTGAAGCCCAAATTCGGCTTCAATTCGAACTCAAATGAGTGAAGTGTCAAAATAAGAAATGAAATTGAAGGATCCATCTACAAGTTTCATGTTGGAAGTTTTTGGTGTTGCCATATGAATTTGGGAGAAATTGAAGCTGCAATCTCGGTGCAAATGGAGCTCAATTGGGGAAAAGCTGACGTCACGGCAAGCAAGCTGCTGCCGGCGTCGAGCGGCGGCCCACTTCACCGGCCACGCGTCGGTCGCGGTAGGAGCCAGCTCGAGCGGCGTCGCAGCTGGAGGTGTCACGCCACGGTGATCTCGGCCGTTGATAAAGCTCGACATCGGCCTCTCCTCCTCCCCTTTTCCGCCGTGAGCTCCTCTGCTCACCGACCTCGCCGCCGTCGAGCCGGTGTTCTGCAGCCACCATCTGAGCCGCTCCGCGTTGTCTCTAGCCACCACGAGCTTCGCCGTCATCTCCTTGAGCTTTTCCACCCATCCTTGCTCCGTTTCCCTCACTCCATCGCCCGACGCAACCGGTTTGGGAGCTCTCTGTCGACGACTCGCCGGGGTGAGCTTCCCCTCGTCTTTGTGCCGTTATGGTTGTGTTGATCAGAGCTAGAGAAGTTAGTGGTGCTGCTTAGAGGTTTGGAAAGATGTTTGAGGGTTGGTTCGGTCGAGCGCGGCATTTGCCCGTGCTGGAACGCGTTCGACGCCATGGCGCTCCTCCGCCATGGCAGCCGCACGGCTGCAGCGTTGCTCGGGCCTCCTCCGGCCGAGCTTGGGTGCGCGCTAGGTGCGTTAGGGTTCACTGGTGCTCGTAGGGTAGCTGTTAGAGTTTGTCTCGCCGTGGTTAAGCCGTGGTGCGCTCGCCGCCGCGTGCTCCGGGCGTGTCCCCGCCATGGCCGGCGTGGTGCGCTCGGGTGTGCGGTGTCGCGTAGCGCGGCTAGGGGTGTGCGTGAGGTGTTGCTAGGCTCGGTGAAGCTTGGAGGCCGGTTGTGAGCTCGGTTGGTGGGCTGTGCTCGCCGGAGTACGGCACGCCACCGGAGCTCCGCCGCCGTGCCGCGGGGGAACTAGGGTTAGGGTTCTCCGAGCAAGCTTAGTCCTAGAATGGGTGCGCGGGGGTGTAAATAGGCCCTAGGACTAGTTGTGATCGTCGGAGGACCTCGCCGCCGGCGAGCGTGCGGGGTCAACTCCGGCGAGGCGCTCGGTCCGCGCGGGGACTCTGTCCCGCGTGGGCAGGGGCTTCGCTGGGGAAGAGAAGGAAAGCCGAGGGGGTTTTTGTAAAAAGACCATTTAAGTTTTAGAAATAAGTTTAAATTATTTTTATTCACTGTTTTAATTCTAGAAAATTATAGAGAAATCAGAAAAATGTGAAATAAATTTTAATAATTTCCTTAGGTTTTCCTTTATTTGATAAAAATGCTAAACCATTAAGTTTGTAGTAATTAGAATTTAATAATAACACCATCTTAGAAAATAATTAATAAAAATGGCTAAAATGATGCTAAAAATATTCTAAAATAGGATTTAGGTCTTGTAAGCACTTTTATAAGTAAATAAAGGGTTAGGTTTTTTGTAGAAAATAATTTGAGCATCCTTAGCAACTCTTCTTAATAAAATCAATAAAATAAATAAGGATTAATTTACCCACTTTATAAAATAACTTTTTCTTTGGGAAAGGTCTAGGTATCTTTGTTGGCTTGCAACTGTATCGAGAAGTGAACTTTGTGCTATGTTTTCAACTATTGCATTTCTCATCACTAACTTGCATTACATTTAGAGTCGAAAACTTCGGAAGTGGAATACGTGGATTTCTTGAACGACCCAGTGCCGTACGAGGAGGTTTTCTTGGTTGCTCAGGAGTCTCAGGAAGCCGTCGAGACTGCTAATCTTTTTGAAACCCAAGGCAAGCCCCGGATGCATCTTTACCTACTTTATTTCAACAGATCACGAGTCCAAAGGCTATGATTTTATGTGTGCATTAGGTTAGGAGTTGAATGCAAACCCTTGATGCATGAACTACTCCTTGATAGAATTACCTTTGATAGGGCAAGTAAGTAAATGGATTAGACCACATCTGCTTAGCTATGCCTTGCCAGGTTTATAATTAAAGGAATTGATCTAGGTTTTCACTAATCATAGATGAATCATGCATGAGATTATAAGAAAAGAGAGAGTGGGCAGAGGATGATAGAGTGGATTGACAGGTTCGATCCTTAGCTCTGCCTACTAACAAAAGTCACTAAGGACCGATCCGTTGTTTACCTGTTTGATCAAGTGATTCTACCTGGTTGCTTACTGGGTAATGGGGCCAGTAAAGCCAACTAGATTAGCTGGCTCATGAATTGGAAATATCGCTTACCGGTGCTTGCTGGGTCGGAGAAAGGCGGGATCGTCATCTGGAACTCACGGGGTGGTCGCCAGACGTGGGGCCCACGTGGGGATGCATTCCCGGGTTCGGGTAAGGATATTTCCGGTTTTTGGTCCAACTGATTGAAAGGTTGTTGCGGGCAGCGGGCGCAGCTGTACGTAACTGGTGGCTAGGTATCTCCTGCAGGATGTATATGGATCCGGATCGACACTACTCTTGGTTATGAGTGCACTTGATCAGGTGTTAAACATCGTAGAGGAAACAAGTTGAACTATTACATGGAAGTGATTCAAAATGCTGTTTGGACCTAGTATCACTTGAGTGAAAAAGGTATTTACCACTTAGTTGAGTAGCTAATACTTAACTGCAATAAAACTGCTTTATAAGGACTCATTACTAGTAAGCTTTTTCCGCAAAGGTCAAGTCAGCCAAATAACCACCAAAAGCCTAATCATTTATCCTTGAGAGTCTTTTCTTTGGTAAGACGGGTAAGTCTTGCTGAGTACCTTCGTACTCAGGGTTCTTCCCTTGCTGTTTTTCAGAGGAGATTCCGCAGCCCGAAGCCGAGGAGGAGAACCAGAAGTCCTAGAGCATCAGAGGTCCCAGATGACTCTAGATGTTAGAAGTTTCTAGTTCTACTTTTCTTCTCTTGTATAAATCTACTTTGTATTCTGAACCGTAGCTCTATGGCTTGAAGTTAGGAATGTTTCAAAACTCGGTTTGTATAATTCGTACCTTTCCGTATGCATGTAAAAAGGTAATGCCTGTTATGTTATCTCCAACTCGGTAAAGATCCTAAGTGATGGTTAAGAAATGTTGTCAGTGGATGATTCGGGATGTCCCGGGGACACTCGACAGACTACCGGGTTTAAACTGTTTGAAGTGCGTACAGGGTTACTCTGAGTTAGGGTGGCTCGGCGCACTTGAGCCAGTTTAAATTGGGCGGTTCTGCCACATTTATCACTATTTTTTATATTATTTTTTTGTCCTTCTGTAGAAATGACAATATAAAAAAAAAGTAAAACAAACAATTATCAAATAATATAATCAACATTTTAACGGATAAAGTCCATCGTTATGAATGCATGGCCACTAGAATCACTTAAATCAGAGATAGGAGAAAAAAATAATAATCATTTTAAATCCAATTATTAAAAATGACTAATTTAGTGCTTTTTAGTGCTTGGATGTTAAAATGATTACTATTTTTTTCTTGCATCTCCAATTTAAGTTACTCTAGTGGGCATGCATTCGTAACGATGAGCTTTACATTTTCAAATGTTGATTATATTATTTTATAATTGTTTGTTTAATTTTTCTTATCTTATTTTTTCTACGCAATGACAAAAAATAATATAACAAATAGTGACAAAATAATATAAATATCAATTTAAAAGTTAATGCTTGCCGTTAGGAACACGTGACCGTAAGAACCACCTAAATCGGAGGTACGGACAAAAAGTAATAATCATTTTAAGGTATAGGGACTGAATTGTAAGTAAAAAAGTTAAAACCATTCATCAAAACAGTCCGATGGCCAAATTTGAACTGTTTGAATAGTTGGATGGCCAAAAATATCTGGTTTTGGAGTTCGATGGCCAAAACCAAACTGAGGCAAGAGTTAGATGGCCAAAAATAGACTTTTTCCTTAAAACTAACCGAATCTTTATACACAAACCAATCAAATCCAACCGCAAAATCTGTCCTGGAAACCTGCGGCAGGAGGCGAGGAGCTGCACTTTCCTGTCGCACGCCTTCCCCTTCCTGCTCGTTACTCGTCCAGATACATATCCATGCAAATGCACAGGCTATGTAGCTAATTAGTTTCTGTGCAAATCATGATATGACATGATTTTCTCTAACTAAACCAGAAAATTATTTTCCTCTGAGTGACGGCCTGTGCCCCCTTCGGCCAAACGTAGGTCCGCCGCCCGGTGAGGCGGTGAGGGTTGCTTTAATTTGTTGTTCTTCAGAGCGCATCTTCTTTTTTTTTGAACGAAACAGAGCGCATCATCACACGTATCACGTATGCATATCAATGTCTTCGCGAATTATACCTCGTCTACTTTTTGGAAGACAAATGCCAATGCCAATGTTTATGCAAATTAGATGGTGAATTCATCAATCTTAAAAGTGATAGGGAAGTTGGGTTTATGCTCGTGTGTATTAGGGGCGAGTATGCATGCGTTTCATGTGAGCCTCTCTGTATGCCAATTCGAAACTTTAGTATTCTTAAGAACTGCGTATGCATGCCACATGCGACAACGGTTTATTACCTGATTGCCCATTTATGTCATGAGTTAAGAATAAAATATACTGAAAAGAGGACCTCCAACGCTTTCATTTCCATCGCGGCAGCACATTTTGTTTAAATTACACTGACAGCCGCCGGCCTTAAGTTCTGCTGGCCACGACGATCCACAATAAACTTTAGGTTGGTGCACGGATCTCATCGCATATTCGCATTATATTGTACACCTCTCTCACTCTTTGTAGGCCGGCTCTGTAGACCGTTGCATCTTGAGGTCCGCCGGCTTTGCAACTGTATGCGCAAGGGGAGCTGGATCTGGATATAATCTTATCCTAATACACAACGTTGATCCCTACTAAAAAAAAGACTTGGAAAAAATGCTCTAGATACAACAAAAGATGGAAGGTTCGCGGATGGATGATGGAGAGTTTAGAGCTGACAAGCCATGGCTCTTGCATGGTATGAAAGATGAGACAAGCTAGATCTAGCCGACGTGGACGTTAGATGCAGCCCATCACAATGCGGCAGCCACAGTATCTATAAGTTATAGACTCTAACAACACCAATTTAACTAATCTTCATCAGTATATGCATGCACTTCGTACACAGGATCAGATATAGTATTATCAGCTATCCTGAATCGCAACTGGGTTCCTTCCTTCCAGGAAATCAGCCAGATAATCGGAGCTTTCCTGGCGCCTGCATTGCCTTCCCTTCTTGTTCTTTTTCTTCTTTAATTACGTTCACATCATTACAGTTGTGGCGGCCACTAGTGTTTGCCTCTCGTTCAGACTCTAGTGAAACAGCACAAAATCCAAGTGTAGCTACTTCTCGTTAGATTAGGTACTTCTAGTTGGTACGGCTAGCTACCCCACCCCTGCAATGTCATCAAATACAGAGGATTAGTCGAGAAAGAGTACTAACGACGCACTTTGAGTTTTGAACAAGGAAGCAGGGAAATATGCATGGAAACTTAGTTTTATGGCCAAAGCAGCAACAGTACAGTCTTAACTGATCATGGATATATGAAGGCTAAGGGTGTGTTTAGATTGGGAAATATTCTCCGAAAAAACACTCTAGTCCCAAAAAAATATTGTAGATAAATAGTGTTATGTGAGTGGGAGAGATAAGATAAATAAAGAAAAGTTGGATAAATAGTGTTTTTTTGGTGAATCTTCTAGGAACTAAACACACCCTAATACGGCAAGTATATGATGAAAATGATGTATTTTGATGGATACAGTACAGGTGGTCAAAACCATTCGCGGAACTTAACCTGTGCAGTTTTAGAAATTCTTGTAAAATTCTAATGTAGGATAAGATCATATTATATAAGCTGCGTGTAGCTTTTGAAAAACCAAACTAAAATGAAACATAATTATTTCGATTTAGATTTTTTATTTAGTTTGAGATTTCAAATAGATAAATCTTAGAGAGTAAATTAAATAAGCAGGGGATTATTATGTCATTCTGGGTTTTACTTCCAGTATTTGTTTTTATTTTCCAAGTTTTACATTCCTGTTGTCATGTAATGGAATGGAATGCTGGAGACTGGAGTGATCATTGATTGGGCAAAATGAAAGTTGCTCTTTATATAAGAAATTGATCTCGGTTAGATGGATGTTCGGATTTGACGTGGACAATCAGTGTGGGGCCCATACTACCAACACCATGGTGACGTGGGGCAATTGAAGAATATGCCAAATTTCTCCGGCATCACTTACGCTTGTCCAGCGTTGCCTTTCTACCTGCTTCGAAATGATGTGTAACACCCCGTGTTTGTCGAAAGTGTTAATTGTGGTTAATAATGGAATAAGGTCCCAGTTTCAGTTTAAGCAGTAAACGGTTGAGAGAGGATTCAGAATTGGCAGCTTTTGACCACAGTCAAATAGAGGCCATCAATTTGAAAATTTTGAAATGAAGAATGTGAAGTGCAGGTTCAGGTCAAAGGTAATTTATTGCAGGCAGTGTAAGAGTATATGTTTGAGTTAAAAAGTTCTGAAATGAAGTGGTTCAAAAGAGAAGAGGTGAGTAAGCAGTACAGAGCAGAACAAATCAGAGCAGAGCCGGGAGGAGCAAGTAGTGCTGCCACGCAGCTGCTTGCCGGCGTGTCGCCGACGCCCAGCTCTGCCCACGCGTCGAGGGACGAGATGGAGCAGAGGGATGCGTTGCTTCTACGCAAAGACTTTGGCAGGGGAGATTTGAATAAGTTAAGAATCAGTTCATCGTCATCCGCTCGCTCTCTTTCACACCAAGCGAGCAGCACATCACCGTCACCTCTGCTCGCACGTCCGAGCTGCTCCAGCCGCTCCTCATCGCCGCAGTAGCTTCGGCACCTTCCCAGAAACCTTCTCCACCAGCTCATGTCGATGCTCGTCCTCCAGCAGAGTAGAATCACCGCCGTCGTTTTCTCCAGTTCCGGCCACCGCCGCCCAAGATGAGCTCACGGTGAACACCACATTCCTGTGTTCTTTCTTCAATCTCAAGCTCGTGAATCGAAGTTTCGTGAAGTCCTGAACCTCGTGCTTGTCTCAGTTGGTCAGCAGATCGTGGAGACCAGAGAGCCGCGGTCAGACGCCGCCGTCTGCCATAGCCGCCGCTACTCGTGGCCGGCTCGGTTCCGGTGGTCTTGGTCCAAGTTTGGGGTTTCATCGTGTTTTTGGTTGACCGCTGTTGCTCTCAGGGGTGAGTAAGCTCGAGGGTTCGCCGCTTTTTGGCTGGCCAGCGAGCCGCGCCGCCGCGCAGCCGCTGTTGCCGCCACCGACCATCGCCTAAGCTCCAAATAGAAGAGGTAAAGTGGGGGAATCAGTTCGCAAGGTCAAGGTGACCTGGTGAGGGCATCCTCTTCGCCGGGGAGCTCGCCGCCGGCGAGGTCATCACCGGTCAAGCCGGTGGAGGGTCAGTCAAGCTGGCGTCCTCTGTTTTGCCTGAGCATTGAGCAAGGACGGTAGGTGAGAAAGAGGGAAAAGGTGAGAGGGTTTTCTGCAAAAGTGGTTATTAGGTTTTAGATTTAGATTTAAATTCCGAAATGACCATTTAATTTCTAGAATTTTATAGAAATGTCCAAAAATAGTGGAACTATTTTTATTAATTTTCTTTTATGCATTAAAATTCTTAAACCCTAGGAAAAATAATAAAAGTTCAGAATTTATTTATTGCCTTTCCTTTTAAGATAAATAAATACTTAATCTTCTTCAAAATGTATAAAAATTCAGAATAATGATTTATTAATCATAAATTAATAAGAAATAGGTTTATTTTAATTTATCCGTTTTAGGTTATTAATAATTCTTTTATAACAAATCAAAAATATTTAAGGACAAGTTGAATTGAAGAAAATTGTGGTTAGTCTTTTAAAAAGGGGTAGTTAGTGTTGGTTTGCAACTTTATCGAGAAGTAAAGTTGTGAGTCATGTTTTCAAACTCCGTGCATATTGATCACTAATTTGCATTACGTTTTAGCATCTCTAGCTTCAGAGTACGGGTTCGTTGGACTCTTGGAGGAATAGCGGCAACTCAAGGAAGTGATCGTCGTCGCTCCAGAATCTCAAGAATTCATAGAAGAATCTAACTTGCTTGTGATTCCAGGCAAGCCCCGGAGCATTTCTACCTATTTATTTCATAATATACACGAGTTCAAATATTATGTTTTATGTTGCATTAGGTTAGGAAATGATTGAAACCCTGATGCATGACAACATCCTTGGTAGAACTATTCCTATCCAATCAAGAATCTTGATTAGTGTTATCTACCTTGCTATGCTTAGAGAGGTTAATTAAAAGATGATACTCTAGGCTACCACTAAACTCATATGAATCAAAGGTATGGGAGGTTGAAGTAGTGGGCAGAAGTTGGAAAAGGGATCGAGGAAGCTCGATCCGGTAATTCTGCCTACTTGTTAAGTGACTAAGGACCGATCCGCTATTTAATTGATTGATCAAGTGATTCTACCTGGTTTCTTACTGGGTTATGGGACCAGTAAAGCCAATTAGATTAGTTGGTTCAATGATTGGAAATATCGCTTACCCATGCTTGCTGGGTCGGAGAAAGGCGGGGCCGTAGCCTGGAACTCACGGGGTGGTCGCCACACGTTTGGCCTACGTGGAGGTGCGTTCCCGGGTTCGAGTATGGATATTTTCGGTCTTTGGCCCATCTGATTGAAAGGTTGTTGCGTATAGTGGGAACAACTGTGCGTGATTGGGGGGCTAGGTATCTCCTGCAGGATGTACATTGATCCGGATCGACACAACTCTTGGTTATGAGTGCACTTGATCAGGTGTTAAGCAACGTAGAGAAAACAAGTTGAACAAGATAAGTTGGATTAAAAATGCTGGTTGAGCCTAGTACCACCTGTATGAAAATTATTTTTATAACTTAGATGGATAAGTAACCACTCAACAGAGCTAAAAAGTTGCTAAGTAAGGATCAATATTTAGTAAGCTTTTTTGCAAAAGAGTTGAGTCAGTCAAAACCACATAAAGGCCTTTGAATAATTCCATGAGTCTTTTATTTGGTAAGACGGGTAAGCCTTGCTGAGTACCTTCGTACTCAGGGAATCTCCTTGTTGTTTTTCAGAAGCAGCACCAGAAGTCATCAGGAAGGAGGTCCCGAAGGCCTACATCATCGTGGTTCCGGTGATTCTAGGGTTGAGTCGGAGGTTGTAGATATTTGTGGAATAGAACTACCTAGACTGGTTTGTATTAAACTCCTAGTAATGGCTTAACTTTGCATTTAAGTTCTCTTTAAAACTTGGCTTGTATTACGTAAGAATCTTGGTATGTTCTGTAAAAATGGTAATGCTCGTTGTGTTCTCCTTACCGAAACGATCCTAACGTATGGTAAAGATAAGAGTTAGTGTGGTTTATCGAGGAGTCCTTGGGACACTCGACAGTTTCCTAGTTTAAACTGTCTGAAGTGCGTTCAATGTCCTTAATTGGATGTTATGGCGCACTTGAGTCAGTTTAAATTGGATGGTATTGCCACATGATGTCCCTTGCTTCCTTCAGCCTGATCAGCCCAGCTGTTCAGTGGCCTAGGTCGGTTGTCACACCCCGAAATTTGGAATTTCGGGATGTGATTAGAAAAAAAAATTAAATAAACAATTTTCATTAATTCTTAAAACTTTTCCAACATTTGTTTTATTATTAGGGTATTTAGTGTAGGAAAAAATCATTTTCCTTAATTAATTAAATATGCTTTTTGTTGTCTTAATTGAGGTGTTGCATTCATGCCGAAGTGCATAATGTGTTTATGAGTGTAAGATTTTAAAATGCGTTTGGACGTCGATCAAATCTCTCTTGAGAATTTCCTATAATTTCTGGGAATTAATTATTTTTTTCTAGAGCCAAATCTATTTATTGGAAGGCTTTAAATTCCCTTTTCTTGGACTCTAAATAATTTTTGGGGGTTCTTTGTCTCCAACTTTATCTCCAGAATTATTCTTGAGATCTCTGGAATTTGTGAGATATTTTTCATGGTTTAAATGCATCTCTAGGTTTTCTGGATTTGTTTTTGAACTAGAAATCTATTTCTCAAATTAAAATCTAATTCTCCTTCTTGGGCCGACCCGTCTCCTCGCTCCGGCCCATCATTCTCGTCCGCTCGGCCCAGCAGATCAACAACCGGCCCAACCCAGTTTCCCCTTCCTCTCTTCCTGTCGCCGACGAGTGGGTCCCGCGTGTCATCTTCTTCCTCCGCGTCTTCAAGCAGGACTCTGCTTCGAGTCCGCACGACGCCCGCCGTGCCGCCCTTTCCATCTTCGCACGCACACCAAGGCTGTCGCATCCTGAACTCCTATAAAACCCGAGCCCTCGTTGTCCAGTTGCTACCTCCTCGCCTCGCCCTATTCTCCACAACGCTGCCTCCTGGAGCTCGCCGAAGCAAGCTCAAGCCGCCAGCCGCCGAGTTCGATTCGCCACCAAGGAGCCTCGCCCGACGAAATAGACCCCATAAACAGCTTCACCGAGCCGAGACGCATCCAATGCGCCTTTTCTCGTCGTCGTTCTGCCGCCGGAGTCGCCTGTCACCATGAAGCCTGAGTCGGGGCCGCCGCTGCCCAAGATTCCGGCTGCCTCCATCCACCTCTGCCAGTGGTTAGCATCTCTTCAGGTTCGCCTTGACCTCCTCTCCCTATTCCCCAACTCCGCCGAGCACCCCTTCCCCTAAGCCACCGGCGAGCAGTGCGCCCAGAGCTCTGTCCGCCATGGACAGGGAGCTCTCAAGCTTTTGTGATTAGGTCCTCAGAGTTCTCTGTAACTCTTTCTCTATTCTTTGTGTCTCGGTTAATCTATAGATAACCCCCTGGACTGTTTAGGTCCTTGCAGTCCAGTCCAAACCGAGCACCTTTTACAGACCTGACCTTAGCTTTTGATCTAATCGCGAGCACTGTTCTATATGTCTTGCAAATCTTCTCCGTTAGCCCCTGAAACCTTTAGTACTTCAGATTAGATCCCTGCAGCCTTTAGAAGATAATAGTTTCCACGTTTTAACTCTGTTTAATCTCGTTCTTGTTGCGCTAATCTTTTAAAAAGCATAGACTTTAGTTTAATAGTGTTGTTTATCAAGTTTCATGTTTTGAAAATAAATAAAATATTAACTTGCTTAATATTTGTTATACGCTTTACAAATTTCATAAAATCTAATTAGAGCTCCAACTCCATGTTTTATAATTTATTTAAAATGTTAATTTGAATAATGCTTACTTCATATGCTTTTCCAAATAAAAGCTAGTAAGGTTATATATCGGTTTTCGTAAATTGATAATTAATTTGCTTAATGTCCATTGTTGAATCTTGTTTTCTAAATATAAAACTTGACTAGGTTTATACATCGGCTTTTATGAATAAATGTTAACTTGACTAATATCAAATACATGTTTTTATAAATTATAATTGATTAGTTGAACCCTTCGTTTAACTATGTTCGGTAAATGCTCTCACATGCTTTCTTGCAAGTTAAATGTTTAAGTGGTATAATTTATACATTAACATTTGCAAATAAAATTGATTAAGCTTTTACCCGTCTTTTCATATGAAAGTAGAATTTGATTAATTTAAATACTGAATATTTCTCTAAATATTCATTACATGCCTTTTCTTAATTAAAATAAAAGAAGCATATAGCTTTTTGTTTCTTTTGTAATATAAAACTTTCGATAGTTGTATCCTTTCCGTAGTTGTTCCGTTTTCAACGTTTCTTGCGCTTTCGTGATCGTAGTATCGAGCCCCATCGTTTAGTACATTCTTTTAAAAGCTTTTCTTTTGATTGGTGTATTGTTCTTAGTTGTACCTATTTCTTTGCTTGCATGTTTGTGCTTGTGCTCGATGTTTGCTATGATTAGAGGAACGTCAACCCGAAGATGTCAAGATCAAGAGTTGAAGGCTGAGCAATGGTATTCTTTTGCGGAAAGGCAAGTGTTCCTAACCATCCTTCTACCTATGCTTTATAAGATTATATATGTTAATCGGAACATGGAGAACCACCCGGGATTTTCCGTACAAGCATAATACTATATGGCTCTGGTCTTGGCTAAGTAACTAGATGAACTATGTGTTGTGTTTGCACTGCTAGTGGTGGAATTTGGGGGCATTACCAGTATGGCAGGTGCGGGGATCGGAAGGCGAGGCCTTGCCGTTGTAACAGTGGTCTTTGGGGAGGAAACACATACATATAGGAATCCTTTGGAAAGGCCTAGTAGCGTCCCTATGCAGTCACACCTCGGAAGTGTGGTACGTGCTTTGGCCGGCACAGCATGGTTGGGTTTAAAGTTCTTCGGAGCTTTTACGCGAATTACGGTGAAAGTGTACAACCTCTGCAGAGTGTAAAACTGTTATAACAGCCGTATTTGCAGTCATGAACGGCCTGGACCCTCACATGATTAATATACTTGAAGTTGATGATTAAATTGTTCTGGTTATTTCGGTGGCCTTGCTGAGTACCAACCATAAGTGTACTCATCCTTGCTTGTTGCTGCTCAGTATTCAGAAGGTGTATGAAGTTATTGAAGATGATGCTAGACGTATGCAACCCCCAGTCAACTGCCTGTGGTGAAGAGTTCAAGATTCCGCTGCTAGAAAATGTTTGTATTGTCTTTATTTTTTATTATTTCCGCTGTAACTTTGTGTTCTGTTTATTCATGGAGTCTATCATATGTGTGAAACTTTATCCTCGCACACATATGAGATGCATCTGGTGTTCTTTCTAAAACCAGGTGTGACATTGGCTGGCACTGGAGAAATGGCTAGGCCTATCTGGATGTTGCCTGGAGCAGCTCCAGCTTAACCGGTTCTTCCCAGCCGAACAAGCGCCTTCTTGGTACGACCATGCCAATATCTCACCGTGTTTATAATAGCTAGATATTTTTTTATAGAAAATCATAGAATATTATAATAAATTTGTTCACTAGAATATTATTCATTGGTGGCAACGCGTACGACATTACTTTCAGAACCAGCGGCTATGTTTGGATCTCTGTCAATATTTCTCACCCAAATTAACGAATTATCACAAAATATGCCCAATATGTCTGGACCAAAAAAAACATTCAAAACACATCAGTTCACCGAAGTTTATGCATTGTACTATAATAAGGTCTGTTTTGAGTAAAATTTGGTGAAATACTTTTGTGCATCACCCTTGGTGGTGTCAAAGACTTTGTAGATCTATACTTATAAAGTACAAGTTTAGATAAGGCTGTATTCACACCTCGGCATGTGTCAATGTCCTTCAGGATTATAATCTTAATTAAATTTCCATGAGTTTTGCAAGGACTATGTATGCAACTCTATTTGTATGGAAAAAACACTTCTTAACTCAATTCTATTATATTGCTTATATTTAGTACACGTAAACTAACCTTTTGAAAGCAGTACTATATTAATTGGGATACTAAATGAGCTGTTGTCTGATTGCACTCGGTCGCAAAATTAGCTTCTAATCTAGTACTTACATTTTAATATTGCTGCAAATGATGGGACAGCTTGCCTTGGAATAATTGTAGTACTATATGTATTTTATAAGGACATAGCTAGTGCAACAACTGGATAAATAACCTATTCTAAAGTTTTTTTTATTAATTCTAGAGAATGTGAGAGAGGTACTGTTTTGTTTACTGGTTCCTTTGTGCCATATTTTATTGTTGGCGTTTTCACATTAGCATGGTCTTAATTCATGCGACTAGCAATGTCTATTGTGTTGTATTCTAGTAAATAATTTGATGGATAACTCGCGATGGAAGTTTTACTCTATAATATTTAAAATTTACAACTCTACAGTACATCATGTAGATATTGTTTAGAAATGAATATATCAAAATTTCATTAGTAATACAGATTTGAATGGCACTAAAAAGTATTACTGTATTATGTTTGAATGCTCTTTGCAGCCTATAGCTACAGCTGGATGTGTACAAATTTGACAAGACAAGCACTACTCTGCTTCATCATAGTTGTAGTTTTTTAATGTTTTAAATTTCTTTATTAATAGTTTCTGAAAAGTAAAACGGTTTAGTTCTCCATAATAGTACTCTACTCATCCCCAAATATAAGTTATGCACGCATTTCATGGTTCAAACTTCGTAATATTTCACCCACATTTATTTGAGAAATATATATAGAAGTTTATGCTATGAGGTTACATTGGATTGGAACTTTGAAATACATTGTAAGAAAAATTAGTGGTCAAAGTCTAATCGTCAAAACCATGGAAAGTCGAAAACACTCATAATATTTTGAAATAAAGAGGGTACAATGTGAGTGGCTGATATTATACCTTTACATAAGAAAACTAACAATAATGATATGGGGTGGGATGAGTCTATAATATGTATTATCCCTCCATCCCATAATACAAGACACACATTTAATTCAAGATTCAAAGTTTGAAAACTTTGACTTACAATTACTAATTTTGTATGATGAGAGTTTAATTATAAAATTAGAATCTTTGGATTTGTATTGAAAATTAATTTCACATGCCTACAGACATTATAGCATATTAGCATGAGAGATTTTGAGAGTCAAATGTTATTATTGGACTTCGAATCAAATTTGACCATGTTTTGTATTTTGGAGGAGCTAGAGGAAGTAAAATTACATGGGTGGCTAGAATTTGTGTTTAACATAAAAATGGAATTGATTAATTTCAGGATTAAATAAACATGGTGGATGATACATATGCCACCATCAATAGCTCTCGATCATCTAATGATAACCAAATCAGTCAACTTCTGGGTCTAATTAAAATAATACCTCAATACGAATCATTATTCATTAACGATGACTAGTCTATTTACCCATGGCGGTTTTTTTTCCTGTTATCTTCAGCGTGTGAATTACTCTATTGTTGTCTTCAAGAAATTGGATGTGTGTGATGCTGATGACCTACAAGTGAGTATTCAGAAGTAGAACTTGATCATGAGAAATTCTGAGCGGTACATCAACTTGTTGCAGTTAGATACTATTGATTATTGGTTTTTCTCTTGCTTTGAAGGTTAACGGGTTTTGGACCTTTTTTTCATGTTGGCATGTGTTATTCAAATCTGACGTTTTTCAAGACATACGTGCCAATGTGTCATTGTTCTATTGGTCAAAAAATTATTGACATTTATCTTGTGTGTCCCCTTTGCAGATGATCATTTTATTTGTTTGATTAATTGGGTGCCTAAAACAACCAAAAGGAAAAAAGTACCTTTGCTTAATCCATTTGCCACCCCCACCCCGCCTCCGACTTCTTAAAAAAGGAATTAATCAGTTGCATTAGGCTACTGCCATCACACATCAGAGGTATTTCAATTATGTTTGGTTAGTTAGTGGGTGGTACGACGTACAAATTAAGATATATTAGATGCTAATGCGTGCCATCGATCGCAATTGGGTTGACTACTTTAATTCAGAAATGTACAGTGACACAGTCTTGGAGCGACGGTGGCCTGATTTTTGTTTGCAGGTTCCTTTGTGCCATATATTATTGTTGGCGTTTTCACATTAGCATGATCTTAATGTATGCCACTAGCAATGTCTATTGTGTTGTATTTTAGTAAATAATTTGATGGATACTTCGTGATGGGAGCTTTACTATATAATATTTAAAATTTACAACTCTATAGTACATCATGTTCATATTGTTCACAAATGAATACGTCAGAATTTTAGTAGTAAAAAAATTTCAATGGCACTAAAAGTATTACTGTGTTATGCTTGAATGGTCTTTGCAGCTTATATCTACACCTAGATGTATACAAATTCGACAAGACAAGCACTGCTATGCTGCATCATAGATGTAATTTTGTATGTATTGAATTTCTTTATTAATAGTTTCTGAAAAGTACAATGGTTTAGTTCGCCATAATATTACTCTACTCATCCCCAAATAAAAGGTATGCGCGCATTTCATGGTTCAAAATTCATTATCTTTCACCCACAGTTAGTTGCAAAATATATATAGAAGTTTAGGCTACGAGGTTACATTGGTTTGTAATTTTGAAATACTTTGTAGGAGAAATTAGTGGTCAAAGTGTAATCGGCATGACCATGGAAAGTCAAAACATTCTTTATATTTTCCAATAGAGAGGGGTACAATGTGGGTGGTTGATATTATACCTTTAGATAAGAAAACCAACCATAATTATGTGTGGACGGATGAGTCTATAATATGTATTCTTCCTCCATCTCATAATTATTAGGCATACATTTAATTCAAGATTCAAAGTTTGAAAAGTTTGACTTACAATTATTAATTTGTATCATGAATGTTTAATTATAAAATTAGAATCTTCGGGTTTGTATTGAAAAGTAATTTCATATGGCTACGGACATTGTAGCATATTAGCATGAGAGATATTAAGAGTCAAATGTTATTATTGGACTTTATATCAAATTTGTGTTTAACATAAAATGGAACTGATTAATTCGAGGATTAATTAAACATGGTGATCTATATGTCACTACCAATAGCTCTTGACCACCTAATGAACCAAATCAGTCTACTTCTGGGCCTAATTAAAATAATATCTAAATATGGATCGTTATTCATTAACCATGGTTGGTCTATTTAACCTAAAAGGGGTGAACTGTAAGATGAGTCTAATGACATGTACTCCCTCTAAGTGTCGTTTTGGGTGTTCGTGTTACAAATTTAGCTAGATTTATAGTAAATATGTGCAACATTTAAATCTCTAAATAAATTTTTTAAAAAACTAGATTCAACTGCATATATATATATATATATATATATATATATATATATATATATATATATATATATATATATATATATATATAGGGCAGCGCTAAATAGTACCCTGGGTACCGAATAGCTATTCAGTACCCGACCCTCCCATCGCCCCCCGCGCTACCCTCCCGACCCGCGCGCTCCCACCTACGTACCACGGTTTTTCTCTTGCGTGCGCTCCGGGTCTGGTTTTTACCCCTCCGCTTGCACCGATTTTTTTCTCACGCCGGAGGTCTGCGCTGAGTGAGGAACTGAGGACGTGTCCCGGAGATTAGTTTATCGTGCACAACAAAGAATCGGTGTTGGTCAAAATTGGTTCTGGTAGGCTCGATATTAACTCTTTCCGTTTTGAATTGACGTGACATGTGACAGGAGTTAAGACTCGTTTTCTTTAATCGAAAGCACTGTATTTACGTGGAAGTTTTTTTTTCTAGTTCGGTCAAAGAAAAAAAGATCCAAGTATGCATCTCAATTCATCAAATGAAAGAAATATGGCTACTTGCAATTTCATGTCACCAACGTACATCATTTGCTAATGTAATTTGTCTGTTGTGCATGACATTTTTATTGAAAAAAAATATATATTTGTGATTGCAATGCATTGGTTTCACTATTATGTCGATTTTTATTCAATGATGCCAATATTTGTTATTGCAACTCCACATACAAATGCACATCGATAATGGCCACAAATAGATCATTAACACATGACCATGTATATACAATTTGTCAACAAAACTGGATCTACTGGCATCAAGAACAGGCGCTGCACACCTGATCTAAAAAAAATGCCCTGATGACAAGCGAACATACAAAATCACTTCTAATAAAAAATGATAATATACAGCCATACATGAACACACTGAAAATATGTTTGTGGCTCCTATCACACATTCAGAAAGCAATCCAGGCAAGATAGTGCTCTTCCTGCTGTGCAATGGCTCGATCCGGCCGTCTTATCTGCATCCACGATACCTGTCCGGCTGCTATTTTTACTGTAGCAGCTGCTGTTGCCACAATATTGCTACTGAACCTGGGCCCAACACTGTAGACGCCGCAGCATCAACCAAGAAGAAATAACTGCCAAACAGGGTTTAAATTGAAAACACTGCATCCGTAAACAACAAAAAAAAACACATGAAGTAACAAGTAGATGAACTGTTTATCTTATTAAGGTCTGAACTCAACCAGGATAGTATGTTTGTTCTCTTATTGTTGGTAAATAGTCAGATAACAAGATAGTTGAGAAGGAAAAAAAATATTCCACACTGTACGTAGCACCACGCTGTATATATGCTCCACAGCTCAAAGAAAGGCTGAGTGGTCCAGATTTTGTTAATGACAGGGGAGAAAGCAAAGTGCAATGCATAATTAGATACTGAAATTTCAGAATACATAAACATGCATACGGACAACAATGTTCATCATATCTGAGATTTCTAAGCATATGAGCACCAATTTGCCAAATAAGAGTTGCACTGAGCATGCCATAAAATATAACAACCAGAAACATTAATGTCAGCAACGACATGTCCAAGAAGACATACTTACATAATTTCAGAGAAACAACAAAATGTAGTTCAGTAGGAAAACCATGGAATAGACACTGAACTAGCATTTACTGCATAACTTGAAAAAGTAATTAGAAAATATATAAATACCAAGAAGATTGCAGAGCTCACCTAATGCAAAAGCTAAAACAAAATGATCGGGAGCTGAAATATAAAACGATGACTATTGGAAAAGAATCTGAAACAGCAGGGGCAAGCTCTACCTGATGTTTCACAAGAAGATGGTTCCGACTTTCAGCACCTGGACAGAAGGTGCTCTGATCCGCAGCCATAATGGTGTGCAATAAATGACATTTTTTATCTGGACAGATTTCTAACTAGTGTAAAAAAAAATGAATGATCTTACTAGTTCTACAGATATGGCACCAGTAGCTTAATACTAGAATAAACAGAGTTCCAATCCAACCAGGCTCTAACGACTAATACCTGAAATATGTAAGATTGGCTAGTGATGCTCAACTAACAAGTGCAAATCATATCCTCCAGAATCCATTTGGATGAGTCTCTGACCTGCACACAACCCAAAGAAATTAGGAGTTAGAAGAATGACCACTTGTTGATTCATGCCAAACAACGATTACCAATGACTCGGTGAGGAGTGGATAAACTGCATCATCAACTCATATGAACTCAACAAGGCACCTTGCACGCTACCCCCCTTAGGCTGAATCAAATTAAATTAAAATGTAGGCAAATTGGATCCCATCAGAACTACAAATCACCTCTACAGAATTGCAGAGACATTACGATAAGAGCACCACCATAGGTGGCCTTCTACATCTCAATGGCTATGGCGTGCATGGATCGAATGATTAATTCTGTTGGACTCATCTGCTCAGAATTGCATGATTTCAGTTGAATGGCTTCCTCCAGCAGCATATTATAATATTATAATCAACGCTACTAATTGAAATCACAGAATATGAACTGTTTATCACGTATTCTTCCTATTTTCTTATCTGATCTGAATTCTTTATCAGCACTATGTTGCTCCGCATCTCCTTATCTGCTCTTTTCTTTTTTTAAACACAATCTCATACTCACTAGATCTGCTTCTCACCCAAATCATCCATACAGCTGAATATATTTAAACTTAATCCATCATCAACTGAACTCAACAGCACAATTTCACTAGAATAGCTCGACCGTTTTGCGGGGAAATATAGTACCACAAAGATAGGAACAAGATGGCTTCAGATTGGTACCTTGCAAAGGGTCGTGGTGACCTCGCCATGGGAGAAGTGGATGCTCGCCGTGGCCGAGGGGGCTGCAGAGGAAGACTTGGAGACGGAGGCACCACTTGCTGCCGAGAGCCCGAGCCCCGAGCCTTGCGCGTGACAGCCCCACGTCGTTGCGAGCCGCCGCCACCGCCTCTTTCAGTGAATGGAAAAGCGAGGCCGGGGGACTGACTCACCGTGTCACCGTGCACGCAGTCGGACAAGGAGCAGCTCGCGGGAGCCGCGCAAGGGGAAGAGCAGGAGCAGCTCGCCAGGCCGGCAGGGGAGTCGGGGCGGCACCAGGGGTTCACCGGCGGGAGGCTGGGCAAAGTGGAAACCGAATCGTCACATGGGGCGGCAGGGGAGTCGGCGGCGCAGGGTCTCGCTGGGGCAGCACGAGAGGGAGAACAGGAGGAGCTCGCCGGGCCGGCGAGAGGGGGAGAAAAGGAGCAGCTCGCCGGGGCAGCAGTTGAATCGGCGGGTCGCCATCGCCTGGTTCGCTAGTGGTAGGCGGGGCGCAAATTGGAACCGATCGTTGCCCACGATCTATCCGCATCTGGAAATACGGATGTGGGGAACGAGAAACGGGGAGCCGGGAGGGGGAAAACCGTGCGGACGTGGGAAATAAACCGGCGAAAGGGGTGAACCGGTGTGAGGGAGGCGCTCGGACCCGGAGACGTGAGAATCGGGCTGGGTACAGAATAATATTCAGTACCCAGGGTATAATATAGAAGTACTGTATGTATATATATATATATATATATATATATATATATATATATATATATATATATATATATATATATATATATATATATATATATATATATATATATATATATATATATATATAATTGCTCAAGGTTGTTAAAAATTTAGGGACGGAGGGAGTCCACTGCAATTGGTCGCCATTGTGGGTCATATATCACGAGATATAACAAGTTTGACTTTATTCACAATTGACCAACAACCTAGTAACTTCTGTGAGTTGGTCGGTTCATCGGGCTCAAGTGGTAGTAATCTCCCACGGTTGAAGTAATAAACCATAATCCACTAGTTTATATATTAAACTTGGAAAATAAGTGACTCACATTCCATGATTGATGCCAGAGGAGTGCTCTATATATCTGCGGATGATAATGTATAAGTAAACTTGTCATTCTTTGCAGATCAGTTTATTTGTTTGGTTAATTGGGTACCTAAAACATCCAAAAGGAGAGGACCACCTTTTATGTATCCATTTGCCTCTCCAACACCCGATTTCTTAAAAACAAAAAAGTGTCGTGCCCCTTGGAAGGAATTATTCAGTTGCATTAGACTAGACTACTGCCATAGTGCCATCACATATCAGAGGTATTTGAATTATGTGTGGTTAGTGGGTGGTACGACGTACAAATTAAGATATATTAGATGCTATAATGCGTGCCATCGATCGCAATTGGGTTGATTACTTTAATTCAGAAATGTACAGTGACAGTCTTGGAGCGACGGTGACCTCCATGACTTAACCTCTGAACTAATACTCTCTACTCCAACTCCGATGACACCCGTAGGAGCTCGTCCAGGTAGTCGGTGCCGAGGTCCTCCAGCTCCACGACGCCGTAGTGCTGGTAATGGCGGAGCGCCGCCACCTGCTGCGGCGGCTCCGACGTGCTGGACACGTCGGAGCACTGGTGCGCCGCCTGCCGCTGCGACTTGTGATTCTCGCCGGCGGGGAGCTTGCGCCTGCGCGTGCGCTTCAAGTGCCGCCGCTTCAGCGCGAGCACAGGGGAGCCACCGCCGCCACCGGCGAGCGCGAGCGCCGCGAGCGACTCCCGGACTTGGTCGACGGGGAAGTTGAGGACGGCGGCGCCGCCGCGCGCGGCGAAGGCGGCCTGGTCGTAGGCGAGCGCGGCGGCCTCGGGGGTGTCGAAGGTGCCGAGCCACACGCGGGCCCCACGCCGCGTCGAGTCGCGGATCTCCGCGGCGAACTTGCCCCACGGCCGCTTGCGCACCCCGATGAAGGCCGCCGGCTCCGGCTGCCGCCGGTGGAGCTCCGGCGAGCCCGGCGGCGGCTGCGACGACACCGCCCCTGCATCGGAGGATGACGACGGCGAGGGAGAGAGCCAGCCGGAGCTGTCCTCACCGGCGGAGGCGGCGGCGTCGGCGTCGGAGCCGAGCAGGAAGGCGCCGAGCTGCAGCAGCATGTCGTCGGTGCCATCGAAGGCTGGAGCTGCGGCAGAGTAGTAGCTGTACGAGGCAGAGGAGGTGTGATCCCTCTGCTCCATCTGGTGCTCTGCTGTTACTGGAGAGTGGTGAGAGTGCTGGAGGTAGAAGAAGAAGAAGACGGAGCGAAAGCTTTATGGTGAGAGACCACACGTACGCTTGGGGATTTATAGACTTCCATTCCATGGCGGGAGCTGTGGAGCTTTTGTTTAGCCTCCGGGACTCCAGGGGAGATAAACGCACGAACTGACGGCTGGGTGATGTGATTTGACTTGTCGTCGGCTGATGTGGATTTCCAGCGTGGGGCCCACCGTATCTTCTTCTCTCACCGCACCGCAGGTCAGCACGACGGCCGAGCTCGCGTTGGCATGACCGTGACGGTCGGCTGACGTAGGGCGGCGGGATGCGACAAGCCCTGCGTGCGTCACCCGGGCGCTGCTTCCACGTTTGCTTCCTCCTGGTGCTGCACTGTTCCGGGAAGAAATATCTTAAAGAGATAATCCCCCCGGATGTGATGGAGGTTTTAGGATTTTGGTAGAGTCTCTTTCAGCTTTGTTTCTGTGACTAGGCTGCCTGTTGTCTGACTGGATGATTGCCCGACAGTAAGCCACTTTTTTGCCGTCAGCTCATTGCTCATCAAAAGAATTGGAGTAAATCTGCTTTCATTTGTGATATTTGACCAGTTGTTTCTCACATACAATTCAAATTGTGATAAAAAAAAAAAGAGGCAACTTTAGACCCTTTACTATAATCATTTTATTGCTATAAAAAAAAACTTATCAGTAGACGTAACAGAGTTTTTCTTGTAGACCATACAACCACATTCCTAAATACTACACTGATTTACTGTACATAATTCAACCATGATGACAAAAGGTCCATTGTATTGGTTAGTGTACAAAAGTAACAAATAAATAACGGAAAAAGTACAAAACCCTCTCAAGTATAACAAAAGTTTGGATAACTCTCTAAACTATTGTTTAGTTTAATTAACCCCCTAAACTATATATTTGGTTCATTTTACCCCCTAATGTAATTTATTTTATTATATCTCTATGCATATCTTGAATTTTAATTCAAAATTTTGTAGGATGGTAGGGGACATCATAATGCATGTCAAGAAAATATCTTATAATTTTTTGTAATTTGGTATCCTAAGTGTTAATTTATTATTAAGTATCATATCCTGTCAAAATAATGATGTTTTTTTCCAGCATGTGTTATGATGTCAAGTATCATATATTCATATTGCAAAATTATAACTTAAGACTCCACTTGTGCATAAAGAAACAAGAAAAGATAAAATGCATTAAAGTGTAAATTGAACCAAATGACATAGTTTAGGGGGTAAACTAAACTTGAGGATAGTAATTAGACTTTTTTCCATAAACATATATATAATGGAACATTAAATTTGTAGAATCGATAATGTGGTGTACCCTCTCAACCCACAAACAAACGTAATCCGTTCAAGTGTATTTAATTAGGACATATTTAGGAGGAATGAAAATGATTTGTTGACTTCAATTAATCTCCAAGATTACAAAAAGCGCAATGACGGTCTCCCTCTGCATATGATGGCCTCTGCACAAACATCACAACCCCAAACCCACCTTGAGTAGTAACAACATCATTCTACTAGAGATGAAGCAACTCGCCGGAAATGCATCCTATCTTGAAGTAAAAGCTCAACAATTGCCCCCCCCCCCCCCCCCTCCAAAAAAAAAAAAAGAACAGGCATCAGACGCGTAGAGAATTTAACAAATATTACATAAAAAAATGATACCATTGGATCCATAGTCGAACAATTTCCTACTATCAAAACTTTCTTGCTACTGGCATTCATACTACTTCAAAAGAAGTTAGTGACGTAATATAATATTAGGATGTGTGACAAGGCACACTAATTACACTGGGCCATATATTTGGAGCACAAGAGAGCGGTGAAATGCCCTAAAAGAACGGTGAAATGAAAGAGGGGCATCTATTAGAAAAGTTGGGTAGTGTACTCAGGAGGTGACACAATGGAGAGCATCATCCTAGTTTCTAGTATTTAATTTGGCTAGAATTTTGAAGTATCCTGCTTCTTTCTCTTTTTTTGAAATAAAAAGTGTTCTGCTTCGTGGAACCAGCTGGCTGTCTCTTTCAATAATTTGCACTCGATCCGATTATTGTCCAACCAGCCCTTAAAATGATCCTATTAATAAATATTTTTCCACCGCCTACATTTTTCAATAGAATGAGACATTTAAAAATAATTAATCCATCAACATTTATGTAATAAAGAATATAGCCATATATAACAAACATACTAACATCAATTATGTGGCACAAAAATATGTATTAATAGATTAATATTTTTTGTAGGAATAATAGATTAATCTATGGTTGAAGAATATAGTTATCCTAATTAAAAAATAATTATATTCTTAGAAAAGAGATTGTAATATGTCGTTTGTATATGCTTTAGTCGGAGAATGACGATAGACCAACAACTTTGCCATTATTTACTTACTAGTAGTATAGATAATGTATTTAATTACATGGTACGATGAACTACCAGACTGAATGAGCAATCTGCGGGTTTGGTTGGGTTTTTGTCTTTTTGGGACTTAGCTGCACAATCTAAGTTGTACTCCCTCCTTTCTAAATTGTAAGTCACTCCAACCTCCAACATTTTTGAAAAGTCAAAGAACCTCAAGTTTGATCAAATTTATACAATAAAGTAGTAACATTCATGATACCAAATAATTATTATTAATTTTTATATTAAATATATTTTCATAGTATATATATTCCGTGCCATACACCGTTGTAATCCATTGTATAATTTTGGTAAAATATAAATGGAATCACTCTATAAAAAAGTTAGAATGACTTGTAATTTGTAACATAGGAAGAGTAGATTTTATCACCAACGTAATTTGATTATTTTTGAATTATGTTTTTTAAAAAACATGAACCATTTATTTTGTCTGTAAAATACTTTATCATCAAGAGTATTAAGTATGAATTATTCAATGCTTTTATATTTTGCAGTGATTACTTAAATTTATATAAGACGTCTCTACAAAATAATCAGCAGTGGAAGATACTTGATACAAAGATAGCACATGGTATGATGAATCTGTATTGCAGATTGGTGGGACCATATACTTTTCAGGATTGAAAAACACCATGGTGGGATAGATCGTCCCACGGCTTTTCCTAGCAACAAATTTTATTGGTATAGTTCAGAAAAAGGGGCCATAGAGTGCCCGAAACATACGGGCCACATGCATAATGCAGTAGGTACATATGGGCCAATTTATTTTTTTTTATTTTAAAACCAGGCCCTTTGAGTTTGTTTCTACCGTAAGTCCAATATAATCCTACTAGATACTTAAAAAAAGTCTAAAAAAGGCTACTAGTAAGTATCGTTTTGGATGGCCATGTCATAAGTTTGACTCATTTTTCAAAATGTGAAATATTTAAATCTTCAAAAAACATTTATAGAAAATAGATTTAAATAACTATATAACGATATTTAACTTAAACATAAATTTTAATATATTTGTATGTATAACTGGTCAAAGTAGTATCTCGGGAAGCGAGAAAAAAGTTATTTAGGGACCAAGGAGTATTTGAGATTTTGTCATGTGTGCAGCGGCCGGGGGGTGGGTGGGTGGGTGGGGGGATGCTTGAGAATTAACTTTCAACACAAAATAGATTGCTAACCAACAAGTTTACCAATTATTTGGGCCCACATGAAAACCTCTGGGTTTATATAAACAATACAATTTATAGTATTAATACATCTGTACTAACAAAAATATTATTCTAGTTCATGCTACAAGGAAATTTTCATAAAGGTATAATAACTTTTTATCATTTTCTTGTTGATTGTTTTGGTTTCATATCTTGTATTTGAAAAAAAAAACAATGTATACCTACCCTCAAAATCCTAGTTATACCACTATCCAATGTTCTACTAATCCCCTATATAGTATAGTCAATTTATGTATTCCATATTACTTTGAAGCAAAATTGACACAGACACAATTTTTGCCTATCACTAAACACCACTCCATGCTTAGCAATCTATCTATATATTTGGATTATACAACCTAATCATTGTTACATGGCAACATGTAGGATATATTTTAATAAATGAATATATAGTGGGATGTACTCATTTCTAAAATATTTTTTTTGTACATGCTACAAACAACAAAAACTTTAAAAGATTTTTTTATGAGATAACTTTTGTGCTTAGTTTTGCCCCCACCCCTGTCGGAGTTTTGCTCTCGCAATCCGCAAGGGGTTAGCCCAAGCGGTAGATTGGGGGGGGACGTGGAACCAAGAGCACGATGGTGACACAGAGAGACACAAAGTTTACAGAGGTTTGGGCCACCGGAGCGTAATACCCTACGTCCCATTTCCGTAGTGTTGTATGTATTGCAATGGATGTGGTTACAAGCACGGATGCTGAGGGCTTGGAGGCTAAAACATATGAGATTGCGAGATGGAACAAGATAATCTGAGGGGGTCGTCCTAGGTCGCCTTATACAGCCCAGCGTCCTAGGGTTTACAAGTCAATTTGATCAAATCCTAGTCGAGTACGAGGAAGCTGCTCTCCGTGATCTTTGGGATATCTTGACGTCGGTTGACCAGAGTCTCGAGTTATCCATTGTCTTTTACTTGGCCGGCACGGCATGGAACAATCCATGTGCCCAAAGTCTTTGTCAGAAGTGGGCCTCGGTCCGTGAGCCAGCTTGTTAGAGCGGGACTCACTGGGCCCTCCTGGGGTATCCATATCCGACATGCCCCTGAGCGATATGTAGCCAAGCGAAGTATGGGTGCACATGGCTCAAGAATTATAAAATTCAAAAAGTCCCATGTTTAGTAGGCCCCGAGCAGTGTGGAATTGAACAGAGAGGTGGGCAGTAGCCTAAATAAGCAATTCTAGAATGCTCATAAGTAATCGTGATATAGAGGGCGGCGCAAGACGTGGAGCAGCCCCTGAGCATAGGAAGGATTAGAGTAATCGTCTCTATGGTAAAAATGGTAGCATGTCACAGATTATATATTCGGCAAAGCTTCAGAAGCTGTGCAGACCTGATTGGAATTGTGAGTATGATGGTTGGTGGGGCTACAGGAACACGTCGACCCACATAGCTGGGAAAGAATAATCGAACAACTAGTGTTGACGCCTGACATCCCCTCGGGTGGAGATTGGCAGAGCCGTAGAGGCACGCCGACCTGGTGTGTAGCGCACAACCCCTAAGCATAAGGGCTGGCAAAGCTAGAGAGGCACGCCAACCTAATGGTGCAGCGCCCAGCCCCCAAGCGTGAGGACTAGTAGAGCCAGATGCGCGCCAACCTGATGGTGCAACGCCTAGCCCCCGAGCATGAGGACTGGTAGAGCCGTAGAAGCATGCCGACCTGATGGTGCAGCGCCCAGCCCCTTAGCGTGAGGACTGGTAGAGCCGTAGAGACTCACCGACTTGTTGGTGCAGTGCCCAGGCCCAGCCCCCAAGCGTGAAAACTGGCAGAGCCATAGAGGCACGCCGACTTGATGGTGCAGCACCCAGCCCCTGAGCATGAGGACTGGCGGAGCCGTAGAGACGCGCCTACTTGTTGCTGCAGCACCCAGACCCCGAGCGTGAGGGCTAGCAGAGCCGTAAAGGCATGCTGACCTGGTGGTGCAGCACCCAGCCCCCAAGCCCGAGGGCTGGCAGAGCCGTAGAGGAACGATGACCTATTGTGCATCGATCAGCCCCGGAGCATGAGGGTTGACGGAGCCGTAGGTAATGGGGTCAAACTATCAAAGATGACCTTTTTGTTGTGTTTGCCATAGTTCGCCTTCTTCCTATGGAAACCTTTTATGTTTATGGTAACAAAGCAGAATAGAATAGTAGGAATAAGGAAGCCATGTGTGGGCGGACTGGTGATGGCCGTCACATCTAGATGGAACGGTGCATAAGGCCTCCTCCAACGGCTGACAGGAAGCTGGCTTGTAGAGTTTTATATTTGGTGAACTGTGGACAAAACTGACACGCTAGCGCGCCGCCAAGCCCGCACGTCCTCCGATGCACTCTCTTACTGACACTTCTTTGTTCTCTACTGTAGGGTATTGTATTGGCAGTGATTTCCTGTTGGAGGCGGCTTAATTGGGAAGTGGCACTATACGTCCCCCCCCCCTCATATTCGAGGCGGTTTGCATTGAATGCAAAGGGTCAGCCGTTTATAAAGAAGAGATTCTTCACGTCTCTTCATCTTCTTCCTCTTGCGCTCCCACTCGTCGCACTCGCCGCTTACTGTAACGTTCTTGCTCGTTCCGCCTAGGGTTTGTGCTGCCACCTAGATCCGCTGTCGGGGAGGGGTCCAGAGGGGATGTTGCGTGCCGCCTTCGTGCCATGGTTCGTTGAGAAAGATTTCGTGACAAGAACTAAGCCGCAAAATAAGTGAAGGCGCCAAGGGTGTTACGTCATCGTTGTCACTTTCAATTTCGTTTTTTATTTATCTTTTAACCCATACTATGGTGTGGTGGTGGTGTCCATGAGGCAGAAAGTTTCTGAAGGGTTATAAGCCACCAGGATTTTCAAAGATTGCTAAGCTATGAACCAAAGGAAATACATATATAGTAAACTCACTAAGAGAAATGTTATGTTTGTGTCTTGTGGTTTAATTTACTAACGCCCTCATCGAGAATTGCCGGTGGAAACGGCTGCTATGGTTCAGAACACTCTGATGTTATGGAGAAGTCAATCGCCAGAAGCTGAACAGAAAACACGTCGCAGATCAGGTCGTTGACGAGGGTGTCAGACAGGGGTTGTCCTTGCTGCTCAGACGGACCAAGTCAGGTCGTTGTAGAATAACAAACTCGAGAGATTGAGTAATCGGATTGAGAGGGAAGTAACAGAAATCAAGAATCATGCTTCATGAGAGCCAGGGAGCACCCGCAACAATAGTACGAAAGAGACCTTTAGTACCGGGCAAAAATCCCTGTTAGTACCGGTTTTGCAACCGGTATCGAGCTCCCGGTACTAAATGGGTAGCCCCGTTAGTACCGGCTGCCGCAGGGTCGGCGAGGCGGACCAGTTAGTACCGGCTGGTGTTACAACCAGCCGGTACTAACTAGTTTCGAGCAAAAAAAATAAAGACAGAAATTTGTAAGCTTACCAGGAGGCTCGTACACGCGCAACGTCACAAGTCACGCGATTTTTTCACACGTAAATGCGTGTGCGCGGTTCGTGGGATTCGAACTCACAACGTCTAGACTAGTGTGTAACTCTCTCTACCATCCCACCTATGCATCACTTGTGATTGAGTGGGATATGTTTTCCTTTTTTACTATACCCTGCGGACCCATTTAGTACCGGCTCGTAACACCAGCCGGTACTAAATGCCAAAATTTAGTACCGGCTGGTGTTACGAACCGGTACTAAATGCATGGGGCCTCGGGAACCCCCCGTGACCATTTAGTACCGGCTGGTAACACCAACCGGTACTAAATGACGTTATTTAGTACCGGTTGGTTTTACCACCCGGTACTAAATGGTCCGAGGGCCCTCGGGAGCCTCCAGGGACACGTTAGTATCGGGTTTTAAGACAACCGGTACTAACGTGTGAGAGACAAATGCTCCATTCTCTGGTAGTGCAAAACCAAGACTAAAATGACTCCAGAATTGAAATTGTAACATAAAAATCGGAAAACATTTTGATAATACGTCCCATATGGACTGCATACTATGTACGAAGACTAAAATGAGTCCAGAATCGAAATCGTAACATAAAAAACGAAAAAAAAATTGATAATACGTCATATATGGACTGCATACATATTTTATGTATGTTTAACATCACTGAAAAATGTGCGAGCTCCTTGATAATTAGCTCCTAATTTTGAAGCATGCAGTTAAACAGGACGTCAAACTCAGAATCATTGAAAGGGTTATCTTCCAATGGTTCCAGTGGAAGCAGCATTTGTCCCAAGTCTATGAATCCATCCCTAGATTCAGATTGAAAATCTGGGGTACCATCATCTGTTATTGTCATATTTATAGGAACTGGCTCTTGACAGAATGACGTTGAATCCAAGAAAACAGTTGAAAGCTCATCAAGAGGAGGCAGTAGTCGTTTTTGTTCTTGTTTTATCATGGCGTGATCCAGACTGATGATCCTTCCATCGGTATTAAAGTAGCTTAGTTGTGGAAGATCACCTTGGCTGTATTTGTTGGCAGATGTGGTGCAGTTGCAAGTATGCTCACTGATGTAGGTCACCTGAAACATGGGCATATCGTTGCCACTCTGTTGCTGTATTTGCTTTGTGGCCTGGCAACCTCTGTCATATTTGTAACTGCACCTGAAGTAGTTCCTGCAAAATGCAATATAAACATATCAGCACTAGTCATAAATAGGTTACTACAGTCCGTATATAAAGAATCAGCAAAAGGAGAAAAACAAAGAGGAATGGGAAGCTACCAACCAACCAATATATGAACGCTTATTTTATAGTTGGGGTTTCATTAAAAATTAGGACCTGAGGCAACCTGTCTGCTGTCTCCTTTTGTTTCTGAAGAGAAAGCTACAAGTACCTTGTGAAATGAGTTCCGTTTATCTTTTTCTCGTCATATTTTCTCCAGGCATACCCATCCTCATGAGGTGCATCAGTGAGAATAACTCGTGAGCTTACTTCATTTGATCTGAAATACGATCACAAACAGTGAGAAAAATGGAAAAGGTGGTCGTAGTTCAAAAAGTAAATAATGTCCATGAACAAGTCAAAAAGTTGGTGAGTTTATAGAAGGTATGAAATTTTGGTAAGAAATATAACAGTACCTTCGCCTTTTGCCCTTTCTCTGCTGGCTCGCTATTCCTTCCACATGGCTTGCAGCAGAACTTGGAAAGAACACATGAGGACTGCTGGATCTTGATGAGCTTTCAGCACCAGCATTTTTAAGAAACGGAAAATGAGTAGAAGATTCTGAACTCATGACAGACAAGGCGATGCGCAGGGCTATCATGGCTTGGTTGAGGAGGCTTTGTGACAGATTGATGGTTGCTGCTCGTCCCAGGATTGGAGGTGAGGCTGATGGCTCCTGATGAGCTCGTATGCCTTCTCCACCTCTCTCATGGCACCATCACGATCTGGCACACAAGCCATGTTGTGCCTTCTTATATTTCTTAAGGACAATATGGTTTTCGATTTCCCTGCTTCACTCAGCTATCAGCTATGAGATATGATGTATCTTCAGACACAAGCTTTACGTACTAAGATAGCTTCTTGTTGGATCGCAGGATGTCTGCAATGAGAGGTATGGGAAGCTGGTGTGTCATGCATGCGCTGATATGCATACTTATAAGGATGCTAAAGGGCATGTCATTCATTCTATGGGAGAAAAAAGAATCAAGGAACAGTTTAGTGCGTGTGGAGCTATGTGGCTGGAAGCTCTGCGACCAAGAAGAAGCTTGGAAGCTCTCAGGTTTTCTGCTGATTCTTGCTACGTTCTCTTTTATAGTAGTCTTATTAACAGAACTAGAACATTTGGCGCGCGTTGCGCGCCCTATAATAGAGTATGAGAGAGTTATGCCAGCTATTCATCAACCATTGACTATGAACCTTGTTACTGGATAAACAAAGTAAAAAAATATTGATACAAAGCGTGACGGTTACATATAGCCAATCAAAGAAAGGCAGGCTAGGCAACAGACGAATAAATCGTTGGCAAATATGAAATATCTCAAGCATCTAGATGCTTGGTAGTTCCATTTGTTTCTGTAGAAACATTTACATCAGGCACACGGAGATAAAGCGACGTCATTTTATTGAACATATCCGTTTAGCGACAACCGTATGGCACATCCTCAGTGAATGTTGCTGATCATGTGGCCTACACAGATCTTAAGGTTCTATCTAGCCATCCATTTCACGTCAAATGCACACCAGAGAACTAAAATCAATTTCAAGGCCCACCAGCAGTATACAACTACGGATGAAGCTTTACTGAAAATCAGAAAATGAACTGCTTAAGTGTACATACAGCAAAGAATCAAAAGCAAGGCATTTAACCCATGTTTATGCAACACTTTTAGTTGTTCAGGAACATTCAAAGCCTTCTATGTTGGTGTCGTGCTTGAAGCATGGCTGGTCTCTGAAGCAGCAGGTAGTGAAGGCAAAGACAATTGGCACTTTTCTGCCGGCACCCAAGAGAGCAGAAGTAACTACGACTGACCCAGGAACTCTGTTTTCTGCAAAGGAGCCAGCAAAAGTGAGTAACCCATAACCATTGCATCCAGCCATCCAGGATGGAGTTATGGAATCTTTCAAAAAAAGGATGGAGATATGGAATGCAACAATACAAATGTGACCTGGGTTCATATCTTTTTTTATTCAGCAGCAGCTATAGGTCCAGTTGATGTAATGAGCTGATCCCACTTAACTGGCTGACACATGTTTCCAATGCTCTTCCAAAAGAAGAGAGCGACCCTTTTGTTATATCAAAGCCACAGATGGCTACCACAGGAGTATGCAATGAAGCAAGACTCAGATAAATTGTTACCTAGGCACCTGGCCACAAGAGCATTTGCTTCTGCGACCTCAGGATTTAACCACTTGCATGCTGAAGCACCTATTAGGGAGATGACGCCTGAAAAAAAAGGGTTGTAGCTCCAAAATTATATATTAATTGTATTGACAAATCTTGCAGTAGAGAACTTGTAGACACATGCCTATTTTTATTCAGTATTTCAGTGTAGGCACATCATTATATTTAATTTTACCCATCCTTTAACTGAAGCACTATTAGTGTCCTATAAAATGATAAGTCCTATACAACAATAACTCCTATAGTATAGATGACAATATTCTGTATTTGCAAAAAAATCCAGCAGATTAGCATTTGGTACTAATAGGCAGCTTGCACAAAACATTAGATAGGGCATGCTCAGTACTTTTTGCATATCAGTAGCAATGCTGCTGCTTATCTGGTAAAAGGTGTAGAAAATTGACATCTGAAATAACAAACCCAGAGAACGCAATGCTAACCTCAACGGCACAAGTCAAAACACAAGCAAATTAAAGAAGATGGCATAAACTCAACTAAAAACCGTCTTAATCCAGCTGCTCAGGGTCACAACCCTCGCTGCATCCACAAGGAAATACAAAGTTTGAATCATCAACACATGTTCCCAAAACTGAAGCCATAATGGCTCTAATCAAGAGTTTTTTTGGCACACCCAACATATAGTTGAAAGATTTTATTCAGAAGCAGGAAACATGTGTACCTGTTGGTTTCGGATGTCACGCACCCGGAAGCACGCAGAAAAGCCCACTTCCCAGTCTCGGAACGCTGATGCAGCATGCCTATAAGCACAAACAATAGAAACAGTTGTGGGTCAGACAAAGGAAAAGTATTCATGAGCCTTTAAGAACGGGAAATAAGAACAACAGATGCGCTGGCAAGAAGCTAAACGATTAAGAGAGCATAATATACATTGTAAAGTCCATGAGCTGATCTCTCATCTCATTATCTCAGGATTCTCAGCAATCCATCCATATTCCTTTTTTAACTTGATCGTATAAGGACTGTGGACTACTCTGTATCCAGCTACGCTTGGCTCTATCAAAATACTAATCAAATCAATTCGTACAAGTAACTATGCCAACCAGATCTACCACCTTCTAATGGTGTATTTGTTAATAAAATACCAAATCCGTGGAAACGAAAGGCCCTAGGAGCAGGAGGAGATTTGAATAGGGAGGGGAAGATTGTACCCACGTGGAGGAGCTGCTGTCTTCATGGACTCTCCACCACTGGAATCAGGCCGGAGCACCGGAGACCAGAATCGCACTCGACTGGTGGGCGACGCAAGACGAGCGTTTCGTTCCCGGCGGACACCGCACGGGGGAAATGGCCGTCACTGTCGCCTTCCTCCGTGTCTGTGCTTCCCCAAAGCGGTTCAGAGTAAGAAGATGAAAAAGGAACCGAGACATGCGAGAGAGGAAAGGGAAAACGAAGTATAGCACCCGGGCCGTCGTCATACCTTCCTCGCCGGCTAGACCGCATCGCCGCCGCCGTTGTTTCCTTCACATCCTGGATTTGCGAGAGCCCTGGCGCGAGGGAGCGAATCGCTCTCCTCCTCTCCAAGTGCCACAGGGGCCGCCATTGCCGGGCAGATCGGGACGACGAGGAGGAGGAGGAAGGTGGGATGAGGGGGAGGGCCGGAGCAGATCATGGCGGCCGGACCGGAGAGCAGAGGGGAGAGGAGGCGGCGAAGCAGCCGTGGGAGTGGAGGCAGGAGGAGAGCGAAGGGGAGAGGAGGCGGTGGGAGGGAGAGAGACAGGGAGAGAGAGTAGGGGGAGCTAGGGTTCGGCCGTTCGGGAGTGGACGGGGGAGCCACAACCGGAACTGGACGCGAAGAAGAGATAAAACAACAGCGAATGAAGATTTCGGGTCCGGGAGAGGAGACGTGGCCTAAGCTGGGGAGAATAATTGCGTTAGCTCTTCTCTACCCCGGGGGCGTGGGTCCTACTTACATTCCTTTTGGCATTACCAAAGACTCATCCACAGTGCCACTCCCCTTGTAGTGTTGTGTCTGTCCGATCCATCGATTTTACATGAGGGCTCCCTCCATTATTTTTTTGTTCTTTCTTGCTTGCCCACACAACTAAGACTCCATTGCACCTAGTCAAATTGGCTTTAATTTGATGGACCAGTTTAGTTGAGCTGTAGATTTAGACATGCATATCTGAGAGGTAGGGATGAAAGTGATGACACTAATAGCTTGCTCTGGATCGCCCTTGTTAGTTCATTCCAACCCCATTTGTTTTATTTGAAATAAATGAGATTAATTAATTAGTTCAATTAGATGTTTGGGGTGAGAGAGCAAAACTTGTTTGCCGTGAGCCAAGGGACAGGCTCACGGCAAAGGAGGCATGTTTGGCAAACAGGCCATCTTTGTCGTGAGCCAAAGCCCTGGCTCACGGCAACTATTTGTCGTGAGCCTGGGCCAGTGGCTCACGGCAAAGGAGCCTTTTCCCGTGAGCCTAGGTCATTTCCTCACGGCAAACAATGGCACCTGGGCTACTTTTTTCTTTTTTTTGTTATATGATACCCCAATCAAAAATGTATCACACAGACAGTTTACATATACATTACACAACCACATAGTCATCACAATGAGCATTACAGGCAGTTTATATAGACATTGCACAACCACACATAGTTAATACAACGAGAAAGGTAAACTAGAAGTTCGACGACATCTAGACCAAGTTCAACCACGACATTCAACGACAAACAATAGAGTTCGACGACATCCAAACCAAGTTCAACCACAACATTATCAAGTTCAATCAAACGATAACAAGTTCACTACCTAGTAGTGCGGCCTTCGTTCCCAAGGGTTGGAGGGGGAGGGTGTGGATAGATCCTGATCCTGTGGGTTTGCCTCCGGCGGCGGAGACGGCTGAGATCCCCAAGTCCCCCAAGGTGACACAGTAGCACCAGGAGACACATTAGTAGCAGGACATTTGATGCCGCCGATAGACCCTGCACAGAGAATAATATATTGCACATGTGGGGAAAGAATTAAGTTACCAATATACAAACTAAAGCATTCATATATACTCATAGGTGTGTGTTGACGAGGCACTGGGTACAATTGAATTTGTGGTGGAGGTATAGAGATCTGAGCACCCACATTCTGCATCCAAAGATACATCTGGCTCATGGAGGCCTGTATTTGCTCCCGTTGGCTCCTCTCTTCTTGTAGCTGGGCCTGCAACGTAATATATGTTAGAATTCAAATTAATAGTGTCAGAATTTAAAAAAGCCCGAAGCAAACAGAAATAACCTGTAGACTCGCTATCTGCATCTGGTCAACGGTTTGTCTTGGGCGTATCGCATCGCTTCCGCTCGACGCCCTTGCTCGAATCTCGGAGAGTCTTGGCGTCGAGGCCGAGTCGATCGTGCCATCACCCATCCAGTAACGCCCATCGACACGTCCTTGGAAGGTGAGTGTGTATCCAGAGAACAACAGGGAGATACTGCCGAAACTCTGTCCCAGATAGAAGTAGAATATGGAGACTAACCACATCACGCATCCTTGGGCTGTCCAAAAACGTGGACAATTCAAAACAGATACGGTTTTAAATATGTAGATATCTCGGCATATTTCGAACCGTATCTCTTCCGAACGGGAGACGCCCAACTCGGTTACGTGAACTACAAACATGAACATGTAGAGAGGTGGGGTTTAATGTCTCACCTCGCTTTCGTGCAAGGTCACGAGTCAAAAGCGGTCTCTACCTACACATAAAAAAATAACAATATCAAAAGCAAATTTTGGCAGCATCTCCCCTACATGGTGAGTTATCTAAGACCCGCAACAATCAACATACAAACCAAGGCACGACGGCCGACAATGATCACACAAAAGATGGGCACGATGGCCGACAATTCATCATCAATTCTTACAAAATTAACTCACATGCTTTATGAATTCTAACAATTTCAAATCCAATTCACAAGAGTTTATTGCAAATTCACCATCAATTCTCACACAATTAACATATTTGTGAAATAATAAGCACTGTGAGGAGCAATTCTCACCTCGAGTGCACGGCTGCCCAGTGTCGGGGGCAGCAGACCTCGGGCCGGCGTCGGCCTGACCTGGCCTGGCGCGGCCTGCCCTGCCCTGGCGTGCGTGGCCGGCAGCCTGGCCGGTGCGGCGGGCCTGGCCTGGCTGGCGCAGCTGGCCTGGCCGGCAGCGGGGGAGGCGCGGCTGGCCGGCAGGGGCTGGCGGGCGCGGCTGGCCGGCTGCTTGGCCTCGCGCGGCCTGGCGCCCTGGCGGCCTGCGCGGACGTTGGGGGAGGCAGCTTACGGCGGCGGCGACGGCTAGCGGCGACCGACGGAGGCGGCGGCGGCGGGAGCGGCTGAGGAGGAGGTGTGTGCGTGTGTGAAGTGTTTGAGTGATGAGAATAGAAATGTGGAAGGGGAGGTTGAAAAGGGCATGTGGGCAGCTTTGCCGTGAGCCGCCAGATCTGGCTCACGGCAAAGCGGAAGGTTTGCCGTGAGCCGCCAGATCTGGCTCACGGCAAAGCGGAAGGTTTGCCGTGAGCTAGATCCGACGGCTCACGGCAAAGCGGCCGGTTTGCCGTGAGCCAGATACGACGGCTCAAGGCAAACCGTCCGGTTTGCCGTGAGTCGGATCTGGCTCACGGCAAACCATGCCCACTTGTCAATTTTTTTTTTCACCCCTAAAAATTAGTTTTATTTTTTCTCCCATTTAATTTTATTTTTCCCTATCTTTTCTCCCCCAAAAATTAATTTACGTGGGGTTCTTTGCCGTGAGCCTCCTGAGCCTCCTCAGAGGCTCACGGCAAACAAGGCCTTTGCCGTGAGCCTCCTCATGGGCTCACGACAAAACATGAAAACCACCCATATTTCATTTTAGTTTCACATGTTTTTATATTCTTTCTTTCTTAGAAAGTCACTACAATGATCAAACTATTTCGTGGACTTTCATTTAAGTAAATTTATTCATATTTGTTTGCTTCTTATTTCATTATTTTGTTTACGTCTTAACAACTTTTTATTATTTCGTGCATGTTTTAAATATCAAATATATCTAAAAAAATTACTAACCTTTAAGAAAGACCACATTATAGTGTCTATACCATATACACAATGTTTTTAAACTCAAACTCAAACTTAAGCTTCACTTTGACTTCAAAAACTAAAAATCACTTCTCATGTTTATGAAACTTCTACGGACATTTTCAATTTTGTGCATCGTACGAAACAAACTTATGCGAAAACCGTGTCAAACCTTCTCCACAACCTATGTGTCTGATACAAGTAGACATCCACAAATTTTATGATTTTTTGATTTTGTTTTGATATTTTAAAATAATTACGAAACTTAAAATTTGTCGTGAGCTTTAGAAAAGCTCACGGCAAAGAGGATGTTTGCCGTGTGCATCAGGAAAGCTCACGGCAAACTACCTCTTTGCCGTGAGCTTCTCTGATGCTCACGGCAAACAACCTCTTTGCCGTGAGCCGTATAAAGTTCACGGCAAACTATGGCCCTAACGGCCGTTACTACCGTCACGGGAGGCGACATTTTAAATAATTTAAAACTATTTTGCCGAGAGCCGTGTTATGTTAGCCCACGGCAAAGGGAGCTTTTGCCGTGAGTTTGTCTTTGCTGTGAGCTTTCGGTTTTAGGCTCACGGCAAAGATTTTGGCTCACGGCAAACGACGATTTTCTGGTAGTGTTACCCCCTATAAACCCCTAAAAGAGAATAGGTCGTTGGCAAAATTGAGGGTGACAAAGTCACCACAAAATGCCTCACGATCAACACAACATTGCCTATCAGACTAAAGAAACTGATAACAATAATATATATTGATATAAACATTGTCTATTATATATTTTTGTATAATATATACTAATATAAACACTCAATATTGGAACTATTTTTTATAGAAATTATAACAATACAATTTACTTTTACTAAACATTTTAAAAATTATTGTTAGTCAAAGTTCAGTAGTGTGAAGTCAACATGCAGAGCTTCCTGAAAATGGAGTTAAAGTATACACTGGCAGGTTGGCCCTTTACATCAGTAACTAACAAAGCCCTTGCACTGTAAGCACATTCTTTAAAATATCTCTAGGGTATGAGGCCCAAGGAGCAGGGCATTGATTTGATCATCTTCAAAGGGGATGTTTTGCAGCTGGACGGAAGATCATGTCCTGATTCCCTCTTTGTTTCTTCTCCCTTGTATTGATCTTTCCCAAAGCTTATGTGCTCCTGTACTGGAACAGTTGCAAAGCATGCTGGGTAGCCCCACATAATTCCTTAGCCAAACAATGCAACATTTGTCCCCATGTGCGAGCCTCTAGACAGCAATCTAACCGCCTCTGTATCCCATTATGTCCTAGACAGTGGTTACCATTGTTTTGGCTTTAACTTCCTGGTACTTTCTACCACATGCAAACTCCTGCTAATCCTGCTGATGTGGTCAAAGCAATGGGTACAATCTGGAAAAGGCAGTCAAAACCCTTCTGTTTTGTGAAAGGACTAGGCTGCCAGGTCAAGATTTATAATTCGCATATGCTTGCTTAGCTGGATCACTGGTAAAGCAGCCTGCAGGATAATTCAGGGATATATATTCAATTCAAGTACTGAATTTGCAGCTTCTATTTTTTTTCGTACATCTGTTATACATTGCTTTCCACTACTAGCCAAGCTACTGTATCCCTATGTGTATTGAGACAGTAGCAGATTATTGTCGTTTCATTATTCATGCTTTGATGAGACAAGTCACACAGCATCATGTAATCCCTCATCAGTTGATCACAGACGAGATGAACCGGGGTCCGGGGTGACACTGTGTTCTCTGTACCCTTCTCATAATATAATTATCTACTGGACCTCAAATAACCGGGTCGTTCGATCGGTTGCTTATGGGGGCAAATCCTGCTAACCTGTTCAGTGAGTACTGGTGCTGCATGTGACTAGGCATGCATGTTTGTCTAATTAATTACTCCTAGTCCAAATTAACAAGCATTACTTAACACGATGTGTCAAGTGCTCCATTATACTCCTTTCACCGCTACTTTTTAGTAGACAATAAATTAATAAAAATTTGTAAGATAAACAAATAGCCTACAACTAATTTATATAATTTCAGCAATATTCTGGAAACACCTAAAGGACAATAATATTAAGCAGTGAAAGGCAGAAAACAAGGAAAGTACCATCTTATTCGAAGATAAATTATAAATATAGTCCAGCTAAATGATCATATATGATATTTTCACCATATTATGTTGTTACTGAGTACACTTATCATGTCTTTTTGAAGTGAGAAGTGATACTTCTGTAACTTTCTGCTTCCTTAGCAATATTCATTGTGTTTTTATTTTTTTTCCAGTTGTTGAACTGTGTATTTCTCTTGTTGTTTCTGAGAATATGAAGTAGGTTATAACACAGTTGCCTGACTGATCAAATGGAATAGTTGTATGATACTTCAGCCTTTATGTAAACAATTTAGCAGATAACTAATATTGAGAGTAATTTTTAAATTTTAACATGGAATTTGCAGTGTCTCAACCCCTACGGAGGCGACATCAGCAAGTTCCATTTTCTACCTTGACATGCTGAACAAGTGCCGCTGGGGTGCTGTGACTGCCTAAGCTTCCTCTTCATTGGAGTTGTGGTTGTTCTGTTATCTGAACGTGATGTCTGTGTGCTGTGACATTAATTATCTTTTGTTATCCTAGGACTACTACATTATGTTATCCTAGGAGTGGTACATTCTGTTATCCTACCTTTTCATTTGCTGTTAGTTCTGGAAATCAAATTGGATCAGTACGGGTAGTGTGGGATCATATTTTACAGATCTCGAAGTTATTGTGGACTAAAGTGACAGGATCCAGTCATATGTTGCTGAATGCATGTTAATTTCTTGCATTGAATCATTCCTGCTGTGTGGCTCGAGAGCAAAGGGGAGACGAGAAAGAAGTTTTTTTTTTCTTTTTTTTTTGGAGAAAAGGCAGGAAATATTATTCATTCCTTAAACAGTAGTTTGTACATCAATAATACATGGGGGTTGCAACATCCACACATGACGCCCTGGGTTTAAAGAACAAGCTAATTGTGAGCATCAGTATTAAAGTTCCTGCCTTCGTGATGAAACTCCAGATGATTGAAGTTGCTTCGTCTGGATAATATCTCCACTTCGTTTTCTGTTTTATACTGTTGATTACCTCCAAGCAGTCTGAGGCCACACACAACCTGCTCAAGCTGCAATCTTCTGCTAAGCACAGAGCCTCATTACAAGCCAAAGCTTCCAGTATTGTAGGATCAGTGTGATCATCCCATTCGACAGCACTAGCATCAACAAATTGACCTTGTTGATCCCTGCAGACCCAACTGCTCCCTTGTTTGCTAACCGTGAGACCGCCCCATCAACATTAATTTTCATCGTGTCATTTGGAGGAGGGATCCATTTGGAAGTGTTATGATTCTGAACTCGGGTAGTTGTTGATAAAAAAATATCCACTTCTTCAAGCTCAGATAAATATGACTTGATAAAATGGAAAGTTGAAAGTGGACTTTGAAACACTTCATCATGAATAAACTTCCTCCTCGCATGCCAAATTTCCCAACATTCACAAGCAGCTTGATCAGATCATCTCTAGACAAGTGTTTGAGCATAAAAAAAAGAGCCAATCACGGGGACTTTTTTATATCAAGAGAGGCACCTGTGAAACAATGGAGTTCATAACTGTCCAGACACACGGTTTCGACGATTTGAATTCTTTTTTGACCCTGCAAAGAGCAAAACTATGAGTTTTGGCAGCGTCCATTCCCGCATCAATTGTATGATCACAATGTATAACTAAATCTTAGCTAAGGCAGGATCCTTCCCTTTATCCTTGTTTTGCATCTGTTTCAACACCTTGTTATTTGTTAAGATATGTTTATAAAAGTTCAGAAACACGCATGCTAGATTGCTAGCAGTGCTCACAAACTGCATTAGATTCTGTTCCACGGAGAATCGAAAGCTACATTCAGGCGAGCGATTTACGCCTTTCCTACATATCTTCCTCTCTAATCTGACTTATAATTTTTTTTACCAGCAATATCCATACAAAATGTATACTATTTAAATGAAAGACTAAATTTAAATAGTGAGGATTTTTATAGTGCTTGGAAATAATATCAGCCGTTTATTATTTTGGATCTAAAGGTTAAGAGTTAAAAGGAACCTATTACGAGGAACCAAAATGGTGGACCAGAAACTAAATTTAGTGGGCCAGGAACCATTTACGAAATTAATTAAGAAGATATATTAGTATTTTCACTATGTCATCCTTTTGATGCAGTAGGTAACGTTATCAAATACTAGCTGGGCAACCACCGCGCATTGGTCCTGAGATACTCTTGCTGGGGCAATTTGCACCGTCTCTGGCGCTGGAACCGCCGGGCTGCTAGTGATCAGAAGCATCATCGGCACGGATGGTGCTTGCTGGTCCTGTACACCACCTCCAGCACAGCAGGTCATCTCGCCATCGCCACACTCAGGACCTGGCCTCCAAGCTGCGCAGCGCCGCCACACCTCCTGGCTGCCCATCCCGAGACAGGAGCAGAAGCGGTGCAGGCAGTCCGCAACTGCCCGATCTCCTCCCTGACCCCGAGGATCTTCTTGATGAAACTGGTCACCGATCTCATTCCTGGCGGAGGCGCCGGCGCTAGTTGCCGATATGATTCGATTCATACGGAGGGAGTAATTGACTAAATTACCCTTTTTAAAATAAATCTCTCTTTGCCAAGTAACTGGTGGTTCCTTTGGTTCCTTTCAAACACCTTAACAAACCTTATAAATAGTATGTTATTTTTTTACAATCTAGTAATGTTAGGGGAAATATGGATACACACCTGAACATGCAGGATGAGTTGCTGCACGGCAACTTCCCCTGTCCAAAAATAGTAGGCCGCGGAGGCCGCGCGCAGCCGCACGCCTCCCAACTCCGGCGGCAACCAACCAACCAACGGATGAAAACGTCCTTGACCGAACCCGCCGGCCTCGGCATCGCTCCTTCGCCGCCTTCCCTTTTAGAGCACCAGACTCCATCTTCCTCGCTCGCTCAAACCCCACCACAAGCTAAGGATCTCCACCGTGCCCGCCACTTCCGCGGCTAACTCTCTCTCTGCATCGACCGGGCGCCCAACCCATGGCGTCGTCGACGCGCGTGTACTGTTGGCTCCTCCTTGCGGCGGCGCTGGCGATGGCGTGCGTGGCCCTGGCCGAGTCCTCCGCCGGCGCTGAGGCCGAGGCCCCCGCGCCCGCCTCCTCCGTGTTCGGGTGCAACCCCATCACGGACAAGGCGTGCAAGCCCCAGGTCGTCCCCAAGGTGCTGCCGGGCGGCGGCGCCGACATAGACGGCGACGGCGACGAGGACGAGCTGCCCGGGTTCGACCCCCACCTCACCATCCTCGGCCATGCCCACTGACTTGTCAGTGTTGTGTTGCTGCTGATCGATCGTGTGCGTGCGTTATCGATCTCATCTTGACGTGTTGTTGTTGCGTTTGCGTTGTATTATTATGATCTGTTATTAATTCGGGGGATGTTAATTAATTTGAACAAAGAATTTAGTTGAATTTACAATTATTTTCTCCTTGGCCCCGTATCAAGAAAATAATTTCAAAAGCTTTGAAGATTCCAAAAGGTAACCGTCAAAAAGTGCCTAGAAGCTAAAACAAATAGAGCTACTTTCTATGGAGTAACATGATAGAGTAGAATCCTATATGATTCTAATGGCGCGGGTACAAAGCAGCCGAGAAGAAAATCTTTGTACCAAAACAAGCAAAAATATGATACATTAGCAACAGTTGCCAGTGGGTATGGGACGTACTCCTTTTGACGTTCATACTATAGTATTTCCGATGATTATTGAGAGAATTTATAAATTTTGTATGTCAGATTGAGAATGCTTATTAGCGAAGACCTTACCATAACTTGGCACTAGGGAAGGCTGAGTGGGTGCATGTATGTGGATATCTACGCCTATAATGTAACTCGCAAAAAAAAATGTTTGGAATTCTAAAATCAAGCGAGCATTAAGTTATGAAAACAACGTGTGCCTAATTGTTGGAAACATGCGTTTAAACTCAACAGATTTAAATTTGTGGCAAATTACATGAACCAATTCGACTGCTATGTATTTCAGATCCAATAGCAGACAAATTAAAAGGAAGCGAAACATATTCATGTAAGCGGCACAAAAATCTATCTAACTTACATGATCAATGCTCTGTCTTTGTGTAAATTTGACGCAATGCATGTAGTTGAGGCAGCGCAGAGCATAGACAATCAGCTATGAGCGGTCACGACGGCAAGTGCTCAGATATATCACTCACCTTTCTCCTCGGTGCATGCCAAGGAGAAGCGCCGACGAGATTCAGTAGCCCAGAAAACATAGCACAATCGCCAAATGAAAAGGAGAAATAAGAAATGTGAGGTTTCTCGTGTGTTTCATCATGGTGTCTCCAGAATCTCTTATAGGGGAGGCCGCAAAAACTCTCTATTGGCCAGATCACATACATAAACGCCCCACTAATTGGCAGTAGTAACCATCATATTATCTCGAAATTATGAACCAGATGAAAAAGAGAGAAAGACAAAACGTGGTGTTTCTCGTGTGTTTCATCCTCGATGTCTTCAAGATGTCTTACAGGGGAGACCGCAACTGGCCAGATCCCATACATAAACACCCCACTAATTGATAGCAATAACCATCCAGTTATGTCAAGATTATGACATTGATTGCACACTTATCACATCTAATGACCGTTGTCAAAAGGTTAATACACAGATGGCAAAATGTTACACAAACTTAGCTTGGTTGCCCACTGTGTCCCAAGTCACACGGTCCAACACGCGGAAAAATCAGCATATATGCTCTTACATGTGCGTTGTGTAAACTAGTCCCACTCTCCTGCTGGCTAACATTTATTCCATGGAAAATATTAAGGCTTTAAGCCAACCTTCTAAGAAGTAAGAAGTAAAGAGTACTCCGGCGGCAACCAACCAACCAACGGACGAAAATGTCCTTGACCGAACCCGCCGGCCTCGGCATCGCTCCTTCGCCGCCTTCCCTTTTAGAGCACCAGAGGCGCCTCCTCCATCTTCCTCGCTCGCTGAAACCCCACCACAAGCTAAGGATCTCCACCGTGCCCGCCACCTCCGCGGCTAACTCTCTCTCTGCATCGACCGGGCGCCCAACCCATGGTGTCGTCGACGCGCGTGTACTGTTGGCTCCTCCTCACGGCGGCGCTGGCGATGGCGTGCGTGGCGCTGGCCGAGTCCTCCGCCGGCGCTGAGGCCGAGGCCCCCGCGCCCGCCTCCTCCTCGGTGCAACCCCATCACGGACAAGACGTGCAAGCCCCAGGTCGTCCCCAAGGTGGTGCCGGGCGGCGGCGTCGACATAGACGGCGACGGCGACGAGGACGAGCTGCCCGGGTTCGACCCCCACCTCACCATCCTCGGCCATGCCCACTGACTTGTCAGTGTTGTGTTGCTGCTGATCGATCGTGTGCGTGCGTTATCGATCTCATCTTGACGTGTTGTTGTTGCGTTTGCGTTGTATTATTATGATCTGTTATTAATTCGGGGGATGTTAATTAATTTGAACAAAGAATTTAGTTGAATTTACAATTATTTTCTCCTTGGCCCCGTATCAAGCAAATAATTTCAAAAGCTTTGAAGATTCCAAAAGGTAACCGTCAAAAAGTGCCTAGAAGCTAAAACAAATAGAGCTACTTTCTATGGAGTAACATGATAGAGTAGAATCCTATATGATTCTATGAAATAAAAAAAGATCACGTATGACTACTCTTACTAAGAGACCTACTTCTAAAGCACGTAAGTTTTCTGCCTACTTTTTTAATTGTCCGTCGTACGTAAGTGGGCCCCACCTGTAAGTGAGTGCGAGGTATCTGATTGCGCGCCCGCATCCCCTTTTTTCATCGCCTGAAACACCGACGGGTTGTGCCAACAGACGACCGGTGGTGCTGCGTTGTCGCCTTCCCCTCCGTCTCCCTCCCAGCCCTCATGGACAAACACCTAGAAGATGCGGCGCGATGAGTCCCCGGAGGCCACGCTCGCGCACGCCGGTCGTTGGGGGCAGCTGCGTCCGAATTGGGGAGACGAGGGAGGAGCTTCGCGGTGGACTCCCACCTCCAGATCGGCGAGACACGTGAAGAGCAGATGCTCTTTGCGAGTCCCCGACATGTATTGACGAGGTTGACGAACATGCCTGCACCATGGGACGTGTTGCTGAAGGCTCCCTGGCTAGAGCGGTGAATGCCATCGAGTCTGGTGCTTGCTAAAGGACCCGATAGAGTTTGCCACCACCACAATCAACCTTGCAGCCACCAAATTGAGTACCTAAGTTGGCCAAATCCAACCACAGCCCGTTGAATTGAGCTTGCAACCGAGGAAGACGGGGAACAGGGTGGCGACTGGTGAGAAGCAGCAGCAACGTGTGTTGGAAAATAGACCCACAAGGATTTCCGGCGACGAACGCTGCAGCGACAAGCTCGCCTATATCTTGACCTTTATTCACTGGGTTTGGCACCCAAATACAGAGGAGCACAGGGACTACATATAGGCCACGGACAACATGCCTGGAGCTAACCTCCACGTCCGGCCTTCATGCCATGATCCGCACGTCATGCTCAGTGACGTCCGAGAGCCTCTCGCTCCTCCGGACATCACGGCTTCTACCGTGCAAACCGGCAACCACGCACACCTCTCCTTCTAGCACTCACACACAATTACAAATGGAGACACACTCCAACACACACCTCGGCAGCCCTGGCGGTCCTCCACGGCGACCTGCCGGCCGGCTACCAAGCCTATTGGAGACTACATCTCTCTTTTTCCCATCACACTTTCTACATAGGAGCCATTAACCTCCTTTTATAGGGATCTAGGTTGGTTTGTTACAGTAACCGACCAAGCTACAGTAACCGCCTTACATATGACAGCTCATTGTCTGCTGTCCTGAGTTGGCTGCAGCTAGAGATCAACACCAACTTGATCTTTACCACTATATGCAGCTCCTTTGACACATTACTAACTCTAAATGACAATATTATCTCCAACAACGTGGCCCAAGGCGCGTGAGCAGTGATGGAGGGGCCAATCCGTGAAAGGGCACAACGCGAGAAGGGGCAACGGCGGAAGGGCAGCGGCGTGAAGGCGGAGGGGAGCAAAGGGCGTCGCTGCAGACGCGAACGGCGTTACGGCGGTGCCGTGGTGGCCGGTGGGCGGAGGAGCCTGCAACCTGCTCCATGGACCGTGGCCAGGCTGCAGGGATAACCGGAATAAGGACAATGGCCGTTTTGCACGATAGTCCTTATAATATTTGGATAGCAATTTTACGTAAAAACAATCTTTTTACAGACTTATTGTTATCTTAAATAAAAGATAACTTAACACTATTATTAAAAATTAATTGCAAACTCTATATAACACTAAATACACTAATGCCACGATGTTTGAGTGGTTTCTCGTAGTCGTTGAATTTGGCTCCATGTCCCATTATAAAACAATGGTGTATCCCACAAAAGCATTTGTATAATAATAAAGTGTTGTAAATACAAAATCACTTACTTTAAAGTAGGAAAAGTAATTGTCGGTGCCTGATTTAGTCACACCGGCACTAACTAGTGATAGCGTTGCTGACTACTCGCTCCGATGTCGGACTTTGTGGATTGAACTCGGGACGCAAGGATTTATCCTGGTTCCGGCCGCTTGGCCGTACGTCCAGCAGGGCGGGAGAGGGAGGCTAACTCCCAGGTCCCTGAGTCGGGTGTTGAGAATGCGATGTTCTTCTGTGGTGTGTATGTGTTGTGTTCGGTCTGAAGAGCCTGCCTGTGTTACATGGGCTTCCTCTCCTTTTATAGACTAAAGGTGAGGAAAACCGTACAAATAAGATCGTGGTGCTGACGACATGGGATGCACTGTGCTGCCCATGCTATGCACTATATGAGCGGGAATCGCGGCTTCTAACTTTTGCTGACGGTATGGATGCCACCATCGTTGACTCTTTGGTAGCCGGCCGTTGCTTCGAGGTTTGCTGCTCGAGGGTGGGAGCGATGTCGTGTCCTTTTCGCCATTCTTCGGAAGTCCTTCCTCGAGGCTTTGCGTCGTGCTTCGGGAGGAGACCGGTCGTGGGGTTGTTGGCACCGTGGTACGGCCTGACACCGGCCCTGTTCGCACAGGGCTTGGTCCAGGGCCTGTAACATCCGTAAAATTTACCCAAATTAAATCACGCGCTAAAATTTTTTTTTCAAAATCTTTTGTTCGTTGAGCTCCTGATCTTTTCAAATCTTTTTCTCTCGGAATCTTTCTCTGTCAAATATCCTAAAAATCTTTCCCGGCTTTTCCGTCATTCCGAATATCGCGCTATTTTTCTAGCCGACCGCTGTGCGTGCCCAGCTGTCCCCCGATCGGCGCCGCGAATCTCTCTCTTTCTCCCTTCTCTTTTTTTTCCTCTCCTTTTCCTTTTCCCTAATCTTTTCTCTTTCTTCCTCCTTCCTCCTTCTTCCTCCCTGCTCCACACCAAGCACAGCAGCAGCAGCCAGCGCCTCCACCAGCGCCACCTCCCGAGCACCACCTCCACCAGCTCCTCCCTCCCCCGCTACGCGCCACCACCCCTCTGCCACTCCGTCACTTCGCCGGAGCAGTGCCTCGGCTGCCGCGCCCGCTCGCCGCCACCAGCAAACGCCAAGCCGCCATTAATGGCCTGCTCACTGTGCTCACCGGCCGGCCACCCGCCACCGCGCCTCCCCGGCCTATAAATAGGCCCCTAGAGCAGCTCTCCACCACCAGCATCGTCGCCCAGGTCTCCTCCTTCCTCCCCTGGACGCGCAGCACTGCCACCATTGCAGCCACCACCAAGCTCCGCCGCCGTCGTCAATTCCCCTCCTCCAGGCCACCTCGGTGCAATTCCTTCGACTGTGAGCATCCACATGACGTCCTCCACCGTCCCCAACCCGCGTCCCCCTCAATTTTGGCTCGAGCCGAGCCCCCCATGAGCAGCAGCGCCGCTGCCCATGGCCGGCCATGGCCCCCTCCCTTCCCCACAACAATCCCCGAAGAAACCTACCAAAATGGAACCCCCTCGTCGTCCTCTCTCTTTTCCCCTCCCTCCCGGGCTCTCTCCCTGCCTCTAGGGCCGGCGCCCCACCCCCCTGGCCGGCGCCCCCCTCCTGCTCTGGATCGAACCAGAGGAGGAAGAAGAAGGGCGATTTTACCCAAAAACCCCTCCCTTCTCTCTTTTCTATAAAGAGCCCTTCCACCTTTAGGCCAATTTCCAAAGAAAACCCTGATTCCTTTTGATCCATTGCAAATGAGTCCATATACATATAACCCCCTACCCTTTTCCATATATTATAGATAGACCCCACCATATTCTAAATAATCTCAAATAAACCCCTTGTCCTATTTTAATAATCACAAATAGGTCCTTGACCCAGTAATTAGCTCATAATAAAAACCCAATATCTCGCCCGTCACAATTTCGATTCCATCAATTCTTTTTCCTAAATTCCAATTAGATAATATTCTATTATTTTCAATGTCCCTTACCTTTTAGAGTAAACCTAGACACATCTCCAAAATTCAAATAATCCTTTTCCCATCCAAATAATAATTCCCAATTAAATTCCAAAGCCCCGGATTTAATCCCTAAACCCGATCGGCTTATCATTTCATGTGCCGAAAATCCTCCAAAAATCCCCGTATTGCACCATACACTATCTTATAATATTTCCGAAGCGTTCAACCCAAAGTTCTTCGAAAATAATCTCTACTTCTACTTTCCCCTGATTTTCTCTCTCCCGAGCTCAACGGTAAAAACCTTATTTCCTTTTCTTATGGCGTTTATATGTATGCTTGCTTGGTGTGTGCCGTAGATCACGTTGTGCCAGACGAAGGACCCATAGAGGAGTTTGGAGGCGAGTACCGCGAGCCGGAGCCCGAAGATCCGTACCGCGAGCAGGAGCTCCCTGAAGGCTTTGACGACGGCAAGTCCAATCCCATCCTTCAATGCATATTGAACCTATTTTTATAAACACAACCTATCGGCCTAATTTATAAACTGCATATGATTTTATTGCAAGACATGGTTGGATAGCCACCCCTTGATTTCTATGATTATTCCTTGATTGACATAGATTAAACTCTAAATATGACTTGCTCTGTTTGGACGATAATCATTGCTAGAAAGAATGCTTAGGTCTTGGTTACCATATACTCAATCATGACATCAATGTGTTTATTCATAAAGAAAACGCGTGCGTGGTTTCAAAAGGGATAATGATGGTTATGAGAATTAAGAAAGAAAGTTAAACCTGGATGAGATGGATGGGTATTTCAGTGTGGAATGCCAAGGTGTTGAGAGCTCGTACCTTTGTGGTTGAGCTAAATGGAAGATGTCCATCTTGTCACAATTAAGGACCGAGTTGATGTGCCATCTTGCCTAACCCATTTTTATCGTACAACCACTCGACCGTTTATGTGGCAACGGCTTAGCATAAATCCCACTAGTTGGTTCGCTGGCCACTAGGAGAGCTGAGAGCAACGGGTGATCATGGAGACGGGATTCGATCTGTGTGACTTATGCCCTGGTTAGACCTCCCCGTGGTAGGTCTTAACCCCTGATGGAGCCCGTAGTGGCTAGTCGGTCTTAACTAAGGTGGGTAATGGCTTTGATGGATCCACGCTGACACTAAGGTGATCGTGTTGCGGTACCCTACTTGTGGGTAAAGTGTACACCTCTGCAGAGTTTAAAAACTATTCGAATAGCCGTGACCCACGGTATTGGGCGAGTTACGGCTTGGACACACAACTAGCATTGGGAATGGGATAATGGTGTGAGTTGTTTTGGGAAGTGTCCGGCAGGTGTGCCGTGAGCTACTGTGGATGTGGAGTCCGGTAGCTATTAAAACTTGGATCCTGTGTGGATCAACCCCACTCTATTAAATGGCTACCAAAGAAATGTTTTGCGAAAACCCTTTTTCAACAATGAACCCTTGCATGTGTGAAAACATAGCTTTGTTGCAAATAAACCCTAGCCTTATCCTTGATATATCTTGTGCATATTATGTGATTATCCCCCTCCGTGGGTGTGGTTGGACTTGTTGAGTACGTATGTACTCACCCTTGCTGTTGCTTTCTTACTGGGCCGTCTTGGGCCGTTCTTTGGGGTACCCCTTAGTTTGGTACCCGACAGTAAGTTAATTCAAGTGTTACGGTAAAATAGCAAGGGATGATGAGATTATGAGGTAAAAAGTATTATTTTTTAAACAAAAACATCACATTTGTGCCGCATGATCAGTGACAACAGAAATACGAGTATTGGGAACGGCAAAGAGTTGACTCTCAGTTCACACTCAACACCAAAAGCATGTTCCAAATGCTTCACCACCACTAACATTACACTATTGCGGCAATAACCTAAGATGGCCTTTACCCGTAACAACATATACATGTAGCCCTTTACTCGTAGCATCGCACGGCCCCGAGGAGAACTTTTTCTTCCTGTGAAAGTTATGATCAAACTAAAAACATCAGCCTGAATTTGGGGTTTTTAAAAAACATGGAGACAAGATATAGAAAGTAAAATGTCAATTAAACCAGCCTTCATTTATGATCAAACTGAATTTGTGATCAAACTAAAAGCATCAGCCTTCATTTATCCCTCGTCAATTAAACCAGAAGATAGAAGACACAACAAACGTCAAATAAAACAGGAGACAAGAATTCTCTTCTTTCATGGCGTTAACTCTTCTGCTCTTCTACCCTCATGACTACCCCTAGAATATCGGTCTTCATACCGTTCTGATCTTGATTGATTCACCATCCCTAGAACTCCAATGAGTGTTTGCATTTTTCTGAAAGCATAATAGAAGCATCAGAATAGGATGGTAGCATGGTTACTCTATATATAGTTACAGATAAAAATTATTGATAGGATGTAAAGCCATAAATAAATGGGCAAATATTTCCAACAAGTAAATGTAGAAATATAGGGATTGCCTAATGTCATATTGGCATGATTAGAACCCTATGCATGTGTGTAGTACAAATAGTGCAATTTGCTATAAAAAGGGCCTAGCACATCTTGAAACAAGGAAACATGAGTGAACTTGCCAGAAGCATTGTTCAAAACTAATGTGATACTCATTTTATAGCAAGTAATGAATCTGAAAAGAATGTTTTGTACCAATCTGTCACTGCATGTAAAATAGTGGCTTATTTATTTACTGGTGAATAATCCTACAATAATGCATTGAGGGCAGCTATCGCCCTACCTGTTCATCATTGGAAATTTTGCATGATGCTCCACGATTACACTCGCCTTTCTAGAAAGCATAGCACATGCCACGGCTCTTTGGTACATCATGGTGCTTGTCATGCTCCCATCGTGCACCGCTAGAATTCAATAGTTGAAATAACAAATTTCAGAAACACTGAAAAATGACAAATTTCATTCCAAATATGTACCCCTGTGCATAGAAAAGAACATAAGCAGTGAATGAAAAGATTTTAAACCAATAGTAACACCAAAATGACACATATCACGTATATAGGAAACATGGACTAAGGATTAGTCAATTTAGTTAAAAAAATTAAACCATCCTTTTGAGCAGTAGAAAGACATCTTCCCTATGAATATGACCCATCATATATTTAACAATATGAATGAATATGCATTTCTACAAAGAATGGCAAAACCGCTACGAACCTTAAAGCCCCAAACACATAATAGCACCAAGATCTAAAAGACAGTATAGAAAAATGATTTAGATACAGCCCATTTAATCAAGTACTAACTCTAAAACAGGTATATGAAATCACCATTATTCAATAATCCATCTGGAACCATCGGAACCTGAAAATTGCAGATTCAGATTTAGATGTGTGATTTTGCCACACGATTTTGACTTTTTTTTATTTCCACACACAGATAGTTCCAGCATTAGTAGTCATAATTAAGCAAGCATGCATTTACACATCTAACACATAGCCTCTTGCACTGCCATATAATTAACACAACAAAGTTTGCCCAATTATAGATGCTGCAGTGCAGGGACACAATTTAGTAACTAACAATAATCTCATAGTGGAACTATTTCTCCATTTAATTTATTATAAAGGAAAGGCCAACCTGCAGGAACAAAAATACTTGCACAGGGCCGGCGCAGCATGCCTGCAAACACCATGGCCGGCGCAGTACGCCTACAAACAAAACAAAGAATCGTGGATCAGGCAAAGCAATTCAATTTATTTCAAGAAGAAAAGGAATCCTTGAAGATGACGTTGCAGAGAATGGTACCAAAAGAGCTCATCAGCACAAGCAGGTGAAACCTTGTGTAGGGCTCCTGGCCGGCCACCACGTGATGGCTCCAGCGTCGGGAACAGCCCCTGCCGGCGATGAGGTGCCAGCCACCTTGGCTACGACTCCGAGCCGCACCCCCGCGTCGAATCTCCAATGGGGCAGGCGCCTGGTGGCGGAGGCAGGTGGAGAGGAAGAATGAGAGATGAGAGGGCGGCGTCGGAGGGAGAGATCAGAAAAGCAGATCTCGCTCCAGCGGCAAGTTGGGGCGTTGCATCCCCCATCTTATGCCCACCCACCGTGCCATCGCCGAGGAGGTCATGGAGGTCCCAGATCCGCTCGAGGACCGCCTCCGTCGTGTCCCACCGTATCGCCATGGTTGGCGCTGTAAACACTAAAAGACAACTGTGCAATTCTTTTTCACAAACAGTGGAGTTTAAACTGCCTGCTAAGCAAAGATAATGATTTAAAAAAAGGAGGAAATAGTCCACAAGCAATGAGTTTTTGCAAATGGACGACAAAAAAAGGCATGAGGCCTCAATATAAATGATCTCAACTAATTTGTATTTGTATATGAAAGAATGCACAGATGACATTGGCAAATAAACATTGGCTTTTTAGAGGAACATATAGTTTTACCTGTTCAAACAAACTGCAAGATAAATTGCTCATTCGATGGCTTTTCAGAGGAACATATAACCTGTTCAAACAAACTGTAAGATACAGAGGATGAGATTATGATTAATCATATAGCAACCCATAGTAGTGCAGAGAGGGAGGGGGGGATTGAAAACTATTAACTTAAACGGAAAAGGAACTTAGCAACTCTATTAGAAATCAGCTTCCTAGTGTTGCATTGGTTTTGGACAATTCCGCATAAATTGGATCGAGACAAGTGCAAACAGTTCGGTTGCAAAAATTAGGGGCCAACTAATGTAGAAAATGGTTAGTTTTTTGCATGTTCACAGCTCAGTTTCCTAGTATTTCAGCATACTCATAATTTGAGAACCAATGATGTGCCATAATTATATCCCAAAAGCATAGTACCTTCAAATTTTTATCTCATGATGTCAAAGACAAGATCTTTTGGTGTTGAAAAAAATCAAAATATATTAAGAATGTTCTAGCAATACATGAAATGTGTCAAAAGAGTCAGTAATGATAAGAAAAAAAAGTGAAATTGACAGTGTATAGTATATTGCAAGGAGGAACAATGTGTACATACTCATCAAACTCTAAAATTGAGGAAATGCCTACCTTCTCACTCTATGTGCAAATGCCATGAGAAACATGTGCATTTGAGATAAGGTTGAGAAAATCTGAGTGTTACAAAACACTAAGTGGAAAAGTATTGATTCTGGAGCTCTAGTGCACGTGCACCAGCAAGGAACGAGTGATCCTGTGCTATGGCTGAAACTTACTAATTCAAATACAGAACCTTAACAGTTCAATACAGAACGAAGGATGCTCTGAGGTCACAACCATATTTAGGCTACCAAAAAAGTTCAATACACTCAGATGTCATCATTTAACAAAAGGCAAAAGCATTTAACTTGTACCATGCCGATCATACATCCAGATCACAATCACTAAAAAGAAATCAGCACATGCCCTCCCTTCTTTCTAAGAAACCACCACACAATCATCAATAGCACGACGGATCTAGAATAAAAGGAAAGAGGCATCTTCTCTGCCTTTTTCTAGATGAGTGCACAACACTTTGAAATCCTGCTAAACCAACCCACGGACCTCGCTGCAGGCAAAGGAAAGACATAGTTGTAGTAACTCAATATGAATCGCATGAAATCCAGTGGAGAAAACATGTTAGAAAGGGCAAGTAACACGAACAAACAGAACTCACATATCTGCACGTGTGTCCAGCTTCAGAAAGCGAACTGTATCAATAGCCGCTCCTAGATCTTGCCCACCGTTGCCATGGCCAGCTACGCTCCTGCACAAGAGCAAAAAGAATGGCATATCAGATCAACGCGCAACAACTCCGAAGCTGTAGAAAGAAGGGAAGCACAGAAAACGGACCAAGCTTAGAGATCTACAAGCGTGAGGCTTGGAGAAGTGAACACAGAGGAAAAAGATCGAGGAGCAGATGCACAGGTCGGTCGCCGTTGGCTGACGCACGCCCCTCACCATGTTGATGCTCTATCCGCAGCCAAAGCTCCTCTGGTCCGCCGTCACCGACCATGGCTGCAGGCTGCTGCAGAGGCCGAAGAGATTTGCATGATCTGCACGGCGATCCACAGGTTGCTCCGTGTCGCTGTGGACCTGTGGTGGCGGCGAGCGCTGGCGACCAGGGAGTGCCGGCGGCATGAAGAGGGAGGGAGGACAAGGGCGCGTCCCGGGGCAGGTGTGCGGCGGCGTGGAGCAGGGGGTGATGCCTCGGTGCGGGGGTACCGATGTGTGGCTTCTGCTCCTGGTCCGACTCCAGCATGAGGGCACGGCGGCGGAGCAGCAAGCAGAGGAGGTGTCACGGTGGCGCGGAGGGGAGACGGTTATAGAATAGTGGTTATAGAATAGTTATTCTGTGGTCGGCCATATAGTAATAGTTATATTATGGTTGTGCTGATTTACATGCAAATATATTATTATGGTCTTGCTGATTTACATGCATGTGGTTTGACACATTTATACTACCTACAGACCTACTTAGGTAGTACTGATAAAAAAATAGGCAATTGTAAGTTTAATTTTTGAAATGGATTGAACACGACAAGAACATGACTCTGAGCAATATGCAGGTGATTACGAAAGTCCAGTATGTGTGCCATTCATTCGTCTTTATTTATTCTTTAACTGTGAACAAACGCATTCAAGTTGTACATCTAACAAGTTATTTTACTAATTGGTACCATGAAGAATTGCAGATCATATAACTGGCATCTTGTTCCTGGTTTGATCATGACTGTACCAAGGACTATAGTGCAAACGGTACTTTCTTAATGTAGCAAGGTTTAACTGAAAAAGTGCCTAACAAACAGGCGCTTGTTTTAATCAAAGAATGGTCCCTAGGAGTTAATGGTTTGTTTAAACATCTGACAAGAATATGATATGTCCACATATACGACAAGCTTGTGGCGGCTGTACATGTGTCAGAGACCCTAAGAGTTATTCGGTAATCACCTACATATACTACTAATTAATTCTTCGTTACTTTGTTTCACGTGCATGTCACAAATAAAATATGGTTTCCAGGATATTTCTCTGTACTCATCGTTAACAAATTGAGCAACATGGTACTGACTGCTGAGCATATCGATGAACGCTGTACTAAAAGATGACTCAGCAGCCGAGACAAGTTACAGAACTAGTAGAGAAGTGGGATAGCTGATTTTGTACTTGCAAGATCACGGCACCAAGACACCAATTATAGGTAGAAAGAAATGCTTGTTTGTTTCTTTAGATACATACTACATACTAGATACTAGAATGTAATATTTTTTTTTTCAAATAACGCAGTAAAGACTTAGACGCTCCTATACACGCGCATACACGCACGCAAAAAAAAAACTCGACATGCAAGGGCGGCAAACCGCCCCGGGCATTACTCGTAAGAAGAAGGCCTTCTCACACAGGCCAAGAATAACCTCGACCCCGTCCTGACACTGGAGGCTTAGCCCGTGAGACTATGTACCTGGGCCATACATGGTCCGGCCGCCATCTAAACCAATGTTTTGGTACATGGGACCGACCAGGGGACTTTTTTAACCCTCAAACTGAAATTCGCCCCACCTAGGGTTCGAACTCAGGACCTGAGGGGTGCCGCCAGAGTGACTTGACCAGCTGGTCTAAGCACACAGGCACACTTGCCTCACAAATATACTCACGCAACCATATTCCTATAAGCACCTTCCAAAGACTGAACTGATGAATCCTTGAAATTGACGAAACCACCACATATGCCTCACTGTCGACGGGCATGTCGCCTACCTCTAAAAGAATAAAGTCGGTTAAACCCTAGAATAAATCCAGAAAAATGCGAGCACCAGTGCTGAGTCAAAGACTCAAACCTTGTTGGGATGGTTTCACCACAAGATACCTTGCCAGCTGAGCTACAGTTCATCAATTTGCCTGTTTCACGTATGGTTATCTCTAGAGAAATTGTGTGTTTAATAAAAAGGTAAACATTTAATAGACAATGGCTCCATGTAATTTGTAGTATAAGAAATTCTTAAAAAAACTAATTTAGTAGAGAATTGCTAGAAGTTATCTGTAGTAAATTATAGAAAATTGATAATGGTAAGAATACTTCCAGAAAAATTGAAATGGTACGGATATGTAACTCCTCATGTTTTGCAAGAAGACCAATAGCAGCATATGATAAGTTTAATGGCATTATTGGATTAAAAAGAAGATTAATTGAGAAAGGTCAACAATTGAGGGAAATTTGACCAATAGTCAATTATTTGGCCAAAATTAAAATTTATTGAGAACGGGTAGGAGAATTGTGAGTTTATGGCAAATGATACTAGTGAGGTTGACGCCTGATGTGCCTCTATACAGATATGTTAAGTTTAAATAATGATAAAATACAAATTTGTTCTCTTATTGTACTAAATTGAATTTTAAATTTAGACAATTTTTTATCTTAGTGGTCAATATATACCTATTTCTTACAAATTCGTTGACTTTTAGGTGCTATTAGAAAAATTAGCTGAGAGATTAACGTTTTATCTTATGTTTTGATAGAGGAAAAAAATAAATTCGTAATGAATCAATAATTTGATCTTATGTTTTGAATTTGTCCCACATAAGTAGTGTGTGGGCCCCATCTAAAGTTACGCGGGTCCCACCTAAAAAAGAGTGTGGATCCCACCTAAAACTATATGTGGGTCATACCTAAACTATATGTGGGTTCCATGTGGGCCACAATTCATGAGGAGCCTCCAAAATTTGGCCTTTTAGTATATGTACTTAAATTCACTCAAGTGTTGGATCTAATTCAGTGCATCAGTATCAAGTTACTGTATACAAATAGAGAGAGATGAAGTTACTGTATACAAACTGAAAACAGTATCAAGTTTTTATGGATTTCAGATTTTGGGGGAAATTTTCAGTCAAGTTCAGGGTTTGGATTGTGTGAAAACTATCGATATTTCGGCCGAGATGATTTTGGATAGGTTATACGCTTATGATTCATCTACAAATTTTGTATTGACTTTAAGTGAAGTTGAAGTGTCAAATTTGGAGCAAATTCGGATCCAAATTTTCGGGTTCAGAGCCAAGCTGTGTTGTGGCCGATTTTTTAGGGTTTAATATCAAGCAAACGGATGAGCAAATCACCCAAGTGTCCATCTAGGAGTTATAGCGGTTGGATATCTCTACAGCTTTGGTTAGCGGAGTTGGTTAAGTTGGAATTGAAATTTTGGACATGTTTCAAGTTGAATTCACTGGTTGAAGCAAGAAAGGAGAGGGGCATGCATGCAGAGCAGAATCGGTGGTGCTGCCTGCTTGCCTAGCGCCGGCGAAGGCGGTAACCACGGTGCCACACGCCATCGTCGCGGGGAGGCAACACCAGCGAACCATGAAAGAGGTAGCAACATCTATGGCGGTAAGTTGTCGATCAATGGGAGAGAAATAAATAGATGGATTACATTGGACACTAATTGAAAGTAGAGGCGGTCACAAGTGGTTTAGGAAATAATTTGGAATTCAAGACAGATATTCGAGCTGAACAAAACCTAATCATTTTTTTTAAAAAAATTGTTTCTAAATTCATTTTTCATCTAAAGTATTATGCAGGCAGCATAAATATCCCACGAATTTATTTGAAATTTGAAAAAAATATTATTTTCTACCTAAATTGAAAAAACATAATTAAAGGTTGACATATTTTAAACAAATTATCAAATTATTTATTTTATTTAGTGTTTTCTATTCACAACTCAATACAGAAATATTAGGGTGTGACAAGTATTTGTTTCCTGTTTTCATGATTCACTCATTTTTTAGTCACTTGCTATTCAGATATTTTGACTGCTAAAAAGACCAGCTTTGCTTCTTATTTCAGCAACAGGTCCAAGCAGCTAGCTGAAAAGAAGTAGATATCGTTCTGCAAGTTAAGAGAAGAAAGCAGATTTAACATGTATAGGAGTGTTGATTCGAAGGCCAAGCAAGTATAAAGTTGTTTTCGATATAAGAAAACTTGTCTGGAATTATATGTTACAATTGTGTTTTTGGGTCTTATTTCGTACCAGGTCTAAATTATCCTACAACATTCTTTTAGCTACTTGAACTAATTTAGTATATGCACTATTAGTCTCTTGGAACCTACAACACGTTCGGATTATTCAGGATAACTTTTTTATATATTTTGTCTTGATTGTTTTGGAGTTTTGTTGTATTTTTTCATTATATTTCAACCGTCCATTATTATTAGCAGTAACACCGGCAAATCTAAATCTATCTATAAAAAAACAAGTAGAATTGAAAACAATTCTTACCTAGATTAGGCCCACCGGACCCGTTTGTAAGGGTCAACAAAGGTGGTAACTGGGTCAAACCCATCAAAACTGATATTTAGAAAATGTTTCTGTCAAAAATATAATTATTTACTCGCCTGCAATCATCCTTACTTGGTTTTGTGCCCGCGCCTGCACGAGCGCGACCCGCCTCTCTGTCCCCGTGATGATTTCCGGCCGAGCTCCCGCTCTCCCGTTCCCCCTCCCGTGGCGCACACTCGTGTTCTGCCTCTCGCTCCCCCACCCGCCGGCGTTGACCCCAATAATGATCCAACTCAGCCGCAGGATGAGCCCGGCGCGTCCTCCCGGCCATCCTGATCTCCCTGGCGGCGTGAGGCGGCCACATGATGGTGTCAATTGTCCGACAACCAGCGGACTGCGAGGCTCATCGTCGAATCCGGTGCCAATTGATTGATTTGGGGCATCTTAACTTGATTTTTTTATGAAACCTTAACTTGAGTTTTATCGGCGTGCAGCAACGAGGCCATCCGTTATCGGAACATGTGCATGTAGCTGATCTAATCAATTTAGGGGCCTCAAGCTCAATTTATTTACGGTGGCTTACTATACCTCGACCATCATGGGCGCCGAAGCATTCGAGGATGGATGGCGATGAAAGGAGGAAAGAAGATGCTAATCTAGAGACTATAGAGCAGAGGACCTAAACAGAAATCAATGTCCTCCTACACGGCTTGAGCAAATTGCGTTTTAACCAATGTCCGACGCTAATGCTCTATGACACCTTATAATAGGTCGTAAAAACACAACAATTATAACGGTAATATTAAATCAAACTATATATATCCATTTATTTGAAGTATATAAAAAATCAACATCTAACATAAATATAAGTGCCAGCACCACCATTTTTCCTCCGATGCTATACTCATTGTATCACGTGCGTATCGCACGTGCAACTTTGCTAGTGAGACTAAAGGAAACAGGGATTTGACCCGGCACCACGCATAGATCGGGTGTTGGATGGGTCCATCTAATCCGCCTGTGTGTTTACCCCATGTGTATTTTGCAACTTGATTGCCAAACGAGGGCTTACCGTCAAACCTCAAGGGCACCAGCATCGGAATGGTGAGGTATTGCGGCCAAGGCAATGCCAACTGACGAGTGTCACGATTTTCCCAAAATAAAACTTTGACGGCACTGCAAGTAGTATGTGGTGCCAAAGAGGTTACATAACATAGAAAAAGACCATTATGATGTTTGCCATGTGTTGTTCTCAGAGCTCGTTTGTGTTGTGGTGGACCAGGGAACGAGAGAAGCATATTTGGGACGAGGTCGGAGATCCGCATTCCGGGCCTCTGCCTCCTCCTGTTGTTCATGGTTTTATATCAAGAAGAGATATGCGCAGAGGCTATTATAGACCTTAATTGACTGGCCTAAAACATCAAGATGAGCGCAAAGTTTTTGTCGGTTTAATTTTGTCATGGGCCCTACCAAATTGGATGAATTTCATCAAAATTCGGCCGGTGTGGAGGTGTGGTCGTGTGCCCCCTCCCTCCCTCACTTGTGTACACCCAGCGAGAGGAGGGTTAAGATATAAAAATAAGTAACTCGCAAATTAAGCATTCAAAATCAAATTATGATTGCACTATTATATTTGTTATAATGAGATCTCAATTCAAAAGTATACTTTACTGTTCATTCGATCACGTTTAGACTATATTTTTTGGAACATTCTTTTTATACAAGAGGAACAATTCATTTCAACGTCAAACAAGTCATTTCAATTCATTGAACAAAACAGGAACGAAACGCCATAGGAGTGGAACAAAATGAGATTCTTTCAATTGTTCGCATAGTAACTATGAGATGTTTTATGGTATTCCATTATATTCCTTACGAAAAAGTCCATTTTTGGCTATCCAACTCTTGCCTCAGTTTGATTTTGGCAATCAAACTCCAAAACCGGGTATCTTTGGCCATCCAACTATCAAAACCATTCAAGTTTGGCCATCGGGTTGTTTTGACGAGTGAGTTTAACTTTTTTCATTTACAATTTAGTCCTTAGATCTTCAAATGATTATTATTTTTTGCGCGTACCTCCGATTTAGGTGATTCTTATGGTCACGGGTTTCTAACGGTGAACACTATATTCTAAAGTGATCTTTATATTATTTTATCACTATTTTTTATATTATTTTTTTATCGTTGTGTAGAAACAACAATATAAGAAAAGTAAAACAAACAATTATAAAATAATATAATCAACATTTTAACAGATAAAGTTCACCGTTACGAATACATAGCCACTAGAATCACTTAAATCATAGATAGGAGAAAAAAATAATAATCATTTTAAGATCCAATGATTAAAAAGGACTAATTTAGTGCTCTTTAGTCCTTGGATGTTAAAATGATTACTATTTTTTTTCTTGCATCTCCGATTTAAGTGATTCTAGTGGTCATGTGTTCTTAACGATGAGCTTTACGTTTTAAAATATTAGTTATATTATGTAGCGATCTCACCCGAGAAATGGGCCCACTTAAGTATATTCCACCTTCCATTGGTGCTAATATACAAAAATGTTCCCAAGTGCGGATTCGACCGTCGAGTCAAGCTCGACCAACGGCTACTGAAGATCGTCCGTCCATACGCTCACTCGAAGGTGAGTTCCAAAGATCACATCATTCCACAATTCAAATTACAACAAGTCTTAGAGTTATTACAACCAAATTGAAATGATAAATAAATAGTTTGAGTTCATGCAGCGGAAAGTAAACGAGATACTAGCGACGATCCATAGTATCGTCACGATGAAGTCAGCCGTGACGCTACTCCTCACGATCCTCGGGAGAGGTCGGCTCCCACTCGATGCTGTAACCAGGAGGAAGCTGGGAGGCCCAAGCCATAGAGGCAGCTACCTCCTGAGGGGATGGTCCTGAAAATTTAGCCACAAGCAAGGCTGAGTATACTAGTTATACTCAACAAGACTTAACCGACTGGTGATCACTACATCACCGACTCCTACGATGAGAGGCTGTTTGGCTAGTGGGGTTCTTTTGCCAAAAGCGACTAAGCTGTTTTCTACTTTCTTTATCTTGATTTTAACTTCTTTAGTCTATCCATTCTAGGTGAGCCTAGCCTAACAATCAAGTTTTGCAATACAATTATTTCATACAAAGATTTCATCCTTCCAAGTTTCACTTCATAATATGTCATACATCGGTCAAGCAGTCTCATTAACCGCGAGAAGCGGACAGTTCGAACCGAATTTACTACCTGGCCAGGGAAAACCCAAACATACGGAATGGTTGGAAATGCCAACACACCCCAATCCTTTCTCCTCTCTCTGCGAGTGGCTCCCGAGTCCCACTGCCTCAGGGTAAAGGTTCACCACTACTGGGACTCACGCAACTACCCTCATGTGCCCATGGGATAACGTTTCCAAGACAGAGAGCTGTCGGACCTGCTCGCATCAATCGGATACCGGGACTTACCGGTCCCATAAACCGTGCATATGTGTGGTACGTTCAAACGCTTGACACAAAAGTACCACATGTTTCCACTTAAAACATCGATAGACGGGTATCTACAATCATCCGTCCATCATCTCTAGTGTTTCTGATATGAGTAGTCATACAACTCCTATATCTCGCGAGTGTCGGAAAACACTCGACTTCTATCGTTCTTAAGCATAGCAACTATCGAACCTAACATACTAGTGTTCAATCAAAGGAACCTATGATCATGCACTCTAGGGTTTCATTCAACTCCTTGAAACTTAAATGCACAAACATATAATCAAATAATTTGCGTAAGTAAAGTTAGGTTATGCTCCGGGGCTTGCCTTCCGGCTCGAAGCGGTACTCCTGCTCGGGGCTCGGATCCACGTGCACCACGTTCACCTCGGACTCCTGGGCGATCTCCTCGGCAGCGGGGACTAGCTCGTAGACTCCATCGGCGAGACCCGAATCTATACGGAATGCATGAAATGCTTAAGTATCGAGATTTAAACAATTAGGGTTTATTTAAATCTTGGTTAATGAATTGGAAAGGATAAACATTAATTATAAGTGAATATATCCTTTTTCATTTGAACCTTTACTTTGATTTTAAAGTTTTAGGTTTTTCTCTTTTCTTTTCTTTTTCTTCTCTTTTCCTTTCTTTTTCTTCTCTTTTCTTTTCTTTTCTTTTCCCTTATTCAAGTCCCTTTTCGATTATTCAAAAGGTGAACTTAGGAAATTTATGTTCATGTACCATTTGGCCAGAGGCTTGCTCATGCCAAGGCAGGAGCTTAGCCCAAAGTTTGGCTCAAGATAATTTTTCTATAATTTATAAAAATTATTCTTATCTTTTTGCCTAAAAACAACTAAAATCCTACAAAAGTAATTACAAGGTTTTTGTTCACACCACTTGGCACAGTGACTTAGGGTACCAAGAGTGATCTCTCTGCAAGTTTGCATGTGATATTGATTTATGGTTATTTTTGTGGAATTTCACCATGTTTAAACTACCAAAATCATTTAGCCATTTTCCAGTGTCCAAAAATTACCATTTTCATTTTTCTAAGGTTTCTTAGGTCCTGATTTAGTTTCTGGGTGAAGGAGATGATTTCTCACTGAGTAATTTATTTTCTGTGATTTATTTGCCAAAACAGCAGGGTATATGTTTGGAAAATCATAACCCTAAATCCACTGGGAATTTTTGTGCACCCTTTGCGCATTAGGCTAATGATAATCACCCTAACAACATATCCCAAGCTCAGCTCCAGTGTATGTGTAGATTTTGAACTATGATGAAATGTGCTCAAACTGAAATGAATTTATATTTCAAAATCTACAGCTCAACTGGGTGAGGTGCAAAGGAAGAAGTTGGCCTTCTAGATTCACTGGTCACTACAAAATTGGTTTGGCATTTTTATGATTTTTCTACGATTTTCTACGAATTTTTGAAGATCTCAGCGAATTAAACCTAAAAGATAGAATCTATTTTACGCTGTGAACCCTAGGGTTTTTGAATCTCTTACAAACAAGTCCCTGCATTTTACAGTCGGCCCCCTGGAAAGAGGTTGAAGACACACAGGGATCCCTGGGCTCGCCGGCGTGGTTACGCCGGCCAAACGGCGGCGAGACCGGGCCGGGGAAGTGGGGGGAAAAGGAGAGGGGCTCACCTTGATTCGTTTGAGCTAGGTCTCGAGGTCGGGGATGGCCGGAAACGGGGTCAACGACGGCGGTGGCGGCTCGGCTTGCTCCGGCGAGCGGCGACCGGCGGCGTCGGGGTCGGAGAAGGTCGGGGAAGAGGTCTTTGAGCACCAGCGCGGCACGGTGAAGCTATTGGTTCCCTCGGTTCGGCCGGAGGAGGAGTGGAGCGGACTGTGCACGTGCGCGGGCGGCGGCGGAAGCTCTGTGAACTCCGGCGAGCGATTTCGGCGTGGAAGAGAGGGGGAACTGTTTGGGGCTTTAAGTAGGAGCGAGAGGGGAGGGAAGGGGTGCTCGGGCAGCACGGGATGGCGGCTGGGGCAGCTCGGTGAGCTGTCGCGGCGACAGCGGCTTGTCGCGGCCGTGTTGGCGCCGTGCGCGGCGTCAACGTGCGCGCGCAGGCGTGCTGCAGGCGGCAGGCGCGCGTGGGCGAGGCGAGAAGAGACAGGGCGAGGAAAAGGAGACGGCGTGGTCGCGAAAGTCGCACGACGGACCGATGGGCAACGGCGGCGACGGCAATATCCGGCGGTCCGCGGCGGCGACGCGACGGCGAGCGCGGGAGTCAGCGCTACAGTGCGCCTCAGGCCACGCGGGCTGGCCAGACGCGTGCTCCGTGAGCGGAGACATGCAGCCGCGCCATTGGCCGGCGCAGTCGAGGACGGCCGTTGGCAGAGCGCTGCCGGCGGCGAGCGCGGGCACGCGCGAGCGCGGCGTGAGCGTCCCGTGGGCGCGCCTTTTCAAGCTTGGACCAGGCGCTTCGACCATGCGCTTCGAGCTTGGATCGCAAGCTCGAGCTTTCCGAGCCTCGAGCGTGACGGAAACGCCACTCGAGGGTGAATGCCCCTCGAGCTTGGCTGCGGAGCCTCGAGGGTGACGGAAACGCCGCTCGAGGGTGAATGCCCCCTCGAGCTTGGCTGCGGAGCCTCGAGCGTGACGGAAATCACCGCTCGAGGGTGAATGCCCCTCGAGCTTGGCTGCGGAGCCTCGAGCGTGACGGAAATCACCGCTCGAGGGTGAATGCCCCTCGAGCTTGGCTGCGGAGCCTCGAGCGTGACGGAAATCACCGCTCGAGGGTGAATGCCCCTCGAGCTTGGCTGAGGTTCCATTTCAGCTTTTGAATTTGAATTGAAAAATTTAATTTCCAAAGTTAGGGTCTGAAATTTGAGATACTTCCAAACATTTTTAGGCTATGGTTTCAAAAGGGAAGATGCTTGGTTTGGTCTCTCCTTCAAATTTTGCATTGGCCAAAATTCAAGTTCTTATATAAAATTTAAAGGTTTTTGTTTTGCCTCTTTTTGGGGTGTTTTTAATTTCTTATCGAATTCCTTTTAGCATTTCTTTTGATTTCTTTCTTTCAATTAACCTTGGTTAGGCTTGATTACTTGTTTAGCTTAGCTTAATCATTGTTTTAGTGTTAATTAACACCAGGGGTGTTACATATTATTTTATAATTATTTGTTTATTTTTCTTATATTATTTTTTCTACACATGGAAAAAACATAATATAACAAATAGTGACAAAATAATATAAATATCATTTTAAAAGATAATGCTTGCAGTTAGGAACACGTGACCGTAAGAATCACCTAAGTTGGAGGTACGTGCAAAAAGTAATAATCATTTTAAGATCTAAGGACTAAATTGTAAATAAAAAAAGTGAAAGCCACTCATCAAAATAGCCCGATGGCCAAATTTGAACGGTTTTGATAATTGGATGGCCAAAGATACCCGGTTTTGGAGTTCGATGGTTGTCGGCGGGTGGCACACGGGGTACCTCACGCCGGCGAGTGTCGATCAAAGAACACGCACGTCTCGGTGGAGAATGGTTCAAGAGACGCAAGACAAAGAGGATTATACTGGTTCGGGAGCAATCCCTACGTCCAGTGAAACGAGCTCCAAATTGTATTGCTCTCTTGGCGGCGGGTTACAGCGAAGGCCGGTTCTAGCCTTGTGTGTGAAGTGTGCGTGTAGGGGACTTAGTGCTCTAGAGATCGAAAAGGAATTCTTCTGTGTATATTCTTGTTGTGTCCCTCTCGCAGGGACGCCCTCCCCTTTTATAGTCCAAGGGGAGAACAACTTTACAACATTATTTTACCTATCTACCCCCAAGGGCCGGATGCCCCCGGCGGTTGCGCGTTGTCGGCCTGCCGCGTGTCCTCATCCCTCCCATCCGCAACTTCCCGGTAGCTTCCTCCTTGGCTGTTAGCGCGGGAGCATACATGCAGCTACCCTTTTCCCTTGCGCAGGGCTGCAGATCAGCTTTTGCAGATGGCAGGTGAGCAGGTGATGTCGGGTGTCGGTCGGGAGAAAGCGTTAGTCGCACGCCTTCCTCCGCACAAGTCAGATTTGACTTGGGGAGGGTCTTCGAGAGTCCTCCCCCTTTTCCGCCGTGAGTGTTTATCGACTGGCAGGACCCCTCGCGGGGGTCTGCCCATCCGACCCTGGGGTCGGGGGTTGGGCGAGACGGACGCGTCCGACCCCTCCGGCCCACGGGTCGTCCAGAGCAGGCTAAGGCCGGGTGAAGCGGGGAGCTCACGTCCACACGCCCTCGGAACCCTCGGAGGGTCGGGCGAAACGGAACCTTCCGACCAGTTTGTCGCTGGAGTTGCCAGGGTCTTCTTCTGTTAACGCGCCGTTCGCTGGCGTACTGACAGTGGGCCCCTAATCGATGACCTCCACAATGGTCAAAACCAAACTGAGGCAAGAGTTGGATGGCCAAAAATAGACTTTTTCGTATTCCTTATGTATAATTTTTGTTCCACTTATATAAATTTTTGTTCTGTTTGTATAAAATTTTGTTATGTAGCTACGGTAATTTGTTCCATTATATTTATTTCGTGCAGCTTTTGTTCTACTTGTCATGACAAATAGAATGGTGTACTCAACATTTAATTTGGATACACGATGTGTGAGTTATATGCACATTTTAGACTACTTGATTTCACGCGTGGGATCAGGGAGGGGAGATGACGGGGTGCCCGGCGATGTCTTGTCTTCCGGTCTGGGTACCCGCCGGACCGTAGCAACCCCGGCTGCTGAGTGCTCACATAGATGGGCCGACACAGCTGCCAGCAGATACAGTTGCAAGCGTTCGCTTCTGCGATACTAAAATGGCCACCAGCTATTTGATCTGTACATGAGTTGTCCGAATAAAAATGTACGGGGTGGTACATGGGTATCAAGGAGCAGGAAAGTACGCACTGCACGGTAGATTTTCTTCCTAGCTATATGAGGTTTGAGTATATTAGCTGCGCTCTGTCCCCGCACCAAACGGACCACCGTTAGCTACCAATCAGCAAGAGCTAGCTGCAGACTGATATAAGTGCCTAAACAGTCCTCTGCTACACCTACTACCATATATACAAAGTACTGGTTCATTCATATCAGAACATAAATTGTCCCCATGATTCTATATGCATAACGGATATAAGTGCCTAAATTGTTAATAATCGGTCACAGTACTAGATGCTGCATGGATACCGTACTGTTTCAGATTGGCCAGGAAGCAACAACAGACGGACACTGCATCCTGAAAGCGTGTGTCACGTTATGTGTGTGTCTCAGTCCATGTCCCGTGAGGGAGCGCTAGCCAAAATGAACAGTGAACCATGGGCTTATCGCTTAATTATTGACCGCTGTAAATACTAATTCGTTTTGTCAAATACATGTCCTCCAGGATGTGCTTTTGTTCGTGAAGATATTGGAAGTTTTTCAGCATCCGGCCATATTGTGTTTAAGACAATGCGAACTGACACAACGTATACACGGGATATAAAGCAAGTGTTTATGCTGCAATACTCTGTAAAGACGGCACTTAGATTTATTTTATTCTCATTACTGCACGTACGTAGTAGTAACGTAAAGTAGTGAATGACTAAATTCTTTGTATCAGCAAGAGGAGTGTGCCTACCGCCTAGTACTGATGCCTAGCACTTCCCTCAACAATGAGCCAATGAAGCACTACGGCGACCCGGAACCTCTCTCAACTGTCCTCTCTCTCACTGGCGACGCGAACGCAAGGTAGAAGATGATGAACAGTGGAGCACGCAAGAAATTTCCAGCGACGAACGCCACAGAGCCGATAGCTCCAGTATCTTAGCTTCTCATTCACATGGCCCTAAACACGACATGCCGTTGCCGGAGTTGTTGCACATGCCGCCGTCTTCATCGCCACCGGCCACCGCTACGGCCTCCCAACCTGACGCGGCCTCCTCTGCATGCCTCATCTCTGTACGAACGCTGCATGCTTGTCGTCTCAGGAGTAGATGCTGCTACCGTCGTTGTCGTCGCCACAGCCTCCACTACGGCCTCCGCGGCGTTCGTCGCTGGAAATTTCTTGCGTGCTCCATTGTTCATCGTCTTGTACCTTGCGCTCGCGTCGCCAGTGAGAGAGTACAGTTGAGAGAGGTTCCGGGTTCCAACACTCACACCCTATTCCAAACCTTGGACACTATGGAACTGGTCAGTATAGAGTCGTTAAAGCACCTTCTATGGATTCGTCGTCACTTCAATCAAATTATTAATACAGCACCTTCGATGGTGCTTGTGTGATTTCGGAACATATTGAAATATAAATCAAATTAGCCATAACAGTTGTATAATTACTTCATGTGGATCAAAATTAACTTTTGAAGTTTTAATAACTATATAACGCGTGGTGACCAGCACCATACTCACTCCGTCTCACGAAAATCCCAATTCTAATATTTGAAAAATAAATCCAATAAAAAAAGTGTTGTCCTCAAATAGATCACTTGCCTAATTAAGTGGTTAGATTTAATTTCCACGGAAAAACTAACTCATAGCCACATTTTAGAAGTTCAGAAAACTCTCGTAACCACTGTTTTAGAAAGACCGGCCAGTTGGTTGAATGCAAAATCATAAGAGTTTTTTCACGCCATCACTAATCTGTATGAAAAAAATGTTCCATTACTCATAGAACAACTTCAAGTTGTCTTGGCCAACATCAGCGGCCCCGGTCCGTTCTGTCTTCTGCCACAAACAGTCGCTGTCTCGCTGACGCCATACTAAAAATGGCCGCCTATCCCCGCTGACAGAACTTATTGCAAACATACTAGTCTTTGTCTGAAGGAAATGTACGAGGTAGTACATGAGTATCAAGAAGCAGGAGAGTACTCTCTGCACGATAGATCTTGCGATGACGACGCTGAGTGTATCTTTATTTGAGTCCTCCCTCGAGATGTCACATATCCTGCATGCATTAGCCCTTCTATTCTTGCACCGTGCCAGCTCAATTCGAATTGAATGGGGCAGCAGGTAGCTGCACTCAAGCCTGCAGCCATGCATATGCCCCTCGTTTGTCCCTCTAGTTGGTTGTACCATAATTTGCTAAGCTAGTTAACGTATCAGACGACATTGTCCCATGGATGATCCATATGTGGAATGGAATGGCTTTATAACTTTGTAAATTAGTTATGAAACCATCGTACAGCACACATATGTGGCATCTCTGGCTCAGCCTCTCTACTGCAAAAACATTTAGTATCTTCGCCACTCGTCCACGTCCACGAGTCCATCCGCCCCTTAGCCAGTTAGCACTGTGGCTAGATACAGCCACTCCCACTTGCCATGGCGCCCGACCGACAAGGGGGGCTGCAAAACTGGGCGTAGAAAGAGCCTACATGGACTGGTGTGGCCGCACCAAGGTCCCGTCCCATTCCATTTATGTTTCTATAGTAAGCGGTAATAAGTTTGCAATTCTAATCATAGATCATAACGCTGCTGCTTCCTCCTATCTACTTTTCCTACATTGAAAACGTTTTTCACGTATAGCTAATGTTTAATTTCAACAAGCTTCCATTCAAACACTATTCCATTAATCTTCAAAAATTCGGTAGCTTGTGTAGATGCACGGCTAGCTTTGGCTAGCGCGGTTGCCAGGACAAACATTTGTTGTGAACAGAACCAACAATATCTTCTGTTCTTAACGGCGTCATGTTTCCGAGTGGAACAAGATCAGAGCATGCAAAATAATACTCTCGAGTATTACTATTACGGACCTCACAATGAGCCTCTAATGTTAACATCGCAGATGCATGCAAGCATGCATGGATAGTTCACAAAATTGCCAAAAAAGAAAATAAAGGGGTCTCGATAAAACACAAAGATCGTACACGATCACAAGGGGGAAAAAAGCATAGAACACGACGGCTAACTTATGATCATCTATCTGGCAATGTCTGCGCCAAACAGCATGACGACACGGGAATCACCAACAGCCATTACACCGGCCCCGGCATCATCATCGTCCTGCTTCTTCTTCTTCGTCTCCGTCGTCGACTTCCGGCGATACTCTATGCTCATTTTCTTGAACGGCCCAAACCCTGACCTGAAAAAGGCCACCGTGTCACCGGCTTGTAGACCCTTCTCCCGAACGTAGCGTCTCCATCCCTTGGTGAAGATGTAGATCCGGCTGCTCGTGCAGTACGAGTACCGGAACCGCCACGTCTTCCTCCTCCCATCCCCGTCCATGAAGTCGAGGTGCACGCCCATGCCGGTCGCCATCAACGGGTTGCTGCTCTTGGCGAGGAAGTGCTTCTCGGCGTGGTGCTTTGGCACCACGAGGCGGTTCAGGTTGCCCACGTCGCTGGGCGTGAGCACCTTGTGGAACAGATGCTCCGGCGCCCATGTCGACGGCTGCGACGCCGGCCGTGCGCGGGGCTCGTAGATGTGGGCGCCCCAGCGGAGGAGCCCATTCGGCTGCGGCGGGACGGGCTTGAATCGCTTCGATGGTAGAAGTGGCGAGGCTACCGCGTCGTAGGCATAGGTAGGAGTTGCGGCGGCGGGGCTCGAGAGAAACATGGTATTTGGCTTACTAGTGGTGGGATACTGCTACGAGGTAACTGGTAGTTGCGTACATATAGTATTTTTTTAATTTGTCATTTGTCTGTCCAGATTAATTAGGATCTGCTTAGTACGTACATTTGGTTGGGGGTATATCCGTATATGAAGTGTTGGCATCTGTCCATTTTTTTTTCATGCGCCAGTGCACTCAAGTCTATGACAAGTAAATTTTAGTATACTTTTAGAAGACTCAATGTCACACGTATACACGCACGCGAAATTAAGCCGATGACCCCCAATTTTCTCTTTACTAGATAATCCTTCTATTTTAAATTAGACTAGTATAGTGCCCGTGCGTTGCTACGGGTGATTAAAAGCTATATAATGAACAACATAGAACATTGCAAAAGACAATAATTCAATGGTCTAGTTATACTGTTGTAAAACAAAATTATCTGCTCCATTAAATATTAAGATTAAGATCCGCGATGCTATGAGAATAGAGCTAGTAACAATGGTAAGAAGCATGAGATAGACGCGTAAAAAAATGATACCTCAACTTGTATTATCTTACAGCTCTTTTCTTATTAGAGCAAACTGGGATACTCCAATAAGAACGAATTGTTGCCATGACAATGAATTTTGTTAATGACTGAAATACTTCACCTTCTTTTGGTCTCCAACTTATGACATGTATCTAGTGTTCATACTAAGACATGAGGTTATAGTGCCAAAAATAACCCAAGTCTATAAAATAGTATTTTTTTGTGAGCCCATTTGTTACCGTTAGGAAAATAGCCCGGCACACAGAAAAATTTCGGTTTCCAGTAGTGTCTATAGAAGATATTACTATTCAAACCTTAAATTAGAGAAGGGGTTCCTTTCTCTTTGCCATCAGGTACAGAGGCAAGCCAATTGATCCAATCTGTACGAACCTCCTTAATGCCCCTCTCTCTCTCTCTCTCTTACCCTGGATAATTAAGATAAAGGAATCCAGTGTAGCTGACCGGACTCCTGACTTACTCTCTCTTACTCTAATGCAATTGCTCCAATCTGCTCGAAGAGAAATCATTACCAATCAGTTAACACAGAGCAAGACAAGGATACAAAATGATGCTCCCCGTATTGTTTCAGGTAGAGATGAATCGTTCTGCACATCATGGCCTTATATCTTAATGTCGTTCTTTGAAAGCGTTCATGATTTAATCGTCAAAAAATTTAGTTATAGTGTTAAAAATAATCAGAGGATCTACTACTTGACACAATTGGCAAAAATTGGCAAATAAAATATAAATAAACCATAAAACACTTGTAAAGGATGCTTCACTATGAACATGAAGACCACATCACATACAGTGCATATGCCGCTTCACTATAAACACATGCAATGTCTTGGTTTACTTATAATGCTTCTCGTTTATGGCCCACTTGCATGGAAATCAATGTGAATGGCAAACTGAATTCTGTCAACATATCTAAACTTTTAATCCTATGAACCAAACCTTCACGATATGTCAATTGAATTATGACTGCAACATATGGCCACTGTTTCCATCCGACTATAACTTTAAACTTTCAATTCTGTGAACTGAACTGAGCTACATGTCAAACTGAATAATGTTTCCCATACGACAAGAGGTTTAAACTTTTAATTCTATGAACTGAACTGAGCTACATTTCAAACTGAATAATGTCATCAATATATGAGCTCATCCGACAACAACTCTAAATTTTAATTCTCTATAAACCATGATGGACAGGAAGGACGTTACCTATTTACCTCTGCAATCGATGACAGGGCAAAACGTCTGGCCGGGCGGACGCATGTCGCCGGGAGCCGGCCATAGGCGGCTTCGTGTGGCCGGATCACGTCGTGGACGACGGCTGGATCGCTCGCGTCGTGGACGGATAGACGCTGGTGCCGCCCGACCGAAGGGAAGGATCGCAGCCCCGAGGAGAGGACGGCGACGCGGTTGCAGTCGAGACTCGAGAGGGAACGGGCGTGGCACGGTTGCTGAGGCATAGGCAGAGGCGAGGGGTCGCGATCGACAGCGGTGCCCACGGGCGATGACCAGGGCGGACGCGAGTTCAGCGAGGCGGAGCTACTGGACGGTGGCTTTGATCGCGTAGAAAGTTCGCAAAGGGCACACAATGCGGTGACCACGGCGTCGATCGCGGAGAAAGGTTGCAAAGGGCACAGGACGTGGTGACGTTGGCGTCGATCGCGGAGAAAGGCCGATGCCGCAGAGCGTTTGGAAAGAAAAGCGTACAAGAGGGAGTGCGGAAAAAACTGAGGGCGAGATCGGTGCGGTTACGGACGGGAGGGGTATCTCGGTCACCAAACCGCAGACGAGAGGAGGGCTCGCGGTCACGAGGGCGGTCGCCAAGGAGTCGCGGTGGACGACTACCCCAATCATTCTTTTTAGTAGTACATAGTAGAGATTTTATTTTGTTTTACCTCAAGTTAGTTTGACTGCTCGTCTTATTTAGAATAAATATGCTCATATAAACATATTTAAGTCATAGATGTAAAACATTTGTTAATAAGGCAAGGCATAGCAAAAAGAATGTAATATTTTGTATATTTTTTAGTAAGACAAGTAGTCAAACTTGAGTAGAAAAATCAGACAAACTATAATTTGAAATGTATCTATGTTTCTGGTCGATAGCTTATTCCTTAGATACATTTGGTTGTGCTTATTGCATCAACATATGTTCTTCATTTTGTTTACATTGCTTCGAAACCCCAGTTTCTTTGTTTTCCCTCTTTTTTATCTGGTTCATAATCTCAAGATAATATGGTGGTTACTACTGTTAATTAGTAGGCCATTTATGCAGGAAATGTAGCTAGGAGAGAGTCGTTGCGGCCTCCCATAAGAGATCCTGGAGACATCTAGGATGAAACACACAAGAAACCTCATGTTCTTTCTTTCTCTCTTTTTCATCTGGTAATTGTGATGTGTTTCTGAGCTGCTGAATCTTTTTGGCTTTTTTCCTTGGCATGCATCGAGGAGAAGGGTGGGTGGTATCTCCAAGCGCTTTCTAGGAAGTGCAATTGCACGACGGCTCGAAAGTGATTATCTACGCTCTGCGCTGCCTGAACTATGATCTGCATTGCGTCAAATTTATACGAGGACAAAGCGTTGATCCTATAAGTTAGATGGTTTTTTGTACTGCTTATATGAGTATGTTTCGATTCCTTTTTTTGGGGGGAAGAATGTTTCGATTCCTTTTTAATTTTTCTGCTATTGAACTAGGCCATGTAATTTGCCTCAAATTAAAATATGATGAGTTTAAACACATATTTCCAAAATTAGGCACACGTTGTTTTCATAGCTTAATGCTGACTTAATTTTAGAATTCCAAACAAATTGGGGGCTTTTTGTGAATTTTCATTATGGACACGCACATGCTGCCCTAGTGAAGCCAAGTAATGCTAAGGTTTTCGCTAATAATCATCGGAAATACTATATATAATATGAACGTCAAACGACTTCGTTCCATACCCACTGTCCCTATTGTATCATATTTTTTCTTGTTTTGGTACAAAGATTTACTTATCGGCTGCTTTGTATGCCATTAATTAGCTGCTTGTATATAAGTTTGTTTGGCAGTTGGGCTATGGACGATAGGCAAACTTTGCATGGGCTGCAATCCTGCCTCGTTCTGTTTGTTGCGTCCTTATTTGGTCTAAAGTTTCTAATGCTTTCTGGCCAGGCTTTCTTCTTGGTTGTGCAAGAGCAAATCAGCGTTAGGAAAAGTCCCAGGAGAGGATTGAGTAGTTCCACGTGTGTCACTGGATCCTGCCTACTGCTCAGGTTTCGGTCCCGCCAGGCTATTTCCATCTGCTAACTGAATGATCGTTCGGTTGCATGTAATGGATCGGAAAGAAACCAGTACGAGACAAATTAGAACAGCTCTTCTATTTTGCTAACGGGAAAGAACACTCCGAGCTGAAACAACCATCAACAGCCATGCCCAAACAAAAAAAAAAACTACAGTTTTTGTAGCATGGCAAACAAAAAAAAAACTATTTTCAGCTAGACAACAACAGATTGTCTAGGATTTCAGCTCATAATACAGAGATTGATAATACATGGATCACTATGGTCTAGATGTTAATATGTCAAGATAAAGCTAGCACTCTCCATGTAATCTCGGATCACTAGTTGATAGGATCAATGCTATCTTTAGAATATTGTATCAAGAGCCATTGCATGTATAGCATACATACATTCATTGTAGGCCATCCATTGTAAGCCACGGCGTTGGATTGTTCCCGGCTAGGTTCAACGCTTTCCACATACTTACATATGGTATCAGAGCCAGGTTCTAAACCACATCCACTCCATCCTCCATTTATTTTTCCATGGCAGACTCATCCACTAGAGTTGATCTCGCCTCCACCATTGGTCATCCAGTGACGGAAAAACTCACGAAGGCGAACTTTGTCCTATGGAAGATGCAAGTTCTTTCCACCATTTGTGGGGCACAACTGATGCGCTACATTGATGGTACCATTGTCGCTCCTCCTCACCGGATCGAGGAGGACAAGGCCGGGAAGAAGGAGATGTTCTGAAATCCAACGTTCGACAACTGGGTGGTAGAGGATCAGTAGGTATTTAGCTACTTAGTTGCCTCTCTTCATCGTGATGTTCTAGCGTAGGTGGCGTCTTGCGTCACTACACGTGAGCTATGGCAGGGATCGAGATGATGTTCGCCTCCCAAATCCGTGCATACGTCATCAACACCCGCATCACACTCACCACTACCAAGAAGGGTGCCCTCTTGGTCGCATAACATGTGGCCAAGATGCGCACCCTTGGAGATGGGATGGCGGCGGCCGACAAGCCTCTAGACGAAGAGGAGATGGTGTCGTTCATCGTGATTGGCCTCGACTTCGAGTTCAACCCCGTCATCTCCACTGTCCTGGCTCGGGTTGAGCCGATCACTGTCAACGAACTCTTCACTCAGCTTCTCGCCTTCGAGCAGCGCATGGATCTATACCATGGAACCTCGGGCAGCTCTGCCAACACCGCATCTCGCGGTCGTGGCAGTGGTGTCCACGGCAGGAACTGCAGTGGCCACATGAGCTGTGGTCGGGGCAATTGTGGCCGTGGTCGTGCCAACAACAATAACAGGCCCAAAATCAGGTGCCAGCTCTACAAGAAGGATGGGCATGGAGTGCTGGCACAAGATTGATGAGGACTTCGTGGCAAGTAATGAGAGGAGTGACAACGTCGCTGTAGGGAAAAAACTACGACGTCGACACCAACTGGTATACTTACACTGGAGCTACGGACTATATGTTTATTGCTACCCTTTTGTTTTACTTCTATGTTACTGTTTCTAGATCCTTCTTTTCCAAGGGGTTTGGTAATCTAGAGGACATTGGTGCTGGGCTGGAATGTTGGAAACGATACTACCAGAGCTTGTGCCCCACTCAAATGGGCCTCTCATTGAACATTGGTACTTATCTCTCCAAAAAACACTTTGAAATAATTATATTAGTATACTCAATATTACTGAAACTTGATATTGAGATGATGCGTTGATCAATCATGGTTGTTTCAATCATGGCCGTTGTTGTGCCCAAACTTCACTTGGAGATCCTCATACGAGCTGTTGTGACTTAGCATGTATAGGAAGAACCCCAAACTACTGGAATCCAATAGTTTCCCTAGGGTTTTTTTCTTTCCCTAAGAAAAACTGCAATATCCTAGGGAAAGTTTTTTTCCCTAGAAGTATATTGTGTAACCGTAGGGAAATCATCCTTTCCCTAGGAATTTTATGTTTCTCTAGGAACAACAAAGGAAACGGTCCCTGCCTGGTGCCAGGTAAGCATCCTGTTGTCATTTTTCCCTACGAAAACTTTAACCACACCGTAGGGAACAACCATGGCAACAAAAAAAATTCACTGGCCGCCAAAACTTACCTTACGACATTCAAATTTTTGGCTCGTCACTTATTTTAAGCCAATCTTATCTGCTCTCCATTCTTCGCCCATGCGCTCTCTCTTCTTGTTCTTGTCTTCCCTCTCTCCCTCAGATCCTGGCTTGGACATGACTCTGTCTTGTGTTTGTCCTCAGAGGTCGCATGGCAGCGGCGGCAGCGAGCTTACATGGCAGAGCGGAGCAGCAGCTACATCTCCGGCAAGCGAGCGGCGTGATGGTCGGCGGCAGCAGATGCGTGGGGGCTCGTCTCGGCCTTGCTCACAATCCAGGTACGTCTTTATTATCCAGTGCTCGTTGATATGTCTTCAAGCTGTCCAGGAGTCCTCCCAGATCTCTAAGTTTGCTCTCTTAACCAGCAGCTCTGAATGGTTGTGGTTGCAGCTGTCGAAGGTACTCTCAGTTTGCAATTGAGGTCTCAGGAGCGCAGGGATTCGGATGCATAGGGGTGGACAGTGCTGATGTTTTTTTACTTCCTTTGTAAATAAAGCTACGAGATCCATGAGCATGTGATGAGGGATAGGGTATTTGATATCCAATGAAATAAAATGTAGTCCCATTTTTTTATAAATGTGAGTCGCAACAAATGAATGAAAGAGATCCAAAATATAGTCCCAATCGATGCTTATTTTATATTTTTGTGTTCAAATTTAAAAGAGATGCTTATTTTCTATTCTGTATTCAAATTTAAAAGAATTGTATACATGAAGTTCAAAAATTATATTTGAATTCAAATATAAATTCTTGTAACAAAAGGCAGTTGTTTAATCACATTACTCCCTATCAGTTCCAAATTCCTAGGGAAATCACCTTTCCACCTAGGATATGCCAGCAACATGTCAACAATTTTCCCTAGGAGATTTTATCCTAGGGAATGAAAGTTTCCCTACGGTTTTTGGTCAGAACAGTAGGGTGCTTCTTATTTCCCGTCGAAACTATCCATAGGAGCATTTCCCCACCAAAACCCTTAAGGAAACATGCTCTCTACGGTTTTTTGGACATTTCCCTAGAATTATAATTCTCCTCCACCTTGATCCTTGTATCACGGATGAGCCCAGTCCTTCTAAGGTAAGCTGCCACCGCTTTGACGATGCCGGGTTCCATCCTAAATGTTACTTGACAATTCTTGACATGCCCCTCGAACAGTCGACGAACCATAACCTCCTGATTCTTTATGTGTGACATTTCTACTTTTCGCCCCATCTGTACTAGAACCCATCAGATATAAGGCAGGGAAAATAAACTTCATCATGTCATCATCTTCTTCCTGCCTCCTCTTTCTAATGCGATCTCTCAATGATATAAAATTGTAGTAAACTAAATATAAAATAAAAAGGCTGAACAATGCAACAAGAAAATAAATTCTGCTGCAGTGGCAAAATAGTTTGACAACAGCCAAGTTGACACTTCTTTATCTAAGAAACTTAAAGCAGGTTAACATTGCTAAAAGCACCTACTTTATTAGTACAGAAATAAACAAACAGTAGAAGAGTTGAAAGAGATAAAGAAACAAAATATTTATTTACCAGGAGAAGTACACAAAGGGGGAAAAATGCAAACAAGCTATCATATGAAACAGCTTTGGGAGTTGGACAGGGAAGTTATCAAACCTCTACTGAATTTATTGTGCCAATGACATGAAGATGATTTAACCAAATAGCCACTACTGAATCTACTGAATTTATTGTGCCAATCAGATTATTGTGCTATACTAAACAAGCAAATTCCCTGTTAAAAATCAGAGATTACCCTCATCATGTTTCAACATTCAAGATAGCCAAAAAAGATTCGGAGGGATGCACTCCAGAATGGTCTGCCTAGCAGTTCAGAGTGAGTGTGGTGCGGTACCCAGATTAATGGATCACTGACGAGAGGTCAACAACTAACCGATAGGAGATAAGATAGATGCCTACATACACAACAAGAGAACTCAAGATGGAACAAAAGCCAAGCGCATCGAGCTAATTGTAAGGATGAACATCTCGTCTCAGGGAGACATTTGTGATTTAGCATCTGCACTCACAAGGAAACTGATAGGATTACGGATCCTACCGGGGACATGGCGCAGCGACTAGGGATGAGAGGCAGGCGGGCGAGAGTGAGGACGGTGCTGGCGTGCCGTGGTCATGAGGAAGAGAGGGAGAGGGGGCGGCGCACGAGGGGACCCCAGCTTCCTGAGGGAAGCCAGCAACAATTAGGGTTGCAACTTGCTTAATTCTCAAACCGCCAATGTTAATAATTATATAATCTCTAAGAATTGGAATTAAAAGACTTGGGCCTAAAGCCCCTAAGGCCCGACTAGGACTTAGCCACTAGTCGGCCTCCCCCTTCGGCTATACGTGATGCCGGACATAACATCTCTCCCCGCCTATGCAAATAGCTCATCCTCGAGCTGGAAATCGGGGTAGAGAGTTTGGAACTCCTCCCTGAGCTCACACGTCGCCTCCTCCGGAGATAAACCTTACCACTGGATGAGGACATGCCACACACCACGTCGAAGCTGTGCACGTAGGGTATGAGCCGGCGCTGGGAGAAGACGACCATCCTGGGCCAGAGGCAAAGGACCAGGCGCCTGAGGCGCAGGTCCCTGGTGAGGCTTGAGCAGCCCCACGTGGAAGACATTGTGTAGACGAGCGCCTTTTGCTCGAGGTTCCAGAGACTGGGTGGTGTGGTTTAGGAGACGCAGGCATACCCAATCTCCCACCGCGAACTCGACGTCCCGATGGCCTGCGTCGTAGTACATCTTGGAGAGCTGTTGGGCCTAGAGAAGACGTTGGCGCACCTCTACCAGGACCTCATTATGGGAGCGGAGCATGGTGTCAGCGGCCTCTGTACGCACCGAGCTGGGCGTATAGGGCAGCAGTGGAGGAGGAGGCCTGCCGTAGACCACCTCGAAGGGAGTCGCGTTGAGCGCCGTGTGGAAGGAAGTATTGTAGCAATACTCCGCCCATGCCAGCCAGTCCACCCAACCACGTGGACGATCACCTGTCACATAGCGTAAGTACATGGCGATCACCTTGTTGACAACCTCAGATTGTCCATCCGACGTGTGCTCATGCGGAGGGTCACGCCCGCCATCTTGAAGAGGTCGCGCCACACATGACCGGTGAACACGGGGTCCCTGTCGCTGACGATGGAAGAGGGGAACGCGTGTAACCAGACGATGTCATCGAAGAAGGCGCGCGCGATGGACGTCACCGTGTAGGGATGGCCGAGGGCGATGAAGTGCGCGTACATGGAAAAGTGGTCCACCACTGTGAGGATGACCGATTTCCCATGTACTTTGGGGAGCCCCTCGACGAAGTCCATGGAGATGTCTTCCCCCCCTGGGGCGGCACCTCTAGCGGCTGCAGCAATCCCGCCGATCGCTGAGTCGATGTTTTGTTCTGCTGGCAGGTGACACAAGACCGCACCCAATCCTGGACCAGCGCCCGGTCACCAGGGATGTAGAAGTCAGCACGGAGGCGGTGAAGCATTTTCTGCATCCCCTCATAGCCCGCAGTGTGCGCCAGGAGGAACGCCTGGTGCCGAAGGTCGTCGTGATCCGGTACGTAGATGCGGCTACCGTGCATAAGTAACCCCTCGGCATGGCGCCAAGGTGCCGGTAGGTCACCGTCGCAGAGGCGCTGTAGTAGCGCATGGGCATCGGGGGCGGCAACCGTGGCTGCCCGGACGTCGTCGACGAAGGCGAAGGAGGGTATGGACAAGGCGCAAGTCGCCTCCTCACCCCCCGCTCGGCGTCACGGCGAGAGAGAGCGTCAGCGACTATGTTGAGGCGGCTCGGGCGATACTCCACCTCAAAGTAGAAGACGAAGAGCTTGCTGATCCACTGATGCTGGGGAACAGTAGACAAGCGTTGGTCCCGCAGGAACTTCAGGCTGTAGTGGTCCGTCCGCACCCGGAAGTGACGGCCCCACAAACATGGGCACCACTGCCTGGCAGCCTGCACGAGACCGATCAGCTCGTGCTCGTAGGCTGCCAGCTTGTGGTTGCGTGCCGCGAAGGGTTGGCTGAAGAAAGCGAGGGGCCCAGCGCCCTGGTGCAGGACGGCGCTGAACCCTGCGCCTGAAGCATCACAATCCACCACGAACTGCGAGGAGAAGTCCGGCATCTGTAGATCCGAGCCTGTCGTCAGGGTGCCCTTAAGCGCCTGGAAAGCCACCTCGGCCTCCTCATCCCACGAGAAGGCATCATGGCGCAACAGTCATGTTAGAGGCGCCACAGTGAGGCCGAAGTCCTTGATGAACTTCCTGTAGTAGCGTGCGAGGCCCAGGAAGTCGCGCAGTCTGCGAGCGGAACGCGGCGTTGGCCACGTCGACACCGCGGCGACCTTGTCATTGTCCATCGTTACACCATCCGCCGAGATCACGTGCCCAGATAGGCCACCAAGGTAGCCCCAAACGAGCACTTGGAGCACTTGACGTGGAGCTTGTGCGCTCGTAGGGTGCTGAGGACGGTGCTAGCGTGCTGCAAATGCTCGGCCCCAGACAAGCTATAAATCAGAATATCGTCAAAGAACACAAGCACGGACCGGCGTAAGTAGGGGCACAGAACATCGTTCATCAAGGCCTGGAATGTTGCTGGGGTGTTGGAGAGGTCAAAAGGCATCACCGACTGCGGAACGCTGTCTTGGCCACATCGTCCTTTAACATGAGGACCTGGTGATATCCCGAATGCAGGTCCAGCTTGGTGAAGTAGCGGGCGCCGAAAAGCTCATCCAGCAACTCTTCGACCACCGGGATCGGAAACTTGTCCTTGGACGTTTTGGCGTTCAAGGCGCGTTAGTCAATGCAGAACCTCCAGGAGTTGTCCGGTTTGCGGACTAGTAACACCGGTGCTGAGAACGGAGAGGTGCTGGGATGGATGATGCCCTGGGCGAGCATGGTCTCGCACTGGCACTCGAGCTCGTCCTTCTGGAGCGGGGGGTAGCGGTAGGGCCGGACAGTGACCGGAGCTGTACCCGGCAGCAGGTGAATGCGGTGGTCGTAAGGGCGCGCCAGAGGCAGTCCCTGGGGCTTGGCGAAGATGTCGGCAAACTGCACGAGTAGCTGGTCAAGGAGGGGGTGGTCGTGAGCGATGGACGTCGCATGGGCGGCTGGGGCCGAAGTAGCCGATGGGGGCGTGCCCAAGCCAATCCAGCACACCTGCCTGCCACCGCGTAGGAACGTCATGGTAAGTTCCTTCAAGACCCACAATATCTTTCCGAGGGAGCGGAGGAACAGGAATCCCAAGATGAGGTTGAAGGTGCCCAGGCCGATACTGTAATAGGTGACGTGGAAGTCCTACGCGCCGATCTTCAAGGGGACATCTCGTGCCACGCCTTGACACGGAATGCGGTCACCATTTTCTACCAGTACCCACAGGGCAGGGAGCGCCGTGGCCTCGGGCAGTAGGCGACGCATGAGGTTGGCGCTGACGAAGCTGGCCAACGAGCCGGAGTTAAGGAGGGCGACCACACGGTGGCTGCACATGTCCACCTCTAGGAGCATGGCGTCACCGGCACCACACCCCGGCGATGGCGTAGAGGGAGACCGTCGGTGGGGTTGTGGTGTCAGCCGCGTTCTTGTCTGTCGGCTGAGCTGTTCTGCCAGTGTAAGATGGCAGAACTGGCGGATCGGCGGCGGGGCAGGCGCTGACGACACCGGCAAGGAACCTGGCACGGCCGGTAGCTGAGGTAAAGACCACGCCACGGGCTGGGATGGCCACGGCGACGGCCGTGCGGAACGCTGTCCGGCTTGCAGCTAGGCGCTCCAGAGGGCGTTGGCACGAAACTCGAAAGCACGCGCCAGGCGTACAGCCGTGGCGAGATCCTGTGGCTTGTGGAGCTCCATGTCGACGCGGATGTGGTCGAGCAAGCCCTCGACAAAAAGCTTAGGCTTCTGGACTGCGTCGAGATTGCGCGTGTGGCACAACACCGTGTTTAAGCGATCCGCGAAGTCATGTACGGAAGTTGTGGACGGCAGACGACCCAGTTCGGCAAGGCGGGAGCCGCCAACGGCGGGGCCGAACCGTTCGTGGCACAACCCCTTGAAGCGATCCCACGTCGGCATGCCCTCGTCCTGCTCGATGGCGTAGTACCATGTCTGAGCCATGCCAGTCAGGTGGTACAAAGCCAACCACGTGCGATCCGATGCCTGCGTGCGCTGACCCCAAAAAAGCTGCTCGCATTACGTGAGCTAGTTCATCGGGTCAACGGAGCCGTCTTAGGTGGGGAACTCCAACTTGTAGAAGCGAGGGGGTGCAGGACCCTGTCCCACGCCTGGCACAGGCAAGGCCGCCGCCCGGCCTGCGTAGCCGAGGGGCGCCTCCCATGGTAGGGATCCAACAGGAGCGGGGAACAGGGCGCCATCCATGCCGCCGTAGAGGACGCCAGACTGGCGGCTGTCTGCTTGGGTGGAGGGCGTGGTCGTGGCGGCACAGAACGCCGCCGTAGACGATGCGAGCATCGGCGCCATGGTGTAAACCAGTGCGGACGATGACCAGCCGGGGATCGACGACAGAGATGGCGGAAACGTCATCAGGTGGATGGGCACGCCGGCCGTCGGTGGCGCAGGCAGGGACGGAATCCCGTGGGTCAGGGTTGCCAACGCAGCGGACGGCTCTGGCAACGGCGGCGGCTGCTCCACTGGTCGCTGTAGGAGAAGATCGCGGATTCCGGCCAGCTGCTGCCCAAGGTTAAGGACGGCAGTAGTGAGCTGCACCGGCGTCATGACTAAGGCGGAGGACGACACGCCCTGGGGGAGCGTCGAGGGCGGCACGGTCGAGGACGACGGCGCGAGCACCATAGTCGACGATGGCGGCGGCGGTAGTGGCATGGAGGAGGTCGCAGGGGGGCCTGACATCACTGATACCAGATTGATAGGATTACGGATCCTACCGGGGACGTGGTGCAGCGAGTAGGGATGAGAGGGAGACGGGCGAGAGCAAGGACGGCGCTGGCGCGCCGTGGTCACGAGGAAGACAGGGAGAGGGGGCAGCGCAGGAGGGGACCGCAGCTTCCTGAGGGAAGCCAGCAACAATTAGGTTGCAACTTGCTTAATTCTCAAACCACTAATGTTTACAATTATATAATCTCTAAGGACTGGAATTAAAAGACTTGGGCCTAAAGCCCCTCAGGCCCGACTAGGACTTAGCCACTAGTCGGCCTCCCCCTTCAGTTATACGTGATGCCGGTCATAACAGAAACAAATGCAGTCCTCTTGTGATGCCAGCAAACAATCTACTACCCTGGGCTACCAGGCAAACACCGCCACCACGCTTCGCCACGACTCCACCCCGTGTCGCCGTCTCGTTGCCTCGTGCGCCGCCGTCTCGTCGCCTCACGCTGTCAGCCGTGACGCCTCGCTTCGTGCTCGCGTCGGTGAAGTTCCGGAGGGTAGGACCTATGGTTTTTTTCCATGCGATTTAGGGGCTATAATGGCCGGGCTGGGCCTGGCTAAATTCCAAGCCGGTCTCAACCGAATATGTATTTTTTGTGGGCTGGATTTTAGCCACGGGAAATGGATCCACATGTTTCGGGCCGTGTACCAGGCAGTTTCGGTCCTAACCGAACGAGGCCTTAGTGATCCCAGTTTTTTTAGAAAGTGATGGGCTATTCTCGCCACTTCATATGGAAATGGCTACTCCCACAGGTAAACAGTATTGTGTAGTGTAGCAACAACCAACAAGCACAGATAGGTGCCAACTCAGTTTCGACAAGGAAGTGAGATATTAGGAGCAATGTCTAAAGTATATACTATGCAAAATCTCTTACATTTCTGTTATATGTTAGTTAAACATCACACTGCCGGTAAAAGCGTTACATGACTCCATTAGCCGATGACGAATCAGGATTGGCCTGGTGCACCCACAGTAACTGATCCAGATGGCGGCTCTGTAATTAAGTGTTGACGCCCAACTTGCCTCCCCTATATTAGCAGTGATGTCGGATTGTGATCCCTGAATCAAAGCCTTTCATCTGAATCTCACTTGCCCACCGTCCCAATTGAGCAGGCAGCTGCTGGGGAAATCCAACGAGGCGATGAAAGCACTACAGGTACCGAAAAAAAGACATGAGTGAACCGTAGCCGCTGCCGCGCGACGACAATTCGCCACTGTGAAAGGTGCATCAGTCCCAGGATCACTGTGGCTGACAGCAAACCACACGGCAAAGTGATTCGCCGCGTCGCGTCACCTGAACTGAAATGATATCTCGCTCTTGACTAACTAACCGTGCCATAGCGCTGGAAAGAAAATCAACGACGGGCCTCGATCGCAAGCGTAAGCCTGTCTGGAGACAAGGTCCAGCAGCACAAACGACAGAGGCCCTAGATCAGCCGCTGCTATTTTCCAATTCTTCCAGAGAACCAAGTGATCGACGAGCCACCATGGTCATATAGCACACTGATGAGTGGGGTCTAGAGATGAGCCATCGATCCCTAATGATCTGATCTGTGCTGCCCCTTTTGACGTTGCATACACGACGGGATCCATTTAGCTTCAATGGGCGCGCATGTTCATCAGTCACCGGTGGATGATTCTAGACTTTTTTTTAATCCTGTCCTGACCTCAAGATTTATGGGTTTTTTCTCCTCGGATGAAAGAAGTTGATTGTCTTCAATGTATCTTTTTTTCTAAAGGTAACATCTAGATGCTCTTTGTGTAGGCTGATGATGACAGCTTGTGGACTAGCAACAGGAAACCTAGACAAAGTTCTTGCAAGATGGAGCAGCAACAAACAAGTGGACCAACCTTCCTGTTCGCTAAAACGACACGAACCACCCTGCATGATGAGGCCTGATGAATTATGTGCACGCATTGCGATGACAAGTATACTGGGTGAAAAGGAAGAAGACACTAATCAGAGAGTGAACGAATCCTGTCCTCAGCACATGCTTGACAGGCTCCAATGACCTTCAGTCCGCACGAACAGCTCTCTCCACTTCAGGATTTTAGGGAGGCAACTAGGAGCGGGTTCATGCACCTGTCCGTCTTAGTAGCATCAGAGTGCAGAATCTAAAACTTTTCATTGCCCGTCGCATCGCCGATGGGCTTCTTGTTGCTTTCTTGTAGCCAGGGCGTTGCAGGATATAAGTAGGCAACTTGGTGCACCACCCACGGGGGAAGCTGACACGCAGAGGCATCTCACAGCGTTGTAACTCAGAGTATTCCGGTGTGGCTAACCCACTGCTTCTGAAAATTAGTGGTGTTTTCAAGTCTCTGGCTTGTGCTAGCCATGCCGGTCTCTGATAAACAATTGTCAAAATAGTTCTTTTTATGGAGGAAGTAGAAACAACAACTTTTATCATCGCTTTTTGCAAAAATTTAAAACTCGAGATTTCTACTTGAAGCTAATAAAGAAAGCTTTGCGACACCGTTGGCTCTTGTAACTACAACGGCCGCTGAATTAGCTGCCACTGGTATCACTGTATTACATCCCCGTTGACCTTGATCTTTTCTTCTTCTTTTTTTATAGTAACTCAGGCCTTCTAGTACCACCTGCTATACGTAAAACGTGTCATGTACGTACTACCCTGTTTGGGTGCAGCACTTTGCTTTCTTATTCACCTTTGCCTTTGTTCAGGCGGACAGAAAATTCCACTCTATCGGATTTCTTTTTTAATGTTTACTACACACCATGATAAGAAAAGCATTTGTGTATGTCAAGTTGTCAACCACCTTAGCAGGTTTTTGCTGCCAGGCTGATTCAGCGTTTAATTTGAACATATAGCGGTCAGAAGCAATCTGACCCAAATTGAAGTTGGTCTGGAAGCCTGGCAGCTGTTTCTGTAATTCTGCGAACCAAGGCGTATCCCAGCACGGAAACGAAACCGCAAGCAGCAGCAGGCTCGCTGTTGCAACTGGGCACTAAACTGGGTGGCTGCTGGCTTGGTGCTTAGGTTGATGATTGGTTAATTTGCTTTGGGTTTGGTCGCCCATCTAGCGCGGTGGTAACCGGACAGCCGTAAAACCACGACGACACAAGACGACAGAGCCCAACGCCACCCAAGCCGCGGTTTTTGGCTGCCCGGCGATGGTGTGCGGAAAGTCAACCCCCGCCGCCACGTCACGGACGTTGACCCGTCGTCGCCTGTCAGTGTAGGCCTGTGGTTTCCACGGCCCGGATCGAGGATCTTCGCTCAAGGATTCCGAGAGGTCACGCGTCACGCGACATGGACAATGCTCAGTGTGGAAACTAACGCATCTATCTAGTTATTTTATTATTTTTCTAAAAACCTTTTGAGAAAGATTAAAGTTTTCGTTTTGTTTTGTTTGACAAAGGTGTCATCTTGATAAAAACATAAACATACCATGCTTTTCACCCATAATATTATTTGGGAATTGGTTTTCAGTGTTTCTTATTCAATATTGAGAACCCTTGATTTTAGATTTTTAGTTGGGTCAAGTGCTATTTGTTCAGTCCAACTGACCTTTGCTTCTTAAGGGAAGAAACAAGCTCTCCACTCTTGGGAAAAATTACACTATGAACCGTTTACATTGCTACTGTAGGCACTAAACCTACGAATACCAGAAAAAAAGAGTAAAGTTCGGGCGCCGAAATCGATGCCCACGTTTGGAATGTATGGGTACTATTGAAGTCTAAATTTTCCATTTGGCTTGTGGACAGCGGATATATTGTAAGGATGGGGAACCACGGTTGTGTCCATCATGCACAACAACCTACTTGTTAGTGCATTCTTGGTACAGTAAAAATATTTGGACAGAGCTACGAATTTTTTTTTCAAACCATAGAGACGAAATTGTACATGAGGATGCTTTCCACAGCTGTCCAATTAGGATCAGTTTCACATTGGTGACGAGTTGTCGGAGCGCTGATAAGGGCGATCCTCTTACGGATCGGACATTTGAAAGGAATGCCACGCAAGAATTTCTCATGTTTTATTGCCGGTCGCTAAAAAATGAAAAACTAATGACTACTCAACAATCAGATTCCATTCGATACACACTAAGTGTTCTTTAAGCATTGGATAAAAGTATAAAAAATTCGAAATACAAAATCCATACTAGTGACTTTTTTTCTTGTATTTATGGTGAATGATCCTGAGAACGGATATCGAAATTCAGGAGCATAAAACAAAGTGCGCAGATCATGCCATGCGTACGTATCGACGGCCGTGATCACCCGACGGGTAACGTCACCACTCCGCTGGAAAATGGAAAGTTGGAAACCGTAGGGAACCAAGGAAACCGCCGGACGCCAAAACCGGCGGGCGCGCAGCTGGTGGGCCTCGCTCGCGGCGGAGGCGATCCCCGGTAATGGTATCTCCCGCGACTAAAAAAGTTAAAAAAAAAAATCCTAGTAGCCTTTCTTCTCCCATCCAATCCTGAACGTCGTCGTCGTTGCCAATCACCACTATTTAAACAGCTCTCCTCCCCGCTTTCTTCCTCACCAACACATCACATCATCAGCCAAGTGTAAAGAGGGTGCGAACGAGCAGTAGCGAAAGGGTTCCGTTCTCGTGCTGTTGGAGCGATCCGTCGAGCTGTTCTTTGATTCGTAGCAAAAGAGAGAGAGAGAGAGCAGGAGCGTCAATGGCGACCGCCGGGAAAGTGATCAAGTGCAAAGGTCCGTCGATCGGCCGCTGCTGCCACACCTCCTGCTGTTTTTTTTTCTCTGCTTATGTCAGAATTATCCTTAGTGTGAGCGAGAAACATTATAGATCATAGATCGATCGGTTTCTGATTCTCTGTGGGTGCTGGATCGTTGCTGTGCATGCAGCCGCCGTGGCATGGGAGGCCGGCAAGCCGCTGTCGATCGAGGAGGTGGAGGTGGCGCCGCCGCAGGCCATGGAGGTGCGCGTCAAGATCCTCTACACCGCGCTCTGCCACACCGACGTCTACTTCTGGGAGGCCAAGGTTTGTATCAGCATCATCCATCTTTGAATGGTGTTTCTCGAGATGCTGTTATGCTAATGGTGATTTGAGACCATGACAGCATGGATCAGAGGTTAACCGAGTACTTGAGTGGCTAATTCTTCTTGAATCTACTGCGGACAGGGGCAAACTCCGGTGTTCCCAAGGATCTTAGGACACGAAGCTGGAGGGTAAGCAGTCACTTCTTGCCTCTGTCTTGTTCTGCTGTTACTGTTTGTTCTTGACTTCTCTTCTTCATCCATGCCTCTTCCCCTGTTTTTTTAATGTTCTAGGTGGAATCCGATCTGTGCTCCTGTGTCGTATTTGTCTTAAAAAATTTAGATTTAAAACTTCGATTGCTAATTATAGTTAGTCAACCCGTTTCAAACCCTGATTAGTCAGTGGATTTAAGAATGATTTACTAAAGAAAGCAAGTGTGCATATTTTACTGGACTGGAATATATAAGGTATGTGAAGCCCCATGTGCAGCTTCCACGAACAAAACGTCAGTCATGACACAAGCACATCCACAATTGGTCTTTAGACTTTAGGATAATATTTTCCCTCTGTTATGGATTAAAAATCTTGCCATCTTGGCTTATAAAGTTTATGATTACCATTTTTTTTAATCCCTTGACTGAAAAGCACAACCACATTATTCATTTGCCGAACACATTTTGGCTGACTAATATTGTGTGAAGTGCGGTTGATTATATTGAAGTGGGATCTTGAATTCTTGAAAGCATTTTAATGAATTACGTGCATACTCTTTATAGATCAGGTTGTCTGACAAATCTCTTTTCGAACTAACCTTGCTCACAGAATTGTGGAGAGCGTTGGAGAGGGTGTGACCGAGCTCGCACCGGGCGACCATGTCCTCCCGGTGTTCACCGGTGAGTGCAAGGAGTGTGCTCACTGCAAGTCAGAGGAGAGCAACATGTGTGACCTCCTCAGGATCAATGTCGACCGAGGTGTGATGATCGGCGATGGGAAGTCACGCTTCTCCATCAAGGGGCAGCCTATCTTCCATTTCGTTGGGACATCCACCTTCAGCGAGTACACTGTCATCCATGTCGGCTGCCTTGCGAAGATCAACCCCGAGGCGCCTCTTGACAAAGTTTGTGTTCTCAGCTGTGGTATCTCAACAGGTAAGATGGATCCTGATGCTGAGAAATGCAATCTTTTTGGATGAATCCTGTTACTGGAAACTGATCATTTATTTGGATGCAGGTCTTGGTGCAACACTCAATGTCGCAAAACCGGTGAAGGGTTCGACAGTGGCGATTTTCGGTCTTGGAGCTGTAGGCCTTGCTGTGAGTGTCAATTTCAAGACTTTTTGGTTTTGTCTTCTAAACGAATTGCATCTCGTGGGGAATACATGTGCCATGGTTTTTGGCTGATTGCTCTACGTTTTCTCATGATTAGGCCATGGAAGGTGCGAGGTTGGCAGGGGCATCAAGGATCATCGGTGTGGACCTGAACCCTGCAAAGTTTGAACAGGGTATGAACTTCTCATCTGTCAGATCAACTGTAAAATGATCGTTACAGCATAAGTAAGGTTACTGACAGTACACTGAACTTACCAACATGTCCCAATTTCCAGCTAAGAAATTTGGCTGCACTGACTTTGTGAACCCCAAGGACCACGACAAGCCAGTGCAAGAGGTGGGTTCTTTGTCCGAGCATACTGATGGCGCCCATTATTTGTTCAGAACATGGAAACACTTATCTGATATCCACTGCTCATTATTGTTGTTCCAGGTGCTCATTGAGATGACCAATGGCGGTGTCGACCGCAGCGTGGAGTGCACTGGCAACGTCAACGCCATGATATCTGCCTTCGAATGTGTCCACGATGTATGTCCCTAGCCAACCCATGATCATGTAGTTATATGACCATTCGCTTTAAAATGGTATCCTAAAAAATGGGGCTCTCTAAAATGTAAATGCAGGGATGGGGTGTCGCCGTGCTGGTTGGTGTCCCGCATAGGGAGGACCAGTTCAAGACCCACCCTATGAACTTCCTGAACGAGAAGACTCTCAAGGGGACCTTCTTCGGCAACTACAAGCCCCGCACCGACCTGCCCAATGTCGTCGAGATGTACATGAAGAAGGTAAACATGAATCCCTGAGTTTGCAACTTACAATGGGTAGAGAAATCTGAACCTTGGAGTGTTCAAGGTTTGCTCAAACATATTCCTGACCGGTATCATGAACCTGCAATTTCTGTAGGAGCTTGAGGTGGAGAAGTTCATCACACACAGTGTGCCGTTCTCGGAGATCAACACGGCCTTCGACCTGATGCTCAAAGGGGAGGGCCTGCGCTGCATCATGAGGATGGAGGACTAGAGCTTTGATTTGCTAGCCTCTCTCGGCAACAACACTGTTGTTTAAGAGAGGACATAAGAAGTTGAAGGTGCTCTACTCCCTTGTGTAGTAGCAATAATGTGGTTCTGAGAAACGTACATGCCCACCCCTGTTTTCTGTTTCACGGTTTCATCATCATTGTTGGTGTGCGGTCAGTGGTCAGGTTTCGGCCCTCAGAAGAAAAAAAAAACACAAAAACAAGTTTGGTTTCAGGTTTCAGAGTTCCTGTAATTACCATTTTGCATAAAAATAATGAAATATTTTCAGTGTTTATTGCTCCTGCCTTTTAGAGCTTCCATCGCCAATTGCAGTTTCATGTGATGTTTGTCTTGAGTCTTGACATCTTCCATGGAGGTGCCACCTGCCAGGCTGCCACGAGTTGTCCAGTCCAGAACTCTGAACTCCCAGCTCCTGCTCAAAACCTCTTTACTATTCTCTGTGCCACTCTTGTACAAGTAGGCTCCAAACAGGAATTGGTGGTCACACTCTCCGGACGCAACGCAACGATTTTGTAAAAAATGTCGTGACAACGATTCTTTTGGGATAAATGAAAATGTTCCGATCTTTTTGCATCGTGATGCATAAAGCAAGCGTTACCTGTTACACTATCCAGTGTGTGCAATAACGGAATGGGCTAAAAACAAAATAAAGCAAAGACTACATGTGTAATCAAACACAGTTTGCATGGGACGCAATAGTATAATAAAAGAAAGGTTTTTGAATTGAAGTGTCTATATACTCTCTAGCAGCCATGAACCCCTTACTAGGATTCCAACTAGGCGTGCGATGCTGAAAGCCGCTGGTCGTCCATGGACTGACGCAGACCCAGCTGCAAGATCCTTTTTCTGGTTGCCGTTGGGCTCCCGCTGTATCTTGTTCCCACAGAATTGGTCATTGTGGGCACACGCTGTTTGAGAACCGAGATGTCACTTGGGCGGCGGCTGATCGACATGTGGGCAGCAGACCAGCGCACGTGTGGCAGAATATGAGCGTGGCGACGCTCTGAACTCTAGTTTGCGATCCGAGGTGTCATGGAAAACAAGGGCATCCTGCCGATCTGACAAAAGTTATTTCGTACACTACGGCGCTACCGTTCCACTACGGCACTACCGTTCCATACGTACATGTGCAATGCATTTCGAGCTACTCACTCCATCAAAAAAAAAAAACTTCTCGCTTCTCGAGAAAATAAACTTTTTTTTACAACACTAACTAATTATATATAAAATAATATTAATATTTATAATACATCATTAGTATCATTAGAAAGATCTTTGAATCTAGTCTTTTAATAAATTTATTTGAAGATATAAATGTTGCAAGTTTTTTCTACGAATTGAGTGAAAGTTGAGAAAATAACATGTACGCATCCTATAACTACCTTCTTTTTGGGACAGAGGGAGTATGTACCTTCTAGGAGCGGACAAAATGCTCGGAGCTCGGTCGGCTAGTGTCAACTTGGCTAGTAGATTTTTTAAACGAGTCGAGCAGACATTTTTGCAAAATATACTCTACTGAGATAATTGTTTAACGTTGTTATAGACAAAGGTAATGGTACAATCTAATTTTATTTGGATGCTTACTCCCCATCCAAATACGAAAATTGTGAAGTGCTCTCCACTTAAGCTTAAATGAAGTCTCCACTTAAGCTTAAATGAAGAGACATCTTTGTTTATATTTTGCCTTTTATAATAAACAGCTAACATCATGGTTATCTCTAAATAGTACTACATACGTACACTCCACACAAAAAAAAGCCTCTCCCTCCTTATCCAAAGCTCCTTTGTCGCTCATTCCAAAGTCACTTATATTTGATATTGAAGTGGGTGGGATGGATTTGGTCCGCATATGTATGGAATCGAATTCGGATAGTGATATCTATAATATTTTAATTTAAATTAAAATTTGAATACTATAAATGTGATTACAAAATGAATAGTATGGATTTGAATTTCAGATTTTTACTTGATTTAGAAGGTAGCAATTATGAATTTGCTAGCATTAGTTTAGTAGCCCAAAATCATAATGCATGTAGAAATAACAAATATTTTAATGATTAAACGTGTGTATAATTGAAAATATAGAAAAACAAATACTTCAGCACACAGATAAAATATCTCGTAAGAAACAAGTAAACTATTAATTAGAAATATAATTAGATTTCAAAATCAATATATAGTTAGACATATTAACACTATCATTAGTGATACTAAAATTAGCATCATGAGTCGCTTGTCATATAATCCCTTCTCCCCAACATAAGGTGTAATTCCTTCTATGCGAAGATCAACAAACATATTTAGTTTGTTTTCTTCTGAGACGAGTAAGATTGTAAGAAACTTGCATTGTGATTCTTGCAACACCATTGGAAATTGGAACCATCGAAAACCTAGCTCTAAATGTCGAAGTGGCTAACAGTCAAGCTCGATCACGAGGACAAATTAGTAACTAACTGTCCACTCTTTTCATGCATATCTAACCTGTAGTAAAATGGCACATAACCGCTCCATCTAAAATGCAGTTGCATATCTGTTGCAGATGGCTCTAATTTTTTAGTAATGTAATACACTGGGATTGCATTTTTACATGCATCTTGAAGGCTGAGTTGTGATTGAGACAAACCCCCGTCATTACGGGTCCTAAACAACATTGATCTAGAAACCAAGAGCGTCGGCGATTCGCTGTCAGTGTCACGGCGCGACACTTTCCGTCTTCCGCCTGCTTCCACGCCGCGCGGCGTCCAGAAATCCCCGAAACACCCCTGAATCAGCGGCACCCCTGTGCGCCTGCCGCATCGCCGCCCGCTCCGAGCCGCTGATATCGCCGCCCGCGGCGCATCCGACGGCCGTGATGGCGCCCCCACCGCCGCCCGCCTGCTGCACGCGTCCCTCAAACCACGGCCGCGCTCAGCGTCCAGGTAGAGGCAGGAGCCCCGGTTTCGCCCGCCACGCCGTGGTTTGCTGCCCACGAAGGTGGACGCGAGGGGAAGTGGGGTGGCGAAGCCGCACCCTCCAACTCCAACCTCCCTCACCTTCTTCCCCTCTCCCACGCTTAGCGCCTCGCCGGAGCTATATATAGCCGGGGTGTCTCCCTCCCTGGACTGCATCGTTACAGATTCGATTTGGCTTTGGGTTGGTTTGCTTGGGTTGATTTGATCGTTGCGGAGGTGCTTGGAGCTGCTTGGTTTGGGGTTGCGTTCTGGGATTTGGGGGAAGAAAGAAGCAATGGCGACGGCCTGGAAGGTGATCAAGTGCAAAGGTCCGTGCTTTGCTCCTCCTTTTTGTTTGTGTCTCGATCTGTCGAGTTCCTGCCCGCGATTGTTTCGAGTGATTTTTGGGGAAAAAAGTTTGGATGCTCGATGGTCTCCCGGAGTTAGTTCCCTTTTTCTTTTCTGGATGGATGAACAGTGTCGCTGGTCTTGTAATGCTGCTCGCCTGCAACCGTGGACAACGCTTCTCTTTTGCAATCCTTTTACCCTACGGAAATTTTAGAAGTGTCCTCTCTAGTGTGAAATTATTACAAGCAGTTCGTGGTGGTACCGTTGCTCTGTTCGTCACAGAGCTCGGCTCTACTTTATGATGAGAAAAAAATGCTTATTTTGTTTTTCCCCACCTGGAGAAAAGGAAGTCGTTTTCGTTGTGATCTATGAATGTTCCAACTTGCAAGGAGGAAATTTTGTTTCTTTCTGGTATCTGGATGACTCGATTGAACTTGCTATATGTGCTAATCTGTGGGTAATTAACTGCAGCCGCGGTGGCATGGGAGGCCGGCAAGCCGCTGTCGATCGAGGAGGTGGAAGTGGCGCCGCCGCAGGCCATGGAGGTGCGCGTCAAGATCCTCTACACCTCACTCTGCCACACCGACGTCTACTTCTGGGAGGCCAAGGTATCTACTCACCCATCCCCTCGGTCGCTTGTCAGCAGATATGATGCACCAACTCGCGGTTGACTTGGGCCTTTTTTCTTTGGCGGCCTTTCTGTCTTAGGGGCAGACTCCTGTGTTCCCTCGGATCTTCGGTCATGAGGCTGGAGGGTATGTTATCTTCCCTTATCCACTTTAACATGTTCATTAGTGCAGATGTAGCGTGTTAACACTTGACATGTGCATTAAATTTTACGTTCTTGCTCTTGGATCTATGGTTATTGTTGGTGGTCTTTGTTTATTGGCTTACTAGATGCAGAGCAATCTGTTTGTATAGCCTGGATTCTTGAGAACATGTGAAATGGCCATAGGAAATAGTTTTATCTTGTTTGAACTGGTATAGCAGTATGATTGAATATGATCTATGTGGACGTCAGATGTTTTTGGGCTACTGGCAGTGGACTTTGACAGATTGCTGATAATTTCAGCAGCAACTTCATAGCTTAATTCAGTATTTACCAGTTGACAATGACCTGTACAAGTAGTGGCAGAGTAGTCCTTTAGTTGACTTATTTCTTGATGAAGCTTTTCTTCAAATATCATTTTCTATGCTCATTTTGGATATGTTATTCTAGTCAAATTTGTGTATTCTATTTGTCCTGAAATTTATTGATTTCTACAGTATCATAGAGAGTGTTGGAGAGGGTGTGACTGACGTCGCCCCTGGTGACCATGTCCTTCCTGTGTTCACTGGGGAGTGCAAGGAGTGTGCCCACTGCAAGTCAGCGGAGAGCAACATGTGTGATCTGCTCAGGATCAACACTGACCGGGGTGTGATGATTGGCGATGGCAAGTCACGGTTTTCAATCAATGGGAAGCCTATCTATCACTTCGTTGGGACCTCCACCTTCAGCGAGTACACCGTCATGCATGTGGGTTGTGTTGCAAAGATCAACCCTGAGGCTCCCCTTGATAAAGTTTGTGTTCTTAGCTGCGGTATTTCTACTGGTAAGTTCACTTAGTACATTTTGGTATGGATGTTAGAATGTATCTATGTTGAGATGCTGAGTCATATTGTTTCTTGGTTTAGGTCTTGGTGCTTCAATTAATGTTGCAAAACCGCGAAAGGGTTCAACGGTGGCTATTTTTGGTCTAGGAGCTGTTGGTCTTGCCGTAAGTATTGAAATTATTCGCTTGTTATATGCCATTTCAATTGCAATGAAATTGTGTGTGAGATTTGCATCTGATTACCCTGAACCTGCACATGATTAGGCTGCAGAAGGTGCAAGGATTGCTGGAGCGTCAAGGATCATCGGTGTTGATCTGAACCCCAGCAGATTTGAAGAAGGTGAATTCCTTTGATATAACTGAGTCGTATTTTTGATTGTGTATTGATACGCAAGTGACTCATGTCTTTGACTGTTTTTCAGCTAGGAAGTTTGGATGTACTGAATTTGTGAACCCAAAAGACCACAACAAGCCAGTGCAGCAGGTCTGTTTCTTTACATCAGACAAAAAGAAGTTGCTGCAGCATATGCTGAACTTGGCCATAACATCCAGTTTCCTTGTGGTTTAGGTACTTGCTGAGATGACCAATGGAGGGGTTGACCGCAGTGTGGAATGCACTGGCAACATCAACGCTATGATCCAAGCTTTTGAATGTGTACATGATGTACGTACACTTTGTCTAGCATATAACATACTCCGAATCCCTTTCATTGAGACAGTTTCTGAAAGCTCTGCTCATAATCCAGGGCTGGGGTGTTGCTGTGCTGGTCGGTGTGCCACACAAGGATGCCGAGTTCAAGACTCACCCAATGAACTTCCTGAATGAGAGGACCCTGAAGGGAACCTTCTTTGGCAACTTCAAACCACGCACTGACCTTCCCAACGTGGTGGAGTTGTACATGAAGAAGGTAAGCCAATTCTTCAGTTGTAGCCTTGCTGCTTTGCTGGTTGCCTGTTGCTGAACCTGTTGGCCTCGGAAAGACCTGCTCATGCCACAACTCTCTTGCTTGCTTGTGTGCAGGAGCTGGAGGTGGAGAAGTTCATCACGCACAGCGTCCCGTTCTCAGAGATTAACAAGGCGTTCGACCTGATGGCAAAGGGGGAGGGCATCCGCTGCATCATCCGCATGGAGAACTAGGTTGCGTTGCCTCGTGTGCCTGATTCGGGTTGGGTTAATAAAGGTGGCAGTGCTGGGTGAGCCTGCCCTGTCGATGGGGGAGGCTGATACAAGGTGGTGATGAGCCGCCCCTGCGTGTCACAGTCTAGTTTGGGCCTTGGCAATCAGTAGAGTTGCTTCCAATGTCTGTAATTATCTATCGGTCATGAGTCTCTGTCTTTCGGCTTAATCAATGGTATCACTATGAGTTTCAGTGGATCGGCCTGTTCTGTGGTTCAGTTGAGATGCTTTAGTTAGTGGTTTGTGCTGCTTCGGTTGTGCCTGGTGGTTCCAAAATTGGGAACCTAGTGGCGTCATGTTTCTTTTCGATCTAGACTGTTCAGGCCTTCAGATCAATCCAGTCTTTTGTGGTTCACTGGGACCATGTTTCTGGGCAGGCAGCAAACTGTTCCTTCAACATCCCTTTGCAAACTATAGTATCAATGGTCATTTTGACTATGCGCTATGCAGTAACATTATTCAAATGGGATTGAACAACTTTGTGTATATACATCGACGTTCTGCATAAAACCCGAAATCAAAGAACAAAATAATTCCCCTCTGATGATGGTGACCAAAGGAGCAACTTTGGTCATCAAAATAAACACAGAAATGAAGCCCAACAGATTCAGAGCAACCCGGGGCGAGAATGGAAGGGGAACTGATGCACAACAACCCGGGCCTCCTGATGACCTCTCCTCTTTTCCTTCTTCGTCCCGGCTGCAGCTCCGACCGGCTCACCAGCCATCTTCTTCATCTTCTCCACTTTAACCTCTCGCTGCTGCCTCGCTTCTGGAGCTCTTTCCCTTGACAGCTTCGCCGTCGCCGCAGGCGATACGGCGGCGGCGCCTCCACAGCATCCTCCCAGACCCAACACCATGGCCGATCGTCCTCTCAACACACGAATGCAAACTTTTCGTTGCCGGATCAGCTAGACAGATTCCGGCCGGCTTGTGTCTGAACTCTCAGCTGCTACTACTTGTTTGTGAGCTTGTTCCTGTGTCACGGATCGAGGGGTGCAGGGGTTTTTATAGCGGAAGGTTTCTTGAGTTGCGTTGGTGCTTTTGTTGCAAGCTGGGGAAGGGAAGAATCGGGTGAAGGCCAGCTTGAAGCTTCGTCCAAGAAGACCTGGTGGGACTTGTAGTATTTCTCAGCGTGCTGACGCAGACGCTGCCTTGGCTGCCAAGGCTGCGCTCCATTATTGACTTGGTACGTACTACATGAGCTCGCTGGCGTCTGGTCAAATTGACACGTGACTTGGGAGCACTTTCTTGTGAGCCAGATAAGAGGCGAAAAAGGACGCTGTCAAAACGAAAACGACCGCTGATGTAGTGGCTTCGCCAACCTGCCACATACATACTTAAAAAAGTCTAAATTAATCCCCTTAATTGTGGATGAAATATAGATAACCCACTAACTATTTTTATTCAATTTTTACTTTTGAAACTTTGTCATTTACCTCCTTTTATTATTTAATATATTTTTCCATCTTTGTTTCTCCGCAAACAATTGGAGTTTGAGTTCAAACTTGCTACGTTGTGGACATCATAACATTTGTTAACAAAATACATTATGAATGTTTTATCATAATAACATACAATTTTGTATTCCAATGATGAATTAATATTAAATGTCTAGCCTATCAAAGCAATGTATAAAATTCATGATGTTTTTTTTAGAAAACAGATCTTATAATCAAAGTATATGATTCAATTTGTTCGTGAAATCTAAATTACTCCTGTTAATTATGACCAAAGGCTTGATCACACACTCACTAAACTATTTTTTTGGTTCAATTTACTTCAATAATTATATCATTTCCCTCTATTTACTCTTTAATACATTTTTTTTTCTTTGTAGGCAAACAGCTAGAGTTATAGTTGAAACTTCGTAGAACCATAGTATAGCTGTGAACATCATGACATTTGTTTAAAGGTACATCATGAATCTTTTATCATTATTTTTCATACAATTTTGTATTCCAATGATTAATTTAATCTTATGATGTTGTAAAGTTTTAGTTCAAGATTTTGCTTTTTTTTAGAAGAAAAAATAGAGACCTTATTATGGGGTACATTTCATCGGATAATAGATATAGTTGTGGAAGTAAGATAAAGGGGAAACACTGATTTACAGCCTCAAATTAGAGAAAACTTGTAACTAGAAAACCAGACACAGATAATCATTCAACTATTCAAATCAAAACAATTTGGTCCTATAGGTGATTTTGAAGCTGGTTTTTATTTTCTACAAAAGAAAAAAAAATGGTTTATTATACAAATTCATAAATAATTTATATTAAAACATAAAATTATGAAAATAGTACCAAACTATTTCTAAAAACCAATTAGGAACCATAACTTATTTCACATATGCCAGTTGGTGGTTGAAAATCGGACTGCCATGCCCGTTGGAGGTTGAAAATCGGACTTTCCCCTAAAATAAAACAAAGCGGCATGCCTATATTTTATTTTTTATGTTATGGCTACTTCCTTTTTATGCCTGAATTATGTAGAATCGATTTCCAGGCTATTTCCTTAAATTACTTCAAGTGTGGCAGTCCCGTATCCTGTCTTGTGAGCTGTGCGTGCTGGCGTGCGGAGCTAGTGGCCCAACTCTGATCGACGATGGAAGCTCACAACGCTTTGCATCTCTACGCAGTCATTGTTCTCATGTTTCTCAAAGAAAGTTCCTAATCGCTCGGGGCTCGGATGCACAGCATTCCTTAGGCTTTGTTCGGTTCCATTGGATTCAATCCGGGCCGAGAATGATAGATATAACAAGAAATTTATGAGAGATACAAGAAGAGCCAAGGATTCATTCCGGGTCAAGAGCTAATGTACTCATGATAGTGGCACCAAAAGACCGGAAACCAATCCACTAGTCAAGAGGTGGGGAATCATTCCGGGTCTCTTGTTGTATCTATCATGAGTAAATTAGTTTCTGACCCGGAATAAATCCCGGTCTCTAGATGTACCTATCATAAATTTTTATTATATCTATCATTCCCGGACCGGATTGGGCTTGTTCGGTTCCATCGGATTCAATTCGGACCGGGAATGATAGATATAACAATATTTATGGTAGGTACAATAAGAGGCCGGGATTCATTCCGGGTCATGAGCTAATTTACTCATAATAGTGACACCAAAAGACTGGAAATCAATCCACTAGTCAAGAGATAGGGAATCATTCCGGGTCTCTCGTTGTATCCATCATGAGCAAATTAGTTTTCGACCCGGGATCTCTAGCTTTACCTACCATGAATTTCTTGTTATATCTATCATTCCCGGCCCGGATTGAATCCGATGGAAACGAACAAGCCCCTAATAGGTAAAGCTAGAGACCGGGATTTATTCCGGGTCAAAAACTAATTTACTCATGATAGATACAACTAGAGACCCCGAATGATTCCACACCTCCTGACTAGTGAATTGATTTCCGGTCTTTTGGTGTCACTATTGTGAGCAGGGGCGGATCCAGGGCCCGGGCTGGGGGGGCTGCAGCCCGGACCCTAGTCCCAGCAACCCTGTTACCACCATATATACAATAAGACGAACTCAGTCTTGGCAAGAGAGGGGCAACACCATCATGCATGGTTCATGGCATCGTCCGCTTGGTATTTCGTCTAGTTTGCGCAGCGTACGGCTGTTCTCGATGATCACCGAATCGAGTGGTTCTGTACACCTTCAGCTGCAGTCGCGTGTCAGTCCACTCCAAAGCATTCAGCCAGGTGCCCACATACATCTTCCTTGCACTGTCATGGTCGATGTGGTGTATCTGGCCTATAGGATGCTTGCTTGTGCGGCTGTGCTACGCTGCTAGTCTACCTACTGTCTTGTTTTTTTGCTTAGTAATGCATAGTAATTTGTAGTGCTAAAACGCTTGGCCACATCTTGTTTGTCCAGTGACACTCTGCATCGATCATGAATGAATATGGAAACAGCGCATGATTGAACTATTGATCAAATCTTATGTGCTCATTTGAAAAATATGGTGGAATATGTCAACAGTTTGGGTTACTGTTGTGGTATAAATTTGTTTGAACGTAATTTAATTTTGACCTCCCACTATTTAGCCCCCCCTTTAAGCTGATCCTGGATCCGCCACTGATTATGAGTAAATTCTCTCGACCCGGAATGAATCCCGGCCTCTTATTATACCTCGGAACGGAACAAGCCCTTAGCCGAGTGCTGACCTTTCTGCCGTACCTCACGCGTCAGTTTGACTGAGAAAACCTTGGTCCTAAAGGCATACATGCTGCATCAGCATTCAGCGGTAGGATTCCACCCGGAAGCGTGCATGATGCCACTTTCGTGTATTCAGCCAAAAGAGATATCAGCAACGAACTCCTCTATAAAAACTGCACTCCATCAGTTACACTTCACACAACCACCCAAAGCAAAATAGCAAACATACCAACTCAAACGGCGACGTCCAGAAACACCCCCACTGCAGGCTCCACTGAATCCCCAACAACAAGAGATCATATGGATGCTCACCTCGGACCCGGCAGCCATTTCGCTGCTCCTCCAGCTGCAAGAACGGAGGCGGCAGCCTCACCACCAACGACGACGGCGGTGAAGCAGCGAGCAGTGGAAGATCAGGGAGCTTCGCCAGGGAAAGTTGCTGGTGAGCGCAAGATGGGAGGTGATGTGGCCGGGGCTGTCGCAAAGCAGGAAGGGAAGGGGAAGAAGAAGAAGAAGAAGAAGGGGGCACCCATCGTGGTGCATCACTTCCCCTTCCAGTCTCGTCTTGGACTGCTGTGATCTCGGCCTGCTTTTGGAGTTTTGATCTTGTTAGGAAGATATACAAATGGGGCTCCTGTTCGAGCTTACATGTTTACTGAGTATTTTGTAGGAGAAGGTTCATGTGTCTGAACCTAGCTACTGTTGTATACTTGTATCCATTTCTGATCCTATGTTATATGAGATTTGTAAATAAACGGTACTTATTGTAGTTCAGTACTATTACGTTACCAAAAAAAAAATCAACCGGCTCTGCCTATGTTCACAAGAGAATAAGAAGAAAATAAAAAGAAACTGGCATGTTTAAGTTTGGGAGGGTAGAAAAGAACTCTTTCTGGAAAGCATGTTCTGTGAGAGGGATGAATAGGAAATTTAAAAGGAATTAGAGGGAAACTTTTCTGGGAAGCGTGTTTTCTGGAAGAGATGAATAGTAAAGTCCAAAATAACTTTTTGATATAAACACGAGTGCGACACTCTGCAGAACTCTAGAGAATGAATAAGTACTTGATGAGTGCCTGACGTTTTAGGCAGTAGGCCGTCCTGTCAGCAGGATCAACTGTCTACATATCATTAATTGAACTGCCTAGTTACTCACCGTATATTTGCACAACTCGTTGATGTCATTATGTGTTTGCAGTCTTTCCCAGTAATGCTTCAGTTATCTAGCAATGACATGGCCCAATATGGCAATTTGACTAATTATTCTGAATGTACGTTCTTTTATATCAAGAAATTTAAAATTGTGAACGTACTTTTTAGGAGTTGAATCTGGTCATATTTATTTATGCCCTCGACTCATAATATCTTACTATTACTAATTAGAGGCTCCTTTTGAAGGCTCCAGGTGATACCACCTAGGATCCTAGGTGGACACCCTTAAAAAATAGAGAAATCCTAGAAAATCTCTCAAAAAGAACAAACATCCACCTAGGATCCTATGTGGACATCGGTGTATTTTATTTAATAATTACCCATTACAAATAATAAGCATGAGCTAGCCCCTATGTATATATATCTAAACTACCTCTACGGTAAACATCAAATTTCCTATGCACAATCACATCTAATGCTGGAATTAATCTAATATATCTGATGCAACTAACAAAACACCATTTGATCTATTTTTCTTCACAAATTACCCACTTTTCCATTGTAAAAAATAGAATTTCAAAGTAGCCGCCTCTTCCACGATAGAAAACTACAAAGAGATCACTATCCATTAATTTACTCATCGCATCTCAAGAAAATTTATCTATGTACTCCTTAAGTACTCAATATTTTTGTAACCAACCAATGTATAACTCATCCGTGTTCTTCGTTTCTTTAGTAAGATCCCGTCGTCCACCAGACCAAGCTTTTCTAAACTCTAGCCATCAAAACCTAACTCCCATCTATGATTAGGTATGTGTCATCAATGAAGATAAACGAGCAGGCCCCCTCCATCACCAAGCACGATGAGGGTCCCACATCCATCGTGTTCGCCGGCGGCGACAAACGGCGTGCTGATATATACGGTGCTAACACAAGTCGAGGCATCAAGCTAAGCTGCCAGCTTGAGCTGGTCGTACCTCTGCATCTCTAGAGGCGGAGCACGAGCAGGGCTGCTGCATGCGTGCGACATAGGATGCATCGCGGGATGGAGAGGAGCACGTAGGTTGCAGTATAGCAGATGGCACACACATGCAACACAGCTTGAGGGCGCAGCAGGCCGGAGACGAGACTGGATGGTTCGTCGACTATAGATGCAAATGGAAGCAAGCATGACAACACAAGTTGATGAGTCCATGACCTTAGATGAGTTCGTAAGTTTTGTGATCGAGTTGACGTCCGGTACGAATAGCAGTAGTACAACACATTCGGCGGCTAGATGCAAAGATAGTGTGTTAGTAACCATCCTAACTTCATATATGTCTCTACTATTTTTTTTATTTTAGTTGAAATGATACTGCCAATCGATATTGATTATACAATGCAAGCAGATGGATGAATTAAGAAAAAGTAGATTGATAAAAATCATGCAGACAAGTCTATGGGCAAACAGCACTGAACATGCAGATATAGTGGTTCATGTCTTCCCATCTATTCGTGCATCTGTGAGACCGGCAATGGATGCAGAACTGCAATGAATTCTTATAGTATAAGGTACAAGTTTAATGTATCGATCAGATAAATTGTATACGAATATTTCTTCCTACCATAATATTTGTCATCATATGTTCATGTATGAGGGAAGTAATAAGAATAAAATTTTTCATGTTTTTCAGATAGCTCAATTAAATACATATATCAAACACATATGAAAGTGTGAGGCCAAGTGAATTATTATTATCACAATTATATACAATAAATAATTATCTCTAGAGTACTATCAAAATATAATATTTCGTAGATGAAAAAGAGTGTGAGATGGATAATTTTAATTATTAACTACTTTTATTAGCCCGTGCATGAGCACGGGTTGATAGGCTAGTTATCTTTAAACATATGGCTACATTAAAAATGCTTGAGAAATACATGCTTGAATGACACAAAGATTTCCAGTACGATTATTTTCACAACATGACACACCACAGGCACACATTTTCCAGTTCGATAAAGGTTTGCCATATGATTATTTCCACAAACTTTATATATTTTCTTGCATGCATTACATTTTCATAGGATTAAAATAAACATCACATGGTTATTTGTGTATTGTCTGATTTATTCGTTTTCAATAAGGAAAAACTTCTATCTGCATAATTAATTGTTTGATTGGTTTTATATTATGCTTTTGATTGGGTGTGTTGATCAAATATGTAGAAAACATGACCTATGCTGAGGGAAAAAATACATGCTAGAAAATAGATAAATAATTCAAAAGCAGGGGGGGGGGTGGCAGATGATTGCTATATGAACTAAAGAAATTTTTAGTTACAAATAAAGGGCATGCCTGCTCTTGGAAGCCGGCGTTTTCATGGTGAGGGACGCGGAATTTGAGTCAGTCGTTTTGAACTCATTTTCCATTTCTGTTTTCATGCCATTGATTTCACCTTCCTTCACGACCAAGTTCCTCCACTTGCCAAATCCTCTTCTACTGAGAAAAAATAGCAGGAGCTGGCGTGTCAGTTTGACTTTGTTAGGACTATCTACAATTGAGGATGCCCCGTTTTGTTTTTATCCTTCCGAAGAAAGAAGGTGAACCTTGGTACTTGGCAGTGAAGCTAATACAACTCCAAGAAAGCACGGCTCTTCTCCCTTTTCACCCCATCCTTCAACACAAAAGAAATGTTACAAACTCATTATAAATACGCTTCTGAATCAGTGCCAATACACACATCCTGAAAAACCTGAACAAGTTTTATCAACTCAGCACTACTTTCAGCACCAACCATAGAGTGGATCTTCGTCAGAAATTAAAAGTATCTCAGATGGTTCTGGGCCTGTGCAGTTGCTTTGGAGCTGCTCCGGCGGTGGTGGCCGGAAAGAAGGCGGAACCTGCACAGAAGTTTGTAGCAGGAGAAGAACAAAAGAAGCAGCAGGCTGCCGGAGATCAGGATGGAGCTGCTGGTGAAGCGGAAGGTGAGCCGAAGATGGCGGTTGATCGGTCCATGGTCGTGAGGGAGAAGACAGCTCCGGCTCCTGTAGTGATGCATCAATTTCCCTTTCATTCTCGCCCCGGATTGCTGTGATTTCACCTGGCCCTTTTGCACCATTGTCAACTATATCTCTCTGTTTAGTCTAGTTTGGAACATGCAGGAGTTTCTTTTGAACTGAATCTTGTAAAGTTTTGCTTCTGCTAGGGCTTGTAAAGTTTTGCTTGTAAAGTACCAAATCGCCAACACTTCTTTCTGGCCGATGATATGATCTTGTGCTTGGGGGCCATGAGTGCCAGCGGTATTTGTAGAGTGATCGTCGTTGAGTTGCGTTGGTGCTTTTGTTGCTGCCTTCCTGAAGTGAAGCAGCATGCCTGAAGCTTCGTCACAATAAGAAATAATTGGCGCGGACACGTCGGGACGGAGAAATACCATCAAGTGACGGAGATAAGTGAGAACCTCTCTTGTTGCTCTGATGGGATAAGAGATGAAAACGGCACTGTCACGTTAAATTAACGAGAAAAGTTTATTTTTTACCCTCCAACTGTTATAAAAGTCTGAATCACAATTATAAAACTAGATAATAAAGATCATCAAACTATCGAAACCACACAGATTTGGCCATTTGGGTGGTTTTGGATTTTATGGAAATAGAAAAAAAATATTATTTAATCTTAAAAATCATAACTAAGTCATTTGAAATAAAAAATTAAAATTGGCAAAAAAATAAATTTAATGCTATTTGGGTATTATTTGTTTTGATTGGCACACTATTTAATGTTATTTAGGTGTTATTTCTTTATATTGTTAGCGTTTTATTTTTTCTAAACACACCTAGAATAAAAACAAATAATATGCAAATAACTCCAAATGGTGCACCAACATATAGCTCACATTTTCAGAACAATATTGGCACCAGATTTATATATTTCTGAATTAAAATAAAATAGTTATGATTTTTTAATATAATATTATTTTTATGATTTTTAAAAAATAGAAAATCACCTTCGAAACCATCCAAAGGGTCAAATATATCCAGTTTGGATAGTTTGATGGTCTTTAGTGTCAAGTTTTGTAGTTGTGTGTTGTAAAATCATACTTTTATAACAGTTGGAGGTCAAAAACTGACTTTTCCCTAAATTAAACGACCACTGATAGTGATAGTTTCTATAGGGGAAAAAAATGCAATCCACGACTATTGATCAGTGGATTCGCTGGTTAATAACATGACACGTACTCACTCCGTCGTACAAGGTATCCAATCCTAACAATAAAAAAAATCTCACAAAAAGTCCAATTCTCAACCACAACTGTGTGTCTAATTAGGTGGACAGAATTTATGTGCATACCAAAATAACATATGAAACAATTTTAGAAAGTCTAGTTAGTTGCATAAAACCAACAAACAAGAGCATGTATGTCTTTTTACACCATATACTAATCTGTCATAAAAAAAAACTAGAATTGTACTCTTCAAAAGACAAACGGAGTATGTGTTTAAGATGGCACTTTTGATTGGACCTTTTTGTGTAGAAAATGAATTACTTTGTGATTTTGTAAGATTTAGGGGTTTATTCATCCTGTGTTGGCAGAGATCAGTGATTCCTTAGCTAGTTACTGAATTATTTTTTTTAAAGACAACCTTTAACAGATTTATGAGGCATATATTATTAGGGCGTGGCCAACAGGTCGATTTGAGCTGCCGATTTCAACGCTGACTAGGTTCGGTGGCGGATGTGCAGTGGCGGAACCAGGAAAAATTTTTAGAGGGGGCCATGTTAGACTGGCATTGTCTACTAAATTTATCCTCGCTATTTTTGCATGCACATCATAACATAATAAATGTATATATATTTGAAGAATACATGAAAAACATTCACACAATAGACACCAGTAAGAAGGAGGTAAGTCGAGCATTATGCTCATCAAATTATGAAACTTTGTGTTCATAGGTATTCCTACTAACTAAACAAATAAAATGTAGAAATTAGATTCGCACATGATGTCTGGAAATGTGGAAATTGGATTCACACATGACGTCCGGAACATCTTGAAAAAGGTAGCTTATTTAAATTATGAGGACGAGTACATTAAACTTTCTTCTCTTCGTGACGAAACCGCATATAGTTGAAGCTACATCTTGTGGTGAAAGAACATGCTTGGTTGTATGCTATCGTTCCATCGCCGCTGCAAAATTAATTTGTATGTTTGGTTGATAGACAAGACATTTCGTGCCACTGCAATTTTTCAGGAGCGTAGTTCATTTTGCAGCCACGGATGTGGCGCCGGATTGCAAGTGAGGCGTGGCAAATTGGCAATGGTGGGCATCCAAACATTCCCAAAATCTCCAATGTAGCTTTGTCTTGTTGTCTCCTAGGTTTTGAACATAGCACACTTATGTGAGTATATGACCTATTAAGCTAATTGTTAATGAATGGAGAGCTGATATTAAAAAAATTCATCGGCGTTAGGGGGGGGGGCGTGGCCCCTGCCAGCCCCCCCTCAGTTCCGCCACTGCTGATGTGGTGTAGAAAAAGGAAGAGAGAGAGAGTACTCGCTAGGCTATTTCCTACGCACGGAGAAGCTGAGAGAGGGGCAGTCACTTTCGCACGTCACATCTCTCCTGCACATGGGCCAAAGTGCGGCATGTTTTTATTTTTTTAGTCTCTCGCCTCCAGATAGGTTGGCGATTTGGTTCCAACTGTTGGTCATGCCCTTAGACATGAGTCACCACCCCTAGTTTTTCAACCAATAGAGCTACCGAGACGTGCGGAACCTCACGACACTACCTCCAATAAGAGACATGACACTAGAGGTATCGCCATTGTCGACACTATCACCACCACTATCGCCATTATCGGTAAAGTCGTTTTTTTAATAGAGTTAGTAAACGTCGAATTTAAACCATGAGACTCTAATATGAGAAAGAATTCCAATACTAACAGTATTTTCCTGTAATAAGTCTAGTGCCAATTAGGAAAATGGAGTGCTAAGTAAAAAGGGGTATTCTCTCATAGCCCTTAGTTTCTATTGATACATAGTTTCAGGCTTCGTCTTAGAGATGCACTTCTAAGGTGTTCCATTTTTCCAGAGAGTCTCACCCAGTGCTCAACTTTAATAAGATATGCTCAGAACCGTCGTTAGCTGAATCTACGTAAACCAACACAGCCTCTGATGAGGTCTTGTTTGACTCTTCTGACAGCTGCGTACGCAACGACGATCTCGAATTGTTGCATGGAATGGGAGCTTCCTTCCGTGTTGGGTCGCTAGCTGGCTGATGAGATTTTCAATAGCAAACTGAGACTGGAATAAGCACATGCCATCTAGAAAAGGAAAGGCAAAGGTTATAGAAGATGCCACATGCCATGGATAGACGTGGCAGGTGCCAGCTTGGCATGCCTCAAGACGAAGGCAACGACTCGGCCTCATCAGCCAACAGATTGGAAATCGACGCACCAGATCCGCCCGGTGATGTGTCCCGTTCCGACATTGACTCCTCAGTCAGTCAGTCAGTCCTAACCGCACGCGACAGGAACTTCTCTCTGCCTTCTATTCTACCATGGATACGTACTCCGTATATATAGAGTCCGGAATCTCTGGACCAAATGTTTTGTACAGGGCCAACACCTTACGATCGCTCGATCACCTTCTGACACCCTGTAAAATCGCCGACGGCGAGATGTCGTTTCTTGTGGACTGGCTCTACGACGTGCTGGCGTCGCTGGGACGATTCTGGCAGAAGGACGCCAAGATCCTCTTCCTCGGCCTCGACAACTCCGGCAAGACGACCCTCCTCCACATGCTCAAAGACGAGGTCCAACCCCCCCTCCTCTCCCTTTCACTCCTACTTGTTCTTCATCCGTACTAGCCGCCGCCATTGCCGGCGATCGAGAAGCTAGTCTCTAACACTCTACTCTCACCACACCGTCACGTTTCTCTATATTCTGTTGCAGAGGCTGGTCCAGCACGCGCCGACGCAGCAGCCAACATCGGAGGAGCTGAGCATCGGCCGTATCAATTTCAAGGCGTTCGACCTCGGGGGGCACCAGATGGCGCGCCGCGTGTGGAAGGACTACTACGCGGCCAAGGTCGACGCGGTGGTGTACATGGTGGACGCGGCAGACGGCGCACGGTTCGCTGAGTCGAGGGCGGAGCTCGCCGCGCTACTGTCCGACGACGCGCTGGCCGGGACGCCGTTCCTCGTGCTCGGGAACAAGATCGACCTGCCATGGGCCGCGCCCGAGCACGAGCTCGCTTACCACCTCGGCGTTGCTGGATACACCACCGGCAAGGGTGGGGTTGATCTTGATGGCACCGGTGTGAGGCCCGTGGAGGTGTTCATGTGCAGCGTCGTGCGTAAGATGGGGTATGGAGAAGGGTTAAGGTGGATGTCGCAGTACATCAAGTAGGGTCGGGCCGTGTGCTATTTCTGGGTGCAGGGTTGCAGCGTACGTACTATTGCGTGCTATTGTTGTCTCCGGTGGTTTCAACTGTTAACAATTGGAGCGAAGTGGTGTTTATGTGTACACACGTTTCTGTCCGGTCAAGGCTTTGGATATGTTGTCTCGCTCTTGCTTCATCTTGTGGTGGTTAACTACTGGCATGCAAGCCTTCAGAGTAATGTGACAACATGGATATATGGATGCCTAAGCAATGTATACGGTGATCATGGCCCCTTTGGAACTGATCAACACAATCAGATTTTCAGCAATAATTAATAGGCTAAGATTAAGAAAATTGCAGTGACTAATTTATTCAATCAATATGAGCAGCCAAATACCTTGCATTTACTATGTCAGAAACTACTTGTCCTAGTCATCAAAACACATTTGTGCTGATGGTTATAGGAACCACCAACCTTTGGCCGGCACAAATATGCTGATACAACAACCGCCATCATAAATATTTTTTAACTTCTTTATAATTTCTTAGTATTTATTCCTGTAGAGATATGTATCGTGTCCGACTCAGTTGTCTCTAAAGCTTTCAGCTTGAAATAATCATAATCTAGAGAAACGTGACTTTACAAAGCCTGACTCACAGAATCAGACACGGCAACATGTGTCCGCTCATAGCGTTTATAATGGACATGGATAATGCCTATCATCACGACATGGATCTCGTAGCTCTCCTTGTTCCATGGCAAGAGAGATTAGAAATCTTCTTGAAGCGAAAGGATCAAATGTAGTGTGAAGGGTCAGCATCTACTCTGCTGTGAAGGATCAAATGTAGTTGATGCTGACCCTTTGTTCGGCTCTGATGCCGGTGGCTTTGGCGCCAGGCATCATAGAGGAAGCTCGGCGATGGGCACGTGTGGGCTTCATAGATATTAGGAGAGTGCTTTATCCTAGGCTTCCTTAGGTCGTTGATTGTTCGGTGTACCCTGTTCTTTTCTTTTCTCCTTCTTTGTACCTCACCAAACTTTGTATCAACTTCTCTCTTCTTAATGAAAAACGTGCAATGCACGTCTTAATAACATCAATGTTTCTGGATGTGCAAAGTTCAGGCACAGGCACCAAAGGCAGTTCAATTAGATGCTCAGATGGAGGCGCATGGAGAAGGGAGGAGAGAACAGAGCGGATGGCGGCGCAGGGAGAGCGGCAGCGGCGAGGAGAGGGACCTCGAGTGGCGACTGCAGAGAGGAGCTAGTTGTGGCAAAGTGACCTGCGGAGGGGCCATATTCAAGCATGTAGGTCTAGTTAGCTAGAAGGATTTTTGTGTTTGTGTTCGTCTTAACTGTACCATCAGCATAGTGGTCCCTATTAGTGCTCGCAGTCAAGTCCAGCAAGCACCAGCACAAATCCATTTGTGCAGGTGATTAATGGTTTGGCTACCCTAAGGCTAGTCTCAATTGAGAGTTTCACTACACATTTACCTGGACCGTCAAGTCAGCATTTTAGTGGGATAAAACTATCACTCTCAATGCATAGTTTTATGACACAATTTCATATACAAGATGCAGTAATTAATTCTCGCATGGTGTATGGTCAAATATGTCATGGATGAAACTATAACATTCTCAATACATGTTTCATTGTGTTTCATGGACTCGGTAACTGTGTCAGATGGGTTTCACAGTGATGACCTTCTCCTCTCTCTTCATAATTATCATGCCATGTTACTAAAATGCTAATGTGTCACTTGATTTAATGCCCATGAAACTCCCATTGAGACTGGCCTAAGATATTTTGTGCTGTCGTTCAGCAATCACACTTGCCAGCAAAAAGACCGAGGCGCTAGCATAAGTTGTTACTAGCAATCATGTTCCATAATTGAAGAAAGTTAACCTATGTGCTTCTCTCATGGATCATAAAAGTACTTGTCTGACTTGTTCCATAATTGTGAAGTCCTCTTTTTTGTTATCAACCCATAGAAGAAAAATGTAGGAGTTGTTCTCAAAGCCCATCGCAAAAACGGAACTTGAAGAGCCAACATACATAATTCTACTACAAACCAATATTAAGATAGCTAAATTTGATTTTTTTTCTTTAAAAAAATATTTACCCCTTTGTTGTATTTCCAACTCTGGTTTTATGCAAGCAATCAAGTAATACAGATATAGATATGCCTTAGACAAAATTATTTGTCAGCGTAGGATCTATCCTTGCTGACTTAGCAAAGCACAAAGCCAGTTTGAAATGGATTCAAATTGGAAGTGTCTAGTTGCATGGTAATGCTGGGAGATGGAGACATCCATGTAAGCATTCTGTTTGCTATGTGCCAATCTCATCTAAGTAACCAGCAATATAGGACCTGACTCTAGCATTAATAGAAATATCCAGCTGCTTTCCAACTCTAGCTTGTTCATGTACTTGAAACTTTCCCTCATCTGACATGATGATGATTGACTGCAGGACACCTTTCAGGGTTGCGATGGAAACGCAACTTTCTCCTGGAAAATTCAAGAGTGGAAATTAACAAAACATTTGGGTATGTGCAATTACATGGTACGAAGCTAACATCAGAGGCAACACAAACCTCTTCTTCTATGGTTTCAAGTAAAACCCTCTTGGATGATGGCCAATGAGAAGCGAATGGATCTTGAGGATCAGATAGTGAGCACCTACGTCTTTTTTTGAAGGGTAGTTGAATGTCCTGTTAATGAAAGTAAATGGTTACAATAACAACCCATATGACATTGAAACTTGTGATATAAAGTAAGAACGCTTACATCATATTGTTGGGCTAATGACAACCTCAGAGATGGTCCAATTAGTGGCAATTCATAGCTCATTGGCGCATCATTGGGCTTCCTACTTTCAGGCCTTGCGGCCTTAGCATCATGCCAAGGAGATCCAATAGCCCTTTTCCTCCTAGTTGCCACATTCTTTGGTGGCTTCAAAGACAAACAAGAAAACTTTGCAGTGGCGTCTGCAATATTCTCAACAGGGTTTTCAGAATGAGTGGCATCAACCAAAAATGCATTTGGTGAGTTATGATTCTGACCAACATGCACATGGGTGGCATTAGACATTGGATATGGGCTGCTTATGTATATCAATGATGGTGATACCACACTAGCATCTTGATGGCGTTTTGGTGGATGATTGGTGGCAGCAGAAGTATGGCTCCCAACAGGTGTTTGTGGATTCATCACAACTTGGATTTCCAAAAACTTCGATTGTTTCCTATGTCAATCCTTGCAGTGGGGGTCATATACCTGGTCAACTTTCTTCCTTATCTAGTGATCCAGAAACCCAAAAAACAGAGTGGGTTAAAATTGGACCAACTGTTCGGAGGAAGAAATCAATGAAACTATAATAAATCAATTTTCCTCTGTTTGTTTCAAATGCTAATGGCTCAAACAAGGACAACAATTAATTAGGATAAGAAACTTTATACATAGATCTACATCGGAAAAACATGTTAACATATTAGTGTGTGCTACCACAAGAACACAAGAGATGAATGCTATTGCAAATGGACCAAACTAGAAATAGGGGTGTGGAGATATACATAGAAACAAGTCTCACCGGCACATGAAGATGATGTGAGCAGATAGCTCCGCGACACTGTAGTGGAATGGATATTTCCAAAAGAAATGAAGGTTGTAGAGGTTATGGCAACACTTGGAATAATGAAAACAATGTCAAGGCATAAGGATTATTCAAGGGGCCTCAAGCTGCAATGAATTGAAATGGGGAAAGGCTTGTAATAGTTGGTGGTGAGTGAGGAAGGAAAAACTGACATGAGCGTTTCCTACTATCATGGCATGGTTGCCGCAATGATTTTGAAACAGTAAAGTGACTTTACAGAACTACCCGCGTAGTAGTAATGGCTACATATTTTAGTTTACTTCCAGTTATCCTTAGGCTTAAAACCACCTGGCACCATATAGCTCGTGAAAAGCACCGCACTCCACTGCTTTTTGCAAAGCATCTTTCACGTGTGTGATCGTTCCATTGTCCCATACAATTTTCTGATGCTTTACTAAGAAAGTCATATCAGCTCCTTCTAGAAACAACATATGGTCTTGCCCTTTGTAGATGCAATATAAATCTTGGAATACACAAATAGAAAGAGAGATTGCTGGCACTATATACATATGGTACAAGAATGTTGCCATAGAAGACATCATGAAAATCATGCTACCTAGTTATTTTGTATTTATATTTTAATGATAAATGGAGTCAGAGGAAGAAAAGTTATTAATGATAACCCAATTCAGCCCCTAGTTTCCAGGTTCATGTTCCCCTACGGCCACTGTATTTGGGTTTGGGTCGGGCCAAAAAATACCCATTGGTTTTTTATTTGGCCTGAATCAGACCTGACCAGCAGCGGGTAAGATTTTTAGCCCGAGCCCAACCCTCCATCAAAACCTTATTTTCTTGGTTCCAGGTAAAAAAGGCATATGCTCAGCCCATGTTTTACTACGGTTAGTAAATTTTGGCCCAAGTCCGCACACCACATTATTGATCGGTTGGGTCAAGTTGGCTCCAACAACCCTTGTTTGTGACTATGATATGCTCCGTCAATTTGGGAAACCTCTAGTTGAGTCCCTAGTAGCCACATATATACTCTATCCCTGCTGAACCAGTGGTGGAGCCAGGGTTAAAATCTACCTATAGAACTTACTGCTGTACGTATTCGTCAAAAAACATAATATGACAAAAGGTCACAACTCAATAAATTTATATATTGAATATGCATAAATTTACTATGTATCAACACATGAGTTGCAGTTGTATAAAAATAATAGGCATTGGTAAGTAGACGATTAGATTAACATATTGTACGAGCACTAAGTCCAGAGAGCCGCCGAGGAAGATTCATCATCTGATGTTTCAAGGCTTGAAAGTGCTTCATGATTGCATCATAATCAAGTCCCTTTAATATATCATTCTATGTGTAGCATACCATTAAATCATTGCGTCATTCATCGTCCATCTTATTGCATCATTCGTGTTTTATAATTTTCATAGCCAAAAAGGCTCTTTCCACATAATTTGTTTCTACTTGAAGGAGCAGTGCTAGCTCTAGATGATAGACCAAGGGAAACATCATATATCTTTCAGTTTCAACCATCTTCACTGCCAGACTCCCAAAATCACGACAATCCATAAAGTCACTAATAGACTGTTCATGCCCAGATACAACGATAAAAAATATCTTTAAGCTTACAGCTAAAAAGATTGGATGAAAACTATATAAAAATTCAAATATGGTATATTAATATGTGCAAGTATGATTGAATTATAGATTATCCGATTCTATAATCCAACTTTCACCTTTTAATTTCTTCTCAATCCTACTGGCATCTAAATTTGTGCTCGTCACGGTTTTGAGGAGGATTTTGTGGCTCTGTTTCCTAGCTATCAAAGTCGAGGTCACGCTGGCCCTGCTCCCATCTGCTGACATCACGCGTCTACCCTTAGCCTCTGGCAGAGGCGGAGTGGCCGCCCTAGCGACGGGTGACGGTGCCTCCGTCTGTCAAGGTGTCCTAAGATAGATACGACATCCATCTTTAAAGCCCAATTAGCGGATAAAACAAATTAATTTAATGTAGCATTTCCTTTAAACTGGTTCAATATTTTTGTTGTATTCAATATTTGAAATTCAAATGTTACATTATATAAACACAATATTGATACTGTTAGTATAAAATGTTGAATTGGTAAATTCAGAGTGTTGAAGTAAATTCATAGCGTTGAAGCTTCTTCAACGACGACATCTTTCTTCCCCGGCGATGGCTTCTTCTTCTCCAGGGTTGGTGGTGGGCGGAGCGTTCTCCTACACAGCAGGCGTGGCAACGGTGATGCATGGGACTGGCCTGGGTGGTGGCGTGCGGCAGCCACAGTAGGGTGCGGTGCCCATGATGGGACACATGCAGGGTTGGCGCAAGGCGAGGGGTGTGCCTAGACCTGAGCATTTGTGGCCCGGCCCGACCCGTGGGCACGGTCTGAGCCCGATGGGTTTTGGCCCACCCATGCCTTCTAATGGACTGGGACTGGGCAGCGAAAACCAAGCCCCAAAAAAATTCATGCCGTCCCGAGCCCGCGCAGACGATTAATATCATTTATTTTTCAACTAAAAAAGGACGGGAAGCCCGAGCCCGCCCCATGGCCCGGCCCAAGCCCGGCCCAAACTTGCCCATGGGATGGGCGTGGGCATAAATTTTTGGCCCGAAATAAACCGGGCTTTTACTCGGCCCGGCCCGAATTAGGCCCGGCCTGCAAAATGCTCAGGTCGACCATGGTGGCGAAGGACAGCAGAGGAGAGGCACACAACCAGCAGGGGAGTGGTCGATGGCCAGCAGGGGGAGGCGGTAGGGGGAGAGAGAGAGGTGGGGAATCTTAGGGCTGCAATCGGCTTTGCATGAATCTCAAACATTAAAATTTTTTTTAGAAACTCAAACATTGAAAGCTGGGGAAGCTAATATCTTGTGGAAGATTAATAGGATTTGCGGTCTTTTGGCTGTTCATATCCAAGTTTGGGCTTGTGCAGCCAATGATGGGCTGACGGCCGATTGTCTAAACGCCCAGTAACTTTAAACGTTATCTTCTTTTAACACCATATGAAGCAGCTCAGCAAAGGGGAAAAAAAGGAAATAGATTTGGTAGAAGCTTAACAGACAACATTTTCGTCTAAAAAAAAGAAGAAAAACGACACTTATTCAGAAGTCAATTTCATGTGACTGTGACATTTCCACGTCGCCTTAAAAAGAAATTTCGTGGCCTCTTTCTCTCAGCCGATAACAAAATCCCCTCCAATCCACGTGCCCATTTGACCCGTCACCAGAAAGCTCAGTTATCAGCCAAGCGGCAAGTGCAGATAACGCAGATGAACCTTTGCAGCCAAGGCACAGCTTCTTGCAGAAAACAACAAGCCAACAGACAATCCTTTTCTTTGACGAAGAAGCTTCAAGCCTCTTTCTTCACAACAAAAGCACCCGAGCACAGGGCACAACACAGCAGCAAAGACTCCCCCTAGGCCCTATAAAACACCTGCCAGCACAGCTCATAGAAGCCACATTTCTGCAAGATCACCGGAGTAGCAGGTAGGTCGATCTTGTGAGTGCAAATACACAATAAAGAGGGGATAATCGAGCTGAGGAAAAGGTCAATCATGGTGCTGGGCTTGGGAGGATGCTGGGGCGGTGTCACCGTCGCCGATGAAATGAGGGTGTCGCCTGCTGTGAAGCAGGCTGCAGGAGGAGACGGTCATCTGGAAGCCAAGAAGCAGCAGCAGCAGCGGCGAGTGGTAAAAGAGAAGATGAAGGCAGGTGAGTCGCCCGAAGTCGCCGGATCAGAGAAGGAGAGGAAGAAGAGGGATCATCAGAAGGGTCCTTTGATCGTGATGCATCAGTTCCCCTTTCACTCCCGCCCTGGCTTGCTCTGAAATCGTCGATAGGTTATTCAATTGGAGGAGAGCTAGTACATACTGGTTGCTTCATGATTGGCTTTAGGTGTCCTTGAAGATCAGTGGTGTAATTCTTTTGTTCTTTTATCATATTTTGTAATACCATTTTTCAGGTAAATTTATGTCTTCATTGTGCATAGCAAAAATAATATTTATTTTCCTTCCGAGAATAGGAAACTAGGTAGTTGAATACTTTAATCCATGACGATTCAATCAACTTTTCACCACGGGCGAACCCAAATATCATTTACACGAAAGCAACGAAATTATAGAAGTTTCAACAGAGTAGCCAGTTCTCCCTACTCGATAGATAGTAACAGAAATGAACCATAATGAGGGTTTCACCAGAAAGACTAGTAGACATCACCAGCCATCAAAAGACCTCAGCAAACATTAGCAGCAAGTTTCAACAGAATGGACTACTCGACCCGTGAACTACAAGAGACATCAACTGGCTTTGCTGCAAATGATACACGCTGGTCATCAGATAATCGTGAGTGTCGCGTGGTAGGGTTGTGCCTTTTACTGCAGCAGCACCATCCCTGTGTCTTCCCATGTTGCCTGCTAGGGATGGAACTGTAGTGCCGTTATCTTGAGAATTTGAGCTCCTTCCTCTAGGCTCCAGCGACCTGATTGTCTTCCTTCTGAAGATCAAGCTGCTGCAAAATGAAAGTTTGACACTTGTCAATTTAAACACGTTCTAGCTGGTTGTATCGAAAGTTTTTATTAAGTTTTAAACAAGAGTGTTTTAAGGACCTCTTCCCTGAAACGGTTTTCAGCGGCCGTTTGGTTTTTGCCACAGAGCACCACACCAACGGAAGGCTTGCCAAAATATTGGCGGAGGATTTCAGCGCCCGCAGTTTACCTGTAATTGCGTCAAATTTTAACTAGCATCTCTTCTATGGCAAAGGCACGCCAAAATTTGGCAAGCATCCAAACAGGCAACGCCCTAGCATCAAAGACCCAAATTTTGGTAGGGCGTGTGAAGGCAGCAATCCAAACGACCCCTAAAAAATAATACAACTACATCGAAGTAGGAGGCTTTTAGTTGGGCCAAACCGTATGCATCTTATAACTCTTTCAAGATAGGGGAAATCATATTAGCTACATACCTCACGTTTATCATAAATTTCTAACATTATATGTATCTTCATATTTGTTGTTGCCTCATGTTTATTAAGGGTCTGGTTAGAATAATTTGAAAATTAAAAATAAAAAGGAACAACATGAAATTGGGACACAGAAATGAAGGCAAATATTGACGACCATGTAAATAGGCAGACTTTGCCTAGTTTTCACAAATTCACAAATCTATTTCTAATTTTCCCCTTCGATTGGCACCATTTTTTCTGCACTTCACATTACTATGATTTCTTCCTCAGTGCCTCTAGTGTCCGTTTAACAAATGAGACCATAGTCCAGCATAAGTTTTTCTACCAAACATGTTTACTAATGAGTAGTGGTTACTTTCTATTTTTTGCCAATTTCTTTCGAAATTCCCTTACAAATGTTCACAGGATCATTTCTTTTCACGAACCAGTACTCCTTCCCATTATAAATAAGTCATGTTTCGAGGGGTGTCTCAAGTCAATGTTTCAGATTTTTTGTATGCTTACTTTTTCGCATCTTAAAACGATATTAGTATTTATAAATGGATACCCCCTCTGTTCTAAAAAACTTATCTTCAAACATCTCAGACAGATTAAAAATGATGATAATACACATTAAGTAGGATGATAGTTCCAAAAATAGGATGTTAATAACAAAAATTATGGGACAAATTTTGAATCATATCTTTGTTTAGGAGGAAGGAGTCCTTAGTTGTGTTTTAACATTATTTTTGCAATAATCAAAATTTAGTTTTGAATACTATATGGAAGGAAATATGTACTAATGGAGTGGGGTGAACTAAGAGTAAGTAACTCTTTTAGAATGATTGGCAAGTAACTGCAAGTATCAAAATATAAGAATCGTACATTGACTTTTTTAAAAAAATATGTTGATTACTAAAAAGTACTAAGAGAAAAGTACCAAGAAATACCAAAATTGTGTGACTAAATACCAAATTAGTAGATCCGGTATGTATTTTTTGTAATTTTGATTCCAAAGTATCCACAAGTATCAGCAAAAGTACAAGTACCGACATATACTTGCAGTTACTTGCCAATCATTTTATAATAAAAGTTCTATGCACATAATTCAATGCGTATTAGTATTTTTCTAAGCATAATATGCTTACTCACACATATGAATGTAAGTACGTCAGATCTACCCCATGAAAGCACACATAATCTATCACTAAAAAGAATGACGTTATGTCTCAAAGTGATCCAGGAAGCGTAAGACATTAAAAGTACTAACTAAAAGGGAATAATAAATATTCGTGGCACCATAACGGACCACTTATTATTCAGCAGTCGTTTTCAACAGGCCGTGCCATTTCCATCTATTTCTTCCCTCACAAATCCAAGACAGTTTCTGGCCCCTTTCCATCCGCCCGCCCATAACAAAATCCCCTTCCGCACGTGTCGAAGACTGGGCACCAGCGAGCTCAATTATTATCTGCCACGTGAGATAACACAGAAGAACCTTGGCAACCAAGGCACAGCTTCCTCCAGAAAATAAGAAGTCAACAGACTCACTCACCCCTTCCGGTCAAGTCCGGGCCAATCGCTTCTTATTGGACAGAAGCTTCAAGCCTCTTTCGTCACAACAACAGCGCCCTCGCACCAGGCACAGCTTGTCAGCAAATTATCCCACTATAAAAAGGCCTGAATGTTTAGACTTCAGAGACGCAGCACAACAAAATCCATTTGAGCAGAAGGTAGATCAACAGAGAGCTCAGACACACAGTCAGAAGGGGGATAATCGAGCATAGGGAAAGATCGATCATGGTGCTGGGATTAGCAGGATGCTGCGGCGGTGTCGCCATCGCCGACGCGAGGAGTAGGGTTTCACCTGCTGCGAAGGAGGCAGGACAAGGGCATCAAGAGGCTATGAAGAAGCAGCAGCAGCAACAGCGGGTGGTGAAAGAGGAAAAGACGAAGAAGGGAGTTGAGCCGAACGATGTCGCGGCAGGGAAGGACAGGAAGAAGAGGGATCAACGGAAAGATTCGCCCATCCTGATGCATCAGTTTCCCTTCCACTCTCGCCCTGGCTTGCTCTGAAATCATCGATCAGTTCTTCAGGTGGAGGAGAGACCAGTAGTGGTCTAGTTGTACTGCTGATTGGCTTCTTCTTTGTTGACGGCCTGATTGGCTTCTGGTGTCCTTGGAAACGAGTGGTGTAATTCTTTAATTTGTTGTCTTGTAATACAAAGATATATTTTAATACCATTTTTGAAAGTAAACTTGTTTCTTAATCAGGCATAGAAAATATATATATATATATTTGCTTTAGGGCGGTTTGGATCCTAATACTTGAGTTTATTTTAATAGTCATAATTTATCACTACCAGATAATCGAGCATTCATCCCTCTAACATTAGTACCGGTTGTGTTAAAACCCAGTACTAAATGGTCCCTGTGGGGTCCCGAGGGCACTCAGACCATTTAGTACCGGCTCGTAACACCAACCGGTACTAAATGGTGGTATTTAATACCGGTTGGTGTTAAAATCCGGTACTAAATGGTCTCGGGGGTTCCTGAGGACCCCCGTGCATTTAGTACAGGCTCATAACACCAGTCAGTACTAAATTGTGGCATTTAGTATTCCTCTCTCAACCGAATGTGCTATGTAGGTGGGTTGGTTGAGGAGGTTATGTGCGAGGCTAGAGGTTGTGAGTTCGAATCTCAGGAACCAAGCACGCGCATTTACAGTGAGCTTACAAGCAACAACATAAATGACATTCGGTGGATATCTAAAACATCTAATTTATCCACCTCATATCCAATTTATCTTGAGGAACCACACACGCGCATTTACATTGAGCTTACAAGAAACAACATAAATGACATTCGGTGGATATCTAAAACATCTAATTTATCCACCTCATATCCAATTTATCTTGTGATATTGTACTGTGTAATTATAAAAAAAAGATATATTTCTAATACCATTTTCGAAAGTAACCGTAATAAAATTTATTTTCCTTGAGAACAAAACTACAACAATGAAATCATACAATTTCAAGAAGAAATGCAACTAAATCCACAAAAAAAACTATGAGAGGCCTTTAGTTGGGCCAGGCCGAAACCTTCTTGGATCGCATTCTCGATCTTCTATTTTTCATTTCCAAGTGTTCGCATGATGTCCTTATGGATCAAGTACCGCTGTACCGACCTGGGTCATGCTATGGACCGGCTCGTATTGAAGACGTGGCGGCCCAGACATGATCTGTTGAAGGCCAGCCGAAATCAAGGAGTCTAATATTAGGAAAGTTAGAGATATACTTATATAAGGCTCCTATTCCTATATGGTATCCTTTGTAACCCTATCCATGGCATATATAAGAGGAGGCAGAGACCCCCCTCTATAGTTCAATTCAATACAAGATAAACATACAAAACGTATGGTATTGCGCAATCTGCGGCCCGAACCTGTCTAAACTCATCTCTTGTCACCTTCGGCTCGAGGATCACGACAACTTAGTTCCCTAAAGGCTCTTCTAGGGGTACTTTTTTTAGGAAAACTTTTTTATTCGTTGTTTTTTCTTTTATCCTAAAGATATACAGAACATCAACCCCCTCGAGATCCAGTCAGCTCAAATCGACGACACTAAGCGAACCTGAACCTATATGGCCCATTCTTGCAGCCCAATAAGCGTCTGAATCAAAGAACTTAGCTACCTGTTTGTTGTTTCTGAAAGAGCTGTAAAAATGCCGTCCCTCTCAAGTGTTTTCTCCCTAACGCCAGTCTCAATGGGGTTTTATTTCATAGACATTAAATTCAGTGCCACAACAGCAGTTTTTCTGACATCAAAAGGTAATTAAGAGGAGAAGTTTTATAGGATGTGAGAGGAGTTTCATCCTCAAGAAATTCCTGTTGCTCAGTTTCTTGCAGAAAACAATAATTCAATAGCCAATTGTATTCTTGGACGAAGAAGCCTCACGCCTCTATCTTCACAACAAAAGCACCCGAGCACAGGGCACAAACATCAGCAAAGACTCCCCTAGGCCCTATAAAACACCTGCCAGGCTGCCAGCACTGCTCGTAGAAGCCACAGTTCTGCAAGATTACCTGAGCAGCAGGTAGCTCGTGTGAGTGCAAATACACAGTTAGGAGGGGATAATCGAGCAGAGGAAGAGGTCAATCATGGTGCTGGGCTTGGGTGGATGCTGGGGAGGTGTCGCCGACGAAATGAGGGTGATGTCGCCTGCTATGAAGCATGCTGCAGGAGGAGACGGCCATCCGGACGCCAAGAAGCAGCAGCAGCGAGTGGTAAAAGAGAAGATGAAGGCAGGTGAGCCGGCCAAGGTCGCCAGAGCAGGGAAGGAGAGGAAGAAGAGGGATCATCAGAAGGATCCTTTGATCGTGATGCATCAGTTCCTTTTTCACTCCCGCCCTGGCTTGCTCTGAAATCGTCGATAGGTTGTTCAATTGGAGGAGAGCTAGTACTGGTCTAGTTGCTTCATGATTGGGTTTAGGTGTCCTTGGAAGATAACTGGTGTAATTCTTTGTTCTTTTACCATATTTTTTAATACCATTTTGCAGGAAACTTTATGTCTTCATTCTGCCTAGTAAAAATAATATTTCTTTTCCTTCTGAGAATATGAAACAAGGTAGTTGAAATTATGACAATTCTATTATTTTTCCACCATGGGTGAATCCAAATTTCATTATCATAGATAGCAACGAAGGCCTTGCTTAGTTTGGTGGAAAAAGTTGGCGCAATTTAGCGCAGCAATTTTAAACCAAATATTAGAATGCCTAAATATGATCTACTTATAAAACTAATTACATAAATGGACACAGAATTACGAGATGAATATATTAAGCCTAGCTAATCCATCATTAGAGATTGTTTACTGTAGTTTGACAATGTCTAATCAGGTCATAATTAATAAATTGGTCTCGTAATTACACCCGAGGGCTATGAAATGAGTTTTGTCAGTTATCCACATTTAGTACTCCTAATTTGTATTCAAACATCAAAATTGACGAACTAAATGAGACTGAATATAGAAATTTCAACATATTAACCAGTTCTCCCTGCTCCATACTCAACTAGCAGACAGTAACATAAATGAACCGTAATGATAGTGGTTTCAACAGAAAGACTAGCAGGCATCACCATACATCTAAAAGGACTGAGCAAACATTAGCAACAAGTTTCAATAAAATGGAATACGCAATCAGCACACTAGCACAGACATCACCACTACTGCCTTTTATCCAAGGAAAAGATAAGATAGTTGCACATGATCCCATGACATAAGGCTAGTCTTAGTGGGAGGTTCCATCACACACTTGCCTAGACTGCCATGTTAGCTTTGTGAGGGAATAAAACTATCACTCTCAGTGCATAGTTTCATGACACATTTCATAGGAAACATGTAGCATTTAATTCCTATAGTGTTGTGATAAAATGTGCTATGTGATGAAACAAAATGTTCTCAATATGAGTTTCATGGGACTACGTAACCGTGCATGGACTAGGTAACTGTGTAAGAGGAATGTCATGGCAATGACACTCTCTTCTTCTTTGATAGAGCATCACCTACAACCCTAAAGCAAATTATGAAAAAAAAATCTAGCGGTCTCTTCTTGGAATGAATTGTAGTAGGGCTTGGTATCGAAAGGTATAGATACCACCTAAAGCTTGGAAAGAATAATTTTGGATTGGGAAATTGATGTATGTTAGTGAAGAATGCAAGTTGACCAGAGAGGAAAAGTTCGAGGGAGAATGTAATAACCGCAAGGCTAGCTAATCGTACGCAGCACAAGCAAGGGAACTCCCCTGGTTCTGGAAGGCACATGACTCCGAACGCTATTATAAATGGAGGAGTTATCAATAGGATGGGCTGGATCAAGCACGGCAAGAACTAGCTTATCTGCTCCCAGCACACGTACGATCCGACTTCCGAAGTGTTCCTTTCATTATTAAACTCACTAATAAAGAAAGACTTACTTTAAACATATTAAAATAGAAACCCCCTTTCTATGTCCTTCCCCCCTTAGTGGTTACTCCCGATCCGAAGCACCCTTTTCCATTCATAGAGATATCCAATTGTCAAAATCAATGAAAAGTCCATCATGAATCAAGATCCAAACAGATAAATCCTGTTAGGCGGTACTTCCCAAGGAAAAGAAAAGGTGGCTTCCGGATCAAGTATAATAAATAAAATAGTCATCGGATAAAATCGTATATCAAAATGATTTCTGGCATCACCGGAGGGATCAAAACCAAATTCATAGGCCAAAAATTTTTATGGATAGGTCTCCCGTCATTAATACCATGCCATGTCAGCAAATACATCAATTTATTGTCATGAAACTTCCCATGACATGGTTTAACCGTGCACCTCACATTGAATGGTAGTGGTTGTACCTTTTACCGCAGTAGCACTATCCTCGTGTCTTCCCATGGAGCTTCCTAGGTTTGGAACTATAGTGTTGTCATGTTTGAAAATAACAATACTTGTGAGGTTCTTGAACATTCGGGAGTTTGTTGACGGTCCTTAAATGATAAATATTCTCGTCAACATCTCAAGAAAAATGTTGCTTTACTATGATATTTTGTTTAGTATGACTTGGTTTCACTTGTATTTTGTCTTTATAAGATTTCAGGAATAAAGAGTGCAAATTGGCGAAAAAGAGCATAAAAGAATAAAGAATATTTCTTCCTAGAAAGGCTCAATAAAATAGAAAAGCTTAGAATTCAAGTCCAACAAAGACTATCGTTAGCGAAGAAGGCCAAAAGATCCAACCCACGGCCCACCACGTGAAGGCGGTGGACAAGAGGGGGTGCCGGGGGACCGGCCAGGCCCACGGGCCGGTCAGCCCACCGGTAAGGTGGTTTGCGTCCCCTTCAGCGAGGCCGTTGTATGGCGGTTCACTATATCGGCAACACCTACTACCATATCAGGAGCATTCGCACCGACCTTGTAGGCCTATATAAGAAGAGGCAGACCCCCTGTCTCAGACATTCAATAGAATCCAAGAATTCATTCAACTTAGAGAGCCAGAGCCAGAGCTAGTCAAAGCCCCTCTAGTTCTAATTAGCTCTAGTTCTAGGATTAGAGGAGTATTGGTCTAGTTCATCATTTAAAATCAAGTTGTTCTTTGAGATCATCATTGATCTTTTGTAATGACTTTGTATCCTTTTTGTTAGATCTTTATCAATTCTTCAGAGTTGTTATATGAAGTTTATGCTATATTTATGGTAATATTCTTCATATATTATGCTATCATGATTTATACTTATTATGTGTTAAGATCAATCATTCATGCTATTATATTGCTCTATTGTGCTTTATGCATAGTTCTAGTCTTGCACTTGATCATCCGTAGGGTAAGAGTCAACGATGTGATTAGAATAGTTTTCGAGTATGCAAGCGTGAGCCTGGACATAAGAATTCCTTCATATATTCACATTTTCTACTAGATATGCGAGAAAGACAACAAGTTGTGACAGACTTAGTTGTCTTAGCACATTTCCTCCCTGCTAGATCTTGAAATAGAAGCTCTATGAATATTTGGGCCATGAATATATACCGAATATTTTCCCTTTATGATAAGGCTTTAAACATTGATTTAAACATGTGATTTCATAACCTTTACTATCATGATAACTTTCTAAGAACTTACTCCTATGATAATCTTAGTTCTAGAGTACTCTTTTATGAGGTGGCTACACCATGGTTATGTAATACTTATCATAAACATATCTTTATCTCTGTGTGATTTCTATCTTGAGTAATATTAATGCCATATATTTTTTGTGACAAATTATTCTTATTTCAGCAGTTGACTGTGACCTATGAGTAGGATAAAAGAATTGCAAATGTATAGGATAGTTTTATTTACATGAGTTCCCATGGGATTAATTACGATAGCCTGGTTTACTCCAAGTTAAAATGCTACAATAGTGAATATATGTGCGCATGTAGAATCTTTATTTAGAAATTTAGTTATTCATTTATTTATAAATTATTTCTAGTATTGATTTTAGGAATAGATTTATGTCTACTCCTAGTATCGATGTTGAGAAATACCAATAGAGTTTGCATGAGCCATAGTTGCTATGCTTCATGGCAAGTATGGAAGACTGAATAAGCATGATATTTTGGCATGGTGGACACATCTAGAAACTAGATAAGGATAGAAAAAGTATAGAGTTTTAGATATTTAATAGAGAACAATGTAAAAGATGAACACATGGCACCACCAAATGAGCCATTGAGCCTTACAAATAAGGGTCTTTTTGACCCTCTGATGTAAGCTATGACAAGTGAAGGCCATTTGTAAATGGCAAAGGTAGCTACCATGCCCGAGTGACATGTCACTAGTACTTTGCGCATGTGTACAATTTCTGCAAAGTTGTTTAACACTGTCAAAATAATTTGTATTGATGAATTTTAGTTATATATGTGGTATAGTTGTAATACGTAGACAAAGCAATTTATCACAAAAAGAAATTAGTTTGCTAGAAAGGGAGTTACATCATAACCGAAAGGAAAGTTGCAACAGATAACAAAAAAAGCAAATTTCCGACTACACGAAAGTATCCATTGGCAACTGAAAGGGCAAAGCTTCTGGGCCACAATATGCTCCATCTAGGATAGATATCAAGCGGGGTAGTGTTTTATTTTAATGGGTCTAACATTTTTGTAACATTTTTTAATGCTCCATTTAGAAATTTCGTCACGTTGGATTCCTGAACAAAAATGATACATTGTTAGAAAATAGTTTTTTGAATGTGCACATGATATTTGTAATTATCTTCACAAAAGATAGAATTCAGATGCCACATGACTTTAAGTATCTTTTGGATAAAATCCAGTGTGAGACACTTAGGTATTTTGACCAATTTTACATAAGTCCTTTTTCTCTAGGCTGGCTCACCGGAACACTACGTTGATATCAGTATTTAGATGCTCACCATCCCAGAATTCCATGTATTTGCAAGTAAAAAACATGCAATCATTGGAGCCAGCTTGCTTTGCCACATCTATAAATGACTTGGCCCAAAATCATGGAACTTATTCTCTATGACTTTCTTAAAAGCAGCACTTATGAAATGGATCTTGGCGTGTGGCGAGAAATAGGGTAAGTGCAACCCTAATCATAATCAATAGAGTCGAGATGCGCTTGTGAATAAGATTGATACAGTAAACATAGTAGTGGCTGCTACTGAATACAAGCATGACTATTTGCAGGCCAGCAAAATAAAGAACACACATAAGTTTAAAAGAGTTGAAGATACGTGTCAACAGCAAAACAAGATAAGTAGAGCAATTTGCAAACCAGGGTGGGTAATGGAAAAAATGTGGGGCTCGACATTTGCAACAGAGTATAGTACAGTTGCAACCCAAGGGCTCGAGCAGCTACCGTTATGGAAAAATGCAGGGGAGTTGCAGTGCAAAAAGGGTATAGTATAGATTAAAAAAAGAGTGGTGATTAGATACTAATCAACTTGGCATTGCTTATATCATCAAAATGCTAGATGGCAAACTCTAGAGTCTCTGTGACTAAATTGAGTAATTTAGTTTCTGTTTCACCGTCTTCTATATATACTGCCTCAACATCATTTGCCTGATTCTGAAAAAAATAATAGTTTGAAAAAAGTGGGTAAGCGGAAAAAGGCAATAAAAACTAGATAGAAGTTAAAAAGGAAATAGAAACTCATGAAGAATAAAGTAGTAAAAAACACCCTGTAGCCAATGGAGTCTTGCTCGTGTAGGATATCTTCAAAACAAAGAATGAAGGTAGCAAAATCTTGGACACTATAATCACTAGCTTGGCGTTAGCAAAAGTTGTCAAGAGATTATCACCAGAAAAGAGGAGAAAGCGCTAGAGGTGATGAGGGTCGTCTTACATGCAACGCAAAACAAAGGGGAAATAAAAAAAATGAGATTAGTTGCAACATTGATAAATGCCAATTGCAACAGATAGCGAGTTGTACTAACTGTCTCAGCTTCACATAGTATGCAACCTTGTATCTCATCGCAAGTGCCTTTTCCAGTGAAACTTTTGGATAATGGAATTTGATTTGGAAGAGGGAAATATAGTTCATTGGCCTCATCTTTAACCTTTGTTCAATGTGTTTCCAAACGGTGCTTTGGAATTGATTCAATGTTTGTGAGCATTGTTCGCATTCCTCTTGAGACAAGCGCAAAGGTTGGGGCTGTAGTTGTATATCATCAAGTGAATCATTTGGGAATGATTGATATGAAGTTGCAGGGGCATCTTCCTCGCCAGATGCACTATGCTTCAGCTTTGAAACTCTTTTTGAGCAGCATCGTGTAGCTGCTTCAACCATCGATGGCGTTCATCACGGCGTTCTTGTTCTTCTTTGCTGAGATTCACCTTATCCCTCTTGTGCTTGCTCATTGACTTTCTATCCTTCTGTTTCAGCTTCTCCTTCTTGGAAGCCTCATCCGTCTTTCTCACCACTTCGTGTTGCCTCTCCTGCCTCTGCTTCGTAGCTTCCTCCTCCTACTTCTTCCTCTCCCCTTGCTGCTGCTTCTTCGTCTTTTTCTTCAAAACTTCCAATCTTTTATCCTCCTTTTTTCTGAAAAGCACAGCTGCTTTTTTTTTAAATCTCGGCAGCCCTTATGGTACTGGTTCGTGTACTCGTTCTGCTGTAAGTATGAGTAGCCGCCTGAACGAATTGTTCCATAATGCGCTCTACACAATGTTGACAAGTTGTAGTGGTAGCCTGCACCAAGTTGCATGAGGCAAGTAAAAAAAGGTGGTTTGCAACATGCAAAACAATATGTAAAAAAACAGTTGCAACATGTGAAACAACAGAATTGGAACATGAAAAAATGCACATGTGGGGACGATCTCACATCACAGTGTAGATGTTACTGCTCATCAGTGGTGTTGTTGTCAGCAGGGGGTGTGATATGTTCACCAGTTGGAGCAGCAGCCTTCGCCCAAAAAAAATGCACAATGTAGCTGCAGTCAGTTGGAGAAACCCATTGCAACACTTTCATTACAACAGTCGCAGCGCTCCTGGACAGGCAATTGCAAACCAAACTGGTGAAATCCACTTGAAAAATAGCGTTGCACAACCAATTGCAACATTTGCATAGGAACAGTTGCAGCAAACGTGACAAGGTGGTTGTAACATGTGAGCACGGTACAATTGCAACATGAAAAAACACGCATGTAGGGATGACTCACGTCACTGGTGCTTGTGCCTGCAACTATATTGCTAGTATCAGTGCAGGTTGCTGGTGCTCATCAGTGATGTTGTTGCTTTTTTGTATCACTTTCAGAAACTTAACGTCATTCATTTTAGTGATAGATCGATGATGTGCGTCCACAGGTAGAGCTGCATGCTTACGTTCGTATGGGTGAGTGAGCATATTATGCTTCACAGAAAGAATACTAATACGTATTGATTTATGTACATATATTTATATGGTCGAGCGTGTGTATTATGTATTATGTTTCGTAAACTGAAGGGATACTCGTGGCACCATAACAGACCACTTATTCAGCAGTAGTTTTCATAAGGCCGTGACATTTCCATCTTCCCTCACAATCACAAGATAGTTTCTGGCCCCTTTCCATCCGCCGATAACAAAATCCCCTTCAGATGCACGTGCCAACGACTCAGCACCAGCGAGCTCGATTATTATCTGCCACGTGAGATAAAGATCCTTGGCAGCTTCTTGCAGAAAATAAGAAGTCAACAAACTCACCCACTCCGGCCAGTCCGGTCAAGCCAATCTTCTTCCTTCAAGCCTCTTTCGTCACAACAGAAGCATCCGCACACAAGGCACAACGAACTCGTCAAGCAAGCATTCCCCCTATAAAAAGGCCTGAAAGTTCAGACTTCAGAGACGCAGCACAACAAAAGCCATCGGAGCAGAGGTAGATCATCAATCATCATTTATCACACATAGTCAGAAGGGGGGTAATCGAGCAGAGGAAAAGATCGATCATGGTGCTGGGGTTGGCAGGATGCTGCGGCGGTGTCGCGGTCGCCGACCAGAGAAATAGGGTGTCACCTGCTGCGAAGGAGGAAGGAGAAGGTCATCCAGAGGCTATGAAGAAGCAGCAGCAGCAACAACGGGTGGTGAAAGAGGAAAAGATGAAGAAGGGAGTTGAGCCGGCCGATGTCGCGGCAGGGAATGACAGGAAGAAGAGGGATCAACAGAAAGACTCCCCCATCTTGATGCATCAGTTTCCCTTTCACTCTCTCCCTGGCTTGCTCTGAAATCATCGAGCAGTTCTTCAGGTGGAGGAGAGAGCTAGTAGTGGTCCAGTTATACTGCTGATTAGCTTCTTTTTCTTTCCTGTTGACGGCCTGATTGGCTTTTGGTGTCCTTGGAAAATCAGTGGTGTAATTCTTTAATTTGTTGTCCTGTAATATAAAGATATATTTTAATACCACTTTTGAAGATAAACTTGTTTCTTAATCGTGCATAGCAAAAGTACTTTTTTTCCTTTAGGGTTGTTTGGAACTAATAATTGAGTTTATTTTAATAGTCATAATTTATGTTGAAAATTGTGTATCATGGAGCGAGAATGAAAATGGATTGAAAAGACTGTGTATTTCATTGATCTGTTGTAGGTATTTAAACAAGGGGAAAAGGTGCAGTTAAGAGGCACCTATTAGGAAGGGTAATGTCCTTTTAAAAAGAGGTGGCAACTTTTCGCACTAAAAGGACACCAATAGAGATGTAAAAAACAAAAGGACACCAATAGACGGATTTAGTGGTCGAGCTGTGCTGTTGATTGGCTTGATTTTTTTTTCTGTTGACGCCATGATGGCTTTTGGTGTCCTTGGAAGATTAGTGGTGCAGTTCTTTAATTTGCTATCTTGTAATATAAGGATATATTTCTAATACCATTTTCGAATGTAAACTTGTCTCTTCAACATGCATAGCAATAATAAAATTTATTTTCCTTCAGAGAATAAAACTACACCAATGCAATACACGGCCGAGAAAAATACAACTTTTTTGAGGGTTGAGAAAAATACCACTAAATCCACAAAACACTCTAAGAGGATTTAGTTGGGCCAGGCCAAAACCTTCTTGGATCGCACTATCGACCTTCCATTTTTCATTTCTAAGCCAACATGACCTGTATGGCCCATTTTTCCAGCCCAATAAGCACCCGAATCAATGAACTTAGCTACCACCAACGACTTATTTTTTTAATGGAAGAGCTGTAAAAACGCCGTTTCCCTCGAGTGTTCTTTCCCAAAGCTACAATATTTGTTTACCAAAAAAGCTGTAAAAACGTTGTTCCACTCGAGTGTTCTTTGCAGAATCGGCGATTCGCAAGCGTCGATTTCTTCTGGTCTCTAGAGGCCGACATGGCGTTGGAGATGGGGAAGAATTGCAGAATTGAAGGCTGTTGTATATACATTTGTGTCTTAGCTACCCTTTATGTATGCTAGGGTTAGTGTTAGAGTGTATTCTCCATGACTTTCAGGAAGCTGCTTGCGTCAGTGGCTGTTGGTGCCTGATGGCGCTTCATGGGCGTGCAGAGCATGAAGCTGGTGTTTTATGCAGAGAAATGGATATCGGCTAGGTTAGTTTCTTGATTTTTGTTTGCATCAGTCGTCCAGTCCTCTGTGAGATTCATGTGCATTGTAGGCCTGCCAACCAACGACATGGCTTCTGATGGTGGATGGTGGATTGTTTTGTCCCTCCAATGCGGTGTTGTCCATCGATGGCTTGTGAGGTTAGATCCCCTTGTGGATTTTCTGTCCCAACACGAGGAATCGGGTTGGTTTTCTGTTCCCACCTGATGGGATGGTTCTGTCTCCCTTCGAAGCGATTCATTGTCTGGCGTGTTTGGGTTCTTCGCAGAGGCGTCACATTCTTTGGTGCTTGGCGATGTGTTTTGGCCGAGTCATTTAGAGTTCTCAAGGCATGTCAAAGTTGATGTACTGCTAAAGACGGTAACAAAAACCTACTATATTGCTAGGATGAGGTTGGCTTCAAGCTTTGAACTCCGGCCACCGGCGGCGATGAAGACAGGGAGGAGTTAATGAGGACTATTTTGCAATTTTCTTTTCTTTCAAGGGGTCTTGGTAAGTTGTGAGCTGTAACCACCAATATTTTCCTGTGAATTATAAACCCGGTTTTAAAAAAAAGCTACCAACGACCTGCTTCAAAAAGAAAAATGACAGAGTTTCACAATCAATCAAATGTATTATACAAAAAGAGATAAAAAAAAGTATTACACAAAAAGACAAAAAAATAGTATATGAAGAATTTTTTTGAGGAAAACTAAATACAAGAATTTTATGGGCTAGAGCATACAACGTGCTAAGAGCATGGTTAATAGTAGAGCTAAGTGTTTGGCTAGTAGCAAGGGACAAGAGATAAGTCATACAATAGGGAGTCTCTTTTGTCTATAACACAATTTAATACTATTTGTTTACTCATATTGCATTCTCTTTTCTGTTTATCATAGCATTAGGGCGCCCGCAACGTGCCGTTAGTCACATGCTACAAGCTGTCCACATCAACTTGTTGTCCAAGGTGGAAGAAAGAGAATAATCGGCCTTCGCTAGACGTGGAGAGAGTCGACAGCACGCGCCCCTCTCTCCTTCCATCCTCTAGTGGTGGGTTCTGCTCGATAGAATAAGTAAACTAATATTTCACGTAAGGCCTGCATCAATGTGTTAAATTGAGAGCCACAACTTGTTGTCGTTTGTGCTCTCTACAAAATGAGGTGCAGGCCTTGTAGAGAACAACCACCGATAGCTATTACGGGTGCCCTTAGTCTATTGTTTGGACCCATCGTTACATAGGAACTTGTGCCCAGCTTCTTGCTAGATTGAGAGAAACTCCTTTTTATCTTTTACATTAGCAAAAGTGCTTACTAGCTTGGCTATTAGCCTATTATTATACTTGCTCTAACTATGGGTGGGGTACGGAATGGTATAAATCCGTTTACCACTATATGTCACTTTCTCCCAAAAAGCTCCTCCTAAGCCTTCACTCCTAAATGGTCGACCTCAAGAGCCAAGACCAAACCACTCGTTCCATTTCTGCCTGAAAAGTGCTGAATTTTCAGGTGACTTATGCATATATGTAGCATACCTGCTTGGAATAAATGAAAAGTTTGTACTTGTAAAACAGAGGCACAAGATCGAAAAGATTTTTTGAGAATTTGTACCGTCAAAGATTAGGCATAACTTTCAGATCTGCTAGAGCGTTTTACTAGTTGATCCATACCAGGCACTCCCCCGTCCTCAAAGGCAATTTCTACCCGCGCTACCAGTCACTGAAATGTGGGGGCTATGTGAACAACCAGTGGGATACGGTGACAAAAAAAAATTAAGCTCTGTCCCATCCACTCCCCAGCAAGCCTATTCTTGGTGGCCATGGTGGGCCATTTAATTAAGACGCATACTACTCCTCCAGTGGCCCTACATTTGTGGCTATAGAACTGTATGTATGAGGTTATTCTAGCTATCGGCCCTGTGGTACGACCGATACACATATGGATGCAAAGCAGGCAAGCAGCCGCAGTTCAGTCAGTGTGGCATTAACTGAAATGCATCTACTTGATCGATCCAATGGTGTTGTGTAGGTCTTGGGCGGCCACCAAACGAACGATCCATGGTGCATTATGCACGGATGTTAGATGGAACTTGCAACTTACAAAAGTTGCATATGGTAAACTCTGTATATATATAGCAGCAGGTTGAAGAACGTCTTCATCTGACAACTTAAATCAGTTCTTCATTAGTGTCGATTTAGTTAATCGAGAATTGATTTAAGCGGTCGATTAGTTCCATATGCCATATATTCATGTACACCACTAATGGCCATATGAAAAGGTTCAAGCCGTTTATGTTTGCATTAAGAGTCTTTAGCTTCTTCTTCGGTGTTCTTATCCACGCTCAGATCTCGGAGACAAGCAACGTGGGCAATAAATAGCCGTAGCCGTTCAGCCGGTCAGTGCTACCACATGCCAGAACAGGGCATGAGCTTGCAACCTAACAGTTGGGCACTCAACATGCACGGTGATCAACTCCATGCTCAAGTAGATTATTAGACCATTCATTTGCTAGGCACGCGACAGCTCATACTTGTGGCCATACGTTCTCTTGTGTGTTGTAAGCAATCTTGTACGTCATAAATCCATGCCCGTCGATGGCGAGTCACCATCAGCACAACCTAGGCGCCTTGGATAATTGATTCGGCAGTCATTGCCATTAACATCTTTCCCCTGTTAATGTGCCTTCTCCGATTGTTTTATAAAAATTGAAAAATGTATGTTGCTTGATTTCACTTGCAAGGGTTTCTTGTCTCTGAACTTCAATGTGTCTGTGCTCTGGTTGCTTTTCTTTAGGCGGTATCAGGGTAATTGCAGCTGCTCCCAACAGTTCGGCCTTTTATTTGAGTGGGCCGAGCCTAATAAACTAATTCTAGGACATGTTTGGTAGGCCCACTCCCAGCTTCATATACAAGTTGAGTAGCTGAGTTTGTATGGACGAATGAAAATGGTTCTCCAAATCATCTTGTCAACAAAAATTAAATTTAAATTTCTCAAATTCGAAATTCAAATTTGTAAACAACCTCAGATGGACAAACTACAAAAACAAAAATTGTAGATTTCAAAAAGGTTTGTAGTTTTCAACTTTTAAATTTGAATTCATTCAGAGTCAAACAAGCACTTTAGTCTCGGTTTAGTATAATATATAAGAAACCAAAACGGAGTACGGATGGCAGGAGAGGGTTACATATGAGGGTAAAAGACCGTTGGGTCGAATCCCTCTAGTGCGCACTTGAATTTTGAGCCTTGCGTATCCATATCTGATATTTCTGATGATGGAACTCTTGGCCCTAAGCCGTCATTCTCATCTGAATTTGCGAGGCTACTGTTGAAAAGTAAAATAATCTTCATTCACCTACAATATAAACACTCACACTTCATCCAGGGTCCAGGGCACGTGCCAGGGGATCTCAACCGTACTTTTTCCCAAGAAAGGAACAAGGAGGCAGCTTCAGGCCTTCAACTGAATAAACCAGACCGCATAGGCCAGAGATCAGAGGCCACTGCCTGGTGCCTGCCCACAGTGACCGTGACGACGTACTTTCCTCCTGGTAAAAAGCTGGGAATGAACAGGTACAGATAGTACCCTCATTCACTTTCTGAACGAAATCCCTTGGGTTTCTGCAGAACTGGTGACCTGTGAGTCTGTGACCATTCCTCACATATAACTGCAGTAAACCTAACCAAACCGCCAAGAGAGTCCAGCCGACACGCTCATGTGTTCCGCCGTGCCAACCACAGCTAGGACCACCTCCTCCTCCTGCACGTCCTCTCTCTTGTGCTTTGCCGTGACAGCACCGGCCCAGAAAGCCTCATCATAAATTGTGCACGACTGATAGTGGATGAGCTCGCCACGCCACACGTTACTCCGGTGGCCTCGTGCACATGCCCGTATAATGGCATAGTAACACCGGCCCCAGAAAAAAGTGAAATGATTCTTCTCCTGTTTTCAGCGGCTACCGAATGGGCAGCATTCATGGTGCATGGTATCCATCCATTGTCCAAGACTGGACTCAAGATTAGATAGATTCACCTAGTATATTTCATACTATGATTATTCAACCAAACTTCTGCAGGTCAGAATAATTCAATTTGACAACTTTGAAGTGAAACAAACAGGTTGGGTTGGACCCATACACATATTTTCCATATTAAAAAAAACAAATTGTGAAATAAACAGGACCAAAAGAGCAGTACAAGGTTAGCACCCCAGTTTTTTACAGTGTACAGGATGTTTGGCAGTTTGGCACCAATCTCCCTCTGGTGAAGTCAAATCATGCACCGTGCACACACATGTGCCGCCAACCGCCGCACCGAAGCAGCCTATAAAGCCTCATTTACGCAGCTCACAGGACTTGCACCACCCCAACCCTCCTGCTGCTGGCATCCACACCTCACCATCTCACACACTCTCCCTAAACAAGATGGCGAGAAGGCGTAGCCGAAGCAGTATTAACATGACAGGCAGCTTGGCCATGGCAGCGTCATGGCTGCTGCTACTACTACTGGGCGTCACGGACGGGCAGCTCCAGGTGGGGTTCTACTCCAAGTCCTGCCCGGGAGCCGAGTCCACGGTCGCCGACGTCGTCCGGCAAGCCGGCTCCGCCGACCCCACCATCCTCCCTGCGCTCCTCCGCCTCCAGTTCCACGACTGCTTCGTCCGCGGCTGCGACGCCTCCGTCCTCGTCAAGGGCAGCAACGCCGAGGTCGGCAACAGCAAGCACCAGGGCCTCCGTGGCGTCGAGATCATCGAGGGCGCCAAGACCCAGCTCGAGGCTCAGTGCCCCGGCGTCGTCTCCTGCGCCGACATCGTCGCCCTCGCCGCCCGCGACGCCGTCGCATTCGTACGTACATCTTCCCTTTATATATATACATATATATAAATATATATATATATATATGTGCATATTTATCGAGGTGCTGACTTGGCAGACCGGCGGGCCGTCGTTCGACGTGCCGACGGGGAGGCGTGACGGCAAGGTGTCGAACCTCCGTGACGCCGACGCGCTGCCGGACGTGCACGACGGCATCGACGCGCTCCGCTCCAAGTTCCGTGCCAACGGCCTCGACGAGAAGGATCTCGTCCTACTCACCGGTGCGTGTTACAAGACATCATGCGTTGTTCATCTTTTGCAAGCTGAATTCCATGAAGAAGCTAGCTAACTGAGCTGAGTAACTGACGCACGAACACGAATGGTCATGGACATGTGCAGCGGCGCACACGGTGGGGACGACGGCGTGCTTCTTCCTGCAGGACAGGCTGTACAACTTCCCGCTGGCCGGCGGCGGCCGCGGGTCGGACCCGACGATCCCGCCGGGGTTCTTGTCGGAGCTCAAGTCACGGTGCGCGCCGGGGGACTTCAACACGCGGCTGCCACTGGACCGTGGCAGCGGCGGCGTGTTCGACACGTCCATCCTCCGGAACATCCGGAACGGCTTCGCCGTGATCGGCTCCGACGCGGCGCTCTACAACGACACGGCCACCGTCGACGTCGTCGACTCCTACTCCGGCCTGCTCAGCAACTTCTTTGGGCCCTACTTCCGGCAGGACTTCGCCGACGCTATGGTACGCATGGGTAGCATCGGCGTCGTCACCGGTGGCTCCGGCGAGGTCAGGAAGGTCTGCTCCAAGTTCAACTGATGATGACCACCGGCTGGTTGGTCGATGCACTACCTGAACCATAGATCCTTTCATTCATTGCACACGTACGTACAGCTAGCTGGACCCATCATCCATGCATGGACATGGCACGGTGGGGTTTGGTTGGGTGCTTTCATGGCGGTGTTCTTCGTCAGTTCATTATGGATCAGTACGTCGTATATAGATCTCATCTCACTACCGGAGAAGAAGAAAAACTGAAATTCTCGAGTGCTTCTGTTGTGTAAATGAAAACTGCACAAGATTCATGTTTAATCTGTGCAGATTTCATTTTGAAATGGCATATATGGCTGGAGGCGTCGGTGGCAGTGGCGAGGGAATATATAGGGTATAAGTTAGTATATTTATTATTTGTTCTTGTGTTTATATACAAATTAATTAATGTAAAAGTCATATGTTAGTTATTTTGTTTTTTATTTTGGGGAATTCTTTTGTCGGTGTGTCTGAGTGTGTAAACTGTAAAAAGTGTTGAGTTCTTCATTGCAAGAGGTGTCAAATATTGTGACGATTTGTCCTCTGCCTTAACTCAAACATGATTTTTTTTATGTACCCTTGGGAACTCCGATCCGTATAAATTCATTTCTCATCCATTGTGATCAAACTTTATTGCGCAATTATTGCATTGCTGTACTGTACTACTAGATACTTTCATCATGGTACAATTATACAACGTCAGAGGCGCGGAGCAGTTTGCTTGGTGAGAGGAATGCATGCATGTTGTCTTCTTTGACAAATGATAACTACTGAGGCACAAATTATTCTGATGCTGAACTTCAATAGCAGTGCAGCTGTAAACAAGACCTGCATTTATTCATAGCAACAGCTGCTGCTGATCTACCAAACTTGAGCATGTATACATACAGTGCTCTCTTTCTCCTTACAGAAATGCATGGACAAGGACTTCTTCTCTGTCGTGCAACTGCAAAGCGGCATGGCATTCATTTGGCTGCCTCTCCCCCCTGGATTGATCAGAATGCATGCAGCTATGATGTTTATTTTTTAAAAAAAAATCAAGCTTCTAGATCTGGTATATGAATTCATCTGTTGCAGTTTGTTAATTTTGGCCCAGAAGTACTTGTGATTTTGGCTTGTAATGGCTGGGGCTGCATTTAAAATTTATTTGGAAATTTATGCTCTTATTTGCGTTTTACTGGGCTAGCTGAAGGTACACAGCTTTACAGATTTGTGTTTGGAGTTCTTTTTCAGACTGGTACTAAATTCACTGCTCTCTTGCCATCGCGAATGTTGGCAGCCACCAGCCAGTAGAACGAACCTGGCACATTACATGGTCCATGATGGGTAAGGGGTCAGATTCCACAAGGATCTTGAACAGAGTGGTGAGTGGTCACCACACTTTTACTCCTTGGAGTCTTGGACATTGGTCGGGATCGAACTTTTACTGGTCCAAGCTTGAGTGCGTAGTGTCGCATTTATTGCTCGACCCTGTTTCGGTTTCTCTTACAAAAAAATCAATAATCCTTCGTGCACCTAATTGAAAACATGTACATGACTCCAGCAATTAGACTCCGAAAAACATATAAGGGGAACAAAATTACATGCTGGCTGGGCAATTGTTGAAATAGCCACTGTTGAAGACGCAATCAGAAACAAACAATTGCTCTGAGCTTGGAACCATTATTGGGAATGAACTGGGCACGAACCGTACCATGTTGCTAGCAAAAGAAAATTGGAGAAGCGCGTGAGCGTGACTACCATATCCTGCTGACAGCAGGGAAAATGGTCCATGGACATTGGTGGCGTGATCAACTTTTGAGTCGTTGATAGTGCGAGGTGGAACTAATAGCAGGCTGATTTTTGCGGCCATTTATTGAACCCAGCAGATCAGAGACGGTACGTATGGATTATGAAGTGAGACCCACATTTTTGTTTATTAATCGAGCACCATATACTATATTATAATCAGTTATCAGTAGCTACCAGTGCATTTGCATCGAACATGGTTGTGTGGTACAAACATCAGAAGCTATATATGCACACAACTGGAATTAATTTGGCTGTTGATTTGAAACATGTGCTGCTGCTTCAAATGTCGCATCGTGATGGTGCCTAGTGCCGGCAAGGGCCTGATCGAGAGAGGCGGGCGGTGCGCGAGCAGCGGATAGATAGAGCTGAATCCGTTATCCGGGCTGGCGACCGACACCTTGTGCAGGCTGTGAAGTGTGGAGGGAGTATTATACGGACGACACCTTGCGCGAGCATCCAGATAGATAGCTGTGGCAACGCAACAATTAATGGCCGCAGCATGCAGGACCGACAAGGCTGCAGCAAGTTAGTTAGTTAATTAGATCTCGACCTATATTTAGCCGGCCATTTAGTCGCAATTAGCTAGGGCCCATTGATCTATCGCACGACACTGCGATATGTGGGCAACATGCAAGGACACACGAACAAAAACCACCTCTAGCTAGCGCTCGAATCAATCATCATCATCAACCGTCACGTCGTCCCCAAAGACCTCTGGCGCGTACGTGCGATGGGCGCTCGAGCTGATGAGATCGAGCGGACGTCGACGGTGCCCAAAGTTAACGAACCCCCCAACGGCAAGAGCGGCCGCTTAATGGCAGGCCACGACACGGCACGTGGCCCCGCGCCGCTGTTGGCGACACCGACCCAACGCGTACGGCGCCCCGCGCCCGGCCCGCGTCGCGACGTGTGTGGGGGGGGGTGGTGGTGGCCGTGCTGGTTGGCGATGTGTGTGTTTCTGTGAGCGCTAGGCACCGCGCCGACAGTCGACGACTGAGGGATCCACGTAGGCTAAATCCGATGTGGAGGAGTGAGAGAAGCGGAGAGAGAAAGAAGCGGCCGTTTCGGGATACGTTAGCTAAAAACGGACGCATGCATTCTTTTTGAGAAAATTCCCTATTTGACACCACTAAATTGACATCTCTTATTATGCACCGATAATTCCAAACTTCCTTATCTAACATCACTAAACTCAACTCTTCCCTATTTGGCACTAGCGTGAGGTCCGTGAGCCTTTGCCGTCAAAAACTGAGGTCCTCTTCTTCTTCTACCTCTCTCCCTTCTCCTTCTACTGGCCGACGCCCCCACCAGCTCGCAGCACTGCCGGCCGCCCGGCCCTTCCCTCTTCCCCTCTACCGTCCACGTCCCTGGCCCCACCATGCGCCTCGACATCCGTGCCTCAATGGCCATGCAGCAAGCCGACGCCGACCACTAGACACGCCAAGTCCCATCGCTGGCCTCCCTCCACCATTACTGAGCTCCACACGTGAGCTCACCGCCCACCACCGTGGCCAGGGCGCCTCGAGCCACCTCCTCCGGAAGTGAGTAGGGGAATCGGATCCTCTCATCCCCCCTCTCTTTTCCCCCTCTCTCTCTCTCCCAGCCGCCGCCGAGCCCAAGAGCGCCGGCGAGCTCTCCCTCCCCGTCGAACACCTTCCCTCCCTCTATTCTGCCGAGAGGAGGAAGAAGGGGGTGATTTTTCCCCTACCCCCTGCCTTTTGTCATATTAGTGTCAAATAGATAATAGGTCACACGTACAAAACTCAGGGTAAAATGGTCTCTTCCTATGCCACTTAAGCACCGTTAGCCTAGGAAACTAACGGTAGTGCTAAACAGGGAAGAGTTGAGTTTAGTGGTGTCAGATAAGGAAGTTTAGAATTCTCGGTGCCAAATAGGGAAGAGGTCAGTTTAGTGGTGTCATATAGGAAATTTTCTCTTCTTTTTTAGGCTGCCTGTGTCCTGGTTGGTTGCCGCAGCGGTATAAGTCTGAGCGGGGCATTAATTGCACGTGGACCCCACAGCCACATCTCGGCAGCCCGTCCAAGCTGGACCGTGAGACGCTAGCAAGCCGGCGAGTTTATTAGCTTTGCTCTAACAAGTTCGTCGACAACACCTTGCGCAACGAGTGATTTTTCTCCGCGGGATGGCGACAAATACGTGCCAAAGAATAAATTAATACATTTGCAGACAGTAAAAAGACAGCAGTTGTCTAAACTGTTGTACAAGCCGTCTATTTAGTTATCTGTGTACGACAAAAAGACAACATCTGTCTAAACTGTTGTACATATCTAAAATGGCCTGGTGGAATGCGTTGTCCTACCGTGTAGACATGCAGTAACACTAAAATCATTAGCTTTCTCTGGCGACCGCTCGATTGCTGCCAGCGCCACTCAAAGGCCGCGCGTCAGCCGAGAAGGCGTCGAGCGCCGGATGGCCACGGAACCCCTCCACGATAAGAAGGTATATATAAAGGGAGAAAAAAATCGATGCTCGATAGTAATTCATAATTTGGGATCGTGAGTCGATTATTTAAGCAGCAAATTGCCTCCGAATGAAAAAGGATTTAACTACAAGTTGTAGATACTGTCGAAGGCTACAAAGTTTGTCTCCATCCGAATTTATACAAATTAGTTATGCTTTTTTGAAAGTGAGCTATCCATAAAAAGAAAATTCCGTTGATTCATCTGGTACGATAGCTTCTGCTACAATACCATTTCGCCAGTTCATCCGGCGATAGGTCCGCCAGATAAGTTGGGGGGAGGATGACATTTGTGTAAAATAAATATTAAGGTATTTATTTTTAAAAATCAGAAAATAAATAATAAAAAATCCAATCTCTGTGTTGTGTGCACTGCATCAGTGCACTCCATCCATACTGACCGGTGGGCTGAAGCGGCTCATTTGGGCTGACCATGAAATGGACCCAAAAATGGACTGTTTTCATGACTAGCAGCTAGAGTGAGAATTTGAGAATTCAGATCACTCGCTTCGCAGGCCAGGGGAAGGCCCAGCTAGCTATTTTCACGACAGACTAGCCCCAAATTCACCCCCTATGAAGCGGAAATCCTTCATAGTCCACATCCCCCAGTAATTAAAGGCACGATACTTTTTTATCAAAATGATACGATGCTTAGTAAATGTCGAAGTTTTGAAATGGAGTATATAAGTAGACTATAAATGATCTTGTGTAGTTAGAGATACGATGTTTAAAACGATAACTTGAAGTCTTTAGCTTATTAGAAATGATTTTGTGCTTATTTTCTTTTTGAGCTTTTTTAGAATGAATAGCAAGCACCTGCAAGTACTTTTGGGTACTTGTGGGTAATCGTGGGTAATCGTGGTACTTTTGTTTGTACTTGTGTTATTTTTGTATGGAGATTTTAGAAATTACATACAATTTTAGTGTTTCTTGGTACCTTTGCTTGATACTTTTAGGTACTTAACATATTTTTTAAAAAACAATTCACCATACAATTATTACATTTTAGTATTTGCAAGTACTTGTCAATCATTCTAAAAGATATTGGGCCACTCCCAGCAACGGGGAGGGAAGATATGAGCAAGTGAACCGAGGAATCCAAAAATTTAAGCAACATTTGGAAGCTAACGGGTCGGGATGAAGTCTTCTGCTATGGTCTATGGAGCTCATTTCCTTTTTACCTCATGGTGGCTTGGAGAGGGGCATGTTAGAGTGAGATACTCCAGCTTATAGCAGCTGAGTTGTAAGTTTGATCTAATTACTCAACCCCAGCAGAAAATATATGCTTTCTTATTAGGATGAAATTCTCTCTCTCCCTCCCCTCTCTCTCTCTCTATATATATATATATTCTTTTATAATTATCTTGCTATGTCATTAAATTCACCAACATATCACATCACTTAGCGAGAAGAAAACTTTTATAAAACCCATACTGGGAATGGCTTTTGAAGCAGCGCATGGGAAAGATCAGAACTGGCTAAACTACAGATTTTACCTCCAATAAATTTTATTTACTTAAGTATCTTATAAAAAATTAATGATAATGCTAAAAATGTCGCAGCCTTAATGCCTACGAGGGCTACCATATCTGTGTTCCTATCCAGCAAGCACAACCTCATCATTGCGCAAGGGCCCACATAATCCAGCCCATGACGGTCCGAGACCATGTAGATGGGCCGAGACAAATCCTAGGCAATGAGAGTTCTCTCCTCCAAATCAGTTTGTCTACAGGCCGCTCTAGCTTACAATTTGTGTACTTAAGTGCGACACCACATTTCTCTGTCCAAAAAAAACATTTTTTTATATTTACAACAAAAAATTATGAAACATTTTAACTTAATTTATCAAGTAAATTTAGTGTCTCATTTAAACTTAATGTCTCGTTTAAATTCCTTATATAATATGGAGTTGGGCTCTGTCATGCTAAACAAAGCACACGGCACACATATATGCCAAAATAATGATGCAGCTCATGAACAACACCAGATTTGTACACATGCGCGGGGTTCACTGTATAGTACTGACAATGGAATGGATGTTATAGCATTCAACGTTTTGTTTTATCTGTACACATGCGCGGGGTTCACTGTATAGTACTGACAATGGAATGCTATGCGCGGGGCTCAGCTGATGAAGTCTGAAGTTGTGGTGGAACCTGGCCAGAGGCGGGCCCAAGATTTGAGGTTTGGGTATTCAAATTTTTTAAGGATAATTTTTTCCGGTGAGCTCGTCACAAATTCACATACAATTGCAAATTACTCTCTTCGTCCTGAATTGTAAGCCCTTTAATTTTTTTACTCTAACATTGATCACTCGTCTTATTTATTTTTTTCAAAATATCATATATATTTTTTTGTTATGGCTAGCTTTAGTAATAAAAGAATTTCAAAAATGACTTAAATTTAACTACGTTTATACAATTTTTTGAATAAAAGTTCAACAAAACCAAATGGCTTATAATTTGAGACGGAGCAAGTACAATAACAAATCTACAAATTGCTCACATCAATTGCTGCAATCAAGTAAGTAGAGAAGTGAGAAGGGAAACAGCTAAACAGATCACCTAGAAGGTGCAGCCAACAGAGTCGTGGGCTTGTGCCTCGTGGCGCTGCGGACATGCATTCTGTAGCGTGGAGCCCATGCGCAGCTCATACGTGCGTCCTGACGTCCTCCCACCTTCGAGCGCTAGCAGCATTTGACTCTGTACAACAGAATGTTAGGATGGGGGAACACCTGCGGCATTATGTTTTTTCTTTATTTGAGTGAACTCTGTTTTTTATTTCTTGAAAGGGGCATTAAGGTGTGTTGGACCCTTGCTTTGGTGCTAAAACTGGGCTATAATGGGCCATCGGTGGGTGCTGGAGGTAGGCTCTCTACTGGAGAACCTAGCATTAGTACCGGGCGCAAAGCCGCGTTAGTACCAGATATGTGTCCAGTATCGAGCTTCCGGTACTAAATGGGCAGCCCCGTTAGTACTGACTGCAGCAACCGGTACTAACGGGGCCGCAGGGTCGGCGAGGTCGGCCAGTTAGTACCGGCTGGTGTTACCAGCCGGTACTAACGGGTTTCGAGCCAAAAAAATAAAGAAAAAAAAATTTGTAAGCTTATCAGGAGGCTCGCACAGTCACAAGTCACGCGAATTTTTCACGCGTAAATGCGCGTACGCGGTTCGTGGGATTCGAAATCACAACCTCTGGCCTCGCACGTAACCCCCTCTACCATCCCACCTATACATCCGTTGTGACTGAGTGGGCCTTTTGAACTATACCCCGCGGACCCATTTAGTACCGGCTCGTAACACCAGCCAGTACTAAATGCCAACATTTAGTGCCGGCTGGTGCACGGGGGCCTCGGGAACCCCCCGAGACCATTTAGTACCGGCTGATAACACCAACCGGTACTAGATGGCACCATTTAGTACCGGCTGGTGTTACTAGCCGGTACTAAATGGTTCGAGGGCCCTCGGGAATCCCCAGGGACATGTTAGTACCGGGTTTTAAGACAACCGGTACTAACGTGAGAGGGACGAATGCTCGATTCTCTACTGGTGGCTGTAAAGTGTTCTGGATTATAAAGGGAGAGTGTTAAGGTTGACAGACTTGTTTTGCGGATTTCCTATCCATCCTTCCATAAATTTTAGCTTTCCCTAAATTTTAGCTTTCACATCTTCTAGTATATTTTATATACCAAATCATAACTATTGATCCCACACACCCCAAACTCTATCCTCCTCCTCCTCCTTCCCCGTGTGATCGCTACCACCCTGCCTAGCTCGCGCTACTGTCGTGCCGCTATCTACGCCGGCCGTCGCGTCGCTACCTGCCGTGCCGCTACCCGTAGCCCCCCAGTTTTGCCGCCCACCCGGAGAAGAAGCCCACGGCCCAGCGCCGCCGTGCTACTCCTTGTGCTGACCGTCGCTTCCTGTCGCCTCTGCTTACCATCCGCGACGTTGTCACAGCCCCCAGCGCCGTTGCACCTCCCCTGACCACCGTGTTGTGCTGCGCACCTCCCTTACTGTTGCGCTACCATACCATCCTCCTAGCTTGCGCAACCACCAGACGATATGCCCACACCCTCGAAGAAGCCTGCACCATCAACATTTTGAACTCCCTTATCCCAGCATTTTGTATATCGAATTTCAGCATTTGGTAATCCATCTTCAACATTTTGTATCTCCAATATCAACATTTACACCTCAAATGTTGTACATTGTCAAGCCAAATGATGAATCTGTTTCTCCCAAAATGTTGAAAAAAATTGAGTTGTTTCACCATATCCTAGGCTATTTGGTTCATATGGGCTTTAAAGATGGATGGTTTATCCATCTTCCGAAAGATTTTCTGAATACATATGCATATGCATGGTATACAATATATATACACAAACTTTGGACAAATATAATGGGTTTCATCATGATACCCTTGAATTAAAGTGGTTTGTCCGCCCCGGCTGCCCACCCTAAGCGGCATTATTCTTTCCGTGGTAGGTAGTGTACATGTTGATAGCAAGGTGTTTATCCTTTGTCATTTTTTTTTGAAGGGCAAACTGTGGGGGAGTTCCCCACAGCACTTCATTTTCCATTTATATATGAAATAAAATATGTACAAGAGTTGTAGAGGGGGGAGAGAGAGATTAATCGGCTCAGTGTCTTGGAGGTGCTCACAGGGTAGATCTTTGTGCATATATTCTTAAGTTAAGTGTGTGTTTATGATCATTTTTATTGTACTTTGTTCCCAAAAAAAACATGTGTTTTATTATCAAGTTGAGAGTCTTGTCCCGTGTTTGCCAGGCCTCAATTTGATAGTACCCAATTTTATATGTACTTACAATAAATACACCGGCTTCCTTTTGCATGCAGAAAAGAAAAAGACTGGCTAGCTTAGCATGCAGTATACAGTTTTTCTGTTTAAATTCAAAACTACAATAATATACTATGAAGCAAAAAAAAAAGTACCAAATCTTCAATTATGTATTAAAAATACAGTAACTCGGGAGTGTTTCCTCCATTTTAAAGAGACAAATATTTTGTTCGACAAAAAGTACTCAAACTTTATATATGTTGATGGACAAGCTCTTAATCAGTCATATTATGTTTAGCGTCTAAAAAATATACAACTAGATCTGTATTTCAAAATATTTTCATTATACAATAGTTGTGCACCCTATAGATCTTACATTTTGAAGAAACCAATAATGGTCAGAGTATAATAATGAAGATCATAGCCAAAGTTAACAGGTAAGCAAATCATAAAGATGTAAACTAGCAAGCCTTATATATAGTCATTCTCTGACCAGAATCCCTTATATTTCAGACCCGAAGGAGTAAGCATTCAATTCAAGTTGTACTACTATTTCCCGAATGAAATAAGTATATAAATTAGTTAGAAAACTATATACGTGATCGATCTTAACCATGCATTAATATCGAAGTCAGCAGCTAGCTGTGTTGTGTGTCAAAACGAAAGAAAAGTAAAGCCGGGCCCGGGCTTACATCTGTCGACCCAGCAGCAGCCGGCGGCACCGGGCAGTTAACCGTGCCCTGAAACTTTCTGCCTTTGTGTAGCCTGTTGGGTGATGCAACGGCTCTGAAAACCGACCAAATGGAGCGCACCTACCTGCGACCCTCATCATCACCAAGCATAGAAAAAACTCACCGGTCTGGTGCACGCAACAAGGTCTCGTCGATCGCCATGTACGCATAGATCTTCCACCCCTCTACGCCGCGCCAGCTCAGCACGTATATACACGTATACAACAATCGCTGGCCAGTTGATAAATGCCTGCAATTTGGCGACCGTCACAAGCAAGAGCAAGCAAGCAAAATTCGCGTTGACCAGCGACGATATATGATAGAGCCCACAAGTCATCTCACATGTTACATGTATTTGATTATTCGTTGTTTGTTTATCCTCCTCCCCGTCCAATCGGGATTGTTCTTGGAATTTCTAGTGTGCGTTGGAGCTCGTGGGTGACTGGGTGTATAAATCCATGTACTCCGTATTTGCCATGGCCATGCAATAAGACGACATTCGAACACTGCAACTAGTCTAAGCTGCAACTTGGCCATCAGCAGCATTATATTTGCAAGGAATTGTGTAGCAGAGAGAGAGAGAGAGTATAGCTTGCAAGGTAGGCGGCATGCCGTCGCTTCAAGCGGTGATGGGCGGCGGCGGCTCGGGGAATGACACGAGCAGTAGTAGCAGCACCCTGCTGAGCCTTCTCCGGACGCGGTCGGAGCGGAGCGCCAGGGCGGAGGAGAAGGTGGAGTGGGTGCGGTCGCAGCTCGTCGGCCGCGACGCCGAGTTCGAGACCCCCTTCGGCCGCCGCGCCCTCCTCTACGCCGACCACACCGCCTCCGGCCGCAGCCTCCACTACATCGAGGACTACATCCTCCACCACGTCCTCCCCTTCTACGGTCAGTACATACATACTCTCGCCCATGGACACGGCCGATCGATCAATCGAGCTAGCATGCGATTGCAAGATTATTGATATACGTGATCACCGGGCGATATATATGTATAATTGTATATATGATGCATCACAGGGAACACGCACACGGAGGACAGCTACGTGGGGAGCAGGACGACGAAGACGGTGAGGAAGGCGTCACGCTACATCAAGCGGTGCATGGGCGCGAGCGCCGACGACGCGCTGCTCTTCTGCGGGTCAGGAGCCACCGCGGCGGCGAAGAGACTACAAGAAGCGATCGGCGTGGCGCCATGCACGGCGTCGCTGAGGGCGCGCGCCGCGGGGCAGCTCCGCAACGACGAGCGGTGGGTCGTCTTCGTGGGGCCCTACGAGCACCACTCCAACCTCCTGTCGTGGCGCCGGAGCCTCGCCGACGTCGTCGAGGTCCCCGCCGGCAACGACGGGCTCGTCGACCTCGACGCGCTCCGGCGAGAGCTGGAGAAGCCGGAGTATGCCGATAGGCCCATGCTTGGGTCGTTCTCGGCTTGCAGCAATGTTACTGGCGTGGTTACTGATACTCGTGCCATTGCCCGTGTCCTCCACCAGCATGGCGCCTTCGCCTGCTTCGACTTCGCCGCCAGGTACGTGGATTAGTACGTGCGCGCCTAGCTCGTTTGTGATCGTGGGCTCGTATCTAGCAATTTCAGTTTCTTGTTGGTTTGATTAGTATTATTCATTTTTCATCAGAAAGTTCCACCGAGAATTGAATGAAATTCATCTAGTTCAGTTGGCATGAAGTTTTAGGTCATATACTGTTGCATTGCTTATTCGTAAGACACGCTACGTACGTTCTTTGATTCAAAACGTCGCAGTTCAACTAGAAAAAACCCATGTCGTTGTTCTTCTAGCACTAGCAGTTTTTCTTGTCGCGTGCCTGTAAATTTCTAGGTCATGCATGTTAAGTTGTTAACGTATGAATACACAATAGGTAGTCGCCGGCTAATGACATGCATGACCAACGAGTGTCTTCGATTTTTTCAAAACGCCGCAAGCAAACTCGTCGTTTCATTAGAAAACACACCGCACGCTGTCGATCGTCGATTCATCGGTCAGAGACCTCGAGACAAAAAATGCATTATTTGAATACTGATGAGCGAAGCTAAGCCATATGCAGCCAGACCAGAGAGGGTTTTGATTTCCTTGTCAGAAACACCCGTTTCTCCCATCATTGACATCAAAATTTGACAAAATTTACCACCTGCCCTAGCTAGATTATCATGCTGTCCTCAACTTAACCTGATGCCACCATGCACCTGTATACTATTGTGTGTATACCAACACCATACGTTATCATCATCTCATGCATCTCATGGTTTCCCAGACCTAAGAACGCATCGATCACACGTTAGTTATAGACTAACTATAGACATGTCTGTTTCGGTCGTCCGGTTAGTTAGTTCTCGCATCTTTGAAGCAATCTCTCAATTCCTTGCCCGGCTTATTTTGTTTTCCCAAGTCAATTAGAAGCAGCAAAAAATTAAAGAAACTGATGGGATCGACGACCAGAGTTCAGAGAGTCCAGTCCGTCGTAGCTCATCTGACAGCGAAAGCCATTGACATCTCTGCATCTTACGCGTCTCTCAACCTCTAAACAAACCACAGGCTGCAACAATGGCGTCGTCGCGTCGTCTGATCGTCTCTCTCTCTCTCTCTCTCCTGCTTATTCCTTGCTTGCTGCCTCTCATGGGCATTATTATTGAGGAGATCAGAGAAAATCATTTCTAGTTTTTTTATGTGCACCAGCAACTACTAAGAAATTTTAAAAAATAATGCAGATCTGATCTGATCGTGAAACGAATAAAAGATATTCTAAATAATTTGTACATGCCATCAGCGCGTTGTTCATGCTCTGACATCGTGTCGTGGGCGTGTGAAATTAAAGGGATGGCTAACAACTAACAGTTTTATTAATTTTTGTGTGTGTGGCTGCGCAGTGGGCCCTACGTGGACATCGACATGAGGTCCGGGCAGATGGACGGCTACGACGCCGTGTTCCTGAGCCCACACAAGTTCGTCGGCGGACCAGGCTCGCCGGGGATCCTTCTCATGAACCGGGCGCTCTACCGCCTCGCCGGCCACCCACCCTCCACCTGCGGCGGCGGCACCGTCGCCTACGTCAACGGCTTCAGCGAGGAGGTCAGTCGATCGACCAAGCTCTCCCTTAAAATTTGTTCTTGCATTAATTGCATGCACATTGAAACAAAAACCTAACGTTTCGTACTCCAGATAGCACTGCAATCATATTTCCATGAAAATTATTGAAGTCGTGATACTCGTTATTGCCAAGCTGTACAGTCGTATTGCGTGTACGTAGCTGTGTGCATGCATGACGAGATGCGGCTGACACGTATACGCGTGTGTACCATCATGCAGGACACGGTGTACTACGACGACATCGAGGAGCGAGAGGACGCGGGCACACCACCGATCGTGCAGAAGGTGCGCGCGTCACTGGCGTTCTGGGTCAAGGAGCACGTCGGCCTCGACGCCATCACGCTCCGTGAGCGCGCCTACACCGAGGCCGCCATGGCACGTCTCCTCGCCAACCCCAACGTGAAGGTCCTCGGCAACAACGTCACCGCCCGCCGCCTCCCCATCTTCTCCTTCCTCATCTACCCACCGTGCAGCGACGCCACCGGCAAACATCGCCGGCTGCCGCTGCACGGCCGGTTCGTGGCCAAGCTCATGAACGACCTGTTCGGGATCCAGGCACGAGGCGGCTGCGCGTGCGCGGGGCCCTACGGGCACGCCCTGCTCGGCGTCGGCGACGAGCTCTCGCTCCGGATCCGGGACGCCATCGTGAGAGGGTACCACGGCGTGAAGCCCGGGTGGACGCGCGTGAGCTTCGCCTACTACCTCTCCCGCGAGGAGTTCAGGTTCGTGCTCGACGCCGTCAACTTCGTCGCCGCGCACGGCCACCGGTTCCTCCCGCTCTACGGATTCGATTGGGCCACCGGGAACTGGGCGTTCCGGCGACGCACGTTCAAGCACCACGTCATGAGGGAGGAGCTGCTGCGTGGTGACCATGTCGTCGTCGGAGGCGGCGACGACGCTGATGATGAGTGGCCGATGAAGAAGAAGGGCAGCGTTGCCGGTGGTGGTGGCCTCCTCGTTGGAGACAAGTACGAGAGGTACATGGAGAGTGCCACCAGGATCGCGATGTCGCTGCCGGACACGTACGATGAGCTGGTGGCGAGCGTGCCCAAGGGATTGGACCCTGACATCATACTCTTCCGAGTGTGATCGATTCACACAGAATCTTGTTGCTCCAAATTAATCACTGATAAAAAAAATTGTTAACATATACTGTACATACAGTGTACGTATATATATAACTAGCTAGTGCAGAGAGTTTTTTTTTCTCTCGGAAAAAAACAAAATTATAGAGTCCCCGATCGACAACGCGGGGGTACGAACGGACAAGAGCAAGCAGAATCTTGTTGCCTGTTTTCTTGTGAGACTAGGCGGGCAGATTTGTAGTACTTTCAAAATTGAGCACTGTAATAGACTTCAAGTAGAGTACAGAGATGGACTGACATTGCTGGTCAGTATTGGTCGCATATGTAACTGAGTTGCAGTTGAATATAAATAGCCATAATGCATATAAACAATTTGTAAATACTATTTCATGAACGATGATTTGACTATAATCATTGTCATCTGATACAACTCAGACTACAAAGTTTAATTTGCTTTTATAGAAGTGATCTTGACCAAGACCAATTCAGGGAACTGGAATCAATGTAGAGTATCCTAGTCAACTCCATTAGGACCGGCGGCTGGACTTGGTCAGCTCTTCACTCTTGATTATTGTTAGGAAACGTCGAAGGCTAACGCTAGCGCAAATAAAAATTAACCACGCTCAAACAGGATCATCACTTGAGAGTATATGATTATAGATCTTATACATTTCCGTCACGACGGCGCAGCGAAAGACTTGGCGAAGCGTATGTAGTCGACGCCAGGCAGGTAGACGTATGGTCTGACGCAGTGCGCAAACCAGTGGTTGTGACCTAAAAGGAAGCAGATGGAGGGAACTGCAGCACGGCACTATTTACGTGCACGGATACTGTTCACCCGCTTATTAGGGTTTTCCCATCCTTTATATAAACATCACTAATGGCCCTTCAAACTTATGGCCCATTATGACTCTATAATACCCTAACGGCACAAATCCATCGGAGCCCATTAGCAGATCCAATCTGGTTCGCTCTAGGGTACACATCCAACAATTATTGGGTGACGATCAGAACGAAGCATGGCTGCATGGGGGCTTGGAGGATACATGGGCATTTTCAAGTCAAGCAATGAAGCAAGCAACATCATCCAGCAAGCACATCAACCATCCCCGGCCCTCCATTAAGATCCACTCATCAGTGCAGGACAGAGGCTCCATCCATGCCTGCCGGTGCGCCACATGCATTCCAAATGGCCACAGTGCAGAGGACCCGATCGATCTCTTGCTTGCGGATCACACCATGTATGATGTATCCAGGTCGATCACCACTCATTTATATGCATGCATGTATATATAATTACATATTTTATATATATACAAGTAAAATAAACTTCTATTTCTATGTGATAAGATATGTGCAGGCTCGAATTAACTGAAGAAAGAAATTAAAGCTAGAAGCCTAGCGAATCCATATCTTCCGAAATCTTTGGAAAATTGACTGGATCGGAAGAAAAGAGATCGAGGACGGCATTATCTTCATCCAGGAGGTTTGAATGGTTCCGGGGTTTCCTTTTCTTCCAGAACCGAAAAGGTTTGAATCGGCAGGTCCCAAAATGCATAAATCGAAGTCAGCAGCTTAAGCCCCAGGTGGTAGTAGCTGGATGCGTATGGCCGTCCAATTGGCAAAGTCAACCTTGGCAAGTGGCGGATTGCACAATGAGAAAATACTCGAAGCTGCAGGCGCGATCTGTGTTCGTACAAGTTGACTTTGCTCTGCGTTCGTTGGCACCACGTCGTCTATGCCCTGGTTTTACTCCACGCGTAGGCGCAGACCAGCCGCGCGGCGCTTGCAGGCGTACGACCGTGCGTGCCGTCTGCCGGCTGTTGGTGCACATCGCACACGGGAATAGGGAACATGCTCGCACGTGTCATATGCTAAGTGACAACCAATCAGTTGTTTCTCTTTTTTTTAAGAAAAAAATGGAACGGAAAGGAAAAAAATAACGCCAGTGACGGTATTGGGAACATATATATGCCACGTTTCACTTCTGCAGTGGTTTTCGGCGTATGAAGATATATGTTGTCATAGACGACATATGACATATAGTTCATATTTTTAAACTAAATTGTCTGCCCTACGTACATACGACATATATTTAAGGACTGAGAGAGTATTTATTCGGTAGGAATGAAAGCATTGAATTAAAACATGCTTAACTTTTGTGAAGAACATGTCGCACGAACCCTCGCGGAAAAATACGTTGTGTGAAAAGCGCCACAGAACTCTACAACCTGTTCATTCGATCTTTCTCCTCTTCTATTCAAACTTGTAAGAAAAAGAAAGGAAAATGTCTTTTTTATAACCTTCAACTATTGTGCTCGTCCGATTTTCAACCTTCAACTTTAGGGTTTTCTAGTTTTGAATATCAAAGTTGAAAGTTAAAAAGGTTGTAAAAAGAACTTTTTTTCAAAAAGAAAAGGCCTTCATTATGGCGTGATGGGCTCAGCAGCCATGGAACAGGAGGTAATGAAGCCCAGGAAGAAACACGCCAGCCCAGCGACAGACAGGAGAGGTGTTGCACAAAGAAAAATCATAGAATGGCCTAAACTAGCCTTCACAGTTACACTTGGGCAGCCCAAGTAGCGACAGTAGTCGGTCCAGCTCAGTGATCGATCAATGTATCATTTTTATTAGATCATGACCAATTGTATCATGTATTTGTGCTTTTCATCATTTTGAGAGAGTCCGTCCAAAATCTTTATCATTTTCACACGGAATGTTGAATTAGGGCATTTCAAATGTTGGTGTGCTATATGAAAATTAATTGTTGAGTTAGTATACTGTCATAAATAGCGTTGATATAATTTTTGAATTAACATTTTGATATAATCTATTTTTAGAAGCATTGAGAGACATAATATTATGACATGTGTAAAAGGTGGGCATACAAGCCAAAGACATACTTGCCCCTCCTCAGCCCACACCGGCCAGGAGGGAACTGAGTCTCCATACCACAAAGAGCAAAATGGGTTTTTCCACAGGGCCTGCCCAGCAAAAGGGTAATTGGGTCTGATCAGCCATGGAGCCTATAAATAGAGGCCCTATGTCCAAAGATCAATACTTGATCTAAGTCTTCTAGCCACTCAGTCCCTACAATCTCTTCACGGAACCCCTCTGGTTCTCCAGGGCTCACCAAAGCTATTTGGGCTTTAGTAACCACCAACAGTCTTCATTTTTGGCTTAACACTTGTCATGTGAGAAGAAGCCATAAATTTTGGCTTCATCCTTTTAGTGGAAGCAATTTTGGGATTCATCTCCACCTTCTGCCTTGAAGCGTTTTGCAGCATTGTTTGGTAGGACTTCATATGAAGCTGATGAGAAGCCCATTTTGAAGCCCTACAAAAAGGGGCCCTTATGTGGCTGGTATACTATGCCACTCTCCTATCTCTCTAGAACATGGCAATTCACTTCCTCAATGCCAATGTATTTGGAGCCCTTAGAAGTGGGCTTTTATGTGCCAGTGGGTTATAGTTATTGTGAACTTTACAATTTTCATAGTAAAGGGAAGTCTTAGTGGAGCATGGAGAAAGAGGAGGAATGAGGGAGAAGAGAGCAAAGTTGGGGACAACATGATTAGATAAAATTTGTTATTGTATTTCTTACTAGCAGCCCACAAACTTACTAGTATACCTTTTGCTATTGATCACCATCACAAATATTTATGTGATGCTTTATTGGATTATATGATTTTTCTCAAATAGTTTGGTAAAATATGATTTTACTCATTGGGCATAGCTTATGCTGAATGTTCAAGTATAACTGTCCAGGCCCAAAGGATAGTACAAGAGAGAAAAAAAAAACCACCAGAGATAGGATTAAGTTTGAACCAAATTTGAAAATCCATGAAGATTGTGCATAAAGTCTTCTAATAGGTTTGTATGAAAAATGGCACAAAAATTTGAATGCATCTCTTTGTGCATCAAGGGAGGCAAGGAACTACTTTATGCATACATAATAATTTATGTGGAATGCAAGAAATAAAGAGATCAGAACTAGTCGAGTAACAAGCCAATTAACTTGACACCCTCACTTCATGCCCTCAAGACTTAAAGGTTTGAACACTTCATCATTTTATTCATTTGGACTTTGGACGGACTCAAACCTACTATCAATTTGAGTGGACCAATCGACTTTGTTGCAATAGTAATTTTCCCTATCGCACAATATGTTTTGCACAATGTCAAAACCTCCTTGGTCTGCACCAATGGTAAGATTGTAAGGACATGGCAAACAGTTAATGGGACTAGTGTTGTATGAAAACAAATAGAGGTCTATCTGAAACTTCTAGGGATATATGAATATATGATGCATGCATAAGTAAAACTGCATGGTTACATGTACAAATTGAGTTTGTGCATAACTTGTCTGAAATGATTGTTTGGAATAAAAATGGTATTGGGGAAAATAGAGGCTGGGGGGTCATTATCGGCGAACATGGGTCGTTCATAGCCCAGCCTAGGCTAGCGGTCCATGCTTGCCACTGGAAGATTGTCGCATGGACAAGAAATAATACGGGTTCAATGGCCCTTCACACAGAACCTAGGCCTTGGCTAGGAGTCCGAGAACCAGCTAGTCCCGGAGAGTTTCCGGAGCCCAGGCGCTAGCAGGTTTCGGGGGGGCTCCAGAGCCGACCACCCCAGAACTCGAACCAATGCACCAGCCGGTTCCGAAAGGCTCATAGAGACGATTGCTCCGGGACCCCTCTTTGGGGCACTCATTCCAAGGAGGTCTCTATTCTGCCCAGGGAACCCACAGGAGGACGCGTGTAAAGGGTAGCCGGAGGCGCAAAGACCCAATAACCCCTACCCCCCTCCGACGTAACCCTCGGGGGCGCCCGCGTACTATGAGGGCACCATCGTCTTATCCTCGAACAAACCCTACGGTGCTATCCTCATTTAGGCTTACTCACCCCCATGGCCCTTGAGATAGCTACCAAGTCTCTCATGGCCCACGAACACTGTTTCAGTTATTGTAACCACCAACAAATGTATGATGTATTTTTCTAGTCAAATTATCTTCGAATTGAGAATAAAAGTTGAGAAATTTCTAGTAAGGGAATAGGAAAAAACAGAAGAAAAAAAAGAAGAAAAGATAGTGCCATTTCAAGGAAATTGGAACTATTATACTTAATCGCATTCTTGATTCTTGTAACAAATAATCAAGTTTCAATTTCATTTTTTTTTATCTGTTAAGCTTTAAAATTGACACGCCATACAAAACATCTATATGGTAGGGATGGAAATATATAGAATGACAAGGAATATTATTACAAATACTAAAAGGGTTTATACCAGTCTCAATGTATGGTTTCATCACACAGTTACCAAGACTGTCATGTCACATTTATCATGGAATGAAACTGCCTCTCTAAGTGCATAGTTTTATGGCACAATTTCATATGCAAGCTGCAACATTTAATTCTCGCATGGTGTATGGCCAAATGTGCATAGGGAAAAATAAAATAGCTCTCAATGCAAGTTTCATGTCTTGGTAATTGTACATGGTGAGTGTCATGGTGATGGTACTCCCTTCTTCTCTTCCCTCATAATTACCCTGCTACATAAGCAATTTTGTTGTTGTATCATGCCATTTAATGCCCATGAAACCGCACTAAGACTGGCCTTACACGACCTCCACATATTCTTGAAATGACTGTTGTTTAGTCAGTAAAATTTGATGAAAAGTGTTGACACCGGATTTTGACAGTTCGTCTCGGTGTCAAGATGAGGCAGAATCGGAATCGGAATCCGAGACAAGGAGAAGATTGATTCGGATTGAAATCGGAATATGATGAGTAGTATGATGCAGCATGAAGTCGTGTTGAAATCAAAGTTTGAACCAAAGTCGGAGTCGGCATAACGGATTGATGACATGGAGAAACCTAGGTGGAAAAGACCACCGGTTAAGCTAAAGGATGGGCCGAGAATAAGAGTCAGTTATTTTATAGTCCAGGTCGTAAAAGTTTGTAAAGAGTCCTTTCTTTCGTGTCAAGTAATGTTGCCATAATCGGCTATGAGTCGTAGCTATCAGGATATAAATAGCGGCCCTACATGGTCATGAGAAGTCTGTACACACCAACAACAACAAAATTTTTACACCTTTTCACATCTACTTTTACGCAATTTCATACATTGTCGGTGACTTCGTCCTCTTCTTTTTTGCGAGTTCTTTTGGGCACGTCAAGGGTGATCAGATCTCAAGGCTTGCTTGTAAGTCCCGTATTACTGAGTAAGATCTAAGCTTTAGCAACCGGCTCATTGCTGTTGCTTCGTCTGGAATTATTCAATAATTATCGAGTAAATATCTGGGCTTTAGTAACCGTCGCATCGCTCTTACTTCGTTTAGGTTTTTATTCAACCTTTATCCAGCTTAGAATCAACTTTATTTGGCTTTTATCTAATCTTTACTATCGGATCTATTATAGCCGTTTAGATCTATTCTAGGTGTTGTTCTGCTTAGCTTAGTAGGTTACGTTTTAGTAATCTTACTACGCTTTGCATCGGATCGGCTGATCTAGCCGGTTCATTATCATAGATTGGAATTCACTACCAATTCTAACCCTATCGTTAAATCAGAATCCCAGCCAATTTTGTTGTGTTATCTAACATCCGATTTCCTGTCAATCAACATGTCAGATTGACTGGCATGCCCTGCATGCACGGTCATGACCGATTACGTATGCTAGCACGTGAAGGTCTTTTCCGATTTTTGCATCAACACACTTTTGACACGCCCAGTGGGACACGACAGTTTCAACCATGTCAAAGAAGGACACTCGTTCTGAGATTGGAAATCAAAACATCATTGATGCTACAAAGGATGATCTCAATGATGAGCAATTGAAGAATATGAACTCTTATGTCTTGAGTCATTCACGAAGATATTAAGAAGACTGAATTTCCTGCACCTCGTCAAATCACAATAGCTGAAGCACCTGGTAAATTGCAAGAGATGGTTAATGAAGCAGTTCATCATGCCTTTGTTAATCATGCCAAGGTAATAAGTTCCATAATCAAGTGGTTCACACATTGCGTGAAGGGGATTTTCAATACAGAGGTCCAACATATCAGCATCCTCATCCGATTGATGATACCGCTTCGTTGGGAGCTACGGCTGCTACTGCAAAAACTGCTTATTCCAAGGTCTTCACAAATCCATCGGCATCTCAACTGATTGGACAGTCACAATTGGCATCAGCTCCGATTATGCCAGGAGGATTTACAACACCGCATCAATTTAATATACCACCAATCGAAGCCCCTATGTCAAGTTCTATGGTAATCACACCAGTGTCGCCGTCAATATCGGCGCAAAAAGGAGCAGATTTCTTCAAAGGATATGATCCTGTTTCTGGATTGGGTATGCCTCCTGAATACTTCGTTTTTTCTCCCAAGCCTATCCAATAAGTCCAAGCTGACTCTTCCAAGATGACTTGGATGCCCCATACTGATGGAATTAATTGGTCATTGGTGGATGAAAACCGAATAGTTTAGAGAATATGATCTTCTAAGCTAGAACCGGCAAATATAACGTCCAATAGGTCTATGCCGATTCAGCCAGAAGCACAAGGAGTTGGTGCATCAGTAGGCACGACAACTGCCATGGAATTATTTCAGAATCCCCAATTCGTGCACAGCAAGGGAAATTTTTGATGAATCAGAATGCTAATTCAGTTCAGGCAGGAACTCAATATACACAGAATCAAGGGCAGCTGATGAATCAAAATTCATCTTCATGTCGTGGAGCAGTATATATTCATGAAATTGAACAATCGGTTCCAGCAAAGCAAGGGGAGGAATCGGCATTACAATCAAGTCAAGAGAAGACTCATGGGATTGAACAGCCGATTCATTCAAATCAAGAAACTAATAAGACGGCTCAGCCGGTGCAGAGGATGGTCCAGGGGACTGCTCAAACAGATTGGGTTTCTCAAATAGCTGATGTGATTCAAAATCAATTCGGCTTAAAATCCAAAGCTCAGCAAGCAATGTACATGACTCCATATCCCCTAGCTTATGGTTTGTTGCCATATCCTCACCGATATAAGATCCTAGACTTCACTAAGTTCTCTGGGAATGATGATACTTCAACAATAGAACATGATAATCGATTCTTGGTGTAATGTGGAGAAGCTGCAGCAACTGATGCATTAAGAGTTCGCTTGTTTTATAGCTCATTATCTGGGTCAGCTTTCTCATGGTTTATGACACTGCCAACAAATTCTATTATTCATTGGTTTGATATGGAGAAACAGTTCAATATTTCTTTTCTGGCATTCATGAGAAGAAAATTACCGATTTAACAAGTACGAAGCAAAGGAATGATGAATTGGTAGCGAGCTATATCCAGAGAGTTAGAGAGACTAGGAATAAAGGCTTTGGTTTGAATTTGACTGATGCTCAGCTGACACAGTTAGCATTTGAAGGGTTACTCCCATACCTGAAGGAGAAATATGACTCGAATTTGAAAGCCTAAGTCATATAGTATAGAGAGTGTCCAATCATGAGAATTGATCGTATGAACAGAAGAGGACTTATCATAAGAAGATAAATTATGTTGAATACAGTTCGGATTCTGATTCCGATAGTGATAAAGAAATCGGCTTAGCAGAATGGGTCAAGAATAAGAAGCCGATTTCTTGTCCTTTTGGTAAGAAAGAGCCAGAGAGGTTTGGTTTTGATGTGCCTAAAGCCGACAAGATATTCGATTTATTGCTTAAATAAGGGATGATTAAATTGTCAGCTAATCATAGTCTTCCATCGACAGATGAGATAAAAAAGATGGTGTATTGCAAATGGCATAATGCTACTTCTCATAACACCAATGATTGCATGGTGTTTTGACAGCAAATCCAATCAGCACTTGAACAAGGGAGATTGAAGTTCAAGATTCCTTCCAAGCCTGCCAGACCAATGAAGATAGATGAACATCCTTTCCCTGTAAACATGGTAGAGCCAACAAAGGGGAATGCTTTACAAACTAAGTCCTGACATCATAATCGGCAAAAGAAAGGGGAGCAGTTGACCCTAAAGTGCAAATATCTGCTGCCGATTTGAAGGAAAAAGGGCAATGGGAAAGAGATGAACATTCCAAAAGTTTTCAAAGGCGTGTAACATCACAAAGCTTAATTAAAAAATATCAGCGTCAGCAGGAAAAGTCTAGACACCAGGAAGAAATGATGTATCGTCATGACTCATGAAGATCATTGGAGATGTCCTTTCTTCATTTACTGATGGGAAGAAGGAATCAAATTGCCGTCTACAGACAATTGCCCAAAGTGCAATGGATGCTATCGGGAGGATAGGTCATATAAAAGGCCACGGTTGATAGCAGGGAGCGTCGGCCGATTTTCAAGATAGAGATGATGAATATCGGCGTACTCCAGTGCATGAAAGAATCAGATGCAGGAAAAGTGTGCATAATCAGCTCGGGGCAAACCCATTATTAGTAGGCAGTTGAATGAACAAACTAATAATTTAGTTTCTGATGAAGAACCTTTGCCAAATCTGGATCGATATCCACATCATGAAGTCAAGGAACCGCAGCCCAGGTGGTGTCTAGAAGGAGTTACAAAATCTCAAAGGAGGAGATTGCAAATGCTACGTCGGGAAGAACTGCAAGAAGAAGAAGCTCAACGTATGCTGAAAAGAAAGAAAGCGCAATCCAAAGTCTGGTGACTCAAGAATCAAGATCAAGAAGGTGATGCTGCCGATGTTAACATGGTATTCATATTGCCAAGAGAATTCATAGCATCGACTAGCGATGAAGAAGATGCTGAAGTCGAAGAAGCAATGGCTCAACTGACTCTGGAGCCGATGCAAGCCACTTTTGAGAAGCCAGAAGAGGAAGATCGCACGCACCTGAAGCCTTTATTCCTAAAAGGGCATATTGATGGGAGGCTGATGACTAAGATGATGGTTGACGGTGGTGCTGCTGTTAATCTGATGCCTTATGTCGTTTTTCGTAAAATCGGTAAATGTGAAGATGATTTAATCAGACATGATGCTCAAGGATTATGAAGGAAAGATTTCTCCAGCACGGGGGGCACTCTGCGTTGATCTAACAATCGGAAGTAAGACTTTGCCTACTACTTTTTTTTATTGTTAATGGCAAAGGCTCGTATAATATCTTGCTGGGAAGAGATTGGAAAAAGTCTACAACACCCCCCAAACTATTAAGACTCGACTACATCACCCCCTCTAACCCCCTAAACTTTGCAAAACCATTTAAAACACCCCCTACAGTGGTCAAAGGTGGTTTCATAAGGTGGTTTTGCCCTAGTAAAATGCCACGCTGGCCTATTCATACAAATGTAGAACATGGGCCCACTTGTAAGCATTGCCATCAACCTCTTCATCTTTCCTACACTGTCTTGCTCTCTGTCGCCTCCCTTGTCGCACTCGCCCTGCTCGCCGCGCTAGGCCATCTCTTGCATCGTCCAGATCCCGCCTCGCTGAAGCGCACTTGAAAGGATCAAGATGCCTAAGAGGGGGGGTGAATTAGGCTTCTACAAAAATTTAAGCAATAAAACAATCCTATGCAATAAGCCAATTGACCCCATGTGCCTACAAGTGTGGTTTGTGCCTAGCTAGTGTTGAAAAGAGTTTAGCAACCTAGTTCTAATCCTACTCTAATATGGCAATTCTAGGAATAGAAATGCGGAAAGTAAACTTGCTCAAAGTAAAGAGAAGAGTAGGAAGCCGATTTTTCCTAAGGTATCAAGGAGTCGGCAACTCCCCCTAGTCCTCGTTGGAGCACCCGCACAAGGGTATAGCTCCCCCTTGATCCGCGCGAGGATCATGTGCTCTCGTAGGGGATATCCATTTCACTCCGGGACGGCGGATTCCCAAACCGTGTACACCTTCTTGGGGCTTCATACAATCTCCACGTGAGCTCCCAAGATCAAACACCACCAAGCCGTCTAGGTGATGCCGAATCACCAAGAGTAACAAGCCAAAGATCTTCACTTGACCTAGACTAGACCAAGAGCTAGATGGATGCTCACTTGCTACTCCCAAGCACTAAAGAGAGTCCTTAATCTTCACAACACCAAAAACACCAATCAATCTAAGTGCCTCTCTTGCCCTCAAACACTCCCCAACAGCAGCTGGATGAACAGTGAAACTCGTGTGGCAAGAGAGTCTCCAGGTAGGAGAAGAGTGGCTATAAGTAGCCCACTCAAAAGCACTCTAACACAGAGGGACCGACTGATTCGGTGCCCTCCAAAGATGGCCACCGAACCAGTCGGTGCCTCCTTGGATTTGAACTTTCAACGGCTAGCCAGTGACCACCGACTGATTCGGTGGCCAACCTCTATGCAGCACCGAACCAGTCGGTGCGCACCAGTACCGAACTGGTATTTCCAGCCACAATGACCGACTGATTCGGTGCTCCCACTGAATTAGTCGGGCCCCCTTGGGGACATGAACATGAGCTGGATCTTAAGGGCCACCGACTCATTCGGTGGGTCTTCATGGGGATCACCGAATCAATCGGTCTCACTCCATTTTCACTCATTACGTAACAACCATTTCTAGCCATAATGACCGACTGATTCAGTGCTGCCCACCGAAACAGTCGGTCCCCTTTGGGACTTAGGCTACCTAATGGCCAAGGGCACCGACTGATTCGGTGGGCCCTGCTGACTAGGACCGAATGAGTCGGTGCCCCTATTTACTTCACAAAGCAAACATGGCACCGACTAATTCGGTCACTGCCCAGTGAACACCGAATTAGTCGGTCCCTACTCAGCAAGAAGCTTTCAAATTTCTTAAGGCTGAAACTCGTCCAATTCAAATTCTTTGAGTTACCAACCTTCTCAAGGGCTTTGACATAGCTACCTAGCACTAGGTTTCACAAGTGTGCACCACACCTAAAATTTAGTTTTATCTAAGTCAAGCTACCAATCCTCAACCCCCCTTTATAGTACGGCCAAAGGAAAACAAAGACCTAAACTACTCTAAGTGCCTCTCATCATCCAAACGGCACTTAGAACTAACTTATCCTTAATCTTCGAGCGTATCCTTTGCACCAATACAATCATTCGCAAATGATGGGGGCCAAGAATACCGTGAAAGCCCATCATTGCACTAACTTAACTTAGTTTCTGCAAAACACTCGTTAGTCCCAATGATTATGTTGCCATTAATCGCCAAAACCAAATTAGGGGCCTAGATACTCTTTCAGCACCATGGCTCCTGCCCCCTGCACCCATCCCCCCATTTGGGCAGCCGCCATGGAAAATCTCCTTCCTCGCAGCGTACCCGGGGGGTGTTAAAAGCAGTTCAGGTTCAGCACTTCCGCACCAGGAGTGTGCGATGGTGACAGCGTGGAGCAGAGCAGCTGGGAGATTTAGTGCAGACAAGATCTGATATCTAGCTACCTACTTGAGCATTGCCATTGATCAATTCGCGCTACTAGCTAGTCGTATGTGAATCTTTGTTCGATCTGTGAGTTTTCACAAAGGAGCACGCTCTCAGGTGGCATGCACTTATACTCATTGCAGAGAGAAGAAATTTGTTCAATACATTGGGTAATTAGTAGGACTCTCTAAGATGTTCTCGGCATGTTGATAGCAGCCTTGTTCGGCTGTCAGCGCTAGAACCCTGAGAAGTTGATGACGGCCGTGAATCGCACAAAGAGTGCAGGCACCACATGGCCCTTCTTGACCTGCGCGTCGAGGGAGAGGCAACTTACTTTTTATTTCGGGTGGGGGATTACTACTGCATGGAAGGAAGCGATAGAGGAGGATGGGGTACATGGGAAGACGAAAACAAAGAGAATGACAGATTGATAGGTGAGCAGTGTTCCATGCTGGCTAAACGGTTTCATGAAGCTTAGGGGGTTAAATACTCGTTTTTATAGTTGAGGGGGTGACGTGGTCGAGCCTTGATAGTTTGGGGGGTTATGTAGACTTTTTCCAAAAAGATTGGATCCACGCCAATTGTTGTATTCCGTCAACCATGCATTAGTGTTTGGTCTAATGGATTGGAGATACAGTTGAAGTCGTCAAGTCAGATGCACCGTTCAGTATTGGCATTGTAGAAGCTTAGCTGTGGAATTATGAACAAGTGACGTGCATATAAGGCAAGGCTTTGGATACCGATTTCATCAAGGTGGCCGATTTCGGTTTACAGCCGATCCAAGCAATCGGCTCGGAAGAATTATCCTAATGGATGAGTTTCTCAAAGAAGATGAAGGAAAATTAGGATATGGTTTCACGTCAGTCGATATATTAGAAAAAGTGGATTTAGGAGATGGTGATAGACCAAGGCCGACGTTTTTTAGTGCAAAATTAGATCCCGAGTATAAAAAAGAATTGATTTCTTTATTAAGAGAATTCAGAGATTATTTTGCTTGGGAATATTATGAAATACCTGGTTTAGACCGATCTATTATTGAACATCGGTTGCCAATTAAGCCAGGGTATCAGCCACATCAGCAAGATGCACGACGGTGTAACCCAAAAGTTCTACCTGATATTAAGGCCGAAATTACCAAGTTGATTGAAGCTAAGTTCATTAGGCAATGTCGATATGCTGAATGAATTTCTAATGTTGTTCTTGTATATAAGAAGAATGGGAAACTTCGTGTATGCATTGATTTCAGGAACCTCAACAAAGCGACTCCGATGAATGGATATCCGATGCCCGTTGCCGATTTGCTAGTTGATGCTACAACAGGACATGAAGTCATTAGCTTCATGGACGGTAATGCTGGTTATAATCAAATTTTTACGGATGAAGAAGATATTCTTAAAACTGCTTTTCGTTGTCTTGGGCATGTTGGCTTATATGAATGGGTAGTCATGAGTTTTGGTTTGAAAACTGCTGGGGCTACTTATTAGCGTGCTATGAATTATATTTTCCATGAGCTTATCGGCAAGATGGTTGAAATTTACATTGATGATGTTGTGGTAAAATTGGAAAGCTATAAACAGCATTTAGCTGATTTACGCAAGACATTGGAATGTACACGAAAGCATGGTTTGAAGATAAATTCTTTAAAGTGTGCATTTAGAGCTTCTGCCGGTCAGTTCCTAGGGTTTATGGTTCATGAAAGAGGAATAGAAGTCAGTCAAACGCTTGTTGGGTCTATCAATAAGATTGTTGCTCCAGAAGACAAGACAAAACTTCAATCGTTAATCGGCAAAATAAACTTTATCATAAGATTGATATCTAATCTTTCTGGTAGAATTAAGCCGTTTATACCTTTATTGAAGTTGAAGGCTGATCAACAGTTTGTTTGGGGAAAAGAACAAGAAGAAGCTTTGGAAAGAATCAAACAATATTGGGTTTCCCCCCTGTTCTAGTTCCTTCTCAGAAGGATAAGACGTTTAAATTATATTTATCGGCTGATGATTCTTCAATTGGATCGACCCTTATTCAAGAGTTCGAAGGAAAATAATGTGTCATTTATTTCGTACAGAAAACTTTTGGATGCGGAAACAAGGTATTCTCCTGTGGAAAAGTTATGCTTATGTCTATATTTCTCTTGTACTAAGCTCAGGCATTATTTACTATCGGCTGAATGTGTTGTCGTTAGTAAAGTTGATGTTATAAAGTACATGCTATCATTGCCGATTTTGAATGGAAGAATTAGAAAATGGATTTTAGCATTATCAGAATTCGATTTGCTCTTCGAATCGGCTAAAGCAGTTAAAGGACAAGTGCTTGCCGATTTGGTTACCCATCATTGTGGTCCAGAGGTTGATTTTGTGGAGCTTGCTCCATGGACTATTTTCTTTGACGGATCTTCCTGCGGAGTCGGATCAGGAATTGGTATTGTGTTAATCTCGCCTGGGGGGGGGGGATTTTGAGTTCTCTTTCCCGATTGAAAAGGAAGCCACAAATAATCAAGCAGAATATCGAGTTGTTCTCAAGGGTATTAAATTATTAAAGGAGATCAAGGCTGGTGCGATTGAAATCTTTGGAGATTCAATGCTCGTGGTGAAGTAATTGATGGGTGAATATGAATGCAATGATGATATCCTAATAATGTATCATGATGAATGTCTCCAGTTGTTAAAGGAGTTTAGGTTTGTCAGAATTGAACATATTCCTAAACATCACAATGAAGACGCCAACCGATTAGCTCAAGGAGCATCTGGGTATCATACTGATTATTTGAAAGATCCATCCAAGAAGGTTGAAAGAAATAATTCGGGATATTTCAAATTTAGAATTATCTACTGATGATTGGAGGAAAGGAATTTATGATTATTTGAAAGATCCATCCAAGAAGGTTGAAAGAAAAATCCGAATTCGGGCAATAAAATATATTCTGCTTGAGGATGATCTTTATTATCGGACAATTGAGGGGGTTCTGCTTAAGTGTATTGGATCGGAAGATGCTAAACTTCTGATGGGAGAAATTCATGAAGGAGTTTGTGGAGCTCATCAGTCGGCCTTGAAGATGAAATGGATGATTAGAAGAAATGGTTACTTTTGGCCAACTATTCTTGCAGATTGTTTCAAATATTACAAAGGGTTTCAAGATTGCCAACGATTTGGTAATGTTCAGAGAGCTCCAGCATCAACCATGAGTTCGATTTTGAAGCCTTGGCCTTTCAGAAGATGGGGAATTGATTTAATCGGTCAAATACATCCCGCATCTAGTAAAGGTCACAAGTTTGTTTTGGTAGCGACCAATTATTTCACTAAATGGGTAGAAGCAATTCCTCTGAAGATTGTTTCGTCTGCAAATATGATTGATTTTGTTAAGGAACATATTATCTATCGATTTGGCATTCCTCAGACGATCACAACCGATCAAGGAACTATGTTCACTTCAGGAGAAATTGAAGAGTTTGTCGAAAGCATGGGGATTAAATTGTTAAAATCTTCTCCCTGTTATGCTACGGCTAATGGCCAAGCAGAAGCATCCAACAAAAGTGTGATTAAGTTAATAAAGATGAAGATTGATGAATTTCCAAGAAGATGGCATAATGCACTACACGAAGCGTTATGGTCATATCGGATGGCTTGCCATGGTGCAGTGAAGATGTCATCTTATCAGTTGGTTTATGGGCATGAAGCTGTGCTTCCTTGGGAATTGAAAATCGGCTCTAGACATATTAAATTTCAAAATGAATTGACAGCAATGAATATTTTACTATTATGAAGGATCAAATGGAAGATTTGGTTGGCTATCATTTGAAAGCTCTAGAAAGCTAATAAAGAGCGTGTTGCTAGATGGTATAATAAGAAAGTTATTCTCTCAAGTGGAATTAGTTTGGAAGTTGATCCTGCCGATCGGATCTAAAAATTCCAAATTTGGCAAATGGTCTTCGACTTGGGAAGGACCATATCATATAAACCGATGTGCCCCAGGGAAGGCATATATTTTGGAGACATTGGAAGGTGAAGAATGCCCCAAGGCTTTAAATGGAGAATACCTGAAGAAATACTACCCAAGTATTTGGGTTGATGCATAGCCGATTTATATGAAATCGGAATTACACACATAGCCGATACTAGGTATCTCCTTCAGTATAAAAAAATGAAACAAAGACTCATTGAAAATCGATTTTGTTCATTAGCCAATCAATAGAAATCGGTTTACAAATCGGTAGATACATGGCCGATGCGTTATTCATCGCCCTTATAAAATTACATGGAGTTAAAAAAAATGCTGAATGGTCTGAATGGCTTGCATACGAGCTTCATGTTGTTCATGAACATCCATGATTTGATCTCTATCACTAAGGGAAGTATAAATGTTATCAACATAAGTTTGGGATCTAGTTATTGCATGGTTGATTGACTCAAGTCCCCCCATGAGTTGGTCCCTCCTGTTCTTCAAGCCAGCCAAGCGAGCTTCTTCTAGATCAAGGGAAACTTCAAGATTATCAATCTGGCATTGATCCCTGAAATTGCGTAAAAGTAGAGATACAATGGTCAAAGATGTTCCTTTCAATAGGTGCGCTGTAAAAGCCAAACACATCAGTTGAAGAGGCAATAAAGGCGCATGGGAAGCAGAGATGATTGGTCAAAGAAAATTCAAAATTGAATACATCCAAAAGAATGTGGCGAATTGGAAATGTGCAACTAGAAAATGTCACGAGGAAGTCTTGGATCACTTTTATCGCATGCAGGAGAATGGCATCTACATCAGCAATTGCTTTCTGATCCTCGTCAGCTGAACCCTCAACAGGCTTGGGATTTTTCTCAAGTTGATGAACTTGATGGACGAGAGTCTTCTTGTTTTCTTCAAAAGCTGCAAAGGATCCAGGAATCTGCAAGAGATTGGAATTCACATTGGCCAGTTTAGCATCAATTCGAGCTATTGCTTGAACGTGAGCTTCACGACTAGCTTCCAAATCGGATTTTGTTTTCTCTAAGCTTTCTTTAGTCTAACCCAAAGTTCCGATTTGGTGATCGATGTTGACTATGTCTGCCTTAAATTGCTCTTGATCCTAGGAGAACTTCTCATAAGCAAGACGGTCGGCTAATCTCTTTTGAGCCTTAAGGCAGCCTCGCCAAATGACATGCATCGGCATTCATCAGCTTCTCCTTCTTGAAGTTGGTCGGCTAGAAAAACCTTGCTGATTACGGTGTTGTTCAGTAGATTTTGCATGTGCATATTTAGCCACAAATTTATGAACCACCATGGGCCTCCAAGATTACCGATTTGCTGTTTGGATCTTAGTCGGATTGTAACTTGATGAAGAAAGATGTATACTTCACCCAGAAGATGTTTTCCGATGGCAAAGTTGTTTCCTTAGGCCAGATGCTCTGCTAAGCGTTGATAATGAATAGCCGGGCCCACTAATTTACCGCATAAAACAAAATGCTCCAACCACATGTTGAGAAAAGCAGAATGCTCTCTCATGTCCACCGATCCTTCTGTCTTGGAGTATCTCTCGATATATCCCTTCCAGTCTCTGATATGTCTGGTGTCGATTTTATGAGTGACTTTGGCTAGGAGGGAGAAGAAAGTGTTCGATTCCAATATGTTAAGGCCAGTGAGCATCAAGACATCGACCAACGTGGGAGTCATGGGGCCGTGACCAAATAGGAAAGCGTTCAAAGCATCTGACCAGAAATATGAAGCGGCGGCCAGCAAGGGTTCATTCCTATCCATATCAGCCAAAGAGAGAGCAATACACTGACGGATGTCATAGGTTTCCCACTCATCTCTCTTGGCTCTTGCGACCCTTTGATACCAAGCTTTCTACCCATTGACTAGGGTTGGCCAAGATCTGTAAGCATGTCTCCAATCATGCTCTGAATTAAAAGATTTGAAGGGCAACCTTTGGGTTTCTTGATTGATAAATTCTGTTGGATCTGAAGAGCCAACTAGACCTAGGATGATGAGGCCAGGCTTGTTCTCTACTGGGATGACAATGCTATCGCGCAAGACCTACGAAGATTTTTACTGCGAGCTAAAGAATAGATCTACCAAACAGTAAAATTCTAGATCTAGAGAATGGATGGAGGTTCGTACCTCAGGGACTTCGTTGAGAGATGCCATTGAAGGAGAAGCGGCGCTTTGGCGTGGATCCGGGAGTCTCGAGCCTGAAGATGGGCCCTAATACTCGTCGCAGTTCGTGAGTTCTTGAAGGAAGAGAGGAGGTGGCGGCGGCTCTGTGAAGAAGATGACGGGGAAGAAGAACGGCCGGCCTTATATAGTTTTCGCCAGGGGTAAAGAGAAAATAGTTTTGACCTAAAAAAATTAGGGATCAGAGTTGAGTAGTTTCGAGTCAAAATCAGAATTATATCTCGAGACTAGGGGGGCATATGTTGACACCGGATTTTGACAGTTCGCCTCGGTGTCAAGATGAGGCAGGATCGAAATCAGAATCCGAGACATGGAGAAGATTGATTCGGATCGGAATCGGAATCCAATGAGAAGTTTGATGTGGCAAGAGGTTGTGTTGAAATCGAAGTTCAAACCAGAGTTGGAGTCAGCATAAGGGATTGATGACGTAGAGAAACCTGGGTGGAAAAGACCACTGGTTAAGCTAAAGGATGGGTCGAGAATAAGAGTCGGTTATTTTACAGTCTGGGTCGTAGAAGTTTGTAAAGAGTCCTTTCTTTCGTGTCAAGTAATGTTGCCGTAATCGGCTAGGAGCCGTAGCTATCAGGATTAAATAGCGGCCCTGCGTGGTCATGATAAGTCTGTACACACCATCAACAACAAAATCTTTACACCTTTTCGCATCTAATTTTACGCAATTTCATACATTGTCGACGATTCGTCCTCTTCTTTTTTGCGAGTTCTTTAGGGCACGTCGAGGGTGATGAGAACTCAAGACTTGCCTGTAAGTACCGTATTACTGAGTAAGATCTAAGCTTTAGCAACTGGCGCATCGCTGTTGCTTCATTTGGAATTATTCGACAGTTATCGAGTAAATATCTAGACTTTATTATCCGACGCATCGCTCTTACTTCGTTTAGATTTAATTCAACCTTTATCCAGCTTAGAATCAGCTTCATTCGGCTTTTATCTATTCTTTACTATCGTTATAGCCGTTAAGATCTGTTCTAGGCGTTGTTCTGCTTAGCTTGGTAGGTTAAGTTTTAGTAATCTTACTATGCTTTGCATCAGATCGACTGATCTAGTCGGTTCATTATCGTAGATCGGAAGTCACTGCCGATTCTAACCCTATCGCTACATCGGAATCCCAGCCGATTTCGCTGTGTTCTAACATCCGATTTACTTGCCAATCAACAGGTTAGATTGACTGGCACGCCCTGCATCCATGGTCACAACTGATTTCGTGTGCTAGCACGTGAAGGTCTTCCCGATTTTTACGTCAACAAAAAGTTTTCACACCGAGAAGCTTGCTCTGTGATGGCATGGTTCTGCATGTAAAACCTTTTGTGAAAATTTAACCACAAGGTGTGGGTCATGAAATGCTAATTGTACTTTTACATAAAATGAATGAACAACCGAAAATTCTCTGTTTTGCTGAGTAAATCAGAAATTGTGGAAAACGATATCATCATATAATATCAGACGATAAACACGACACCAATTTATTATGGTACACGGGACTTTATTTTACATTTTAACTTTACCTTATCCGAATGGCGCATCAGGAAAACGAGTAACAGAGTGGCGGCCACGGCGGATCCGGGCCGCGGCCATCACCGCCCCCACCTGCTCCGCGTTCTCCGACCCCCACCCGCACCCCACCACCACGCCGGAGAAGAAAGAAACCCGTAAGAAACGGGGGAAAAATAATTAGCAAACCAAAAATTCAAATCAAAGTCTCCCACACCCTGCGACAATTCAAACCGAATCCATCCGAATCGAATCGAGCCAGCGCAAACCCCAGCCCCCGCCGATCCCCCTCCTCACCCCCCTCCCGTGCTCTCGCCTCCCCCGATTCCGTAGCGCCCCGCTGCGAATCTGGGCACGATTTCGGGGCTAGGGTTTGGGAGGCTCCGGATCGCGGGGCCGCGCGGAGGGTAAGGTTTGGATTTGGTGCTCGCTGCTGAGAATTGCGGGGGTGCTGGATCGAGCTGCTCTGAGCCGACTTGTGATGGTGGTGAGAGGAGGTGGAAGACGAGTAGTAGTAGGCTGCAGCGGCGGCGGCGGCGGCTGTGGTGGTGAGTAAGGCTTGCTGATTGGGTTGGGGCTGAGGGCGCGCCGGCCATGGTGCGGCTTCTCGGGCTCCGGAGCCTGAGCTTCGGGCCGGAGGAGTCGCCGCGCGAGATCCCCTCCACAGCCGACGCCGCCCCGCCCGTCGGCAGCAGCGGCTGGCTCGTACGCTTCTTCGACTCCGCCTTCTTCTGCGAGTGGATCGCCGTCAGCTACCTCTACAAGCACGACCATGCCGGCGTGCGCGACTACCTCTGCAACCGTATGTACACGCTCCCGCTCCCGGGGCTCGAGGCCTACCTCTTCCAGGTCTGCTACATGCTCGTCCACAAGCCCAGCCCATCCCTCGACCGCTTCGTCATCGACACCTGCTCCAAGTCACTCCGAATCGCTCTCAAGGTGCACTGGCTCCTCGCTGCTGAGCTTGAGCTGGAGGACGCCGACGATCTGGATGGGATTGATAAGGTGCAGGAGCAGTGCCAGGTTGCAGCAACCGTGCAGGGTGAGTGGCCGCCGCTGGTCCGGCCTGCGCCGCCGTCCCCTGCTGCCAGTCCACGAGGCAACCCCATGCTTAGCAGAATACGGTCGTCCAAGCAGCGGCTGTTGTCCCTTGCGTCGTCTCCGTCGCTTGGCCTGAGCCCCCCAGCCGGTGGGGGACCCAATGTGGCAGCTCCTGAGGATGCTGTAGGTAATGGAGGGAAGCAGCCAGCCACACCATCATCGGAGGATAACAAGCTGCTCAAGAGGCTAAGCATTGGGCCGAAAATGCGTGATGCTCTGCTCTTCAGGCGATCTGGAGAGAAGGATGAAGAACAGGACCGGGATGGATTTTTTAAGAGGCTTCTTAGGGATAGCAGGGACAAGGAGGAAGACGACGGGGACAGGGAAGGGTTTTTCAAAAGGTTACTGAAGGATAGCAGGGAAAAGGAGCATGACGAAGAAGATGGGGATAGAGATGGTTTCTTCCGCAGATTGCTAAGGGACAGCAAGGAGGAGGACATGGAGCTAACACCCAGTTCAGAAGGATTGTTAAAGCGGTTGTTCCGTGATAAGGAGGAAAGGCAAGGTGAGGATGATGAGAAGGAAGGCTTTTTTCGCAGGATGTTCAAGGATAAGAATGAGGATAGGAGAGACAGCATTCCTGCTAGACATGGGGATGAGGAAAGGGTGGGCAAGAGTCTGGAGGATGATGAGAGAGAAGGTTTCTTCCGTAAGATCTTTAAAGAGAAGAATGAGGAGAGGAAAGATGGATCACAGAGTAAGCAGAATGAGAGGGAAAAGGCTGGTGCAAACACAGAAGAGGATAAGAGAGATGGTTTCTTTCGGCAACTCTTCAAGGAGAAAAGTGATGAGAGAAAGGAAGGAAGCACACCAGGAAGGAAAGAGGAAGATGATAAAGGAGGCCATAAGAATGCAGATGATGATAATTTTTTCCGCAGGCTTTTCAAGGATAAGAATGAAGAAAAGAAAGGAGTTACTCATGACAGGAATGAGGATGATAAGTGTGAGGAAGGTGATAAGGAAAACTTCTTTCGCAAATTATTCAAGGACAAGCATGAGGAGAGGAGAATGGAAGGGCTTGAAAAAAATGATGATGATGGTAGGAGCACCAGTGGTATTGAAGAGGAAGATAATCCAGAGTTCTTGTCATTCCGTAGGTTGTTTAGAGTGCACCCAGAAGATGCTAAGGGTGGACATACAGAAAGTAGTCAACCTAACAATCTTTCAGAGGGGAGCCCAGGATCAGAGAGCTTTTTTAAGAGGCTATTTCGAGATAGAGATCGCTCACTTGAAGATTCTGAGCTTTTTGGCTCAAAGGTAATGAAAGAGGCAAATGATCTAGTCTTAGTAATTCGTTTCCTAAGTTTCAAAACTCCAATGTGTTACAAACTTACAATGGTTTGGTACATTGTATATTGGATATTTGCTAAGCAAACAAGCACAACAACAGAGCCTTCATTCCTAAGCTAGGGATGAAATCAAACAACAGCTGCATGTATATCAATATAATACATTACAAAGATTTTCCTTGCGTCCTTGAATATTTCAATTGTAAATCTGGTCTTTCATTGGGTATGGTAAATAGATCACATAAGGCTGTCTTCATTTCGAAATTGTGATGTTTCATACCTTGTGATATCGAGTGGGGATGAAAGCTGGAACGTGAACGTAAAACTCAAAAATTGTAATTTTTAATTAATTTTATAGCTGTATTCACCATATTTAGTTTTTATTCATTTCATAAATATGGGAAAATCCCGACCCGACCGGTTTTGTATTCCATATTTTAATACCAATATTGATCGTTTTCATCCCTTGCATCAATGCATATGGCTCTGCCCATTTTCCCATGTATCAATAAGTAGTTTCAATCTTCAAGACATGGGCTATTGAGTGACGTAATATTGTTTGCTTATTGTGATAGTATTATATAGAATGATTCATTTTTCTTTTATACTTATGCCTAGCCATGCTGGTTTATGATGCAGAAACACCCTGGTAGCACAGGAACCAATGAGAAGCAAAGTGGAAAACCACCTTTACCAAACAATGCCGTAGCGGAACTTCGAAAAGGTTCTTACTATGCTTCATTGGAGCTTGTTCAGTCTTTATGTGACACATCTTATGGGCTGGTAGATATATTTCCCGTTGAAGATCGTAAGATTGCCCTCCGGGAGGTAGGTGAAATACGTTATTTTGCACCTATATGGTAATTCACTTCATGGCTTTGAGCCATATTTTTATTTTCTGCTTCTTCACATTCTAATTCCAGTGACCTTCTTTTATGTGGCAGTCTCTTATGGAGATCAATTCCCAGATTACTTCCGCTGAGAAAAATGGAGGTGATTTCTGCTGCCTTTTTAGTCTATGGTGAATATTACGGTTTTTTTTTTCTTATTTTGTGCATGTTTTCTGTGGTTTTCTACTTTGCCTAATGTGCGTGAGGTACTGTGTTTCCTGGAAGATTACATTAACATCTTCCATTGTAAGATACTTGATGTATCCATATGCTTTGTGCCTTGCTATCTGTTTCTTCATTTTATTTTCAGTTTGAATAGTTCTGGTTCACCTTTTTTACATGCACAAAAGTTGAGATATCCATTCATATAGGGTGACTTGAATGTTTGTATAGTTGTGGTTATCCAAAGTTTTAGTTGTTCTGGATTGGTAATAATGGTTGAGCAGCACTGTTGCTATGTTGTTGTTTGTGGATTGGTAATGATTAAAACATACTTTGAGCCAGTATTCAATATACTTAATCCTTTGATTTTTGGTGCATTCTCACAACATTGTGCTCCTTCATCAGTACTGTGTTTGGTCTGTTGAACATTATGTACTCTTACACGGTTGTGCTAGTATTAAAATTATAGGCATTATGCTGCAATACATTACATTTAAGTATTTAACCAATGTGTTGCGTGTTAAGAAAACAGTCTCTTGCTTTTAGTTGCAGCTGTGGCCGAAATTTCTTCTTTTTTACCTTTAGTATGACAGCATTGGATTATGTATCCATCCATATCAGCACATTGCAAAGCATCACCTATAATGCCCTACTGATATTTTCTGTTTCTTCTATGCATAGGAGTTTGCTTTCCAATGGGAAAAGGCATTTATCGCGTGGTTCATATCCCTGAGGATGAGTCTGTTCTTCTTAATTCTAGGGAAAAAGCTCCTTATCTTATTTGTGTTGAAGTTTTAAAAGCAGAAGCACCAAGGTATGCAGCTTTTGTTCTTGTTTGATTGGAGTTAATTGTTTGAATCTTCACCATAAATCTGGTATTCTTTTTGATAGAGTAGTGTTTAGGTCTATATGTTGCCATAGCTAGTTTCTATAAGATATTAAGATGTCTGAATCCCAATTAGTGCCCTTTGTTACATATTTTGCTATTGAGTGGTAACGTAGGATATCTGTTGTTCTCTATCCAGTCACTCTAAAGGATCGTCAGATGTGCACAAGTTGCCAAAGGGTGGAATACCCTTGGCTAATGGAGATGTTCAATTACCAAAACCACCTCCATGGGCATATCCTTTGTGGAGTCGGCATGAAACACAAAATTATGAAACAGACAGAATGCTGAAGTCTACCTCTCAGGTTATTGATCAAGCAATGGCTCAACTCTGGGAGACCAAAGTGAAATTTGTAAATGTTAGTTTCTCAGTTGAGAAACTTGGTCGTTCTAGGAGCCTAGCAATCTCTGACACGGGGCGTAGACTACGTCATTCAAGATCAGATTCTCATGATCCACCAGAAGATTCCCATTCAATTGATGATCAGCCAATAGAATGGGTGAAAGTTACTTTGTCTGCAGTTCCTGGAGTTAGCATGGATGATGTAGATGAAAATGAGCCCACACGTAAGAAGGACCATCGACGTGTCCCTAGTACAATTGCCATTGAGGAAGTCAAGGTGAGGATGGCATGTAAAGTTTTCATTCATTTTTAATATTTCTTATAGCTAAACTTTTATTCTTTCCTTTCTTCTGTATTCCTTAAACTAATGCTTGTGCTTGATGATCTGCGGCCATTGCAGCTTTTTTTTTTTTCCTGTCATCTGTCCATGCCTAGATGTTTATGTTAAGAAACATGTAGAGTTCCCATACGTAATGAGGTGGCTATTGCTGCAATATTACATTGCCACTGATTGCTTTGATAATTGATGCATTTTGGCTAATGTCTGTTGAATTATTTCCCTTCATTAGGCTGCAGCACTAAAAGGAGAAGCACCACCTGGTCTTCCACTTAAAGGAGTTGGGCAGAGCACCCAAAATTTAGATTCTAAGGTAAACAACTTAGTGAACTTAAAATCTGATCACTTTTGTACTTTTCTACATGTTATTAGTAACTCGAATGTTTCTGTAGGTCACTGATGGTGGGGATCCAAAACCAACTGACGCTTTGGCTGGAGAGCTTTGGGCTGTCAAAAAGGAGAGAATACGGCGGTCTTCGATTCATGGAAAATCACCCAGCTGGGATTTGCGTTCTGTAAGCAAAATAACGTTCATCATTAGTTTATTCCTTTTCTTCTATATCTGAGCCTCGATATTGGTGGGATAATGGGTGCTTATGTGCGGATGTGTATGTTTGCGAGAGAGAGGGAAAGAGAGGGGGAGGGGGAGGGGGAGAGGGATGGAGTGAGTATGCGTTCCTTCTTTGATGCAGCACATGTTAATATATTCTTCATAAATTTATTCGAACTTAGAAACGTGACTTAAGGTAAAGTTAGAATGCCTGTATTTCAGGACAGGAGTACTACTTAGGTGATTCCAAAATGTCATATTAGTTTTCTGGTTTAATAATAATTTACTTTAGCTCATAAACTTGTATAACATCCTTCATTAGCATTAGCATTACCAACTTTCATAATAGACTTTGTATGAATTAAGTATTGTGGTTATTATTTCCGGATGATTTGCTTATCTGTTTAAGGATTCTGATTCTTTTATCAAGAAATTTGGGGTTATTCGATCTTGTGTTCTGCATTTGAAATAGTAAAATTTGATTATCCTTTATTCCTTTGTGTCTAAAGTGACATGTTTGGTGATGTCACTTGTCATGCCTTAGATCGAACATCGTGCATGTCCTGTAACCTTTTGGTTCTGAATTCTTCCTGTTGAAAACATCTCCTTTTATAGGTTATTGTCAAGAGTGGTGATGATTGCCGTCAGGAACACTTGGCTGTGCAGCTTGTTGCACACTTTTATGGTGAAACTTTGTTCTCAATCTATGCTGATCTTTTTATATATTGGCCACAGAGATTGTTTTGTTCACACACTGCCTGTTCACTTTATGCAGTAGAAAGTTTGTCTTATCCTTTGATGTCGTTTTAATATGTTGTGCTCATACATCTCCATACTTTAAAAATTAACTGTGCTATTAACATGTTCGACATCTGTGCTATTTTTGGAGTACACAAAACAAATTGTGTGCAGAATTGACCATATATGTAACATTATGCTCCTTGGGCAAAGCCATTGACGCTGGTGGATAGAACATCTGAATAGGCGTATTCCTTGCACACAAAAGGTTCCTGGATATAGAAGTAGCATTTGTCCCACGACACATTATTGGGTTGTCGTAGGTGATTTGGATCAGAGAACTGACACACTGCTGCGTCAAAATATTTTCGATTATTTTTATGTTATTGTTGATACAACATATATATGATTAAGCTGCAAAATTTCATTTAATTACAGACATATATCAAGAAGCGGGTTTGCCACTTTGGCTGCGGCCTTATGAAGTAATTGTGACTTCTGCTTATACAGCACTGATTGAGACTATTCCTGATACGGTACCTAATTGTGCAATTTGCCAATGCGTTTTGCTTATCTGCATTTTGTCTCAAGTATTTGATTGTACCTGTCTCCTAACATTTTACTTCAGGCATCAATTCATTCCATCAAAAGTAGGTTTCCCAATATCTCAAATCTTCGTGACTACTATGTGGCTAAGTATGAAGAAAATTCTCCAAATTTCAAACTTGCACAGGTGAGTTGCATTCATAGACACCCTCGACTAATGTTAATTTCCTAGACTCCAAGAGAAGAAATGGCACCCAGCGATGTTCCAATTATGTGTAGATTTATCCATGTGCACCGGGCATATAAAAAAAGACATGTTATCAGTAACCATCAACGTGACAATTGTTGTCCACTCTTGAACCATCACGATATGTGTATGGTGGACATTGCAGCACTGCAAGTCTTGACTCTTGACAGAATGTTTTTTTTTTATTTACTTAAATCAAATTTATTACTTGTTAGTTGACAGTGTTTCAGAGTTAAGTTGAAATACTACTGCTTGAAAATTTTTCAGTAACATGTATAGTACTACTGCCTCAGCATTGTATTGATATTTAATATTTTGATTTTCGCAGAGAAACTTTGTTGAAAGCATGGCAGGATATTCAATTCTCTGCTACCTACTTCAGGTATAAATGAAATAGCTCATTTGTAATTGGGGAATCACTTAGGTGCCGGCTTATTAGCTACCATGGAGAGTTTTGTTTCCTTCATCAACATCCGCGGTTCTAATTGTAAAATCTCTGCAGTACTGCTCAAATGCTAGGAGTATTGCTCGAATTCTAGAAATATTTATCATTCTAAATCTTTGTAGTGTTGCTCAGTTTTTAGCCAGCCACCCTTCTGTTCTGAAATTAGCTCTGTGTGCTGTTTGCCTTCTGGAGTAATCATTCTTTTTGTACTGTGAAACACTTTGTAGAAACAAGTTCTGTATCAGGCTATCAGCAACCAAACAGTCATAGCGCTCCACTCCAGTACATAGATTCTAGCTTATGTTACCAGAATAATGCCCTGCTTTTGTGTGAGTAGGATGCTAATTTAGTGTGTGGTTATTGAGTTGGTAACGTGAAAGCAGAATCATTATTACATGAATTGTTGGTTAAAATGTTACTAGTACAAAAGTATGCCTCAACAAAAGTTGAAAGGGACAACTAACTGCTTCCATGAATTCTTTATCTTTCAGAGTGCAAATCAGATTGCAAAGCAACTGTTTAAAACTATGATGAATTGGCTATATGTTATCCTAGCTCATATTGAATATTGAGTAGGTTTACTGGAATTTCAGCATTTTTATATGTTTGCAACATTTATTGAAGTGTTGTTGCCTGATTCTTAGTACATAAACAATTTGCTGGTGATTGCTTTTTCCCTTTATTCTGTGGAAGGAAATTAAATCCTAGGCTTGTACCCTTTGTATAGTTTTCATTTTGCAACTTCAAGATGGTATGCTAAGCACATGGCTGGTGCTTTTTGTTAATTTACAGGTCAAAGATCGCCACAATGGAAATCTTCTGATAGATGAGGAAGGACATATTATTCACATTGATTTTGGTTTCATGCTATCCAACTCTCCTGGTGGTGTAAATTTTGAGAGTGCGCCATTTAAGCTGACAAGGGAACTCCTTGAAGTATGACAACTTATTGTCGATAAGATTCAAAATTTTAAAACCGTGAAGTTCTACTCTGGAAATGTTTAATCCCTTTCACCTTTTGTGGTTGAAACTTTGCTAGGTGATGGATTCTGATGCAGAGGGAACTCCCAGCGAGTTCTTTGACTACTTCAAGGTATTTGAATTGTAAACTATCTTTGTTGCTGGGCCTTATCCGATTTGTACCTGCTTATTATATTAAAAATTTAAAATTTCTGTTTCTTCAGGTGCTATGCATTCAAGGTTTCCTAACTTGTCGGAAGCACGCAGAGCGTATTATACTCCTTGTAGAAATGTTGCAGGTATTTTCTTTATCAAAAGGATTTGACACGTTTGATGTTATTGCCAATCTGATGGCACATTACTATGTTTGCCTATTTGGGCCTTAACTATAAAACTAAATGCTTTATGATGTATGTTAGCATATAATTGTTGCAGTAGATCTTCCCATGTCCCTATATATTGATCAAAGTTATTCATGGTTATTTACCAATCTTCGTCCAATATTTCCTCGTCCAAAGTGATGCAGTTCTGTTGCATTCGAACTGCCACTTTTTTATATTGATGAGTTAACCTTTTGTTATGACTTTGTATTATAATTTTCCTGCCTCCAGTTTAACAGTTGTTTCAAAGTTCCAGCATTCCAGCAGTACATCAAGGCCTCTAGTTTAATGTTGACGCATAATTCCTGATATTTATTTTCTGTAATTCTGATGACCTAACCGTTTCTCTAATTTGCTTGTATAAGCCATGACAGAAATTAGCTTACATGTACAATGTGCTTGCTGTTACCAGGATTCTGGCTTCCCATGTTTTAAAGGTGGTCCTCGCACTATACAAAACCTGAGGAAGAGGTTCCACTTGAGTCTCACCGAAGAGGTTAGCTGACTAATATTTGGTAATCATTTTTTGGATTTTCTATTACTAATAGTCGTGCTATGGTTACAGCAATGTGTATCCCTGGTGCTCTCACTGATAAGTAGTAGTATGGATGCTTGGCGCACTCGACAGTATGATTATTACCAGAGAGTATTGAATGGGATTTTGTGATGTATGACCTCAGGAGAGCCAGAATCATTTGGAAAACAGTTTCCTTGTATCCTTGGGGCATCATGGGGTCGCACAGGTCAGTTTAGGGCTGATCTATCATCTATATATGCATCCCACCTCGAGCACTTTCTTTTCTTGTGGTATTGCACATTGGCAGCCAACTATGGGAAACAGAAGGGTGCCTGCATTGTACTGCTTGTGATTGCCCCCCTCTGACAGTTGAGAAGTGTATAGTCATCGGCAGTTATCTAGTTAGGGCTTCGTGCCTAGGAGGTTGCGACTGCGTGGAGCTCTATTGGGTGTATTGGAATTTGGAACCTGAGCTGCATTACTGTACAGACCATTGATTGACGTAGCTTGGACAGGATGTAGGAGAGGACGAGCCAATACTCGAAGCAAACAAGTGTAAATTATAGGCATATTGGGAGCTGGGGATCGTCTGAGGTCAAGGAACAGGTGTTGTGCTTTTGGAATTATTGTCCCGGTCCTTCGGCGTCCGTATAGCACCAGAGTAGATGATGTGCTTGCTGCATTTGTAAATTCCCGTTACTGTACAGGGCCCATACTATAGGAGCTTTCCTTTTTTTTGTTAAGCTTATTACTATTCTTGTGGGTGTTAAAAAAAAACTAGTTTTAGCTTCTTGCTTAGCAGCATGATCAGTGTTTGAATTTTTATTTTTAGGCATACAAATTGTAATTCTGAATTCCATGTGGTGCCAACTATTACGAAGCATCTTTGGGTATGTGTTGAAAAAAACACGATGCCTGGTTGGCAATATGCATTTCCTGGTATATTTTGGTACCAAACCAATTGGTGGCCTAAAATTTGGTATGCCAATCCTTTAGCAATCAACTAAGAGCAACTCCAACAGCATAGCTAAATATACATACCTTTTTTTTTTTTTAAAAAAAAAGCTAAATATACTTTATCCGGCCAGGTAAGCCATCCCATTTGGTATCCCAAGACTGCTGGTAGCCTTTTTTTGGGCTATCTAAATCCGTTTATCTAGCTAGGTAAGAGCATCTCCAGAAGATTAGGTAAAAGTCTTAGCTAAACAAAGAGGTAAAGGATTAGGTAAAAAAATAAAGAGCTTTCTAAAAAGGTGGGAGAACAAACGGACTCTCCAAATCTAGCTAGGTAAGAGCATCAATAACAGATTAGATTTTTATTAGACAAAAATCTTAGAGGATTATGTAAAAAAATAAAGAGCTTCTAAAAGGTGGGAGAACCAACAGCTTCTCTAAATCTTAACTCTATACTATAATCTCATCTTTTGTTATTGAGTTCCTTTCTACCCTACTTACACGTGTGGGCCATGGACCTGCAACACCGGCCAATCAGATGATGGCGGGTACGGCGGCGCCTGCCACTCTGCTAGCAAAGCCGGTACTCCCACGACGAGGACAGCCAGACAAATGTAGATGGGTGGTCGCCGGCAGTGGGTGAACGGCGTAGAGGAGTGGTGCCATGGTGGAAAGCGGCGGCAGCTATGGCCAAGGCATGGAGTTCGCTGATGGTGTGCTGTGTGGACGGCAGACGCGAGGTGGGGACCGGGGAAGGTCGGCGAGGTTGTGGCGGTGCAGGGCCATGAGCCCATGAGGAATTGACCCGCGGGGCTCCGATGTGGGCAAATTGACCATCGCAAACACGGCCTGCCACCGGACGTCGCGTCCACACCACCGCTCACAATAATGATGTGACGACGCTGGCAGCTCGCGGGTGTTCAGGAGACTCCGGTTGTACACTAGTACTGGCTCCCTGTCGGAAGATGCACATGCACGAGAAGTCGAGAAGGACGCTCGTGGGATTCCTAATCCTAGCTAGTCCCCGGTTCCAAAATCCCTGCTCGTGGCGGTGGACAGGAGGCCGAAGCTCATCTACGAGGGCAACTGGGCAAGCTTTTGCAGCCACATTGACGTGATCATGCGGACACCATGCTGGGCGATTCGCACGCGGGAAAAAAACGGATGTGGAAGGGCAACGGGAGAGCGGGAACGGGCCGGGATACCGAGTGAGAGGCATAGGCAAAAAAAAAAGCTACCGACTTTCCCAGGATGCAGAAGGAAAAAGCGAGCTGATGAGTATAGCTATTATGTTGGAACCAAAATTTAGCATGTCTTTTCCTTTTTTTTACCAATCTAGAGTGATTTACATAATTTGTTAGAGTTGCTTTTTTTTTTGGCTATCTGAATCCGTTCCCTATATGGTGGGACCCGCACATTGTTTTCCGGCTTTCTACCATCCGCATGTGTTCGCGCCCACTCGATGTGCGGTGCCACAAGGAGGAGGAGGACATCATCGAGCCATGCTGGCCTACCGTGGGAGACGTGCGCCTTGCTACCGGACGCACAGGGGCAGCGCCAGGGGTATGCCCTGTATTTGAGGGCATACCCAAGATTTGGTATACAATTTTAGTAAGTATACATATATATATACATTACAAATACACATAGGTAACAAAATATAAAAGAAGCCCAATACAAAACTTAGCCCAAGACAAGAGATCCCACTCCTGGCCAAGCCAACTCCTCCACTCAGCCCTCGACCGACACCAGCCCCAACCCCCGTTCGCGAGCGTTGTTCAATGAGCTTATTTAGATTGTGTTCTTAGTTCTTGTAATGTAGATGAAGAAGGGTGTTAGCATATTTGCATCGTGGGACATAGCTGCAAAGGCAAATAAAAAAAACAGCATCCACATCCACACCAAATGCTAATTCTATTCAAATTGAGATTAATGAGAGTAACATGCAATTAGCACTTGTGCCAGCACATAATGATGGTGATGCTCCCCAATTTTGTCGTGTTTGATTTGAGGAAAATAATTGGCTTAGTATAGTGTAGAAAAAGATGCAGCCTTTTGCTTTGCTTGCTATTTGTTCAAGGATAAAACAAAATGCCCTAGTGGTGATAAGTTTGTGAAAGGTGGATGGAGAAACTAGCACCTAAAATCAAGATTGAGAAAACACATTGGTGCTATTACAGTATCCTTACTGGTGAATGGATTCATTTGCTCCATGTAAGCATGTATTTTCTGTCTCTAGTACAAATCCCCATCGACCTACCCACTTGCAAATAAAAAACAAATTTCCTTTTCCCCACCCCTCTCACATGCACAACACAATAGTAGCACGTGATGAATCAATTAAAAAAAATGAATCGGCTCATTCTCTCCTCCATGAATTGGCTCACTCCAGTGGCAATGATTCGATTCATTGGCTCCACGTTGGCTAATGCACTGGCCACTAGAGAAGCTGATGCTGAAGCCCAGGAAAAACTCATACTTTAGTTGTTACTATGGATTTGTATTACCATTTTAGCGTATAAGTTATCATCCATTGTATTTGTTTGCTTTTAAATTTTATATGTGCGACAGGCCGGTATACCCAGTCGCAAATTCCTAGCTCCGCCACTGGGAACACACATGCTGCCGGCGAGTGCCCTCACGCAAGAGCATGCCCCTCGTCTCCTCGGCCAGGACCACGTACCACCTTTCCCCGCTCGGCGGCCGACCACCGATATGAGATGCCTTTGTAGCTTGCCTCCTGCTCGACGAGTACTACGAGTCCACGATCTTCGGGGCCACTGCCGCCCGTGCCGCTGACAGGAAGCTCACCAACGGCAGCGGCATCTGAAACTACACCATGGTCATTCGTGGCGAGATTAAGCCATGCCAACAGCGTCGCCGGCCGGGCTGCGGTAATTCTCTGGTCGTTGTCCTCGTACGTGATGGCATCGCCATTGTTGGGTGAGCACGAGGTGATGGATGCCATCTACTGCAGTCGTGCGACGCCGCTCACCATCACTAGAGGAAAAACGCACATTCGTCCCTCTTCCATCAGTACCGGTTTGTAAGCACAATACCCCTAAGGACCATTTAGTACCGTCTCGTAACACCACCGGTACTAAATGGTCCCGTGGGGTTCCTGAGGCCCCTGCGCATTTAGTACCGACTTGTAACACCAACCGGTACTAAATGATGCTAATCTGATGAGGACATCACTCCTATTGATATACAAGAACCGCTGAACAATGAAACTTTTCAAGGTCCGATCATAAAAGCTCGTGCACGACAATTGAATTTACAGGTGAGCTCGTTTCTAAATGTTCCTATTAATAGTTGTGAGAATGGTTTACTACCTATTGTTTATAATGTGATTAGGAACCAAGGAGAAGACCAAGAAACACATGGGAGAAGTCATGGAGTCATGGAGGACCATCAAGGGACGGCCAAGCTACGTGGAGGTCCAATACAAATCGACTTTGAGTCCACCTCGGAGTCTAGGAGCTGCATTCAGTAAATTTGATGCCCATGCCACATACGGAGTCCGTTTTCGACGATCCACATATGGATGGAAAGAAGATTTCATAGAGCTGCTAATGGCACCAGTTTGAGCCTCAAACTCCTCATGAGTCGTCGGGAATTATACGAACAAGATGGCGTCCTGAATCTGTCCCGGTGTTGCGTGACCGTCTTTTGGCCTTTGGGCCGTGTATCGTCGTTGAGCCCATTAGGGGTCATGTCTATGGGGTCGACCACGACCATAGACTCTATTTTATAGTAGCCGCCGCCAAGGTTAGGGTTTGGGTTTTGCTTTAGATCAATCTGTCTTGAACAGTCGCCGTTCTTCGGTTGTGAAACTCCAACTCGTGTACTTCAATCATTCATCCGCAGATTGTCACTAAATTTCAGAGCTGCGTTCTTTCAAGTTCTTGCTTGTGTTCTTCGTTTGCACTTGCAGGGATTAGCCTTCTTGGTGAGGTCAACCGGATCGTGACACGGTTGATAACCAGAGGAATCGTGGTGCTAAGATTGCAGGAATTCGGGTCTTTGGATCTGGAGCCGGATCGGCGTGTTGCAATTCCGCCAAAAACGAGAGTTATCCTTTCTCTAACGGAATATCGGGCCCCTAGTTCACATCAAGTGGTAATCAGAGACTCAGGTATTCCCGTCAGGCTTCCCCTAGTTCGGTTATTTTCGTTTGTCCATCACCTATCGTCCACAAAAAGCCATACAAAAAAGTTACACTTCCGCTGTCCTACCGCCTTGTTTAGCCTTGCAATTTCATTTTCAGATTGCTTTGTTGAGTTTGTGTCCGTGGTTGAGTCATGTTGCTGGTGTAGTTTGTGTCCGTGGTCGTAGTCCAACCGCACCACCGCTGTTTTCTTGTTTCTGTCGCTTTTCCATCTACCCTACAAGTCGAGCCACCTCATTACTTGATCTGCCCCTGCTAGCCACCCTTGGATCCATCTTATACTTCCCTGTTGCGCCTACCAAAGACAATTTTTGCCCTGGCCTCCGTCGTGCTATCTGCCGAGTTGCCGTTTCCGCAACCCTAACTTGAGGTCCCTTCGGTAATACCGGCATAACTTTTCGCTCGGTGCTCTGTTTGGGCTGAAATTTTTACTTGAGCTTCGCCGGTCTGGCCGTTCTCAAAAAAATAAAAAAAATCTGGAAGATAATTAAAAATTGCTTCTCTATCTTGCACCGCTTTTCGGCAAATGCCTCTGATTTTGTGTAGCCCACATCTCTCATCTATTGAGGTGATATTTGGTGGCGTCTCTATTTTGGTGCTCCTGACTGCGAGAAAAATTATCAAAAAAAGCAAAGAAAAAAGAAAAATGAAAACAACTGTGATTCCTACTAGTGCCGTATGAGCGTATAATTACCAAACTGCCATTGTGCTTGTTCTTTGAGCTTTCACCATTGTTGCTTGTTCCACCTTGTTGTGCTACGCCTAGGACATGTTTTAGCAAGCAATTGTGACTTGTGCTTTGGATAATTATTGAACTTTGCTAATCTGCATTCGTTATTTGCTAACCTTGCTACCATATTTGGCCACCCATAGCTCCACATACTTTCTTCAGATCAGTACAGCGAAGGACCCTGCAATCTTGGTGCCATCTCCTCACAGGTATCACGAACTAGCCACCAGTTGTACCGTTCCACTACTTGTGTTGGTAAGAACCTGGTAAGAATTTGGTAAGACGTGTGTGAGGGTGTGATTCCACCAAATACCCACATAGTTGCTAGGGTCTTTCTTATTCACTAACGATGCCAAACGACGAGCCTGTTTTGTCTAGTCAGTTGCAGGCCTTGACGGACGACCTGAAGAACTTCTTTGTGACGGAGCTCAACAAGCTTGCGAAGGAGGTCCAAGATGCCAATCATACGATTGAGGGTGTGGATAGGAGAGTTTCCACACTAACCAACAGGGTACAACAGCTCGAAGTTAACCCTCCCCCCCAAGGAAGAAGATGTGGATGATCTCGAGGACGATGATGAGATCTTCTATGGGTCTGATGGCGAGCCTGATATGATCAAGACCAAAGCTGAGAAGTTGAAGAAACAACACCTTCAAAAGAACAAAATAGGTATGGGTGGTAAGCAACCCCGATGCAATCATGGTAATGATGATCCTTATGCCAGGGTTAAATTCAACATACCTTCCTTCCATGGGCGTTATGATGCTGAGGAGTATCTAGATTGGGAGATGATAGTCGAACAATAACTTGCATCACATCTTGTTCCTGATCAACATAGGGTTAGGCAAGCCACTAGTGAATTTAAAGATTTTGCTATAATCTGGTGGCAAGAATGTTCTACTCTAAACATACAACCTACTTCCTGGGATGGGCTAAAACTTGCAATGCGTGATCGTTTTGTTCCCGCGTCTTACAAACGTGATTTACATAAGAAATTACAACGGTTAGACCAGGGTGATATGTCTGTTCAGGAGTATTACACAGAGCTTCAAAAGGGTATGCTTCGTTGTGGGGTAGTTGAGGATCCTGAGGATAAAGTCTGTCGTTTTTATGGTGGTTTGCGGCCTGAAATTCAGGATATTGTTGATTACAGAACTTTCGGTACTACTAACCAGTTGTTCCAGATTGCTATGCTTGCTGAAAAAGAATTGCAAGGGCGTCAAAAACAGCAACAGCCACAACAACCACCACAAAGCAGGAGCACCCCGACCAGACCCTACAAGCCCAAGTCCTTTACTCCCAAAGGTGCTTCCACGGCGGTGTCACCAGCGTCTACACGTTCACCGCCTCCAGCTACTTCGTCCTCCGATGGTAAGATTCGTATGTAGGAACCGCCTATGAGTGCCTCACCTGCATCGCACTCTTCCTCAGGCATTCAGTGCCATCGCTATCAGGGTTTTGGCCATGTGTTGCGAGAATGTCCAAGCAAGCGGACATACATTGCCACTGATGATGGTGTCTACATCAGTACTTCCGATGTTGAGGATGATACTGCGGATGACCCGCCTTCTATTGAGGGTCTTTCCTTGAGTTCTGGCGATGTGGGTTCTCAGCGGATTTGTATTGTCCACCGTGTCCTCAGTACACAGTTGGGACAAGCCAGCAAGATGCAGCATCATAACTTGTTCCAGATTTTATTTGTGGTCAACGATCGACGTGCACGCGTCATTATTGATGGAGGCAACTGCAACAACCTGGTTAGTGCTGAGGTGGTCCAGAAGTTGGGGTTGACTACACGCCCTCACAAACATCCTTACCATGTTCAATGGCTCAATGACTCAGGTAAGGTTAAGGTAAATCAGACTGCACGGGTGCTTTTTTCTCTTGGTCCATATTCTGATTATGCAGATTGTGATGTGGTACCTATGGACGCATGTTCTCTTTTGTTGGGACATTGATGGGAATTTGATAATGATGCTGTCCACCATGGTAGAAGTAACACATACACACTGATGTACAAGGGCCAGAAAATTACTTTGCACCCAATGACCCCTGCTGAGATTGTACATGCCGATAAAGAACGACTTGCTTCACATGATGTTGCAGCCCCATAACCTGCCATTAAATTGAAAAATCATGCTATGCTTGCAACCAAATCTGATCTATGTGCTATTGATGCTTCCACTATGTGCTATGCTTTGATATGTAAGGATGCTTTATTTGCTATAGCTAGCGCTTTGCCCCCTGCGGTCGCTAATATTTTGCAGGAATATGAGGATGTGTTTCCAAACGAGCTTCCACCGGGGCTGCCACCGTTGAGAGGCATTGAGCACCAAATTGATTTGATTCCGGAAGCGTCTTTGCCTAATCGTGCAGCGTACCGAACCAATCCCGAGGAGACCAAAGAGATTCAACGACAAGTCCAAGAGCTTTTGGACCGCGGGTATGTGCGTGAGAGCCTTAGTCCGTGTTCTGTACCTGTGCTTTTAGTTCCTAAGAAAGATGGTACATGGCGCATGTGTGTGGATTGTAGAGCCATTAACAACATAACTATTCGCTATCGTCACCCTATACCTCGGTTAGATGACATGCTTGATGAGTTAAGTGGCGCTATAATTTTTACTAAGATTGATTTGCGTAGTGGATACCACAAGATTCACATGAGGTTGGTGATGAATGGAAAACTGCTTTTAAGACAAAATTTGGATTATATGAGTGGCTAGTGATGCCTTTTGGTTTAACTAATACACCTAGTACTTTCATGCATTTGATGAATGAGGTTCTACGTGCTTTCATTGGCAAATTTGATGATATCTTGATATATAGCAAGTCACATGAAGAACATTTGGCTCATCTGCGTGCTGTTTTTGATGCTTTAAGAAGCGGCATGCTTGTACGCTAACCTTGAGAAGTGCATTTTTTGCACCGATCGAGTTGCTTTTCTTGTCTATGTTGTGACTCCACAGGGCATTGAAGTGGATGGTGCGAAGATTGATGCGATTCGGAGTTGGCCTATCCCTCAGACTATTACACAGGTGCGGAGTTTTCTTGGTCTTGCAGGGTTCTATCGGCGCTTTGTGAGAGATTTCAGCACCATTGCTGCCCCGCTCCATGAGTTGACAAAGAAAGGTGTTTTGTTCCACTGGGGTCCCGCACAAGAACAAGCTTTTGATGATTTGAAAGAGCGGCTTACTTCGGCGCCTTTGCTGCAACTTCCAGATTTTGGTAAGACTTTTGAGCTTGAATGTGATGCTAGTGGAATTGGCATTGGTGGCTTGTTGATGCAAGGAGGTAAACCTGTTGCTTATTTTAGTGAAAAATTGAATGGGCCTAATCTGAATTATTCCACGTATGATAAAGAATTTTATGCTCTTGTTCGTTCTCTAGAGACGTGGCAACATTATTTATGGCCTAAGGAATTCATTATACATTCTGATCGTGAATCACTTAAGTATCTTCGCATGCAAAATAAACTGAACCGTAGATATGCTAAATGGGTTGAATTTATTGAATCTTTTCCCTACATCATTAAACACAAGAAAGGGAAAGATAATGTTATTGTTGATGCTTTGTCTCGCCGTTACACCATGTTGTCTCAACTTGATTGTTGGATTTTCGGACTTGAAATGATTAAGGGACAATATGCACTTGATGCTGATTTCAAAGATGTTATTCTGAATTGTAAGGAGGGCCGTGCTTAGAATAAGTTTGTGCTCAATGACGGATATTTGTTTAGAGCTAACCGGCTATTATTACAGTTGGATCTGTTCGTCTTCTCTTGTTGCAGGAAACACATGGTGGAGGTTTGATGGGCCACTTTGGTGCTACGAAGACGCTTGATGTGTTGGCCACACATTTCTTTTGGCCACAAATGCGACGAGATGTTCAGAGATTCGTGAGTCGCTGCACTACATGTCAAAAGGCAAAGTCACATTTGAATCCACATGGTTTGTATATGCCTCTCCCTGTTCCTTGTATTCCATGGGCGGATATTTCTATGGATTTTGTGTTAGGATTGCCTAGGACTAAGAGGGGAGGGATAGCATTTTTGTTGTGGTGGATCGATTTTCTAAAATGGCATATTTTATACCATGTCATAAAAGTGATGATGCTGTTCATATTGCTGACCTCTTCTTTCAAGAGATTGTCCGCTTGCATGGTATGCCTTCTACTATTGTTTCAGATCGTGATGCCAGATTTTTGAGTCACTTTTGGCGAACTTTGTGGAACAAGTTGGGTACAAAATTGTTATTTTCTACAACTTGTCATCCACAAACCAATGGACAAACAGAGGTCGTGAACCGTACTTTGGGAGCCATGTTGAGAGCTATTTTGAAGAAGAATTTGAAGATGTGGGAAGAATGTTTGCCTCATGTGGAGTTTGCATACAATCGGACAATACATTCTACCACCAAGGTGAGTCCTTTTCAGGTAGTATGGTTTTAACCCCCGTGCTCCTCTTGATATTTTACCGTTGCCTATTAGTGAGCGAACTTATAGTGATGCTAAAGAACGTGATGAGTTTATTTTGAAAATACATGAAACGACTAAGCAAAATATTGAAAAGATGACTGCAAAGTATAGAGTTGCTGGTAGCAAAGGTAAAAAAGAATTAAAACTTGAACCAGGTGATCTTGTGTGGTTGAATTTAAGAAAAGAACATTTTCTAGATTTGAGGAAGTCCAAGTTAATGCCCCGCGATGATGGTACTTTTAAAATACTTGAGAAAATTAATTATAATGCATACAAACTTGAATTACCTTCCGAGTTCGGGGTTAGTCCTACATTTAACATTTCAGATTTGAAGCCTTACTTGGGTGAGGAAGATGTGCTTGAGTCGAGGATGACTCCGATTCATGAGGGGGAGGATGATGAGGACATCACTCCTATTGATATACAAGAATCGCTGAACAATGAAACTATTCAAGGTCCGATCACAAGAGCTCGTGCACGACAATTGAATTTACAGGTGAGCTCATTTCTAAATGTTCCTATTAATAGTTGTGAGAATGGTTTACTACCTATTATTTATAGTGTGATTAGGAACCAAGGAAAAGACCAAAAAACACATGGGAGAAGGCATGGAGTCATGGAGGACCATCAAGGGACGGCCAAGCTACGTGGAGGCCCAATACAATTCGACTTCGAGTCCACCTCGGAGTCCAGGAGCTGCCTTCAGTAAATTTGACACCCAGGCCACATACGGAGTCCGTTTTGGACGATCCACATATGGATGGAAAGAAGATTTCATACAGCTTCTAGTGGCATCGGTTTGAGCCTCAAAATCTTCTTGAGTCGCCGGGAATCGTCCGAACAAGATGGCGTCCAGAATCTGTTCCGGTGCTGCGTCACCGTCTTTTGGCCTTTGGGCCATGTATCGTCATTAATCCCATTAGGGGTCACGTCCAGGGGGTCGACCACGACCTTAGACTCTATTTTATAGTAGCCGCCGCCAATGTTAGGGTTTTGGTTTTGCTTTAGATCAATCTGTCTTGAACAGTCGCCGTTCTTTGGTTGTGAAACTCCAACTCGTGTACTTCAATCATTCATCCGTAGATTGTCACTAAATTTCAGAGCTGCGTTCTTTCAAGTTCTTGCTTGTGTTCTTCGTTTACACTTGCAGGGATTAGCCTTCTTGGCGAGGTCAACCGGATCGTGACACGGTTGATAACCAGAGGAATCGTGGTGCTAAGATTGCAGGAATTCGGGTCTTTGGATCTAAAGCCGGATCGGTGTGTTGCAATTCCGCCAAAGCCGAGAGTTATCCTTTCCCTGATGGAAGATCGGGCCCCTAGTTCACATCATAATCAGTACGGGTTGGTGTTATAAACCAGTACTAAATGCGCCATCCAAGGTTACTTTAAAATGATAGCATTCTTCTCTCAACCACATCAACTCTATAGTTAGGATGGTTAAGGACGAATCACGCAAGGGAAGAGGTCGCGAGTTCGAGTCCCGTGGACCATGCATGCGTATTTACGCGTGAAAAATTAGCGTTTAAGTTTGAGTCCTCCGATGAGTTCAAAATTTTTATTCCCATTTTTTGGTACCAAATGCTCCTCTCAGTAGCGGTTATTACAACCGGTACTAATTAGCATGCCCATCAGTACTGGATAGGCTACTGATAGGGGCTTACCAACCGGTACTGGGAGCCCTTTTTCCAATGGTGCATCGGGTGGTGCCCGATGATGCTGAAGCAATGTACGACGTCGTCATGGTTGGTGGGGAGGAGGCGAATAGGTGGTGCAGCTGCTAGATTACGCTCACCTCGCCGGATTTCAGCAGTCGACGAGCTCTGATTGGCCCCAGGTGTGGCTCTAGCTAAAACAATTTTAATCTACCGTGTAAACCTAGGAACCTTGCGAGTAGAAGATCACAGATCGTTACCACTAGACCGCGGATGCAGCAGAACCGTCTTGGTGTAGGAAAGCGCGTCGATTTGGCTGGCAGTGCAGTTGCAACGTCCGTCTGGTCCTGCTCGTCCTTGTGCTCCAAGCGTAGCACCTCCAAGGTATCCACACGTACGGGGAGGATGCGTCACGGTCCGGACTGCTAGGTCCGTGAGAGCAACGGGAGGCGCGAGCGTGGAGGGTGGCGGCGGCGGCGGCCAAAAGGTTGTGGAACCCCTAGCCCCTCCCACGTATATATAGGGGTACTAATGGGCTTCTATCTCATAGGCCCAATAGAAACCCTAATCCCTCATGGATTAATATCCCTTTGGGCCTTAGTGGATCCAATCCAATTGGCTTTAGGGCATACATATCCAACAGTCTCCCACTTGCACTAAAGACAATCATATAGGCAAGCCTTTCAACATTCCAACCCCTTAAGTGTGTGACCCTATGGGTTCACATGCTAATAGACATGACCCGAGTACTCCTACTCGTTCCAATAGTTAGCAGCGGCCTTGGATACCTTGGAGGTGCTACACTTGGAGCACAAGGATGAGCCGGACCAGACGGACGTAGCAACTGCACTGCCGGCCAAATCGATGTTTGATGAAGGATGGTTATACATTTGCGAGTGAAGACAATGGTTGTGTGATCTCTAAGAATGGCATGTTTGTGGCTTTTGCATCCATTTTAAATGGGTTATTTATTATAAATCTTGATGATGCGCCTATCTGTAATGTAAGTGCTAAAAGGCCTCGGCCTAATGATTTAAGTCCAACCTATATGTGGCATTGTCGTTTGGGTCATATAAGCGAGAAACGCATGAAGAAGCTCCATTCTGATGTGCCCCTAACTTCGTTTGATTTTGAATTGTACGAGACATGTGAAGCTTGTTTACTAGGCAAGATGACCAAGGCACCTTTCACAGGTTTTCCTGAGAGGGCATTAGACTTACTGGAACTCATACATACTGATGTGTGCGGACCAATGAGCACGACAGCTAGAGGTGGCTTCCAATACTTCATAACTTTCATTGATGATTTTAGTAGATATGGCTATGTCTACTTAATGAAGCATAAGTCAGAAACCTTTGAAAAGTTCAAGGAGTTTCAGAACAAAGTGGAAAATCAGCGTGGCAAGAACATTAAGGCCTTACGATCTGATCGTGGAGGTGAATATTTGAGCCACGGGTTTAGCAGTCATCTAAAGAGTTGTGGAATTGTTCCATAGCTTACGCCGCCTGGAACGCCACAGAGAAATGGTGTATCCGAGCGACGTAATCAAACCCTGTTGGACATGGTTAGATCTATGATGAGCCGGTCGGACCTACCGTTATCGTTTTGGGGATACGCTCTAGAAGCAGCAGCTTTCACACTTAATAGGATACCGTCTAAGTCTGTAGTTAAGACACCATATGAGATATGGACTGGCAAGACTCCCAGTTTGTCTTTTCTAAAAATTTGGGGTTGCGAAGCTTATGTCAAGCGACTTATGTCTGATAAGTTAACACCCAAATCGGACAAGTGTGTTTTCGTGGGGTACCCGAAGGAAACTTGGGGTATTATTTCTACAACCGAGAAGAGGGCAAAGTGTTTGTCGCTCGGAATGGTGTTTTCTTAGAGAAAGAGTTTCTCAAAAGTGAGAAAAGTAGAGAGAAGGTGTATCTTGAAGAAGTTCGAGATGAGCCAATGGGACAAGAATTGACAAGTGATGCTAATGTAGCAGAAGAAGTTGATGTACCCGTGGTAGGAGAGACACCATCACAACCATGAAGGTCGGATAGGGCACGTCGCGCAACCAAAAGGATGAATCTCCTAATTACGCCAGAGCGCAACATATTGTTGTTGGACAATGATGAACCTATGACCTACACTGAAGCAATGATGTACCCAGATTCCGAGAAGTGGCAGAGTGCCATAAGATCCGAGATAGATTCCATGGGAGACAACCAAGTTTGGACCTTGGTTAATCCGCCTCAGGGTGTTAGACCCTAGAGGGCAAGTGGATCTATAAGAAGAAGAAAGATATGGATGGAATTTTTCACATCTATAAAGCTCGACTTGTTGCAAAGGGTTTTCAACAAGTTCAAGGAGTTGACTATGATGAGACATTCTCACCGGTAGCGATGCTTAAATCTATTCGGATTATTCTAGCAATAGCTGCGTATCTTGATTATGAGATATGGCAGATGGATGTCAAAACAACTTTTCTAAATGGCTATTTAGAAGAGGATGTGTATATGATACAACCTGAGGGTTTTGTCGATCCAACTAATGCTAGAAAGATATGCAAACTTCAAAAATCCATTTACGGGTTGAAGCAAGCATCTTAGAGTTGGAATATTCGTTTTGATGAAGTGGTCAAAGGGTTTGGTTTTCTTCAAAACGAAAAGGATCCTTGTGTTTACAAGAAGGAAAGTGGGAGCGATGTTGCTTTTCTGATGTTATATGTGGATGACATATTATTGATTGGAAATGACATTCCAATGCTGGAGTCCATAAGACTTCACTGAAAAATAGTTTTTCTATGAAGGATTTAGGGGAAGCAGCATATATTCTAGGCATAAGGATCTATAGAGATAGATCAAAGAGACTTATAGGATTAAGCAAAGATACTTATATTGACACTATACTAAAACGGTTTAGCATGGAACAGTCCAAGAAAGGATTCTTGCCTATGTCACACGACATACACCTCAGCAAGACTCAGTGTCCTTCGATGGCTGATGACCGAGAGCGCTTGAGTAAGGTCCCATATGCTTCGGCAATTGGATCTATCATCTACGCCATGATAGGTACTCGTCCAGATGTCTCATTTGCTCTTAGTGCTACGAGCAGGTATCAGTCTAATCCAGGTGAGAGTCACTGGACACATGTGAAGGGCATTCTTACTTTAGAAGGACTAAAGATATGTTCTTAGTCTATGAAGGTGAGGAACAGCTCGTTGTAAAAGGTTACACCGATGCTAGCTTCCAAACTGATCCAGACGACTCAAAGTCTCAGTCAGGTTATGTGTTCACATTGTACGATGGTGCTGTTAGCTGGAAGAGTTCTAAGCAGGAGACTGGCCGATTCTATAACAGAAGCCGAGTACATTGCGGCTTCTGAAGCTGCGAAGGAACGTGTTTAGATGAGGGAGTTTGTGGGTGTAGAGTCCTGACGGACTAAACAACCCTGGCGGCCATCCTATGGGCCGGCCCATGTACAAGACTTGACGCACAAGACAAGGATTAGTCCTGGTCGGTTAGGATAAACTGTATTAGGGACTTAGAGATAAACTTGTAAAAGTCTCCTAGTCCTATACGGTTTGCATGTAACCCTGCCCTCCGGCATATATAAGGGGAGGCAGGGACCCCCTTAAAAACATCTCATTTATACAAGATACACCATACAGGACATAGGGTATTACGCACATTGCGGCCTGAACCTGTCTAAATCGTTTCTTGTCACCTTCGGTTCTAGATTCTCGACGACTTCTCCCTAAACCCTTCTCTCGGGGCACCCCCTCGAGAACCTAGTCAGCATAAATCGCCGATAGAGTTCCTCATTGAGCTTGGTGTGTTCCTTGGTGCTTCTAGCCCACTGGAGTTATTTTGTGACAATAGTAGGGCAATTGCGCAGGCAAAGGAGCCAAGGAATCATCAGAAGAACAGACATGTACTGCGGAAGTTTCACCTTATTCGAGAGTTCGTTAAAAGGGGTGAGATTAAGATATGCAAAATACATATGGATTTGAACGTCGCTGATCCTTTGACAAAGGGTCTCCCACGGCCTAATCATGAGGTGCACACAAGAGCTATGGGTATTAGATATCTTCTAGAGTAGCTCTTATGCAAGTGGGAGACTGTTAGAAATATTCCTAGAGATTGTCATAAGATGATGATATTTCTTTATATCTATGATACGTTGATTGTTTAATGAATATCCATGAAAGTCAACTTGTATTGATTGTCAATTATGTGAATTGTTTGTGGAACTCTTACTTGTATGGTTATTCTAAAATTGTCCCTAGTCATGGTTGATGACTAGCACATTTATTAGTTGATGACTATGTTTCACAAGTCATGGACATGGAGATGTTAAACTAATAGTGTGGGTACAGGTATGACATGTGGCTGGATTGACCCAACATGAGACTTTGTAATATTGTTCTCTCTTTGCACAATTTGTATGCTTTTTCCTTAGACCTGAGATTGTTATTTGTTCTTAAGATGTGAATCGACTTACTCAGGGGCTATCAAACGCTACGCCGTAACTGGGTAGTTATAAAGATAGCTTTCAGGTTTGTTGTGAAGCTTGCTGTAAGGCTTGGACAATCAAGATGGGATTTGCCCCTCTCTATAAGAGAGAGATATCTCTGGGCCCCTCGAGTGATCGGAACAAGAAATGCATGGCCGTGCAACGGTTAAAAGTTAACCAGTAAAAGGATCCGATTCACAGTATCGAGAAAGAGTGATCAGCTTGGAGCTAGACCAAATATCGTGAGGCAATTGGAAGAGCTTGTACATATGTTGTTATGGTTCGTCCGATATGATCTTTACATGCTTATAGGAGTTGAAAGGCTAGGGGTGCCACAACCTTTTGGCCGCCGCCGCCGCCACCCTCCACGCTCGCGCCTCCCATTGCTCTCGCGGACCTAGCTGTCCGGACCGTGACGCATCCTCCCCGTACGTGTGGATACCTTGGAGGTGCTACGCTTGGAGCACAAGGACGAGTCGGACCAGACGGACGTTGCAACTGCACTGCCGGCCACATCGATGCGCTCTCCTACACCGAGACGGTCATGCACCGATGAACGTGAATTGTAGACGCAGAACCCGCGTGTGGTCGCCGGCGTCCGCTACGGCGCGAGCCGCCATGCCGAGTCGCCAGCACATTCAAGCGTGATCATCTCCAGCGAATAAACACATTGTTTGTTGCCCGTCGTCCGTGGTCCATGGAAAGAATGAGATGTAGCACGTGCGTACACAACACGGATGGGAACAAGGAGTCGTGCTTGTACGTCGAGGATCATGGTGAACTCGGCATCAGAGATCGCTCCGTCGCTTTCTTCACTGACCGAGGACATAGGGAAGAAAATAAACCAGCCGTCGGCTTCGCGTGGGAGCTGGGAATCCTGGGATGAGCCGCAGGCATCGGAGAAAGCCAACAAACGAGCCGCCAAGCGATCGAGAGGCCCTGTCTTCACGAGCGTTGATTCCTTGGGTTGGCCACGCGGCCGCAATCGGAGGCGGGTCCTCACCGATTGAACTGTGCGGACGTATGTCACCTAATTTTTTTTCCCTGGCACACCCCTCAGGCCACGCGCGCCGGCCGCTCGAGCCTCATGCACACATCCTGTAGGCTCGCATGGCATTGCTGGTACTTAAAGGGCTTGAGTGGAATCTATCCGCTGGCCGTGGGTCCTAGTGGCGCCATTTACTATCCGTTGGTAATACCAACCAGTACTAAATTCCTCCGACGTAAATAATCGGTACTAGTTTGCCACTTAGTACCGGGTTGTAATGTAACCGGTACTAACACGAAGTGGGTGAATGTAGTTTTTCTAGTAGTGAAAGCAAGTTGTTAGTAGTAGTTGAAAACCTAAGAACTGCCTAAAGTGATCCCTCAATGTTGAATGCACTTATCACTTATCAATGGTGATGTGACAGCACACTTATCAATGGTGATATTATGGTACACTTATCACTTATCAATGGTGAACAATTTGACGGTGATGTTACTGTACATTTATCACTTATCAATGGTGAACAATTTGACCGTTGAGGACACCGCTCATGTTGCCTATTTGGTCGTCCTCGACTCCTGGTGGTAGTTTGTTTAGAATTTAGATGAAAGGTCGGATTTATTCGGGCTTCTGGTGAGTCAGCGCCAAACCAAATTCTTTCGAGGCTATTTGCAACATCTATATTGCACAAATCTTCATGCCGCAATTTATAAAATGAGGAAAACAACATATATCCAGAAAATAAAACAGAAAGGTAACTTTGTAAAACCAAAAACCTTTCACGAAAGGGTCCGTTTCAAACGCATTTTACTCAAAATTTGGCAACATGTTTTTCATCAGAGGATAAACTTATCCACATGGGAATATTCCAGATAAATTTGAAATGCCACGATGTGAAAAAACTACTTTTTAAGGCAGTAATCAATTACTTCGATCCCTGGATATATAATTCACGACGCGAACAAGCTGGGAGGCATGCCTATTGTTCAGTCAAGTAAGTTCAGAACAAGATTAATAATTGATTAGTGTGTCTATTGTTCGGTCAAGTAAGTGATCCACACTTGTTACTTTGTAATCTGAAAATTTGTATTTACCAGAAATATCTTTGCTCAAACATGTGTATGCTCATCGACTAGCGAGTAGCGATAGAGCCTGCGCCCAAAAGCTAGCCGTTCCGTCCGTTCGTAGTATCCTAAAGTGAGCCCTCAATATTAAATGCCACGATACACTTATCACTTATTCACTTATCAATGGTGGACGATTTGACCGTACGTTGAGGGTTGACACCGTACTGCTCATATTGTACTGCCTATTTGATCGTCCTCGACTCCTGGTAGTATGTTTAGATGACTTCTGGTGAGTCAGCGCCAAACCAAATTCCTTCTAGGCTATTTGCAACATTTTTTTTAGATTATGGATAATAATCCGGACTCCGCCTACATGGTTTTGTAAGCTTACAACCGAGGTTCAAAGAACAGCTCCATGAGCTAAGACGCGCACAATATCATGGCCGGTCTCCCCACGAAAATACCAGAGAACAGAAAAAAAACGACGTGCAACATCTATGTTTCACAAAATCTTCATTCCGCAATTTATAAATGAAAAACAACATATATCCAGAAAATAAGACAGAAAAGGTATTTTTTTCGTGTAAAACCAAAATCTTTTCACCAAAGGGTCCGTTTCAAACGCGTTTCGCTCCAAATTTGGCAACATGTTTTCCATCAGCGGATAAACTTATCCACATGGGAATATTCCGGATAAATTTGAAATCCCACGATGTGAAAAAAAAATACTTTTTAAGGAAGTAATCAACTACTTCCATCCCCGGATTATTCACGACGCGAAACACGCACATACTTGCTACGTTTCCGTTTTCGGTTTCGTCCGCATTGGGCACGCATGTATCTGGACTCACCCTCGGGCCTTGCCACGCATGCAGCAAGATAAAGCCCAAACACTTTTGGCAGCCGGATAGACATGAATCTTTCCTAAAAGTTAGCTAGGGCAGTTAATTGGCAGAATCAAACGGATCTCCCCAGCAGATTTTACTACTGTACGGAGTTGGCTGTGTCGTCCGTGGTGTGTGAATCCAGCACAACGGATGGCCGTTTTATACGCAGATCACGCCTTCTAACGCCCCCTCGAGTGGCCGTACCTCGCTCTCATCCCAACAGATTCCTGCATCTCTCCCGTGCTCGCTGCATTGCCCACACAGAAATGGAGGAGGTGGTTGTGCTCATCGTCGGCGCCGGCCCGGCCGGGCTCGCCACGGCGGCGTGCCTCGCCCGGCGCTCCATCCCCTACCTCCTCGTGGAGCGCGACGGCTGCAGCGCGTCGCTGTGGCGCCACCGCGCCTACGACCGCCTCAAGCTCCACCTCGCCAAGGAGTTCTGCGCCCTGCCCTACATGCCCTACCCGGAGGACACCCCGACCTACGTCCCCAAGAAGGTGTTCGTCGACTACCTCGACGCCTACGCCGAGCATTTCGGCATCCAGCCGAGGTATCACACCTCGGTTGAATCGGCAGAGTATGATGAGGGAGAAGGCCGCTGGGTCGTCGCGACGCGCGACACGGCGGCTGGCACGGAGATCCGGTACGCGGCGAGGTTCCTGGTGGTGGCCACCGGCGAGAATGGCGTGGGGTGGATCCCGGAGATCCCCGGGCTTGATAGCTTCCCCGGGGAGGTTTTGCATTCCTCGACCTACATGTCAGGAGGGCGCCATGCTGGGAAGAGGGTGCTCGTGGTTGGCTCCGGGAACTCCGGGATGGAGATCGCCTATGACCTTGCATGTCATGGGGCTGATGCCTCCATTGTTGTTCGTAGCCCGGTATGCATTTTTTTTTTGCTTTTGATAATGTATAAACTCACTCATATGTATGCATGTTTATGGCATCAGTCGGAATTCTGTTTGGATGGTTTTGCAGTACATTTGGATGTGTGTTAGGATCTGTGTAGTTTTGCATAATTTGGCATACTAAATCTAATAGCAAGATTTAAAACTGAATTTGCGGATGAGTTTCTTTCCTTTTATTTGTCGACATGAGGAGCAGAATATTCATGGATCTTAATATCCATGGCTATGGGCTATTAAAAAAAGTTGAGAAGAAATGAAAGGCTAGGAAGAATTATTTATTATGTTATTGTAATTTGCATTGTTAGTTGTTACATACATGGAATGGAAATTCCTTTTGTAATGTTTCCTGATCCGTCGACTTGTTATTCGAGTGTAGATTCACATACTGACCAAGGAGTTGATCCGTTTTGGAATGACACTGGTCCAACATGTTCCGGTTGCAATAGTGGATTCTCTTATAGTTACTGTAGCCAATTTCATTTTTGGGGATCTATCAAGGTATGGCATTGTGAGGCCAAAACCTGGCCCTCTCCGCCAGAAATCCAAAACTGGTAGATCTTCTGTAATTGATGTTGGGACGGTAGGGTTAATCAAGAAAGGCATCATCAAGGTAAGCATATATACTATTCCCTCTAAATTGTTAGATGTTAGCATATTTGCATTGGTATGAATATACAATAATTCTCATGGCGGAAAGTGATGTAAAAATATTATCTACGCAGGTGTTTCAGGAGGTAACGAACGTCATTGGAAAGAAAGTCGAATTCAAAGGAGGGGAGGAAAGATACTTTGACACCATTGTGTTTGCAACAGGCTACAAAACTACTGTGAATTTGTGGCTTAAGGTAAACGACTTGTTTCAACTTTCTCTCCTGTCAAATTAAATCTCTTGATACAACTGCCGTGGCATATCTTTTATGCTGACTAGCTACTAATATATAACCTTTTTTTTTAACATGCTACAGGATGGACTTCCTGAGAAAGATTACCCTAATCATTGGAAAGGTGATAATGGTCTCTATTGTGTTGGTTTTGCAAAGAGAGGATTGGCTGGTATTTCCATGGATGCTAAGAACATTGCCAATGACATCGTTTCTGCCGAAGACCTGTTGTCTGGTTAGGTCGGCTTATCTATGTTAACTTTAGGTTATGCATTCTTGCATTATTAGGAAATAATGGTAATAGGATTAGTGATACCATGTATCCAACCTATACCTCCTTCCCTTTGCTCGTGAGATGGCCTGTATGTAAATAATGTCTTCTGAACATATGGTCATTGCTCGACAAGCTGGGAAGAAGGTAGATTGTTGTTCAGCTCTCTCCCATCTGAGTATTATTTATAATCACAAGAATGATGGCATATAAGTGTGTGCTCAAGTCATTCGTTGACACAGATTTTTTTAAACACTACAGCAAGTGGTCATATAGAATACGAAACACATGATCGAACTGGCCATAATGAAAATGAGATCTTTGATACCCAGGTCCAAATGAAAACCTAAAACAAACAGGAACGCCACAAACATTTTCCAATTACCTAGTGAGATGATATTTCATCTTTATATGTGCAACTTCACCTGTAAGAGTAAAGCAAGTTAAATTTCACCAATCAAAGGTGCTTCTTGATTCAAAAGTAACTTGCCTTTCATCACGCCATATAGTTCTGCACGCATGGGGTGTCTGTTCTCGCTAGAAGGCCATAATGGTAATTTGCTGAGGTGGTGAGATCAGTTCATCAAGATGTTTGTTCCCCATTGAGAAGCTAAGGACTCGTTTGGCAGAGTTAGATTATGGAAAAAAATAGCTTTTACACTATATTTTGGAAAACAACTTCTCTGCTTATTTTGAATTATCCGTCAAAATAGCTTATCTAATTCGGAGGTTTGGCAAAAGCAAAATTGCTTATCTAGTCAGGCCCCACTCACTCATGGGCCCCACCTTTCTTCTACATTCTTCCTCCTCTGGTCATACACCTCGCTCTCCTTTTCGCGATGAGGGTAGGTGGCTGACCGACGAGCACTACCTCTGACACCTGTGGAGTGCGCCCTGCCCCGTGCGAACCCCATCTCCGGCCTAGGCGCCTTGGCCATCCTGGTCAGCCGTGCCCGCGCCAATTCACCACAGCCAGTGAGGCCGGACGCACTAGTTAGGTCATCTCGTCTCCACAAATGATCCATCTATGATCACATCGATTATGTTAGGCAAAGACGGTGGGGGAAAGAGTGCAATTCTCTGGACATGAGCGGGGTTGGTGGGACCGGGGGATGCAAGCGGAATCAACGGAAAGCTGTTTTTTTCACCTTGTGCACGTTCAAAACCAAAACGAGTTCTCCCATCCTTTTATTGAGAAGCTATTTCCTAAAACACGTGTTTTACTATTTTCTAGCAAAATCAGAAGCATACTTTGTTGGGGGAGCACATGGATAATTATAAAACATGATACAACATCATTAAGTAATAACGACATAATGGTTCAACAACACAATAGAAGACTTCATAAAAACAACTCGGTTCAAATAAATCATCTTGATATAGAGCCATTACTAGATAATCCCATAGTCAAAACACCAACCGACTGATGAAAGAGGTAGGTCGATAAAACAACCCTTAACCGGTTCAACAAAGGCAATTAGATAAGCACAAAAGAACTCAAATCGGCCAAGGGGGTGATCGGTTACGACCTATCAGCTACACAAAAGATGTCAGCCGTGCTTCTACTCGTCTCCCATAATGAACTCCAAACGCCATCCATCGGGTAACTCCATCGGCCAATGCAAGAAGCATCGGATGAGGCTGGAGCGGCTGAAACAAATATAGCCACAAACAAGGAGGAGTATACTAATAATCGTAAGACTTACTTGATTGTTATAAAGCCGATAAACAATCTTGACTTATGCAAGCTAGTGGGGCTGTTTTGCTACAAGAGACTAAGTATTGGGTCCTTATCGTCAAGCTTTTAGCCAAGATTAAATATTCTTTTCATCAAGGTGATAGCAAACAAAATTGAAACATTACACTAGAGTTATACAACCACATCATCATCAAAAAGTTCATTCTTCTCCATTCTTCCCTTTCTGTTGTTACTCATAGTGACAAAAAGGACAAGTAGTCACAACAACCGTGTGGGATGGACGAATCGATTCGAGTTTTACTATGCAGAGAGAAACCCAATGAACACGCCAGAGAGCAAGTCCCCTACTTTCTCTTGGGCCAAACTTTCCCGTTAGACTTCACGATATCAACCCCATCCACCTAGACTGACTGTAAAGCTCCATGGACCCCAGGACCTAGCCCGTGTCGTGACCGTTACTACAGCCTTCACCTCTTCCTCCAAGTGGAGGTGAACTAAGATTGACATTTCAGACCTTTCAAGTACCAACCTTAATGATTCCATATAGCCGTCACTCCTAGGGGTGGATAACGAGTAAGCCAAGCCGAGCTCGACTCGGCTCGGTGCAGCTTGTTTTTAAAACGAGCTAGCTCGGCTCGGCTCGTTATGGTGACGAGCAGAAAAAGAAGCTCGGCTCGGCTTGGGTCAGCTCGCGAGCTGGCTCGAGCTGCTCGCGAGCAAAACCAGTAACAAATCAGAAGACGGCGAGATGAAGACCCAAAGAAGCATCGTCACCTACAAGATTGAACTACGCATTGATGCCTTGCTCAATCAAAAAAAAGGAGCAGACAAGAAAGATGAAGGAATGAGTACTAATTTGGAAAAGGGAATAAAAATGGTCAAGTTTGCATCGTTAGTAGATGCTTGCCTGTTTTGGTTTACGCTGACCAAGCAGCAGGGCTCATGGCCGCACTCCACGAACAGATTGGGAACGGGCACGGCTGGATCCAGATGGTCGCACTCTAGTCTGAGACTCTATGACCTAGCGGTAGAAGAAAGTTCACTACAATGCTCCTCACCATCCATGGTCCGTTGGAGCCAACGCTGGGATTGGGGGAGAGAAGGGCAGCGCTGGTGTCCAGGGGAGGAGGATGGATTGGGGGCTATCACTGGGGAGAGGGGGCAGCACTGGCGTGAGGCAGAGGTCGGAGCAGGAGGTGCGGCAGAGCCGGAGGGAGGAGGCGCCAGGTGTGTGTACGGCGTCGGGGTCGGGGACGGCGCGTGTGTGGGTGTGGGGTGGCTAGGTGGGAGGGTACACGGATGGTAGGGTTTTTTAGTGGGCCGTGGGATGCTACTGATATTATGTTGGGCTGGGCTAGAATAACAGACTCGTTTAGCTCGCGAGCCAGCTCGGCTCCCTCGTTAAACTTAACGAGCAGAAACTCCTGCTCGGCTCGGCTTGGCTCGTTTCTATATCGAGCCGAGCTAAGCGAGCTAACGAGCATCGAGCATTTTGTCCAGCCCTAGTCACGCCATTGATATGTTCAACACTTTTGACAATACTGCCCAAACAACATTGGGGGGCCTATTCTGTGGGGAATGGTGTGCGGTGGTGTTGGGGATGAGGACACTAACAGGAAGACGACAGGGAGGGGAGTATATGGTAGTTAACGGAAGAGGTGCGGGAGCCACGAGAATGACGGGATCAGGCTTGCATGCGATGGAGACTTGCAATTATTTGTGGGTCCATTTTTTATGTCCAAACCACCGGTGACTTTTTTTTGGGACAAATTTTGAATCTCAGGGTGACTTGTTTTTTTTGGGACGACGGGAGTAATCCTTAGCATGTTTCATCTATTACAGATAGGGCAAAACCACCAATGTGCTAGTGGCACACCCAAGCCCTATCCACCATCTCTTAATCATTTCCATCTTTGCTGATTTGCAAGTGGGCACTGCCAATAGCAGAACCGACATGACAATAGGGGAGGCATGGGAGACATGTCAGAGAGTAGGCGGAAAATATGGCTTTATTTTCATGTGCAGACTAACCAGCCAATCCGCAGGCAAGCATCAAGCATAACCTCAATCCGCGGAAGTTTTCAGGGTTGTTTGAAACCTTAGATGCATAAATCCATAGGAATCATAGCTATATGCACCATTAAGACTAGTACCTCAAAGGTCCAAATTGCCACCCTGCTTGTTGGGAGAGCTGAAGACCGGATTCGTTGCTGCGGCACAGACTAGGTCTCGGGGTGCGTTGGTTGGGTTCGATCGGGCTAGGTGGGTGTGGGTTGTGGTGTGGATTCTGAAGGGAAGGGTTGTCATGTGCAAAGTCTTAGACCAATCTTGTTGACATGTTTATTGGGTTTCCCTCAATAGAGTAAAACTCGAATCGATTCGTCCACTTCACATGGATGCTATGACTTTGTGTTCATTGTGCAACTACGACTAACAACTTGAAGAGAAAGATGTTGATGGAGAAGAATGATCTTTATGATGATGAGAATATAATGTAAGTGTAATGTTTCAGTTCTTTGCTATCGCCTAGCCGATGAAAGGAATAACTAAATCTAGCGAAAACATTGAAAGTAAGGATCAACTAATAGTCACTTTTGGAAAACAACTTGCACCAGTCTAGATTTTATAGGTATTCTTGCCAATTGGATAAGTCTTACGAGTATTTGTATAATCAGCCTTGCTTGTGCTACCTTTTTTTCTAGCCGATCTGGCCAGTGGAGTTTCCTGATGGATGGCGTTTGGAGTTTTGTACAGCCGTTTTGTTTTCCATAGCAGATAGGTTGTTTGTCGATCTGCCTTCCTGGCCTATTGGAGTCCTTTTGTGCCTAGCCGATTGTTTCATCTGAATTTGCTAATCGTTGTTTGATTGACCTGTCTATTTGTGTCATTTTTTGTGTTATGAGTTATCTTCTTGTAATGGCTCTTTATCAGGATAATGTATTTGAACTGAATTGTGTTTTAAAGTCTTCTGATTTAGTTGAGCATTGGTGATGTAATAACTTATAATATGAATCTCATGATTTTCTCAAAATTATCCATGTGTACCCTTGCGGGGTAAAATGTTGAGATGAGATGTATATATTTGAGTACTCACCATCGTGTGAGGTTGCAACTGAACTTGGCAACGATGGCCTTTATTGGGACGTTACCCAAGTGCCCCTAATTGATTTGGTTGAAGCACCCTGTCTTAGCGTATTGAGTGTATCATACTCGTGCTAATTCATGTTTGAACCAAGTTAATTAAGATGGTCGCCACAGCTCTGTTTCACAGCAGTGTAGGTGTCTATGTTGCCATAGATTGGCTAGCAGTTCCAACATCTTGTAGCCATCAACCAACACGTTCTCTTCGAGAATGCAATGAAATGCAAAGTTAGCCATAAGAACAAGAATCGGCCTAGAGGTGCATCACTTCTATCGGTAGAGCAGACAACACAAGATCGAAACAGGTCATATTCTTCAAGAAATTGAGGGTTGCAATTGAACTACAATCTCATGGAACAATGACTCTAGGGTTGCCAGGTGGAAATATGAATTCGTCTTAGACCCTATTCATGAGTAATTCATTTCTTGACCTCTATTCATTTAGTGGTGAAGTTCTTTGCACTCTTTTAGAGAATGCAACAACAAAAATATGAGATGCAAGAACTTCTTGGTAGAGAACCAGAAAGAATGTCTCAAGGAAGTGGTGAGCAAGCGTACCATGAGGATTAAGAAACCATTGAGGTCTACACTGGAGGGATTGGAAATTGGTGTGAACTGTAAGTTTGGAAAGTGGGATCGCTGTTCTTGTTGCTGGGAATTCTTGTGGCATGGGGAGGACAGGGGATCCCATGATGATAAGAAGGAACCAAACACTGGAGGACAAAACGATTTGGACGAAAAGATCTACTACCAGTTATCTAGTTGACTTGCGGAGTTCACGGGTGCAATATGGCATCGGTTTCCTATCGTAAAACAATCGGCTGACTGGTAGTCAGGGTTCCTTGCCTGAATCGACTGAAGGGGATGGCATTGGCTGCAAACAACACCAATAGCTGAGGGGGTGCAAAAATAGGTCGTATCGATTAGGGATCTACTAGGGATTAATGAAAAGAGCACGAAGTATGTTTCAGCAATGATTGGCTCAAGGACAATATAAAACAACTCGGATAGGCTTGCCCTTTGGGAGGATGATGCAAGCGAGTCTTAGTCGATCTAGGGGCCATTGACCAAGTGAACAAAACCAGTTGGCAAAGGCCAAATTGGCGACTAAGAGGTTGGCAGGTAACAGAGCAAATTCAAGGGGTTGAAATCAGCTAGCTTGAGCGACGAACAGTCAGCGGACTAACAAAGGAAGCTAGCCAATCAGAAAGAAGGTCAGATCACATAAAGTGTATAGTCACACATAAACTAGGTCGGGCAAAACGAACAATTGTTGGATCGGTTAGAGAGGTTGGATGGGAAGAGGTCAGGATCTTTTTGCCAATTTGGAAAAGAAGGCTAGGTTGGCAAAAAACAAAAACAAGTTGGACAAGCGATGGCTAACGAAATGTGAACTTGGCAGAGCTAAAATAGGGTTATCTTCTTAAGTTAATTAATGACATAGTTGTTACAACCACGAGGGTGTCTCGCTGGTCATTATGGTGGCCTTTCCCAGTGATGCCATCCACCGTCGCCAGCCGCCATGCAGGCGCCCTCCGCTGATCATTTTGGCGGCCTTCCCTGGCCATGACATCCATCAACCTCGGCAAGCGTTGCAAAGTTTTGTTACAGCTTGAGGATGAGTTGCTTGTCTAAGCGGGGTGTAATGTCATAGCGACTGTCGTTGGAGATAGAGCAGCCCCTTAGGGATGGAGCATCGTTCATGCGTGGGTACCGTTCATGTGAACAGAAACAACTCCTTAGGATTAGATTGGTTAGTTAGAGTTAAGATAAGATAAGATAAGATTAGGTTGGGTTGGTTCCTTGATTTTATATATTTCCTAGAGTTAAAGTCATCCCATCAGATATAGGTGGGATTTGTATCTTTTTTTATTAAGCAGGACATTAGAAGGAAAAGCCTTCTTTTTGCTCGGTCTTGGGTGTAGGCCCCCAGCCATCGATCTCGCCCCCTCAGCCCTCTTATCTCTTCATCACCACCTTAACATGTTCTTTTCTTTGTCCTGTATTGCCACCAGACAATTGGAAATCGTCAGCTTTCAGCAGAGCAAGAAATGCAGCTTGGGCTAGATTTTCACTCTTAGTAAAATCTGGCCCTGTCCTGTCTATACCCAACCATGTGTTGCTTCCGCACTTTATTTGGGTCTTGACAAGGAATCCACCCTTTATCTTGACACCATTGCTGAAGGGTTATTTGCCGACAAGTCAAGGGGAGGGCTATCTTAGATCATATCTTAGAAACCACTTCCTTTGTGGCTAAGTCTGAGCCACTGCAGTAGGAACCCATATCAAGCCATGATGAGCCCTTAAGAGTTAAATCTGAATCTTCCACATCCTTTATTTAAGCCAAGATCCCTTACCCGAACTGAAAAAAACAGAAACACTTCGAATTATCTCTACCATAATCTCAAGGGAGCTTCAATGAAGAGCCTGCATAAACAATTTAAGACACCTCTCTATCTTGTCTGAAAATTCTAACAGTGAGGCCTTCTCTGAAGTATAACCTGCTTGAGGAAGTGATGTTTGTATCACCCATCACATCACCTAAGTCCATGCATTTTGAGGGTGCAAAACTGTGTGCCCCAAAGATGATGACTCAGAAGAAGGAAAATAATCATCACCACCCTTGATTGAGTTTGAACCTATTCCCTATGCCCCTCAAAACATTGTTGTCAATAGTGATCGAGAAATCAATCTTGCAATGAACCTCTTGGGATATAAAATCCATGGCTATATGGTATGTCCCTAAAGTTAGTTGCACTTTGTGCCTCAAGCATGTATGATGGGTTACAACCACCTAAAAGTCCTTATTTGCAAAATGTTTATCGGGATGGTTGTAGATGCGTATATTAATCGTAAACATTGAAAATTCATGAATGCACCATGACACTGACCTTGCTAGTAAAACATCAATGAGAAATCAATAATGGTCAATGAAGAAGGGAACTACATTACCAATCACAACTGCAATGTGAATATTTCACATGGTTGCTTTTGACCATATATGAAGCATTGCCAGGAGACACCCCAAATTATCACTAACAAAGTCTTCCTTTAATAGAAGAAAGAGTCTATTTCAAGGGTAAGTATGCCTGCTATATGAACATATGAGCCAAGTATAGCACTATATAAAGAAGATAGATATATTGATTAAGTATAAAGTCCCACATGGAAGGAAAGGTTTGAGATTCATACCTTAGCTCCAAGTGGACTTGGAACCTTGAAAAGAGCTACTCTAGCCTAACGTCACTAACTTGGAAACTAAAAGAGGGAAAGAGTGGTTCTTCTTTGTGTCTACTTAAGTGGTGGTGACACCCCTCTTTTATAGGACTTAGGAAGCAATTATGTGAGGGATCTTCACGGGAATATCTCTCAACCGATGTAGGGATGCCATCATTTACCTCCGAAAAGAAAATGGCCCTAGGCCATTGTTTGTGATGTTGGCGATTGATTGACAACAAAACCATTGGGACTAGTGTGATTGTTGAGATGCACTCTTGTTGATAATGTAGGTCCCAAAGATACCTTGGAAGTCATCCAAATGCTGAACAATGTTCAACAATCAAGGCTCAAATGTCGTCAACTGTTGAGGCTAGGCAGACACTGTTGAGACAGAAGACACAAAATGTTGAATCAGGGAAAACCAAATGTTAAACAGTGCCACCGATTGATTTGATGGTACCATATATATAGGGAGGACTGAATCAGTCGGTCATTATGCCCATAAAATACAGTTCGGTACTGCATGGTTTTTGGGAGGACCGATTCATTCGGTGATGACATGAAAGGGGGACCAAATCAATCTATGAATTGCTGAGACTGCGTAGACGAATTGTTGAAGTAGAAGTTACAAAATATTGAATCAGTGAAATCAAAACGTTGAAATGTCATTGATTGAATCGGTGGTAGCAAGGAGGGGGCACCAAATCATCGGTGAATTGTTGAGACTGCGCAGAAGAAATGTGGAAACAGAAGTTAAAAAAATGTTGAATCAGTGGAATTAAAATGTTGAAGTGCCACCAAATGATTCGGTGGTAGCAAGGAGGGGACACTGAATCAGTTGGTCCTACCTAGAAAGTGTGCAACGACTATATAATGGCTAGTTCCTTTGGTTGGGGCTATAAATACCCCGTCCCATGACCATTTCAAGTGTTCTTGAGCTGAGGAAAGACATGGCAAGTGTTCTACACATTCTTAAGTTCTCAATCCACCAAAGTCCTAAATAGAAGATCTAGGCAATTAGCAAAGTGATTAGTGCTAGTCTAGGCCGCTTAGCGCATCTCTTAGTTTTTTAGACTAGAGTTTAGCAAGGTTTGCATACCTCTTACTTTACTTGGTGCTTGTGCGCACCAAGTATTGTAATTCAGGGCTTGTAGTCTAGCGAGACCCTCCAACCGAGTTTGTGGAGTGGCTGCTGGTGACTGTGCAAGGTAGGAGAGGCCCTTGGCATTTGATCGAAGCTCTACCAAGAGAAGGCGGCGAGGAGCATCCGGGGAGGGGCGAGCGGAAACCCACTTGCTCGTGGGGAAGTCTTGTGCCCACCCACGGAGGTACTCGACCGAGGAGTTTATGCCCTTGCATGGGCATTCCCTTTGAGAGGGGCTCCAACAACAAGGACTAGTGAAAATCTCCTGAGCTTTCCGATACCTCGGTAAAAATCACCATGCTGGGAGTTTTATCTTGTCTACTCTTTTACCTTCTGCATTTCATACATGCATTACTTTCCGCATTTACCTTTTCTAGACTTTCCATGCTAGTATAGGATTGGACCTCGGTGCAAAACTTTGAGTAGAGATAGCAACACATAGAGAAAACCTATGCTACATTTAGATAGAAATTGAAATAGGTTTTCATATACGCAATTAGAACCTTAGTTTTTAGAACACCTAATTCAACCCCCTCCCCCCCGCGTGCTCTTAGGGTGTCATGGTACCTTCAACCTCCATATGTGAGATCGACGTGAGGGGAGATAGGATCGGTCCCGCCCTCCCCTGTTGACTCTACTCACAAGTCACAAACGCCTTCGGCTGGGAGACTACCTAATGTATCCCTTTGATAGTGCACCCGAGTTACCATGAAATTGAGGTAGTTTTTGGTAGTTTCTGGGCCCTTCGATCCATAGGTTGCACAATCCTCCTATTGGTAGGAAGTGTGCTTTTTTCTCCTTTGTGTGTGTTTTCTCGTCCCTTTTCTGTTTATTCACCTACAATCAAATATTCTTTGAAAACAAGCAAAGAAACATTATTCGAAACCAAATATGCATAGAGATACATTATTCGAAACCAAATATGCATAGAGATACATTATTCGAAACCAACTATGCGTGTAAGAAATGCATGTAGTGTTTTTTTAGAGAATATTGACTGTCATTGTTGCTACTATTTATTAACGACGGTCAACACCCGTCGTGCCCAAGGGGGCACACTGCATCTTGGGCCACTAGGCCACATTAGGTTCAAGACTCTAGTGGTTTCCATTAGGTTCCTGAGATTCTTATGTAGGCCACTGCCCAATCGTGCCCTAAGGGGGTCCAATCTTAGGACACCAACAATGACCCCTTCTCCCCATTGATTCAATCCATCATCTTACAAGGCTAGAATTATACCATAGTTTAGTGATCTCTTACTTCTTATGTCAGCTAGGAATCTTTTTCATGAAGGGTTATTCATTTATTTTTTATATTCCCTAGCCCCAAGGTTAATTTGAACTAGTCATTTCTTGTCCCTGTTGGTGTTTATTATGAGAATTGGAAATCCTTGGCTAACACTCTGGGTTTTCAAATTGGGAAAATACCACTCATCTATGTGGTACTGTGGCAATAAATAGCATAAGAATGATCTAAAAAAATTAAAAGACTAACTACGAGAGTCATGTTTACATAATTGGTTGATATAAGAAAAGTTTTTTTGTTGGTCATTGTGTAAAAGTGAAAGAGGACTATCACAAATTAAAAAGAATGGATTGAGTGGCGGCAAAAGGTGGAAGGCAAAGCTCTTGCTGCATACAGGAATTGATGATTTTTCATCACTTCATGGAACAACCCACTATCAGATTTTGTTAGTTGGCAAAGGCCTACGTACCGTTGGCAAAGGGCACAACAAAGATTCAACAACAAAGCTGGGTTTGCTGAGTGTTTTTTTTTGTCGCACACTCGGCAAGGCTTTGCTGTGTGTCAAAAATGCCCTAGGCAAACTATTTTTGCCGTGACCGGGAAAAGGTAAAAAAAATCTGGATTTTTTTTTCTTGGGAGGAATCAAGTCGCTAGTAGCGCATTGTTCGCGTAAAATCTGTATGCTACACAGCTGGTGAGATTCAAACTCGTGACCTCCCTCTCGTGCGTAGCCTCCTCTACCACTACACCACACTCTCTTCTATGTCTAAACTCTATTTTGATTCCCCACATATTATACTACACCAAGTGTAAATTACTTATTTGAGGATATAAACAAATTCAAATGAAAAATTCATCAACTACAAAGTTTCATAACCTTTTGGAATCTACAAATTTTGTTATGGAAGTTTTTTGATCCAAGATCAGTTAAAAATTTTGAATTTTAAAGTTGAAAAGTTGAAACTTGTTCTGGTTGACGAGATGATTTCCAATGAAAAAGTTATCAGCTACAAATGTTCCTAACTTGTCGAGATCTACAAGGTGGTTTCCGAGGTTGTTTGAAAAAGTCAAACTTTAAATTTTACAAAATCCAAACGTACATTTCATTGGCAAAATTAGTTCAAATGAAATGTGTTCACCTACCAAGTTGAATAACTTACGAATATTTGCAACTTTTGTTATGGTCAATTCTTCTTCGTTCGACAAAGTAATAGTACCTATATACACAAATATTATAATCTATTCTTTAGTTTCATGAAACTATACCAGAGATGTAGATTTGTTGAATAATTTATAGATTTGTTTGAATGAAAAAATGACCAATATAAAAGTTATATATCTTTATAAATTATACACATTTATAGTTCAAAGCTTTTTAGTTTGAATTTGTTTAGGGCCTCAAAACGTGCTCTGCAAATAGTTTTTGCCGAGTGTTTCAAACAATACACTCGGCAAACAAGGTGTTTGCCGAGTGCCAAACAAATACATTCGGCAAAGAGGCCTGCTTGTTGAGTGCCAAAAAATAAACTCGGCAAACACCCTTTTGATGCGGCCAGGGCCGTCTGAGCCGGTGGCCACCCCTTGTTTGCTGAGTGTATTTTTTTAAAAAAAACATTCCCCAAACACTATTTTTGCTGAGTGCCTGAAAAATTGCTCTCGACAAAGCAAAGGGCACTCGGCAAACTCGAGTTTTGCTGTAGTGACTCTAGTTGAAATGTCTGGCTTTGACATGGCTTGTGGTAATGAAATTACCTTTTTTTCCTTGGCAACGTAATCTATGGGTTATTTTTCTCTCACAAAAATTTTGGCCAAACATATAGTGGGTTAATCAAGAGAAATTTGATGGGATAGGTTGACAAAACCAAAAGGAAGGGATAATTATTGGCTTGCCTAAGATATATACTGTTTCAAAGTAGCAATGGAGTTTTGAAGATAGATTCTGATGGACATGCTGTGCGAGGTAGAGAGAATTGCATCTTTGGTTGAATTTCATTATTTCATTTGTTGTTTAAGTTTTTTCACAGGAATTAATTATTGCAGAGCGAGGCTATCACTACTACATCCCATTTGGACTGTTGGGTTGGGCTGAAAGCGGAGCTAGGGAAGAAGGCTAAGCTGAAAATGATCTTGGGCTCCGTTTGAGTCTATGAAGATTCCCGTGGATCCCACTGGGGAGAGATTACTTGATCAAATCTTTTAAAGGAGTAAGATCCAAAGTTTTTTTTTTCACAAAGGAAAGGTTAATGTCTATTGTGCATTAGGGTGTCATGTACATGTTTCGTGTCATTGATTGACGGAATGGAACCGTATCTCTGGGAGCAGTAGGGACAAAATTTCAGTATGAATACAGTACGCTACGGGCAGACTGCTCCTATTCGCACGATCATATTTCCTCGTTCATGCAATTTATATAAAGAAAGTGAGTTGGGTTCTTTGAAGTAGGAAATAATTTAGAATATTATTTTTTTGAAAAAGGTGTTGTAGGGCCATTATTCAGATTTCAGAATGTCACATCCGTCAAGAGAAATATAGGATTTTGGTACAGCATGCTGCATGCATTTTATTTTTTGGGAAACTATCGCCGCTTGTGATTTGTGACAAATAATCTAAGTACATTTTATTATTTTGTAGCTCATATAAAATCAACATATACTATGGAAACTAAAGTACAAAACTCTTTAATTGCATTGCAAGGGATGACATTTACCTACGCTTGCCAGCCAGATAAGCAAGCAATGTTACAAGCAAAATTAACATCCCAACAATGGCAAATTCTTTTTCACCACCCGTTTTGCCTTTTCATTTAGATATAGGTTACCTATATTATTCTGCTATACACACACCTATGATGACAGCTACATCTGATGACCATTGATTTAACCGACATCTATAAACATTCTGTCTATAGTTACTTGTTAAAGGGCCAGTTTTGTTGCATAATCTAGCTTTCTCATTGCTTGCAGGAACCAAAGACATATAGTTACTATGTGTTAAAAATGTCAGGGAGTTGCAACAACCTAGACATAGGTGCCAAAGAAATGAAGAGAGCTGCAACTGTACTCCTCCAGATTTGTAGTACGCACTCAGCTGTACAAATGTTTGGTCACTTGTACTTTTACTCGAATTAGCAGATAGAAGAAAACAAAAGTCCAGTTAGTGTGTAATTTGAACCTGAGGTCAGAAAGTTTTTGGGTGCATGCTCATAGTCAAATCTCGACACACGACCGCACAACATTTTCCTTTAAAAGACATAGTAAACTTTTGATAGACATATTGTGATTTGAAAAGGATTGAAGCAAATTTAGTTGAATACTTGCGTGCAGTGCCTTGTTTAGCCGTGGTACATTCTGAAGAAAACGTTTACAAATCATGTCTCGGATTATGACAAGAGTAATATATTTTCTATCAGCAGTAAAAATATTGAGGAAGCGCCGTAACTATTACTTGTCATTTCGAAATACAATGTAAAAAATAGCATCAAACTATATTTATGTCTACTGAGCAGCAACATTCATTTTGCAAATCACAACATATGAATTCATATATATTTTGCACTAATGGGCATGAAATGAAACTGGAAGGAGTAGGTATAGTAGGACCATAAGCATGCTTAGTTTTCTGCAGTACATCTAAATATCCGATGTCAGATAATAGAGAGTCCATGCACGCATGAGCTTTCCTGCAAAAACTCTGAACTTATTGGGTCTGATGACCAACTCATCGTAAGACAACTGGTGAATTAAGTACAGTAGTACAGTAATAAATAACACTTATTATTACTGAAATTAACTGTGTGCTCTGAACCTTATTTGATCGGTCGATCAGCACATGATCACAATGCCCTACTAACCATCAACGATGATATGCTCTAACCCTGCATGCTTCATGAACTACTTGCATGCAAATTCATTAGTGATGATGCCCTAATCAAATAAACAACACTGATCAATACACTTGATTGATCACCTATTGGTCGGTCGATTGTTTGAGAACTCAATTCACGACGACACACCGACGCCGAGAAAGTCAATGAAGGGCACGTCTTTCCTCTTGAGTGTCGTCTCTTCGCCATCGCTGGCACGGTAATCCTTCTGCTGGTGTTCATGGCGGCTCCGGTGGCCGATATCCATGGAGGACGACAGTGCTTCTCTTGGAGAGAAGAAGTTGATGGAGACCGGTGCAGCCGGCTGCGGCTTGCCGCCGTAGCCGCTGTACCCCGCCGGCTCAATACTCGCCCTCATCAAGCCCGTACTGCTGCCAGTAGGAGCTGTGTAGCCCGTGTTAGCAAAGCTCTTGAACAGTGAAGAAGGTGGGGCCACCGCCGGCGAGCCGAACATGCGGACACCGCCGCCTCCGGCACCGAGCTTGGAGAAGCCGAAGCAGAGGGAGCTCGTCGACGGCGAGCCGACGCCGAAGGGGTAAGCTGTGGACGACGAGGATGAGGTGCTTGCGGCGGCTCTGGCGAGGAGCCTTGAGCGTTCGCGGCTGCGTCGCGCCATGACGACGTGCCAGTGGTTCTTGACGGCGTTGTCGGTGCGGCCGGGGAAGAGGCGGGCGATGAGAGCCCACTTGTTGCCGTGGGCGCGGTGGGCGTTGAGCAGCCGCTCCTCTTCCTCCTCGGTGAACGGCCGCTTGTTGATGCGAGGGTCCAGCTGGTTGAACCACCGGAGCCGGCAGCTCTTGCCTTGACAAAATTATAAGATTTCAATACAAATCATTAAAAAGAAGCCAACAAATTTAGTAAACATGTCACGAATTTATCTGAAATTAACCGTCTAGTAGTTAAGGACTGGGAAGACTAAAAAAGAATGGCACCGAAATTTTCCCAGACCTTAACCTGCAGGTCTAATTGCAAGCTTGGCATGAGAGGTGAGTGAAATTTTCCAGTGGGTGTGTAGGTGATCCACTCTTGACACAAGCACTTGTGCATGGGCCCGATGAGCCAACGGTGCGTGCATGTTGAATTTGTTTTTTAGTTTTAAACATACTTGATCTTTTCTCGTTTATACATATATTTAACTTTCTTGGAAGAAAAAGAATCGAAGGTACTTTTGATTTAGATGTCGGGAAGAACAAAGATGCTTGGTATAGGTGGTCAAAATTTTGCAAAAAAAACATTTGTGGCATCTACATATCTTACTTTTAATTCTATTTCTAGAGGACGTCTATAAGTGAACACCAAATTCACCTCCACTAAACATGCTAATGTTCTTTACCTGTATGAAACAGAACAATCCAGAACTGCTCATCAGTCATCACAAAAACTTTTTTATCTGTTATTACATCCATGATATCTTCTCTAATTAACTAACAAAAACAAATTTAGCTAGCTCACGCAAGATTCATGCTCAAATCATTTGGGGTGCGTGGCTCTCTTGATTTTTTCAGATAGAAGCATATGCTTGGAGAAAAACTATTTCCCCACAAACAATAGCACAAACGCATGGTATCAAATCTTTTATCACAAAATAACACATCTAAGACAATTCAATTTTACGCCCACTCTATTGAACTATGAAAATTAACCATGAACCTGAAAATATGGCCATATAATAAATAAATCAGGCCGATCCATAGCTGGATCAAAGGAATATACGAGATTCCAGACACAAAATCAACACATGCACGAAATCCTTATGGTGGATCGAGCAACTTCCTAAAAAAAAGAAAGCAAGGTAGGAGAACAAACACAGAAAATAGCCTATCAACAAAGAAACCAACCAACCTGATCTGCCCTCCAGCTTCTCAGCTATGGAGTTCCAGTTCTGCGGGCCGTACTTGTCAACGAGCTGCCTCAGCTTCTCGTCCTCCCCAGGCCGCCAGTGGCCTCTCGGACATGATGAAGACTTGGTGCCATCCGATGTGTTGGTCGTCGAAGAGGATGGCATCTCTGCCAGGAACAAGAAACGTGATGCCTAGCTAGCGAGTTCGATGTTTAGCTTCGGCAAGGAAGACGAAGAACAGTTGTGTATGATTGAGAGGTGACTATTATCTACAGACTAGTCAAAAGCTAGGGCGTGCATTTAGAGAGAGGGACCGGATAGATAAGAGAGTGTGTGAGAGAGAAGGCCAGGGTGTTTGCCCGTATATATATATCCACAAACACACATTGGTCGATATAGCCTCTAGGGCTTTGATGAAAGGTCCCTTTAGTTTGGTTTTACACGTCAAGAGGGCTGTGGGATGCTTTTCTAATAATGTGTCAACATGTCATCGTTCTCTCTCAACAACTTGTCTCTGCTGTTTGGCTATTTGCCAAAGACCACTCTTTTCACAGCTCTCATCAAACACAAACCTATCCCCGGTTATTAGCAGCTTCTCTATTGTACTTCTTGTCTAACTTCCCTAACAATATTCTCCCCAATCAAAGATATCATCAGTATTTTAAATATAGGATCTTATCTAGTTGCCAAATAATGTTGTATGCTGTCTTGTTGACGACGTTATTAATTATGGAAAAATTCATCAAAACTAACAGGCCGTGTGTTCATGCATGTGTAACTAGTATCAATGCTACAGTACATATATGTATAACATGTGTTGCTAATATATACAAAATACAAGAATTTCCATTGACACAGGATTGTATCTGGTATCAAAGTTGATATTAAATTGTTATTTTAAAAAATTTCTAAAATATTTTTTCGTAGCTAGGACAACTTGATGCCAAATCCATTGTGAGCTGAGGCCTAATCCAATGTGCACACCTTGTTTCTCAATAAATAGGACAGACCTCAGAAATTTATTGTATCTGGCAATTTATTCGTCTTTTTGTTTCTCAACAATATTGTTCATTCCAAGATATTCAAATTATTTTTTTCTAGCGACTAATTCAACTTCTTATGCTAACTTCATTAGTTACATCCCTGATCGATATGGTCGACATTTCAAACATGATTCGGCATTTTTTTAGAAAAAAAATATATGGCAAAGAAATTTGGTAGGAGAAAAAGTTGTTATGGTCAACATCTCAGTTCACCCTCAAGAAGCAAACCGTTCTAGCTCTGCCATTATTACAACCATTCACCAAAACAGCAAGCCTAGTAATGGCTACTGAGCCAGCATTCCCGAAAGGTGGTTGGTTGCATCCTGATCAGATGCCCAGGGCATGGGATGCTATGCAGAAGGAGGATGCATTTAAGAATCCCGGTTGTTCTCAGTTCATTGTGTATGGCAAATATGAAGTAAAACACGCAACATAATGACTTTCATACTTTGCAGTGAGCCTGCGCTATGCTGAAAGATGCATGCGGGCCCACAATATATGCTAGGATTGACATACACTTGTAGTTATGAGAAAAGAAGTCATGGAACTAGTTACTAAGTTAATTTCTGCAAGTATTTTGCTAAGAAATGCTAGTATATGCCTGTCAGGCTATGAGATTAACTACCTGCCGCATTTTGAAAAGGATTTTCAATGCTCGTAACAGAAGAAAACTACAATTGCATCATTAAAATGTGGCGGAGATTTGGTGACAGTTTTGCATCCGCACAAATATTGCATGCATAATTCATAAAATGTTATATATAGTGCGGAGCGATAGTAGAGTTCTGTTCCTGAATACATCAGTACAAATATTTTGTTTGGATTTAGTTGGTTTGCCATGCACTGATATTCAACCTGAATAATAATTAAGGACAAAATCACTAAACATATAGAGTGAATTTTAGTGGACTACATTAGCTTTCCAAAATATCTCCACATTTTAAAATGTCTAAAAACTACACATCTTTTTGGATATCCATTCCATCTACCTGCCGCTTCTGCATAGCCCACATGCCTAATCTGCATATTCTCATGTGTGTGATTAATTGTTCTTTTTTCATGATTTATCAAATTTGTCATATATATGAGATGTTGTTGTGCTGAGAGGTGGATTGTCCATCCCGTGCGGGATATCTGGTGTTACATGTAAGAGGCTTTTAAGCGCATGTTAATATGTGTATGTCAAGTCTACCCAATCGTCCAACAATATTATTGGCCATGTCAACAGGGAGGTGCATTTAATCAAGCGGCTATTAGGATGTCAATACATGGGCCTTTGGTTCTCATATTTGGTCTAAGTTACCAAAGTTTTGATACGTGACACAATGCGTGCCGTTTCTTTTTTTTTTGAAAGGCTTCCTTAAAATATAGCATCCTGATAACATCTTGCATGTAAACTAGTTTTGTAGAAAAAAAATTCTCGAAAGATAAATATATTTATTTCGTGCATACATAACCTGATAACATTTTTTAGAAGTATTATATTTCAGGATATTGCATTTTAGTTACTTTAGTATATCTGCAATTTGCAAAGTGTACAACACAGAAGTATGTGATAAGACGATGTAGTTTTTGAGTTGGCAGCAAGTACGTAGCTGCTGACTAATTTCTACTGAAATATTTCCAAAGAAAACATTATATGTTAGAAAACCACGACAACCACGAATGTCCAAAGTATCCCAAACCGTTTAATCATTAGTTTCCATTGTCCAAGAACAAAGATGAATGGTCAGTGGTTGATTGCACTTCAACTACTCAACCATGCATACTCCCAAAAATAACTGGCCTCATATATAACTCTAAAGTGATCTGGTGAAGAAATGCAATTTTATACAAACAAAAACAGAAAGCTAACTAACTCAAAACTGTTGGACCATGGCCACAATTCGTATACTTAAGTACACAGGGTCCCAACACAATAGAGAATGTTTGTACCAGAAAAGCAAGCAATGCCGTGTAAACGTGATGCGAGCATTAATACATACATCTTCAGACCTTTTTGCAATATTGAGTTAGACATAATATGCTGACATATTTATCTTTAAATCATTAGTGATCATTTTATTAGTATAATCAGGTTTAGTTTTTTTTAAAAAAATTACAATAAAACTTAAACAGTGGGTGCGAGGAATGAAGCAATTGCACTTCCTTGGTTGATGCAGCAATATAAATATAACAGCTTGTCTATTTTCAAGTCAAAGTAGTTTCACCTGTGACATACTGATGCCGAAAACTTAACAAGACATCTTAACAACGACTTCTATAAGGATTTAGGTCCGTAACTCCGTTCAAGAAAACATGACAATTAATGCGCTTGCAACGGCTGGTAGTATATTAACCTTAATTTAGTACCTAATCTTGGTTAGCTTGTCAGTCTGACCTGGCATGCGCCAAGGATGGAGCTTTAGCTTGTAGCTTTGGAATTGATTCAGTTTCCAGAAAGATTTGTTAACTACCAAAAGGTGTTTTCATGCTCATGAAGAAAGAAAGCTATGTTGTCACAAGATCAATGAAGTGTTGCGTAAGTTTTTGGCTGGTAAAAGATTGCAAGCTTTGACAAACTAGGATGTGATAATTGAAGTTCTTAGGATCTACTATTAGTAAACTCAGTCACATCATCCACCTCCAATCTTTGAGGCTTAGTTTCTTCGAGGAGGCTTGCATTTAGTCGTCTACAAAGTTTATGGCCCAAATAGTCCTCGTTATTTAGGTTTATATTTTTTATGGAATAATCCAAATATAAGAATGATGTGTGTATGCTTATACTGGTTAGAATAAACCTAGCATCTGGAGCACTCTATATATTAGCCAAAACGTTTTAACAGTATGTGTATTCATATATGTGAGAATACTCTTAATTTAGAAAACTAGCATCAATATATTAGTGTCCAATTGAGATTGTTAAACGGATTCTTGACACAGCAGGAGAGGAATAAATAGCAAAAATATTCACACATGCGGGGGATATGATGTAAGCACGAGAAACGACGTGTACGGTCCAATGGATACAAATGTTCAAAAGCAATGGAAAATTGTTCAGAATTGAGAGCGACTCACAACCAATCACCATAAGAAATGGCAGTAACAAGAAAACGAACACATCAAAGTACATGCTTTCGTATTCATTCTTAACAAGCTAAGGCATAAATTACTTGATGCCACAACAACTACTTAATAGATCCACGTTTAGAAAAAGCATTAACAGATGTATGAAAAACATGCTCGTACATGTATATGATTCATTGCATGCAGGCATGGTGAGTTTTCTCCATGGGTGTGAATATGCGGTTATGTAAAGTTCATGCTTCTAAGGATTCAAGTCCGTTTGATAAAATTTTCATCGCATGTTTTATATACACAATCATGGCTGACCAGACCTAGTCAGCTGCAACCTGCAGGGCAGCACATGCACATCTGAAACCACTTTGTTTTTGCATGTGCACTTTAAAATCTATGGTTAGGTCATTCAAATAAAAGAGCAAATAAACATCAAATATATGTGAACTCTGTGTAACATTTAAACAATGGTGGATACATGTTTGTGAGCTCTAGAGTGAACAGGCAGATAGTAGTTCTGGGATCTACTACACATTCATTTATTTTTATTACTAGAAAAGCATAGAAACACTACTAATTTAATTTCTGTGCCAGTGGTACTAGCAGTTTGTTTACTGACTATATAATATATATGTAATATCAAAGAATATCAGCAATGGAGGTATAACATATATATATGAGGCACACATGCTGCTGAAGTGCTGATGGTTTGGTGACACAGGAGCAGCTAAAAATATTTTTCCCTACAAAAAAGTAGTTTAATTCGATTCATTCACGTTGGCAATTACTTAGTCGTTAGCAGTAGCATCTTTGGTATGGACGCGGACAACACGGCGGCAGAGGGAATTGCTTTGCGTCGATTGGACCCGCTTTGACAAAATCCTGTTTAGTTTATCCACTTTTAATGGAGGTAGTTAACCCTTGTTAGACTATAAGTCGTTGTTAAGAGTCAATCGTCTTCTAAAAACAATTTCCTTTTATCCTTGATGAAGAGTTCAAGTTCACCAAAACTACCGAATATAGAACCCAAACTAATTTTACCTGATGGAATGTATACTTTACAATTCTTACCACATGGTACACAGGTAAATGGTAGTAACTAAATTGAGACTCAAGAGTGACGAAGTCAAACCTAACATTTGCATATATGGGAACACAGGCACACAAGAGAAGAAGTAGATCATCTATCTAGTTGAACAAGGTTAGACAAAGCCAGTCTTTTTGCTCAGGACAATCGACTTCATCCAACCACCCCCTCTCTCAGACATTGCAAAGACACAAACACACGTGCGTGTGGGGCCGGCTCTAGAATTCAACCGTGAGACAAGCTGGTTGCCTTCTCGGTTCAGAATCCGTGCAAGGAAGCAGACTCGAGCTTGGATGGGGTCTAATATTTTCATCTCATTGTAAAACTTGGTAACTGAGACTCATTCTCGTGATGTAGCTGCTGTACAGAAAATACGAGAGTTACTGTAAGAAATTAGCAGACTATTACAGCATAAATATAGATGTGGAATGGTTTGGGTTTTGCCGTTACAAAAACTATTAGGGTAGCAACAAAGGTTTCCTGTTACCATCAGCCTTTTACCACCCATCATTTTCAACCAAAATCCAAATGTGAGATTTTACAACCCAAGTTGAAGATGGCTTTTTTTCAAAAGTAAACGCTAATTTCCTAAAATTCTCAACACTCAAACGAAGCTGTTTTGTCAGTGTGAGTTTTTCATACCTGTTAGCGACGAAATCAGCAACCCATCACCAGGCTGAGAGCTCTGCAAGTTGCCTGTTTGCCGGAGCAACCAGCCAACCAAGCAAGCAACTGAAACGATCCAAACAAAAGTGTCAGCTGGTTGGTTGCAAGCTTCACTTCAACAGCTACCTCTCCCCCACACCACAACCTCCCTCCCTCCAAAAAAGCCAACACTGCCTGCAACCACAGGATCAGTTACACCACCCCAAAGCAAACAAACCTTTCGCCGATTCTGCCCAGGCAACCACCGGTCCTACCATTGATTTCCATTGGCGAGATAGAGCCAAGCACAAGGCTCCAAGTCCAAGCAGTTACCCTCAAGCCAAATAATAGCCCAATGGAAACCAAACCAAGCTTCAGCAGGGAATTGAACACACATGCTTGCTTTCCAGTGCATGCATGAAAGCAACAGTGGATCGGACCTGATATCATAAACCATGCCACTTCTGCATGTAACCCAAATAATGCATGCATCCAGAAATAGCGTGGTTCCAGCAGTGAACGATAGGAGTGTTTGACGCCGGCCAGGTGCTATTTGGGGGAAGGCAACGTTAACTGGCGCACAGAATGAGGGTTCATTGAATGGCGCTGCCAACCATTTGCTGTTCTCTGCAGGGCATAAGCATGTGCATGATGCCTGGTTGTTGAGTGGCTGTTTTGGCAATGCATTGTCAAGGAAAAGCATGGTCTCTAGAACACAATAATTACTATCCTCATGATCTTGCAGAAAAAAATAGTTACTAGTGGTAATTCATCTTTCTTCTCATGTGTCTAGAGAAAAATTACTTTTACCATCGTGAAAAAGGATTTTGTTTTAGGTAGATTTGCTTTGGCTGGCCCAATTACCTGGCCCAGGTCCACATTTGTGGAAGCCGACAAATTGGCGTGCCAGCCCATTTGGATCCTGCAGTGTTCTGTCAGAGGAGCCATTCTCAATATTAAAACCTTGAATCAACCTGAATTTCAAGATAGGTGCCTACCAATCATGTGCATTCCAAGATTAAAAACGGTAGATATCGTCTGCAGAGTACTCTTATGTACTTTCAGTGTTAGCTTAGTGTGTCTGTTAGCGACGAGAAAGGGTAGATATTCATAAATACTCCTGAACTACAATAACGGCAGCGCTGACATATGCTGCACGTTTTTAAAAATGACCACTACAATAATGACAACGATGACATCAATGTGTCCGTTATTGCAGTGATTTTTCAAAAAGTTACCTCCGTTAGTGTTACTACTAACCAGCTCCACTGTCAGATTGGTGGTAACAGAGGCTTAATGTGGCAGAACCGCCCAATTTAAACTGGCTCAAGTGCGTCTAGGCACCCTAACTCAGGATAATACCCGTACGCACTTCAAACAGTTTAAACCCGGTAGTCTGTCGAGTGTCCCCGGGACATCCCGAATCATCCACTGACAACTTTCTCTCAACCATAGCTCAGGTTCGACACCAAGTTGGGGAAAAACAACAGGCATTACCTTTTTACATAAATACGGAAAGACACGAATTATTACAACCCGAGTTTTGAAGCAACCTTAACTGCATGTCATAGTTCTAGGATCTTAATACAAACTAGTTTTATACAACTGAAGGGATATTATAACCCGAGGGTACATTATTCCTCTAGAGACATCTGGGACCACCGATGCTCTAGGGCTTCTGGCTCTCTTCTTCGCCTTCATGTTGTGGAGCATCCTCTGAAAAACAGAAAAGGGAAGAACCCTGAGTACGAAGGTACTCAGTAAGACTTAACCGTCTTACCAAAGAAAAGACTCTCAAGGATAGATGATTAGGCTTTATGGTGGTTATTTGGCTGACTCAACTTTTGCGGAAAAGCTTACTAAAAATGGGTCCTTATTTGGCAGTTTTAACTCAATTAGGTATTAACTACTCAACGAAGTTTTAAATACCCTTTTTCATACAAGTGATACTAGGATCAAACAACATTTTGAATCACTCACATATAATAGTTCAACTTGTTTCCTCTACGATGTTTAACACCTGATCAAGTGCACTCATAACCAAGAGTTGTGGCGATCCGGATCAATTTACATCCTGCAAGAGATACCTAGCACCCAGTCACGTACAGCTGCGCCAGCTGTTCGCAACAACCTTTCAATCAGTTGGCCCAAAGACTGGAAATATCCTTACTCGAACCCGGGAACGCATCCCCACGTGGGCCCCACGTCTGGCGACCACCCCGTGAGTTTCAGATTACGGTCCCGCCTTTTTCCGACCCAGCAAGCACGGGTAAGCGATATTTCCAATCAACGAGCCAGCTAATCTAATTGGCTTTACTGGTCCCATAACCCAGTAAGAAACCAGGTAGAATCACTTGATCAATCAATTAAACAACGGATCGGTCCTTAGTGACTTTAGCTAGTAGGCAGAACTAAGGATCGAGCCTACCTCAATCCATTCTATCAACCTCTGCCCACTCTCTTTCCATATTAAATCTTACATGCTTCATCTATGATTAGTGAGAACCTAGAGCATCATCTTTTATATACCCTTGCTAAGAATAGCTAAGTGGATATTTCTAATCAATTTATTTCCTAGCAACCAAAGGTAGTTCTACCAAAGAGTATTTCATGCATCAAAGGTTTTCATTCAACTCCTAACTTAATGCACACAAAGAAATAATATTTGGACGCGTGAATTTATAAAAGGAAATGGGTGGAGATGCATCCGGGGCTTGCCTTGAGCCTCAAAAAGGTTGGCGGTGTCAGTGTTTTCCTGAGACTCCGGAGCGACCACTAGAACTTCCTCGTAATGAACTTGCTCTTCGGGAAGTTCCACGTATTCCACCTCCGAGGCTTCAGATTCTATTATGCGATGCAAGTCAGTGATTAGAGAGGCAACAGTTTTAAAACATAGCACGCAAAACTTTATTCACTCGATACAGTTGCAAGCCAACATAACTACCCATCCTTTTCTAAGGAAAAAGTTGTCCTATTTGTCTAGGTGAAATAATCCTTATTTCTTTTATATTTATTAAAGAAGAATTTTTAAGTGTACTAAAATCATTCTCTAAAAATCCTTAATACTTCATATCTTTTTAAATGTGCTTGTAAAACATGGATCCTATTTTTAAATGCTTTTAAAAATATACTAACTATTTTTAGCACTTAAATTTCAAAGAACGGTATTATTATTAAATCCTAAACAACACAAATTTAAAGGTTTAGCATTTTTATAACATAAAGGAAAATCTAAGGAATCTATAAAAATTTATTTCACATTTTTCTGATTTTTTATGATTTTCTATAATTAAAACAGTGGAAAAACATAAATTAAATCTATTTCTAAAACCTATTTGGCTTTCTTGCAAAAACCCCCCTCGGTTTCTTTGTCTTCCAACCCGAGGTCCCTGCCCCCGCGGAGCAGAGCTCCCGCGCAGACCGAGCCCCCGCCGGAGTTGACCCGCGCACGCTCGCCGGCGGCGGGGTCCCCCGACGACGACGGCTAGCCCAACGGTCACCCCACACGTCGGCGCACCCATTCTAGCCCTAAACTCCCGCGGCAAGCCCTAAACCTAACCTCGAGATGGCTCGGCGGCGATGCTCGACGGCGTTCCGTGCTCCGGCGAACTCACCGCACCAGCCGGTCCCGCAACAGGCTCGCGAGCAACCCTAAGACCGACGACGCCTAGTGCGCACGCCCAGGCCAGCCCGCGCGGCACTACACGCGCTAGCACCTCAAGCCAGCCATGGCGGGAGCGCGCCTGGCGCACGCGGCGGCGAGCGCCTAGCGGCACGACCAAGACGAGACGACGGACAACAGCTACCCCGTGAGCACCAGCGACCCTAGACACCCCTAGTGCGCGCACCAACTCGGCCGGAGAAGGCCCGAGCGAGGCTGCTCACGCGCGACTGCCATGGCGGACGAGCGCCACGACGACGAACAGCGTTCCCGGCCCGAGGAACGTTGCGCCCGAGCAACTAAGCCCTCAAACACGATCCTAGACCTAGAAGCAACCTTGCCGCACTCTCAAACTCCAACCAACTCGACTGTAACAGCACAAACACGAAGAGCGGCGCTTACCACGGCGAGGCGGCGAACGGGAGCTGCAAAAGCGAGCTGCGCCGGGCTGTGGAGCGATGGAGGAGGAGCAAGAGCGGGTGGAAACGAAAGAGGAGACGACGGCGAAGCTTTTGGTGGAGAGGAACTGGGCGGAGAGGGTCGGACGGCGGCGAGCGCGCGAGCGACTAGCCGGCGGCAATGGTGAAAGCAGAGGGCGGCGCTGCGGTGAAAGAGGAGAAAACGAACCCGTCGACGGCGCTTTAACCGCGGCCGCTGCCGCCGTTGCCTGCCACCTCCAGCTGCGCCTTCCACCGAGCTGTCCCCGAGCGGACTCGACGCGGGGCCGGTGAAATGGTCCGGGCGCCACCGCCGGCCGCTGCCAGCTCTCTGCCGACGTCACTTTTCCCCATTCCGACAGCTAAAACAGTGATATTGCAGCCCAAATTTCTCCGAAAAACGTGTAGAAACTTTCAAAACTTCCAACATCAAACTTGTAGCTGGATCATCGAATTGCATTTCTTACATTGGCACTTACCCCATTTGAGCACGAATTGAGGTCCAATTCTAATTCAGAGCCCTTAACTGAATTTCTCAAATTACTCCCACAATTTGAATAGAACATGCATCTGGTGTCAAAAACGATTTTGAAATTCACCTTCAGGAGTACAACTTCCTAGTTGGAAGTTTTTGCAGAAAACTTCAAATTCAAACTCATTTGGCCTAAATTCAGTTTAACAGTCAGTTTACTGAACTTTCTGAATACAGCTTCTGAACGATTTTCTCTCGTGTTTTTCTCCTTAATCCAGCCATCTTCTGAGTCCGACCCAAAAACAAAAGTTGTTCCAAATCCTTCCCTTTACAACTTTGTTTAAGACACCTAAGCCAGCAAACCCACAGATCAATTACTGTTTTACCTCGAAGATAGCTGCTCATTATGCTTTTTCAACGAAAAACTGAAAACAGCCAAGTGCTGTTGTCGGACGATGAACAGTGCATTTTCTCCATTCCTTTCTTCCACTTAATTGAAGCATCATTTCCACAAATTTTCTCACCACTTATGGATCACTAAGTTTCTTATCTTGTGAACTATATTTAGAAATTCTTGGCTCCCAAAAATTTCAAATATTTATTACCTTTTTGACTTTGGTCAAATAATTCCTTTTTGATTAGCTCTTTTCTCTTCTTTTTTTTTAACTTCTCACTTTATCAACCAACCCTAGCACTTGACATCTTGCTAAAGGTGGGATGTCACACTTAACATCAAAATATAAACATCATTATTACAACATCACAATGTACACAAATTGATAATGCTACTACAATTCCAAACTGATAATCTTTTACACTCTCAGTAAAACATATTGCAACACATCAGTAGATAGTTTTGTTCTTTGTACATCAGCCGCATGCCCGCATCGCAAGGCCAAATCATGTACCAATCAATCTACTACAAAGAGCGAGCAAGTTCCATCTACCAAGTACCATACTACTTCTCTACTCCTTAAACTGGCCCTTGTACCTAGCATGTGCAGTACAAAATACAAGTCTGCAACACTATCATTGTCGGAAGCTCAATTGTCCATGCAGTGGTCATAGCAATAAGAATCCATGCATATTTTTATAAGGAAACAAAAAAACAGATGAGCATTGTTTTCCTGGAAGGGACAGAAACTACATTCTTTGTCTCCTTGCCAATTTCTTTTACCCGGATTTTCTTTGGTCAGAATTGCATCTTGTTGTACTAACCACATAAAAATTCAATTTTAAGAGGTAGTTTGGCTTTCTAAATTTTCGTGTGGGGAGTCTCCACTTCGTCACAACACAAAAGTGATACAGTGATCTAACAATGAACATGCCATATTTTTTCCAAATCCATTAAGGGGTATCATTTTTAGATGATAATGAAAAGAAAGCTAACATCTCTCGTCCCTTCTGCAAATTCTACTAAGTCCCACCTAATGCGAGCAATCACATCTCCCACTTGAACTACACGGCTGATATTTTCCATCCCATTTTTCCAATTATATTGTTCAATACGTTTGTGGACAATTTTATTAATTTTGTCGACTCAAAGGGTTGCCATCTTTTAATTTCCTCAATTGGGTCTATGCTGCATCCTCTAGCCATCTTCTAAAACTAAGCCTCCATCTTCTTGCTGCCATAGCAGCGACTGATTCATTATGCATTTCAAAGAGATTCGGAAATTTATCTTGGAGTGCAGTTACTCCACACGACGGATCCGACAAGAAATCAGTTATTTTCTGATTGTCAACCATCATAACTCTCCCCTTTTGATAAAATTCTCTAACTTTCAACAGGTAATTCCATACCAACAAATTACTGGGCTTTGCTTTTAGGTCAACTATACTGTTTTTCTCCACAAGCCTTTCCCCATTTCTATTCACCACCAACATCTACACAGCAAGCTTTGATTCATTTTCCTCAAGTCTTGTATTCCCAGGCCACCCTTCCTTTTGGATCTAGTTATTTTCGTCCATTTTAGCATAAGTATTTTTTCCTTTGTCCTCTGCCTTGCCAGAAGAATCTTTTTCTTCTCCAGTCTATTCTTTGGTGAATTGTCTTTGGTAGGAAGGGTGGCACAATATTTAAAACAAAACGTTTCCTGGAAGCTGTGTATTGATGATGTCATCTCACCTGGTTGGTAACATTTTAACTTTGGCTCCTTTCAGCAGTATGAGATAAAAAAAAATCTGTGCAGGGTACACACAAACAGCAATGTGTCTGTGGCAATCATTGAATACTGTACCAATTTTGTTCAAATCCAAATTCAATCCTTATTTGGCGTTAAGCATAGCACAATATTATTTAAAAGATTCCAGTAAGAGTGGGCAATATCTGCAGAACAGGTACGAGTTCAGGGAGCTGAATAAATCAACTCTAAACTAGACAAATAACATAAAAGGCACCTCAACAAAAAAAAAGATTAACACCCCGAAAAATATTAGGGATAGATGCAGTAACTAAAATGCCATCAATAATCAGTCAATGCTGATATCATCAAGATGAAAGCAGCACACAATAAACTTCTTGGATATATAAGAACTGTTATGGATACGACCTCATCTAAGGCTAACATAACTTATAGTTATAAAAAAAACTTAGCAAAAGAAAATAGCTACTAACAAATCCATGAGTAGACGTCAACATCTTTTCCGCTTCAAAAAAAGATTTTAACAGCCTCAAAAACATCAACACCTTTTGAGAAGGCTTTTGCTACACAAAAGGAGGCCGCAGAAGTTGCTAAGTGCTAACGAACAACTAGTGCGCTTCTCTCATAGGCTAGATTGTCTAAAAAGTATGATACCGTCTTCTGAAAAGGAAATGGTAACCTTTTTCGCATACTTTTTTTTACGAACACATAAGGTGAGTTTTGGTATCATAAATTCAAATGATGCTTTCAAAAGCATCAAGGTTGCTACTATAATGCACACATGTTTTGTCATAAACCAAGCTGTCTTTCATTAACTGATTATAATAATAATTCCCCATATCTGTTACACCAGAGTTAGCTGGTGTTAGCAGCCCAAGGTTGCCAAGGAATGTAAGCCAGCTAAAGATAGCATGGTGCTGAAATCGATGGACTGGGAAACAGGTATAGAAAACTTGACAAATGATTGAAAAGGTCAGAGAGTGACTGGGCAATGCAATGGGAAGTGACAGAGATTGCAGAATATTTTCATCTTCACAGCTACGCATTTCCCAGAACCTGGACCTAAGCAGCACAATATTGAAAAGATTATATTTCAGAAAGAGATGGAGAGCAACAGCACAGGAACGAGCACTGATTCACCTAACCTGAACAGATCAACTGAAACTCCTAAAAAATATATTATAGTAAGTAACCTTGGCTGAATTAAGTGGGACCACTCAATGATAACCAAAGTAACTAATAAAACGCTAACAGTACCCAACTTGTTTCAACATTTGACAACATATATGCTGATATCATCAAATTGAAGGTAGGACCAGACGAAATTCCTGGCTATAGAAAGAAAACAGTCCAACGAGCTTACCATTAGTACATAAGATTGGTATTCTTCGGAATGAGTACCATTTTCCAGAATGCAATTTAACTACTGCAGGTTAATATATTGGGATGAAACAATTATATAGACTGCGTGCATTATTCAATTATTTTAGCTCCAGGTTAATTGCACCAAACCAAACGGATCACAGGTGAACCATTGTAAAAATGTGAAGCAGAGCCCCCAATCCAACCACCGTGATTGTTTACCACCATGAATTCAATTGTTGCAATTTACCTGAAACAACAGTTCATCTACTCCTGCGGCGAGAAATCTGGGGAGGACGGCCAGAAGGGGATAAAAAAAAAGTGATGAAACATGTCCTGTGTTAATCCGGCTGCAATCAACACCGCCCTGTGGTTCATCGCCGGAATAGGCCTGTCAAGAGTAAAGGTTTCTCACAGAATAGGCCTCCAAAGAGAAACTTTTTGAATAAAACCCCAATGCAAAAAAAAATCAAGTCCATTTTGTAAATAGAGTATTTGTTAGGTACCTAACTACCTGTTGATGACAGAAAATGGCAAGAATGCCGATCTGGCTCAATAGCCGGTCTAACCGGCTGTACCCTGTAGTCGGTCTGGCAATGGGCCAGGCGGTCTGACCGCCTGTACAGCTGGTCTAGACCGCCTGTAGGAAAGTGATCAAAATAAGATTTTGACTCTACCATTGCGTAGGGCTCGTCGAGAAGGTCAAAATGCATATGTGGATGGCCTGATTTGGACTCCGGATGAGGGAGTTATGGCTCTGTCAAGGGTTAACCCCGGGCCCAGCCAGTTAGACCGCCTGTACAGGGGGTCAGACCGCCTGTAGCAGTTCTAGTCCGAATTAGAGTTGTATTTTGATGGGACTTCATTATGGAATTGACTCCCCACGGGGCAAGACCTCCCACCCTATATTATGAAGGACCGTGGCCGATTGAGGACCTCTACCCAATCGTACAAACATATCTATCGTTACTTTTTATCTCAAACCCTAGCTTTTCCAACCCCCTCTTCTTACTTCTTCGTCTCCATGGCGTTTTAGGACGTTATAGGTGGCCTTGCCGACCTTAGAACAACTCTAGGTTCGCCGCCTCCGACGGGGTCCCTCCCGAGGCGGCGTTCGTAGACTTTCGTGGCGCCTCTGCCTACAAGCGGTCTGACCCCCTGTGACGGGCGGTATGACCCCCTGTGACAAGCGGTCTAACCCCCTGTGACAGGCGGTCTAACCAGGCTTCACAAAACTGGGGTTTGACCAGTTTTTGTTAGGGAGAAAACCGGTCCGGCGAACCGGTGAAACCGGTCGGCTAACCGGTGGTAGCGGTTTTGTAATGTCGGTTTGGGAGCGGTAACCGGGGTTTTTTGCAACCAGACCGGACCGGTTTGACCGGTTCCCACGGGAACCGGCTGGTTTTGAATGGTTTTGTGAACCCTGGGTGTAACCCCCTGTAAGGGCGGTCTGACTCCCTGTCCAGAAGTTCCGACGAGGAGATTCCGGCTACCGCGCGATCTAGCGCTTATCGTGTGTTCACCCGAGAAGACGTCAACATATTTTGGCGACTCCGCTGGGGAAGAAGATCTGGTTTTTATAACTGTTCCACTCGACCCTAGCCCGATGGGATCCAATATCGATCAAGATGATATCCCCACAAACATAGAAGATCTCGATGAGGAAAGGCGCCAGAAATATTAAGTGGCTTTAGCTCATCTCCAGAACGAGTTCTTAAAGGGCTTCAAGAAGGATCATGACATGGTGACACGCGTTCAAGGATTTGTGATGCCATCCTTCAAGATGAGCGGTGATAAGATTGAGGTAGTCGCCACTGTAAGTTCATCTTCACAACCGTCTTCCCCTATTGGTACAGTTAGCCCGATTGTTCTTAATAGTATGCCTAGTCTTGACGAACTCTATGCACATTTAGATCGACTAGAGATACTTAAAAAGGGAAAATCGATTCATAATAGTGATGTGCCTGTCATACCATGGTCTCATATTGATAATACGTTCTGTGGTATGTTGCCTAATTACTTTGATGGTCAGACTACGCCGTTGATCTAGTTGCCCAGACCGAACACGGTCATTGCAATTGGATCAACGCTTGCAGGCGGTCAGACCGCCGGTGCAGCCGGTCAGACCGCCTCAGCCGGTCAGACCGCCTGTACGGCCGGTCACATCCCCTCAGCGGCTGGTCAGACCAATCTTTCTAGTACTGTAACAGTTGTTCCGGAGTGGCTTACACCGTTAGCCGTTATGCCAAATTCGGCTACAGATAGCCGTGATGGTATGCTGGATGCGGCCACTGCTACGTACGAAACAACGTTGTAGGATTTAGCATCGGTTAAACAAGGTCAGGATGAAACCGTCTCTCAATATTTTAGAAGATTTAAATAGATTAAAAACCGTTGCTTCAATTTATCAATTTCTGATGTTGATCTTGCTCGATTATGCTTTAGAGGCTTAAAATCCTCTATTAGAGAGCAAATTGATAATTGTGATTATCATTCAATTGATCAAGTTCACATTAGAGCTGAAGTGGCTCAAAACTAAATGAATAAAGAAAAGGAGAGTCTTAAATCATGTCGGTCTAATATGCATGCTATTGATTGTAAACCTGATGTTTTGACCGACAATGATAATAATGTTAATGTTACTAAATTTACATGGCCTTCTAAAGTTGAAGCTTATTCTTGTTCATCTCTTAGGCCGGCTCATAAGAGTCGGCAAGAAGAATTGAAATTCACATTTGATGTATCTAAATGTGATCGCATTTTTGATGAATTGCATAAACATGGATACATTAAGATTTCTCATGCTATACCTGCATTGGAAGAGTTGAGAAGACATGCATATTGTAAATTTCATAATTCCTATTCGCATGCTATCAATGATTGTAATGTTTTACGTCGACAAATTCAATTGGCTATAAATGAAGGCCGTTTGAGATTTCATAACATGCAGGTGGATAAAATTTCTTTCCCGGTCAGTACTTTGGATTTGCAGCAACCTAAGGTTTTGATTCGGCCGCATCAAGTCGAATCTACCAAAGGGAAGAATGTGGTGGTGGGAGATGAAAGACCCACTTTGATAGGGAAGGAGTTGATCCGTGAAGTGACATGTGAGAAATCTTCTGATGGAAAAGAGACATTCAAAGTTACATTGAGAGCCTCTAGACATGGGGGCAAAGGTCGGTCGTTTCACCTAGATCGCAGCCGTCTGGGCCTGCTCTACCACAGGCGGTCAGACCGGCCGGGCGTCAGACCGGCTGCAGCAGGCGGTCAGACCGGCCCGCACCATGGTCGTCCAAAAGCACTGAAAATGAAGCATTCAGAGATTGGAGTTTCGAAAGTGAGTGTGGCTAAAGACGGGGGATCTAGTATGAAGCTAAAGGTCACACTCGACATGCTTTTCAACAAGTACTTCAAGCAGAAGGCCGTTCTAAGCGATCGGCCATTAAAAAAAGAAATGAGATCACCTAAAGGCGGATCTTTCAAGCCAGTGCAGCGTCATCATGTGTCTTGGGAGTTAAGTCCAATATGGGATGACAATGGTGTGATGTGGGTGCCGTATCAATCGGTGCCGCAACATTCTTTGCATTCTGATGGAGGGAACCAAGAAGACATGTTCTGGACAAGATTGCAGTACCCGTTCGTGACCATTTGGTTGTTCATCAATCTGGTCAAGGGCATTGGCCCCAGGCGGTCAGACCGCCTGTTACCAGCGGTCTATACCGACCGTCCCGGAAGAAGAAGGCACCTGCTCTAAAGCAGGTGTATTGGCCTAAGATGAGGGAGGAGAAAATTCAGGAGAAGAATGTGGACTCAGAGAAAAAGCTACTACACTTGATGGGGACCAGAAACCGATTGTTTTGAACAAACTGGTTGAAAAGTCCGTTTCACGGACTCCCACTGCTAATGGTCATGAGGTTAGCTGAAATGAGTCTAACTTTCTACCTAGATGGTGTTCTCCAGGTTTGACTCGTATGTAGAGAAGGAAACTTCAAAGGCTGCGTCTACAGGAGAGAAAGAAGCAAGAGCCAGAGAAGCAAGTGCCAGAAAAGCAAGAGCTTTTCAACAAGCATAGACCTATGCTTCCTCAGAAGAAGCAGTGGAGAGTCAAAAAGAACGATCAGCCAAAGCCAGCAGTACAGGCAGTCCAACCGGTTGTACAGGCGGTCCAGACCGCCAGTTCTACAAAGTCGACCGAGCAGGCGGTCAGACCGCCTGCACAGCCGGTTAGACCGGTTGAGGCAGAGATACTGCCGGATGATGTTTCTTCTGCTCGCATGGTTTGTGATGACGAGTTGACATCGGTTCCAAGTGTTGAGGACGATGAACAACTTGTTGATTACAGTTCGTCACCAGAGCATATGGATATGGATGCTAATGTCCCATACATGGGTAATTATATTCTTATGGAGGAAGATCCTAATCATCCTAATTTTGATCCTAACGAAGCTATGTAGGTGTTCTTACTCCTTACTTCAGTCGAAGGATGATGCTGAATTTACTCGGGGGGGGCAAAACAGCAAGGAGCCTTTGAGGTAAAATCTTATTTGTCTTCGCCTCCGGTTCTTCGGGCACCTAGGAGAAGGGTTTCTTTTGAACTATATATTATGTCCGAAGAAAGCGTTATTGGAGCTGTTTTGATTCAAAATACCGAAGGGAAGGATTTTATTATTGCATATGCAAGTAGAAGATTATTGGATGCCGAAATGAGGTATGCTTTTAGTTGTATACACCATGTTTATACCAGGTTGAGGCATTATTTACTATGAAATACTTGCATAATTGCTTGTTAAGCCGACATAATTAAATACATGTTGCATAGACCAAATATTAAGTGATAGAATCGGCAAATGGCTTATGCTTTAATTGAATATGATTTAGTCTTTGATTCATTGAAATTTATAAAGACATATCGTTGCCGATTTTATTGTTTAACATTGATTAATGAGAAACTTAATTTAAATGTCGGCTATATTACTTTTACTCTATGCAATTTGCATTTTGATGGATCGGTTTGCAAAGGTGATTGTGGTGTTGGTGTTATTATTATATCACCAAACAATATTATTTTTGAAGGTCTTAACCGATTGGATCATAGATGCATAAATAACCAAACCGATTATGAGCCTTATTATTCGGGTTCGAGATTTTACATTACATGGAATTAAAACATATAGAAGCTTGTGGTGATTCTTTTCTATTAGTACAACAAGTATCCAAAACATGTCAATGTTTAGATGGGTTTCTAAATGTTTATCTTGATAAATATTTAGACATTATAATTTGCTTTGATGAATTTGTGATTTATCATGTACTAAGAGAAGAGAATCTTAGAGCTAATGTATTGGCACAACAAACATCAGGCTATAATATTCAGAAAAGAAATTTTCGAGAAAAGAAGCCGAGATGCTTGCTCTAGGACAGGCGGTCCAACCGTCTGGTGCAGCCGGTCTAACCGGCCTGGCCGGTCTAACCGCCATGACAAGCGGTCTGACCGCTTGTGGCTCTGAAAAAACCAATTCGGCTGTGGATGCCTCTCAATCTGTTGAGGCCGATGTTGGTATTTGGAGGAAGCCTCTGGTGGTATTTGCAGAATACTAGCAGGTCAATGGATCGAAAAGTCCAACGATGGTATTTCAAGTTTGCTTTGGTTAATAGTGAATTATATCGTCGGACCGCGGATGGTTTGCTCTTAAAGTTTTTATATCCTGATCAAGCTAGGTTAGCTATGGCAGAGGTTCATGAAGAAATTTTTGGTGCGCAACAATCGGCTCGCATGATGAAGTGGCTCCTTAAGCGGGTTTATTCTTATTGGTTTACAATAATTGCCGATTGTTTCCGTTACTACGAAAGAGGTGATTGAGTTTATTATCGAGCATATTATACATGAATTTGGGATTCGTTTGCCAATGAACATCATTCATATCTAAGGAGGTACGTGAGTTCATTGAATCCAATGGTATTAAATTGCTCAATTCATCTCCATATTATGCTCAAGCTAATGGTGAAGTTGAGTTTAGCAATAAGGCATGTTTCTAGACATGGTTTTGCCAAAGTTACTCCGTATGATTTTGTCTATAGTCAAGAATCCGCTTGTCCTTTGAGTGACCGGCAAGCATTTGGAGGCTTTGGAGCAGGTCAAGAAAGAAGATAGCTCGAGCATGTAATAAGAAGGCAAAGGTAACATCCTTTCAAGTTGATGATTGCATGGATTTCACTTGCCAAGAGCATTTGAAGGTATTATCCAAGTGTTTGGCAAAGTGTTTGAAAAGATTTGGCCGATATGTTGATATCGTTTTTAAAACACAATGGCCGACAATAGAGGGTCGCCCTTAGACTGAATTAATGTTTCTTGATACGCAAGCTTTACCAAGAAACAGGGGGCATATGTTGACGACAGAAAATGGCAAGAATGCCGATCTGGCTCAATAGCTGGTCTAACCGCCTGTAACAAGCGGTCTGACCGTCTGTACCCTATAGTCGATCTAGCAATGGGCCAGGCGGTCTGACCACCTGTACAGCCGGTCTAGACCGCCTGTAGGAAAGTGCTCAAAATATGATTTTGACTCTACCATTGCATAGGGCTCGTCGAGAAGGTCAAAATGCATATGTGGATCGCCTGATTTGGACTCTGGATGAGGGAGTTATGGCTCTGTCAAGGGTCAACCCCGGGCCCAGCTGGTTAGACCGCCTGTACAGGGTGTCAGACCGCTGTAGTAGTTCTAGTCCGAATTAGAGTTGTATTTTGATGGGACTTCATTATGGAATTGACTCCCCACGGGGCAAGACCTCCCCACCCTATATTATGAAGGGTCGTGGCCGATTGAGGACCTCTACCCAATCGTACAAACATATCTATCGTTACTTTTTATCTCAAACCCTAGCTTTTCCAACCCCCTCTTCTTCCTTCTTTGTCTCCATGGCGTTTTAGGATGTTCTAGGTGGCCTTGCCGACCTTAGAAAAACCCTAGGTTCGCCGCTTCCGACGGGATACCTCCCGAGGCGGCGTTCGTAGGCTTTCACGGCGCCTCTGCCTACAGGCGGTCTGACCCCCTGTGACAGGCGGTCTAACCCCCTGTACGGGTGGTCTGACTCTCTGTCCAGAAGTTCCAACGAGGAGATTCCGGCTACCGCGCGATCTAGCGCTTATCGTGTGTTGACCCGAAAGGGCGTCAACACTACCAATTCAAGGTACTGAAAGGTCACCGAGTGCAGCGGGTAAGCTTACGGATAGGCTTCCTGGTTGCACACAACCTGTTTGATGGAGTGCCACAACAAACAAGGGTCCTTGCTGCACACCAATTCTGAGCTCCGATCTGCGGGCTCATGCTGGGCAACTGCCTTGAAATCCACTTCACACCTGATCCGGCCTCGTCCGACAATGAGGTATAGAGGAACGGAAACCGCAAATATGGGGAATGTCCCGGTGACTATGATGATCCCACGACAGTACTGGTTTGGCGGCTCCTATGCCCGTCTCCTCTGGCACGCGGGTTCACCTAACAAGGTCGAGCATGTGGGCGGCCTCCTGTGGCACGCCACGACGGGGTGCTGTCAGAAACTGGATTTCCTGCATGCTCATGAGGCGCTACATCCATCTTCAGATTCGTCATCCTATCTGACTTAGGCGTAGAAAAGAAGACATAAGAAGATAACGGTTCATAGGTGAGTCTCATCATCTACGTTCAATTGTTATCCAATAGAGCATGACAAATCTGACTCATTACTACCTTAAACTTCCTTAAACATTCTTTCCAAGATATGCAAACTGCAATCAAAGTGGTTATGCTATTGTTGTGCTGGTTGAGCAACGACAACAACACATCGAATGGAGATTGCAACTGGCTGTGTTTGTGTCGTGGTGTATCAAGTATGGGAGTTTAGTTAGAGTCCCTAGAACTCCACATCCCTAGAGGACATGGGGAAAAGACACTAGTACAAGCCCGTGCATGATTTCATTCTACGGCGAAAATGCTATATCATTTTCCCATGTCCCTTGGCATCAGCTGATATGAGTTTGAGAGAAAGATCATCTACGCTTGGGGTCATATCTCCGCCAGCGACCATGGCTCCAAGCGTAGATTCATCTTCTCCACTAGCAACCAGGACTCCAAGTGTGAGTCCACCTTCTTCATCGGCAACAAGGTCCCATATGCTTTGAGATTAGTGGCTCCGATTAGGCCCCTAAAGCTCTATCTTTTACAACCTAGGGTCCAGTGTGCCATTCTTCTTTCCTACCGCCTCTTGTATGTGTGCAACAGAAGGAGTCAAATCCTTCCCCTCCCAAGACACCTTATGAACAAACTTATGAGGAAAGCCTAAATGCACGTTGAAGTTGAGTCACTTTAATCCTTGGTAACCTGCAAAGAAGGATCCAATGGATCTAGAGGTGATTATTTTTTGCTACCAAGGGAAAAGATTGAAGGCACTCTATAGCCCAAACAAATTATTCTGTGTGTGCACGGACACCAATGTAGTTTTCACTAGGGGGTATATACCTTGGATATCGAATCCAAGGAATAGTACACGCAACTAGACATAGAGATATTCATCCAGATAGAAGAGAAAGGCTCTCATAAGGGGTGAGAGGGGGACCCAATGATAACTGGCTACGAAAACACCCGAACATGATGGATTTCAAGGGACAGATAAGGCTGTCACCACCTGCTGCCTAACACACTGCTCCATGGGGTGGACCAATACGCAAGGTAAATATACAATCCAACCACCATGCCTAAATACTTTCACCTCCCAACAAGGCTAGAATAAATCTCAAATAAGCATGTTTGCACACATACAATGGATCCAACAGATCAAAGGAAGGGAATAGACAAATTACATGAACTAAGTTGAAGAACTAACGAGATACTAAAGAAGGACAAGAAACTTACTCAAATAAGCTTTATTTCTCTGAGGTGGCTACAGAGCTGGAGTCCGAGAAACACAACTCTCCTCCTAGCTTCGCTAACACCCAATGTTTGTCCTCACTCTCCCTATTCCATACTAAGGTAGAGCAATTACATCTTGAAACTCTTCTTTCTTGGGCATCTTGAATGGAGGTGGAGGCTGCATTTTATACTTCAAGGAGGGTTTCCCACCTTGCAAATTAAGCTAAGTAATAGAGTAACAATCATGTGAAGTAGGTTGAGTGGCAGCCAAGTAGGGGGGCAGCCAGCTCCCTAGGGATTATAGCCATCTAGTGTCGGCCTAGGCGTGAACGCTCCTGATTACCTCGTGACAACATTGGCAGTTGCGTTTATCTCAACCCAAGAAGTTATAGGCTGGTTGACCTAGTCAAGACAGATTCACCCGACTCTGGCTCTTCTTGGCCCTCTATTGCTCCGACTTACCCATGAACGCGTGCTTGTCATCTAGGGAGGAGGTTTTGAACCAAATTATCAGGGTAGCATTATAGGTGTGTCCATCAATCCGTGGCCTAGGCCTTTTGACCATAGAATGCACCGACTTGATAAACGTTGATGTGAATCATTTGGTCCTATGTTTTTCTACATGTAGGTGAAGACTGGGTCTGAAAGGCCAGTCCAACCAGCCTAGAATTTCTCCCAATTTGGCCAAGTTTTACATCGTAAGCTCCTAAGATCAAATAAACACCAAAACCAGTCGAACTCTTAAGGGTAAATAATTTTAGCATGATTATGGCCATAAAAGTATGAAATCCGAAGAAATATTGGCAGTAAAAAGTTTGGAAATCAACCGCCAACCTCAGACCTATACTTTGTCGGTCCCAAGCAAGGTGTAGATTTAGAGGCCCCCAAATAAAATGGGCTGCAGTGGTGATGTTAGCAGCCACACCATCATCGACGTAAGTGGCCATGTCATTATCCACGTCAGCGTGCACATCAGCATCTGCATCCAATAGAAATGTCACATGGCCTATATAATGACAAACACTGGGCATAGGCTAAGCTACACGAGCTCAAGCCTAATCTATGATGGTTAAGAAACGCCATGAATTGCTTCAGTCAGCGACAGTTTTCCCTAGTCCATGGCTCGATTCAGCATGTGACGCTCAATCCGTTACGTTGTTGGAACCATATTAAATACTTTTTTATGACAATTTTTCAGCTATCCATGGCAATTCATCCATCATAGATTAAATATTTTCTTGTTTTGTATCTTGTGAAAATTGTTGATCAACACGTCTCATTCAAAAAAAACCTTCAATCACAAAAAGAGTGGAGTCAACAAAGTGCCAAAAAAAAGAAGTTGAGTTCAAGAGAAAATACTGAATCAACGATTGTAAAAATATTTAAAATCAATAGATTCGTTAAGTAGAAAAGCAATCAACAAAGATGGGACATGGTAATGAACATCTAAAACATGAAAAGATGTGGCAAGTAGCAGCCTAAAAGGCAAAGAGGTGAAAGATATTGACGAAAGCTATAAATTGACAACTGGCTTGGTAGTGATCAGCCACTAAATTGAATTTAATTGCAGGTAGTGACAGAAACGTCAAATTGTTTGTTACATAGTGGTAGCTTTAGTTCAGCTATGCTTTATTAATTATACACACAGTGGCAGCTGTTTATTTCACACAGTGGTGGTAGTGCGCATTTCTACTACTGCATTATTCCCCTTCGCAGTGGAGCCTTGAGCTTCTGCAGCCACGCAGATATCCGTCATCCCAAACAGCTTGCCCATCTCCTCGAGTGTCCGTCCCCGCGTTTCCGGGAGGGAGGTGAAGAAGAACACCCATGCGAGCACGGCGATGCCAGCGTAAAGGAAGAAGCTGCCGCCGATCGTGATGGCCTTCGACATTGACAGGAAGGTCATGGCAACCAGTCCACTGATCGCCCGGTTGAACGCCACGCCGACCGCGCAGCCAAGCGCTCGCACCCGCAGCGGGAAGATCTCTGAGGTGTACACCCACGTGATGGAGCCGAGCCCGATGCAGTAGAAGGTATTGTGTGTGACGGTGCTCGCGATGGCCAGGCCGTTCGCCCATGGGATTTGGGTGGTGTCCTTGTGGCGGCCTATGACGGTCAGTCCCGCCCCGAGGCCGGCGAGGGAGAAGATCATGCCACCCGTGCTGCACAGCAGCAAGGGACGCCTTCCAACACGGTCGAGCAGGAACGTGGCGACCAAGGTGACAAGTGTCCTCGTAGCACCCAAGCCACATGTGATGCCGAGAAGACGGTGATCGTCGGTGACGCCGGCGCCCATGAAAATGCGGGGGCTGTAGAGAACGAAGGAGTCGATGCCTGTGGCCTGCTGGAAGAAATGGATGCCGAGCGCGGCGAGGAGGATGCGGCGCATGGCCGGGGTTGGAGACAAGACGAGCTCTCTCCAGACCTGCCACTCATTGCCGACGTCGTGGCTGCTCTTGGGCACGGCCACAACGTCCCCGTCGACGTCATCTGCGATGCCGGCTGCCGCCTTAATGTCAGCTAGGCTTGCGGCTGCCTCCTGTGGCGTGTCTGTGATCTTGTCCAGCACGACCCTGGCGTCCCTGAGACGGCCATTGAGCACAAGCCATCGTGGAGACTCGGGCATGGCCAGCACCATGATGGCGAGGAGCACAGAAGGCAACGCGTTGATGCCGAGCATGACGCGCCAGCCGAGGTAGAGAGGGAGGCCGGAGAAGGCGTAGTTCGATAGGTAGCCGAGAAGCATGCCGACGTGGGTGAACACCTCGGGCAAGGACGAGAGGAGGCCGCGTGCGGACGCCGGTGAGATCTCGGCGGTGTACACGGGAGGGATCATGATCGCGTAGCCCACACCGATTCCGGCCACGAACTGGCCTGCCATGAGCATGGCGTAGCTGGTGGCGAAGGCCATGAGCAACGCTCCTGCGAAGAAGATGGCCGCGGTGAGGACAACGGCGTAGCGCCGGCCGATCCAGTCGGAGGTCCTTCCGGCCGCGAAGGAACCGAGGACCGAGTAGAGGTTGAGGACGCCCATAAAGATCTCCAGCTGCACGTCGGAGATCTTGAGGTCCTTCTTGATGTACAGGGCCGCTCCACTCAGGACCCCCATGTCTGCCGATTTCGACAGTTCAGTAAGCTAAATTATTTCATCATCTACATTTATATAACTCAAGAGAACAACATATATGCATGGAAGATACTACATGCAACTTAGCTTGCTCGGACTAAAGAATATATACCATAGCCGAGGATCATGGAGGCCATTGAGGCAAGGATGGCGCAGGTTGAGGTGTACTTGACATTGCTCTTCTTCTTGGGCTCAACGGCAGAAGAAGCCATCATCGATCAACACCACGCCTTTGCCTTTCCTAATTGCCTGCAACTGCGTTAATGGTCAGTACTTGCTACTTAGAGAGATGCTGCTCAACTGAAGATCATATGCAGGCTGTAAAAGATCTCATGCTAATAACGGTGGTTACATAACCAAGTGTGTACATTTTAAATTTATGTTGCTGTATTTTAATCAAAACGGTGCCCGAGCAATACATGTGAACACTTCAGACTACGAGCGACAAGTTGTAACAAGAGTCCATGTACAAACGAGTATTGTAAACGTAGCAGATTACTTACAATATGACGGAGGCATTAGTCCGTCCTAAATAACCAGGTTTAACTCCGCGTCCTTACAAGAACGGGTGTGCCTTCCCCAGTTAAAACCCTAACACAGACTGTACCATATCTGATCGATACCCTGGAAATTATTACAAAAGTATAAGGATGCATCAGTCTCCCACATGCATTCCTCGTGGATGAACAAAGGAGCTGCTGTGTCACCTCTCCGACGTCACTAGAGACAGATGGCCCCGGAATAAGCAAATCGAGGAGCGCATCAGTGTGCTTAAATACGTGTGAGGCAGCCGGCAACTGCGGTGTCAAAGATACTCGCTAGTTGCTCTCTCCCTACAGCATCGACCATGTCGGCTTACTGCGGCAAGTACAAAGGTAACGTCCAAATAAAAACACCCCTCTTCCTCTAGTCGTTCTTCATAGGAGTGATAGTAAGCTGTGGTGTTAATCACTCTCCCCTTTATCTGTTTTTATTTTATTGGTCTGTTTAATCTAGCCTGTGAATCTGCCAATGGTTTTTCTAAGATCTGTTGGGGGTTCCGGGAGTACATTGTGGTATGCGTGATGTTGCCTGTCTCGCATTGGTTGATATAGGCAACGATAGGATGCTTCGTAGTACTAATACACATCTTGGTTGCCTGGATAAGTAACACTTGACATGGACGACTAATCACCATTAGTAATCTCATCAGTACCCTTGCGACTAGGTTCGATTATACGATTTGAAAATGTTGGTCCCAAAAGTCAATCTAAACTGGGATAGATGCATGGCTTCTATCTAGTCTTGACAGACAAATACATATGCATCTGTTGTGATCATCATCATCTGCAATTTATCTCAAATATGTGATACTCTTCCTGCAGAAGAGCTCATCAAGAATGCTACCTACATTGGCACACCAGGCAAGGGTGTGCTGGCTGTGGATGAGACCATTGGATCCCTTGGTGAGCGCCTTGCCAGCATCGGTGTTGCCAATGTCGAGGAGAACCGGCGTGCACTTCGTGAGCTCATGTTCTGCTGCCCCGGTGCTCTCCAGTACCTCGGTGGTGTCATCCTGTTCGAAGAGACACTGTACCATAAGACCAAGGATGGCAAGCCCTTCGTCGATGTCCTTAGGGAGGGTGGTGTCCTCCCAGGCATCAAGGTTGGCAGGGGCACCATTGAGCTTTCTGGCACTAACAAGGAGACTGCCATCCAGGGCAATGACGATCTTGGCAAGCGCTGCGCCAAGTACTACGAGGCCGGTGCGCGCTTTGCCAAGTTGCATGCTATCCTCAAGATTGGTCCCAATGAGCCATCACAACTTGCTATTGATTTGAATGCTCGGGTTTTGGCTCGTTTTTCCATCATCTGCCAGGAGAATGGTCTGGTGCCGTTGCTTGAGCCTGAGATCTTTGTTGGTGGTTCTCATGACATTGATCGTTGTGCTTACGCCACGGAGGTTTTCCTTGCTGCCTGCTACAAGGCTCTTATTGATCATCATGTTCTGCTTGAGGGTACCCTGCTGAAGACAAACATGGTCACCCCTGGTTCTGGCTCCAAGAAGGTGACCCCTGAGGTTATTGCTCAGTACACTGTCCGTGCACTTCAGAGGACAGTCCCTACTGCTGTGCCAGCCATTTTATTCCTCTCTGGTGGACAGAGTGAGGAGGAGGCTACGCTAAACCTTAACGCCATGAACAAACTCAACACCAAGAAGCCCTGGTCACTGTCATTTGCCTTTGGTCGCGCCCTCCAGGCGAGCATGCTCAAGGCTTGTGCTGGCAAGGAGGAGAAAGTGGACACTGCAAGGGCAGAGTTCCATGCCAGATGCAAGGCTAACTCGGAGGCTACCATGGGAATATACAAGGATAATCCACTGGAGGAAAATGGATATCATTGAGCCTGCATGTGGAGGGCAAGATTGATTATCCCGTGTCCTATAAGTTCTTCTTGAACCTCTTATGTACTAGCATTTAGCTTTCTTAATCAGGTTTTGCCTTTGCATTGATAATCCTTTCTTTGAATTGCTAAAATTCACAATAAATAATCCATGTTATACTTCCCTTGATGGTGCTTGATTAGGGGTGCTAACTTAGAGCGTCTCCAGCAGATTACTCATCGTCTCCCCAATACCAAAAATTAGTTCTTTTGGTGATGAGGGGTGCTCCAGCAGATTACTCATCCCATCCCCATTACGAAAAAAAAAAATTGTTGATCACCAAAACAAACCTTCCTCTCACCTAAATAAAGGGGATTCGTCTCTCCACCCTATTCAAGGTTATGAGATTTTTTGGTAAACTGTTGCAGCATTGGTTACCAAAAACATATAAAAAAAACTATTAGTAAAGGAGAAAGAAGATATATTGGTGGTTGAGGAATGGTAATTTGGTGGAGATGCTCTTACCTCGATGATACTTGAGATCCATCTGTCCAGTTGTCAAGAGCATGTGGCATATAATATAGATCCATAGTCACTGACTAGTAGTTGGTGTCAGACAAAAAGGAAAAATTACTATTGGAGGGCATCCAAGATCAAAAGAAGGACAACAAAAATCATTTGGGCAGGTGTTTTTCTAGCATTGAAATGGAAGCTAAGGTAGTTACTAGTACTTAGGATTAGCAAGAAAATTGTGAAAATAACTTCATATATAGGGGGATTGATTAGGCAACGCTTGATGGTTTGGACAGTTGGATAAGCTTAACTAAACTAGGAAGACTTACGTTCTATGGGTGCACCCTCTATACTTATTTTTTCGGACTTGCTAACCCGGACGTCTGATCCGGACGCTAGCGTCGTACGGTGGAAGACTCCCACCAAAACTCCCACCACAACATGTGGCCCATGTTACATGCAACATCTAGGAAGTAAAGTTGAAAAATAAAGTCTCATTGCAACATATGTGAATGTTTCATGTAATATTTTGGTCGAAAAAATTTCAACACAACAACCTTTTCCAACAACCCAACAAACGAACATGTCAAAGTTTATCACTGCAATATCTCGCATACATGCAACATTAAAAATCAATCAACGAAACATCTCGCACACATGCAACATCGAAGTTGATGCTGCACTCGATATACTATAACATCCTAGATCAATTGTTGGGGTATCCCAAGCAAGCCAATGCAACATTCAAATTTACTTAGTGCAACAACTGCATGAAACCCTTGCAACATTCTTTTGAAACATCTAAAACACGTAAAACGTAGGTTTGCAACATGAAGAAAAAAACTAATAAAGATGAGCAATGCACTACCACAACCCCCCCCCTCAAAGATACGTTTTATTTGTAACGCCACTTGAAAGTGTTTCTACACCAGGCTATACACACGTATATTGATACGATTTTAGAAACGTGACAATGTGATACGATATGTATTACCCTTTCAGCGTCATAAGGTATGTAAAGACGTTTAATGACACGCTTTCAAGATCATCTCAATTAGCTATGGTGTTACACACGCTTTTAATCATTGCTATCATCTAGATACGTTGTCAACGCAACAACTAATTATACCTATGGATCTAAAGACGCTTCTTGATACGATAATTAAAAATGTATCAAATTGATACATTGTTGATATGCTTTCGACTGTGTGTACATGGTACACATGATTGAAGTGTATCAAGTGCATCAAAAAAGCGTTTCATAAGCCTGTAAATATGCTATCTGGTGTGATACAAAAGATATTGCACATGACTCACAACTGAAATAACTTGATTAGCATAGTGGTTTAGACTTTTGGTTTGGAAATTGGCGATCACTTGTTCGATTCCCAAACCAGCCACTTATTTTTAGTTTTTGTTGAATTTTTAACACGTAGTTGGGCGTTACTATACTGTGTAACTGCATCAATAGACACGACTTACATATGTGTCTATTCAAATGTATCATTTTATTTACATATGCATTTAACGTGTCTATAAAACATCTTTCCTTACCTTGATACGGTAAACTAATCATCTCTATAAAGCCTGGCACGGTTCATCTATAGACGCTTCTAACACGCTTTTATAAAAACGTGCCTACATGGCTATATATACAAAATAAAATATGCCTAACTCTCAATATAGTGTAGTTACAAGGGGGTTTTTCTTGTAGTGATGCATAGATGTTGAAGGAGGAGGATGGGAGCAGCGGGGCCGTGCCGTCCGTTCGTCTCCACGCTAACCAACCGTTCACGCCAAGCACCTCGCCCATGCTACCTCATCGCCGGCCACGATAGCGTCGAACTCTGCCCGCTCCTCCTCCGTGTCGGGCGTGGTGTTTTCGTCGTCGGGCACCGCGGACTCTATGTCAAAGAAGGACGCGGTCGTCAAAGTCTCCGCCACCAGCTCTGCCTCCACCTCCACGGACATCCTCGCACGGTGAAACGGCTATGGTCCTGAGCACATAGGAGACAAGGATTTGCGGGGAAGAGAGAGGAGCAGGTTGGATTTGGTGGGGAGAGAGAAAAGCGGACTAGATTTGGTGGGGGGAAAGAGGAATGCGTTTTTGTTACTGCAGAGAAGGAAAGTGATACAGCAAGATATGTATGTACAGACGCGGCCATATAGCACGGTAGCAGGTAGCGTCCGATATTTCGCAACACCCCTGAGCGACCATACTCAAGCTTTACCTATATTTTTTTATTTTTTTTGTATGTCTCGCGTTGTTAAAGTATCACAATAAGTTTCACTTAAGGGAACCATTAAGATGTTGAATAAAAAAGGCTTTTCAACATTTTTTAGTAGTGTTTCAAATTTGTGTGCTTATATTTTAAAATTTTCAAAATAAATAATATGTAAGTAGTTTGAGGTGTCTAGTGTAGAAAGTCAATAACGAACGGACCACGCAAATTATTTTTTTGATCAGGACCACTCGAATTAGAAAAAATACAAAAGAAAACGAAAATCTAAAAACAATAGATCTATAGGCTAAATTTATGCCCGTATCTTGGGCTCCTGTGCTGCTTGCATGTGGGCTGAAGTGGGCCGTGAGACGTTCGGCTTAACAAAACCACACATGCTCCAAAAAAAAAGTGTATATAGGACGCACTGGCTGCAGACCCGCGCATTGCCAGACTGCGATCACGCGCGGAGCAAACCAAACGAGCTGGGAGTAAGCGTCGCACCCGCATGGGTCCGCGCCTGCACTCAACCTGTTCGACGAAATGCCGCATCAGTCTGGAGCCCTGCCTCCGCGCCAGTGCTGCGCTCCGCAGCAGGCGCCCGCCAGGTGGTGGCGACCACCGCGGCATCCACTTCGCGGCAGGCCCCAACTCTTCCGACGACGAGGAGCACGAGCTCGCCGCACCGCCGTCGCGGCGCTGGTTCCGCGCCGCCTACGCCCGGCTCCTCCGGCACGCGGGTTCACTCGATGGCGTCGAGCACGCGGGCAGCCTCCCACGTCACGCCGCTACGGGCTCCCTCGTGGCCTGCACGCACACGGCTGCGCGGGCGGCGCACTTTGACGCACTCGCGGCTGGGTTCGTCGCCGCCGCCGCTGCCGCGAGACGCGGCCACCCGCCGCCGAAGATGAAAGAGGCGTCGCTGAGCTCGCTCACGCGTGTCTGCGACGTGCTGGGCGTGTCAGCGCAGCGGCGGAAGAGCGTGCGGCTCACCGTGTGCCCGCAGGTGACGCAGCACCACGTCTGGCGGGGCGCGCTCGAGGCGGTGCTCGGGGACCTGCAGGCCGACATGGCGTCGCTGGTGGACGGCCCGTCCCCGGCGACCCAGATGGCTGAGCAGATCGCTTCCACTTGCATCCGCTTCCTGTCGGACACAGCAACGTCCTCGACGCCGTCCTGGATGCGCCCGACGCCATTCAAGAAGCCGGCAGAGCCGCTGCCTCCGGCCAAGAAGTGGCAAGAGGTGTTGGGCATGTTCGCCGACCTCGCCAGGAGCCTAGAGACCGACGACCGGCTCGCCGGACACGCGCAGAAGGTGGAGGCGATGAAGGAGGGGCTGTTCCAGATTCGCGACGTCGTCATCGAGCGCGACATCGCCTTCAAGGAGGCACGCCGGCAGGACTGCCTGGTGCAGAGGAAGCTGTCCAAGAGCCTTGGTCACTCCTCCAGGTGCCTCTACACACTGCTACTCTTCTACCTCTATGGCACCGTCCAGGACATCGAGGTGCACGTCGGCAAGTGTGTCTCTGGCAAGGGAGGTAGGGATGTCACCGTCCACACCGCCAAATTCCTTACCTGCGGCGATGAATTGGCGGTGAGGAGCGGCGTCAAGCAGCTCAGCCGCGCTATGGGCGTTTTGCGGTTTGTCTGGGAGGCGGCGAATACCGAGTTAGACGCCGCAAATGATGATGGTAAGGAGGTCATCGTCAAGAAAAAGAAGGAAGATGCAAAGTGTATGCTGGAGCTGCAAGGTCATATCTGGGGCTTTGGTGTTGAGGAGAGGGCAGTGACATACAGGGGAGATGTATTCCATGTGCATCAGATCCAGTTACCCTGAATGCCCCCTTTCTGCAATACATCTTGTGCAAAATCCAAACATATGGGCAAAATATGTACAGGTGTGATTGCATTGCTACTCTTTTTAACTAGAGCTCTTCTCTGAATTTGTACAAAGGTGATACGGCTACATCCTGGGTAAAAGATATACAGAAAGGGCGAAACAAAAAAGGGGGGTTTCCTTTGTTCTTCTAACAACATGATTTATGGAACACTCTTGTTCTTCCTGTGTAAAAAGTATTACTTCCTTTTGGAACCTCTACAATCTTCTTGGAGAATCAAAAGTTTGTGTCTTCAGCTGAGAGATTTCGAGCCATGGATCTGTGAGACCGCTGCTTGGTCTTAGTGGATAGAGCGCGTTGTTGATAGGACTGTAGTTGGCTGCTCCAGCTGAATAGGCTGGGTGAGGAGGCGATGGCAGGCAACTTCGGTTGGACTGCCTGTACTGTCGTAGAGGGCTAGAGCAAGGAGAGACTGGCAGGGACATGATCATCCGCACATTGGATGGGTTGCTGCACGAAACAATATCTGTTAGACAATGCAAAAGATGGAATTTCTGATAACTCAGACAGTAGGAGAACATACATTGATGCAATCCTGCGATTTGCCGTTGAAGGGATGGGAGATGTTGGTCCTGGCAAGTTTCTTATCATGGTATCAGGGTCTCTTAAAGGAGATAAGCTTCTGTATGATGAAATTGCAATGCTTGTTTGCCCCTGAAAAAAAAAATATATTGGTAAGAAATCAGGACACATTAAATTTAAAAAAGGTCAACAAAACAGATTGTAATAAATTGTGTTCACGTTTACAGTTTACTTATATTTAGTCATGCATATCTTCCATCTAGCTCCAAAACGGAGCACAGGCAGGCAGGTTTCATACAGACCAACTATTTTACAATATTAGTCACAAATTCATAGGTAGAATGTGGGAATCGTACCGAGCTGTTTTTTCCATCAGTTGAAGTAGGAAATATATCTCTTGTCATGCCAGACCTAGAACTCCTAGGTATAGCACGGTCCTTGACAAAAGGATGATCCATCAGCTGAGCAGCTGTAGGGCGGGCAGCAGGATCACGCTGCAAACAGAGCTTCAGAAAGCTTTTCGCCTCAGAAGAAAGATGATCAGGGATATCAGGTATGTCTTTGCTGTTCCCAATTTTGAATATTGCAGCCACCTATGAAATCAATCCAAAGCTTAGTTGACAGTCATGGAAGAACAAGCATCATAACCATTTAAAAGGTCACATTCCATAAGTCAACAACTCACCCCTTCATACTGACTCCAAGGAGGTTTTGCTGTTGCCATCTCAAGAATGGTGCAGCCAAGGCTCCAAATATCTACTGAAAGGCTGTAGCCATTGCTATTCATAATAACCTGAAAGGTCACATGAAGACATTGGTTGGTGTCTGTTTACTAGATAATAGATAAGAAGAAATTCAAACTTCGGTAGCCTCACCTCAGGTGCCATCCAGTAAGGGCTCCCTTTGAAGGATTTGATAGATGTGTACGCTGATATCTGCGTAATAAGAAATGGTTAGTAAAAATCATATGAGGATATGAAAATTTTTACTGTGGGATGATTGACAGAGAGTATTACTTACATGCTTGGCCATACCAAAATCGGCAAGTTTGATATCACCATTAGGATCAACAAGTATATTTGCCCCTTTGATATCCCTGTCAGAAAAGGTAAATATTCTTGGTTAGAAAGAGTCATATGCAGTTACATGAAAGAGGAAACGACAACTATATCTTAAAGGTTATGATGTAAATGGCTGCCAAATACCTATGAACTGTATTCCGTCCATGCAAGTATGCAAGACCAGAAAGGATTTGTGCTGTGTAACTCCGAAGAACTGCCTCCCCGAATGGACCATATTCTTGAAGCAACTTATGGATAGAGCCCCCAGAAACATACTCGAGATAGACCGAGAGCGTCTCATTAGACTGCATTTCAGCAAGAAGAAATTAGATTAATGCTTAATCTCAAGGCATTAACTGTATAGATTATGAACATTATGGTAACTCATTATGTAACCACAGAAGACCATTGTCAGTTCAGTAATTACCAGATCACTGCCATAGTACTGCACAATGTTTGGATGTGACAGCTGACTCAGCAGCACGATTTCCTGTGCATATGAACTGGTGTTAGTAGGATCAGATTACAAATTATTCTAGGATATTTATGCTGATATATTCCCTAGTTTCATAATGTAGTTACCTGATTTAGCTGCCTGAGGCACTCTTTTGAGTTAGAATCATCAGAAATGACTTTAACCTCCTTAATTGCACACATTTGGCCACCTTCACTGCAAAACATACATTTAAATAATAACTCAGTGTGATATCAAATTGTAAATTCATCTTCTAGCGAATTTGAGGATAATATAATACTTCAAAATAAGACAAGCACCTGTTGAAACCCAGATATACTTGCCCAAACGTCCCACTGCCTAGCAACTTCCCCTTCTTCCATTGTAGAGAACGGGAAGGCAAGCATGGGGGGCCTGGAGGAAGAGGAAGCGGTTGAGGTGAACTCGAGCTCCGCGAATCATCCTGCCATGCACTTGGTGATCCTTGGCATTGCCCAAATGTTCTTGACGGCACAGGGGAGGTTGGATAGTGATGTCCTCTCGTGCTAGGGGGAGAACTTGAAATTTGTGTACTGAACACAATTTCTGTTGATTTCCGACCGTGGCAGTATGTAGTTCGATCATTTCCAAGATCCAAATTCTGAAGGTGAAATTCCTTCCTCGGAGAAACTGAGGTTTCAGACAATCGGGGATGCTCCAAAGCCTGACTATTCGTGAAAATACGCCCTTCTGTTAACACATGACTTTGCTTCCGATATTCAGTCGGTACTGTTCTGCCCGAAAGGGTGCTGCTTGTTTCTGACAACCTGTCAAATCCGATATGAAAACCAAACTTCAGCTGCAATGCATATGATAAATGAGCAAACAATAGTACTACTTTAGTTTCTCCATCCCGAAGATTCGTCGTATCTCAAAGAATAAGAACTGTTACTGAAGAACCCCAATTATTTCCTCACACAGCTATTATCTCGTACCTTTGTAATCATGCAAGGATACAGAAAAAAAGGGGATATTTTCGCATCATAAAAAATACCTTCAAAATGAGTATCCTTTTCTTATCTCTATACCATCAAAACCAAACCAATCAAAGAAATTCAACCAATTGCCAAAAGATCAAGTAAATTTTAGAGGCGATCATCATCAACAAAAGAGCTATTCTATTATAGATATAACAGGTAAAAGGATAACAGAACCCGTAAACCAACTTGGCCAATTCCCCACAAACAGCGATATCATACTCCGAACTGAACCAGATTTCAGAGTAGGAACGAGACTGCAGGTGGACAAATTTCAGAAGGGGAACAGTTAGCACTACTCTGAACTGAGCATGCCTGGGGATTGAAAAAAAAACGATTAGATAGATATCAAAATCGCAGCTCCACAACAAAGAATATACCATAGGAAAGGAAACACATTCGAACCTGACAAAAATTCAAACTGTAAAAGAAAAACAAATCTCGACACCCAAAGTGAAATTCAGATCGCTCTGAATTCCACCAAAAGGGAACCAAAACACAGAAGCAAGCAAGCAAGCAGAGGACCAAATTCTGACGCCGTCCATAGCCAAATTTCAGTTTTCAGGTGGGGAAATAATGATACTCCTTGTTTATACGAGGAAGTTGGTGGAAAGTTGAAAGTGTGAATAGTTCATTGGTAAACGTGTCTGTAAGAGAAAATGTGACTCGATGTGACCAAAAAGTTGGTGAAAATTAGTGAAATAAACAAGTCCTAAAATAACAAGCTGCAGCAACAGCATAATTGGCCTCCCAAAAAACGAGCACACTTTACACCGAATCCCGCACGGGAACCTCACCACCAAACCGCCCAACTTTAGCTCCTCCCCCGTGAACCAAACCAACCAACCCAAACCACCAGGCCAACCGGCCCCCGCCAGCGTCTCACCTGTAAGCTCCGAGATCCAGCTGCTCGTCGGACGCCGCCGAGGACCCTAGCGAGGAGCCGCCGCCGCCGCCGCCGCTGGACGCCGATGCCGAGGCGGAGGCCGAGGCTGACGCGGACGGCAGCGGCGCCGGCAAGGACGCCGGCCGCGGGAGCGGGAGCCCGACGACCGCTGCTGGCTGCTGCTTCCCGCGGACCCCCGCGACGAGGAGCGCCTCGTCGAAGCTGCTCGCCTTCTTCTTCCCCTTCCCCGCCTCCCCGGCCGCCGGAATCGCGCCGGCGTCCCCCGCCGCCGCCGCGCTGGCCTTACTCGACTTGCTCCTTCCCTTGCCCTTCCACCACGCCGGCATCCTGCCGCTCCACGGTGCCTTCAGAGAGAGAGAGAGGATGTGTAGAGAGAGAGCGCGCGCTGTGTCTGTGTAGAGAGAGACAGAAGAGAGAGAGAGAGAGAGAGAGGCGTACACGCGGGAGAGAGGAAGGGGGCGAGGCGAGCTATGAGCAAGTTGTAACGACCGGGGTCGACGTTGGAGGGCCCACCTGGCAGACCTACCCTACGCGGGGTGCAAGTAGCAGGCGGGCCGCGAGTGGCGCCCGGTGCACACATAGCAAGGAGACCCTCTGTGCTGGCTTGGTGGGGTCCCTTGTGGGTGGGACGGGGGCTGGACCGTGGGCCCGGAGGCTCTCTAGCGAGGTGGGGGCCAGGTGGGTGTCGTCGTGCTGCGTGGGTGGGGGTAGTGGACGGGAACAACTGGACTGGGTGTGGTAATGCTGACGTGTCGGGCGGGTTGGCTGCTGCGCAGACTGTGGTGGGGTGGTCGTGGGGGTGTGGTTATCCGTTATCGCTCCGCCTCCGCCCGCTGCCACCTGCCAGCGCTAGCGGGCCAGCGCACTACTGTTCAATCTCGTTTTTAAAAAAGTATACATTTCTCATGGTTTTATTTTCCTTTTTATTCCGAGTAGCTTAATTCAAATTGTTAGCTTTTGATGTTGAGAGGCTGCTTTTCCGGATTTAAGAGAGGGCGTTAATGCTGATGCTCGAAGGGTTGATGTGTGAGTCAGTGACTAAGAACGGTTATTTGCGAGTCGTGTGTTCTCCCATGCCGACGAGGGTGGCATGTCTTTTTTATTTATGATGATGATATGGAGCATCAGTCAATTATCCTATAACAAGAAACCCTAGGTGTTTGGAAGCATTGACATGGTTACTTTTTTTTATTTAACTTGCATGTCAATTTCTCACGAATAAGAAATATATGTATCAGTTGTGGTATGCACACTTTTACACAAGGGGTTGAATTTCTCGTATACCTAACCTTGTTCTTCTGGTGTCTTTAGTGCTGTGTCTTCTATCACAAGTTCACAACTCAAATACAACTAAAATAAAACCAAAATATGTATTACTCCATCTGTAAGCATTCGACTGAGTTTGTTCTAAGCGAAATTAACCTAACTTTGACCTAAGTTTATAGTGAAGAGTATTAATAACACATATCCACACTAATAATAAAGTAAAGTAAGAGCATATTCTTTACAATGGATCTAATGGTACTCGTTCAATATTATATGTGGATAAGGCTTTATATTTTGAAATGGATTGAGTATTTTGACTTCTAATGTGTTTATCATATTTGGGATTGTGTCCACTATCAATGTTGACATGAGGTTTTTATATGTGTAGGAGTACAAATTAGTGATTTGAGCTAATGGTACATCCATTGATATTGGACGTTAGTCGTTGTAATTATATGTTCTCTTTTGGCAACTAGTGACTGTAGGACATATTTTTTTCTTTATCGGGCTACCATTGATCTAAAGCACAAGAAACCCACATAAGAGTTAAAACTTTAGTTGTCTTTGTTCCTTGATTATTAAGAGTTGGGTGTCACAACATAAACGTAGACAAACTTAGTTTTTTTAATTGCTTGGTTTAACATCTTTTAGTGGGTTTTAGGGTGTGTTTAGATAACACACCATTCCCCAAGCACCCAATCCCAAGGCCAAGGTGCAGCTCTTGAAATCAATCACCAAACTTTTGGAGTACAATTACGTAGTATTCATGCCGATAAACTCAACATTTTAAAAAAAAATCATCAAAAAACGAGTAGCTTTCATGAAATCATTTATATAAAAATATTATCTACCTCCCAAGGAAATGCCTTTAGGGAGTCGGAAACATGCTCTATAGGAAATGAATTAGTATACCCAAACAATCCCCTCTAGTACTGACCCGTACATATCGTAAGGGATTGCGACAGAAATGAATTTATTTTCACCCCAGCTCACGAGTACTAAAACAAAATGGTTTTACCACCGAACGAGTTTGAAAAGCCAAAGCGTCTGCGCGGCATTGAAACAGGGCTACACAGAGCTTGGGGTTTGCCGACTGGGGGTCTTCAGCTCTTCGCTATTCAGGTGACTTTCATTGTCACTAGCATGTAATTAGCAATCCATGACTGTTTGTTTAGCCCGGCAATAGTAGGGAAAAAATTTAAAAATTAAAATGAAACCCCCGGGATGTGCAACGGAGTGGACGCCGTTGCCCATTCTCCCATCAGAAAAAAAACAGAGGGGAAATGCGAGGTGCACGGCGCACGACACGCCCACGGCAGCAGCGCGGCTCGGGAGGCACACGACTACACGAGGCCGCCTTTGCTTCGCTGTTGGTTCGCGTCGCCTTTCTACTACCTTCCCCACCCGCGGCTAGGCCTGCTAATGGGGTTATCAGCCGCCCCTCACCCACCCCGCCCCAAATTTTATTGTATCAGCTCAAAACCCGCCGCGCCCCCAAAATCACAGCTAAACAACCCGCCCCACCCCACCCCGTTTGGCATGGGTGCTTGCTTAACAGCAAACTGCCTTGCTGCAGCCCGCGGGAGGGTTGACTTCGTCGTCCCATCCCGTTGCGTTTCCCATCAGACATTCGGACCCACGGGTTTTTGCTGCCCTCCGATGCATGAGCGAACGCATGACTCCTCATGCTTGCTGAGCGCCGGCACCGCATACAAGGAAGACGACTGACATGGAAGACGAGGCTGGCGTTGGCGGCACCAATCCCCTCCGATGGAGGGAGAGAGCTCCTAGGAGGAGGAGACACGCGACGCCGGAGTGGCCATGGAGCTCGCCGATGGCCTTGGGTGAAGATGGGCGCCGTGGCTGGAATTGCTGCAGGTGGTTGGCGGAGCAGTGAATCTCGACACCAACCTAGCTGGATTTGAAGAGAGGTGATACGGGGAGAAGAAGATTGGGGATGGCCGGGTGGGAGCTGGAGGAGGAGACGAGTCGAGGACTACTACCTGGATTCGCTTCCGTAGTTGAAGGAGATCATGTGCGAGCAGCGGCTACCGGCGGCGGCGGTCGGACGGCAGCAACCCACGGCGGCGACGGTCGAGCGGCAGCAACCCGTGGCGGCGACGACATTCGAGCGCACCGCCAGCAGCGGCGGCAACCCGCGGCGGCATTCGAGCGACGGTCGGCGCTGGCACAGGCCAGGGAGGATTCCCCCAGAAGAAGACCGTGGAAACCCGCTCGCCCCGACCCGCCTCGACCCGCAATCACCTAAAACCCACTGCTACCCATCCAAACGATCCCCACTGGAAAACCCGCCCCGAAATACCCATTTAGACCTGCCCCACTAGCAGGCCTACCCGCCCGCCGCAGCCGGCCAGCAGCGCACGTCACCGTTCAGCACGCCACTGGACGCCCGGCTGCCTTCTGTTCCATGCCTCGCCTCGCACCGGCAGCACCGCACCGCGCGGTTGGTTCCTTCTCTCCTTGTTTCCTCAATCACCGTCGCACGGCGGACACATGGGAAAATACGATGCGGCCGCTCCCATCATCGCTGTAGGAGTAGGAGACATCGATCGGTCCGGTCCCAGGCGGCAAGCGCACAGGGGCAGCAGAACATTCGCGGATGCTTAGGCCCGGGCCCCAAGGCACCGTGCGCCGTGAGTACTCCAAGTTACGTTGCTCCAAGTACGCCGTGAGTACTCCAAGTTCGTGGGTACGCAGGCACACGAGAGGCAATGGTTTTGAAATAAAGCTATTTTTAAATTGGTATAAACAGGAACTCCCTTCATAAAAAAATAATATCAATTCATTACTAAATATGTTAATTTTTTTTCGTTTTTGGACGGAGGGAATAGCATTTTTTTAGATATAAAACTTCCTCTAAAACAATGTCTCTGCTTTTACATTGCGATACAATGGCTTCACCTCCATCCAAGTGCATATGTAGAAACATCAAGATTAATTGCACCGATTAGAACGTAGTCACGTAGATATCTCTATCAACAAGTCGTCTTTTAGACATATCAATAATAAGTCTTGATCCATTGTACAGAGCATTGCTATGCTACTTCTAACCCTTATATTTTATCGTCACCCCATTTAATGGCATCTGTCTTCCTCCCTCGACTTTAATATAAAGTTGCTCAAATCTAATTGCGCCATTGAGTTTATGCCAGCTGCATGGGGCATCTTGCAATTACTTGTTACCTCTTGACACCTACTTCAAATTATTCTCTTTAGCCTCTGTAGCTCAATCACGGATGGTTTATAGTTGGCATTACATTATTGGTGTAGTTTTCTACCAGTTATTGGCCCTTACATCGCGCCGTTAACCATGTCGTTATCAAGGCTCACTATCAGCGTCCCATTGTGAGTACACCACTAAAGTAGCGGCCACTACACCACCATAGTATCCTCTCCGCCATCCTTAATAGCAACATCGACACTACTGATGACAAATACTACACGGTACTAGCTAGTGTGTGGTGACTCAGCTAGCCTAGAGTGCTACTTTTTGCATATGGAACGTACTTTCACCAGTAACCAATGGTGAATTCTCCGATTTCACATGTGTACAAGAGTTAGAAATGGAAAAAATCAATCAATCTCAGACAATGTCCTGCTCCTAACTACTTTTTGTGAAATTCAGGCGTGTTTTTTTTTTCTTTAAATGGAGTTCAGTTGCGTCGCTTTGGTTTAGTTTGGTTTTTATCCATTTATAACAACATTTTTGCCACTCAGCCTACCCACTTTGAAGCACTTTTTCATGAATATTATCCATGAACCATGTTCATATATGTTCGATTTATGCCTAAGTAATACGTAATTCTATAATAACTAGGTGGCGCCTTGGCGGTCGATCAACTTGTTCCACTACCATGTAGCTAGCTAGTAGCTAAAATAGCTAGATCACAATTTACATGCGTCTGCTGAAATATTTTAGCAAATGAAGGTTAAAAAAAAGTACAATGGAACCATCACTTCCATCCACCCTTGATGCGCCGCCGCCCGTATTCCCATCCAAATGCATCTATCACGAGCTAAAAAAAAAAGTTGAACACACGTTCATCATCAGGATGAGATGACCTCAAGCATGCGTAAAACAACACGAATGTTATCACGCAGGGAAAGGTAGGTACCACCGTGGCCACTTCTTTTCCATCAGGGACCACGATGCATGCTTTTAGAAAATAGAGCTTGATTTTTTCTAAAAAAAGGAGTTTATGACGTGTCCATTAGACAGCACGACACATTTTCACTTTTCAGACACGTATATGTTGGTTAAAAAACCAGTATCGAGTTTTTTTTATGAAAAAGACAGTATGGAGTTGTTGCAGTATCACGAAAGAACGTGCAAAAAGAAAAAGAAGAAAAACGTGCCAAAAATAAAAGCACACGAGGGCATTTCTCCGATGAAGCATCGAGAACCGATCCAGGTTCTGTGTTGTAGCCGGACTGCGCTGGACAGCGACAGGGGATCAACGCGGATTGCGGCCTCTGGGCTCTGGTTGTTGTATTGGGAGACGTACGGATGGATTATGCCTGAGCTGGCCGGCTGCTCCTACTCGCTGGGCGGCGGCTGCTGGTGGCGTGGCCGGTGGACGGCGAGCGCGACACGACATCACGTCCATGGCGTACTAGTGGCCTCTTGCGGGACGGGAAGAAGAAGATGCAGCGCACCTGGCCGGATCCCGCCGGCTGCCGCTGCCTCCTGTTTCTTTTCGCGTTTCCCGTTTTAAAAAAAAAGCTTAAAATATTGTCATGTCAAAATTTAGGCATTATCAATTCTTGGCCATTTGGTTATGTAATAAAATATGTCTATATCTACATTTATTCTAGTGAAATAGTGATAAGTTTTTTTTCTCAAATTTTGGCTTGCCGAAGCTATGGCATTTTATAAACTTTTAATAACCAACTAATCATGACCTTAATGCGACAGGACGGATTTGGTTTAGTCGTTGTGGATTGTTTCGCTTGGTGGTGGTGGGGAAACTGTTGGGCGCACAAGGAGAATCGCTTGGCACACTTGTTTTTTTGTTTTTTTGGGAGATAGCATGAGTAGGAGTAGTTCTTTCTCGGACATTGCCAGCGCTCAGATCGGACGTCCGATGGGATGTCTACCATTAGACAGTACGTGCAGTATAAAAAACAATGTCTACAACGTAGAAACAAAGTATCTGCAAGATGAATATCTGTAGGTGAAATATTGAGAAATATGCGAAAAAAGTTAAGTAGTTTGATTGTAGGTGAAGATTTTCGCTGCAATATCAACACTATGTTTCTTGCAACAATCATTGTGAACACAATGCGGAAACAATAGTTGCAACATCGAATATTAGTTGTGTAAGTTTACACAAAAATTTCACACTGACAACTCTGCTCTTCTCATATAAGCATGCTTCTCGGTGTCAAATTTTTTCATACAAATTGCAACAAGTAAATAGGTCTATTGAAACGTGGCTCGAACCGTTCGTTTTTTAATAAAAATTCCGGACCTCTTAAGTGTAGTGTCACCGTTCATTCTCTCCCCAAACAATCAACTAGTTTTTTATACCATTATTGTGCAATAAAGTATATGGCCCTTGAAAGAAAATATAACTACATCGGACATTCGGCCTACACGACGTCTGCGAGAAATATGACTTTTAAGAAAACATGTGTGAGAAATGATGAACTTCCATTCCATGTTTGTGGAACAATGCGCGTAGCATAGTGGAAAGAAAAAGTATGCGATGACGTCCCTAATGACATCAACGAAATTGGTTCGCTGGGGCGTGGCGTGTGTAGACGAAGCAGTTTCGCCGGGTAGAGGAGTCACCGATGAGGATGACGAGCACGCACCACAGCGCGTCATCTTGCCACAAGTACCGTAGAAAAGCAGAGCTTTCCACTGTGAACCACTCCAGTACAAGAGTGCTACACGCATCCAGCTGGCTTCACCGCCGATGCGCGTCTTCTCGTCCTCCGTCATCCTCATCTCCAAGACCTGACGGCGACGGCTCGATGAGTCACGAACGAGCCATGGAATGCTCTTCAGATAATTCTAGTGCTGCTGCTGCCCAGTGCATTTAACTAGGGATTTTGTTACTTAAGTTCAATGTCAAGTCCTTAATGACGTTGCTTACTGTAGTGCAAGTACAACTATTCTCACTGGAAGCTTGTTAATTTAGTCAGAGTTATTTTTAAACTTTGGAGAACAAGTACATGGTCTCATGAGCAGCCTGAATGCTGAACCTTTAATTTGTTAAAGAAGCGTTATATTCTGTTGACATGGTCTATGGTGGATGGAATAACAAAATCTACAAATCAAATTCTAATGTCTTTTCCTGATGAAACTACACGAAAGACACATATGACCGAGTTCATAGAAATTAATCGATACACCATGTCTGATGATCGATGGTTTGATTAATCTCACTAGATATCACTGTTTTTCAACAATTAAGTATGCCGAGAATAGTGCCATGGTTTGATGGTCCTGATGATGTTGACGATTTCAGGTTTGGAAAAACCAAAACGATGATATTATAAAATCCAAAAAGATGAGAGCATCACCATCCGTTCACTAATTTTGAATCAAATAAGAGATTCTCCGACCTAACCTGGTTCGGTTGACACGATCGTTTGAAAGAACAAATCTTAAACAACGCGTGACGACGACATTGCGCTGACACTTGACGGTGGCAACCGGACAAGCAGTGTCCATATCCTAATTAAGTAGTCCCTGTTTCATATCCTATTTGATTTTAAATTTTGGAGATTATGAATACCGTGATGCTTACGCCTTGTTAGGCACGACGCATCCTTGATCATCAGGGGTGACGGGTAGATAGATGCCCCGATTTCAGAACTTATTGACCTGAAGTCCTGAACCGCGCCTGGAAAAAATACGGGGAACATCATAAAAAGAAGAATATTCACATCAGATCTTGGGGGCTAGCCGCAACATGAATATAACAAAGCCAAAAGGAGCGATGTTGACTGAACCACATGTCAGCATGCGTGGCTGCGAAGTCAACGGCAATGACAAAATCCATGTCAACATAGTACACAGTAGCACAGTACTGGTTCAATTGAAGAAGCAGCTAGCGGCCTAGCTAGCGCTAGCGTTAGCCTAGGGGACAACGTATCAGTGTCGTCCGTGCCGTGGCTCAGCGGCGCCAAACCGAGGCCGCCGCCGGAGCCCGCCACGACGAGTGGCCGAGTGGGGGCACAGCACAGCAAGTTGCCCGGCCACTAGCTAGCTGTAGAAACAGAGACGTGAGCCCCCACCACATCGGCCGACGCGCACCACTAGAAGATTTATTATCCATTTCCATGCCATTCTTCACGTGCGCCGGAGCTCCATTGCCCATTGGGATCGCGTCTTGTTCCTCCCGGCCGCCACGCAAGATGGCATTTTCATTTCTGGTGTGGTTGCCCAACGGAAACAGCCACGAGGCCCCGGCCGGTGTCTAAATCCTCTGTTTGCTTGGATTCGATACAAAGCTTAATTGTAGTAGCAAGCGCGTAAAAAAAAATTTATTGATCTTGTCACGACCTTAATTAATACTAATAAGTAACGTCTTTATATATATGCGCATATTCTGAATAAACAAGCCACAATCATCACCAATGAAACGAATCAATTAGGTTAGTTATTAGTGTAACTAACCTCCCTCAGATTCTTCCTAGGTGGATGAGATTGGTATGCTTTATGCTTTTCTTTAAAGAAAAAACTATATAAGCATTATTATCTTATTGACAAGTTTCTAGCTAACCATACTACTAGCATCACAAAAGCAAAAGAGTTGTTAAAAGTTTGCTCTGATTAGTTATGTGACGTGAACCTTGCTTTCGTTGTGAAATAGCCTCAAGTAGTAGTGATCTCTACAAGGACTAGATACGAAAACGATCTTTTTAGGCAAGGGGTCCTTCAATCGTGGTGCCCATAGTTCTCGCGCCATTATTTGTTACAATCTTGTAAAGCTTAAGGATCCCTTCATTGTGAAGCTACCATAAGAAAATGTCAGATCCAGTTATATTAATTATAATAATTTGTTTCCTGGTAATGTGCGCAAGAGTAATCACACCTACCGGGTGCGATGAAAGCAAAGCTAATATTGGGATGTGATGGATTGCTTCTGAGCTACGGAATGTGACAATTTGCAGCCTAATATACTCATACTTGTGCAGATAGTTTATTATTATTATTATTATTATTATTATTATTTGTCATTTATATTCAGTAAGAAAAGTACTATTATAATATAAACATGATGAATCATGCTTGTAGAGCCAGAGAGAAACGTCTAAATATTCTTAAGTTGATCGAACAATCGTATAGCTATACTAGTAAAATATACTGCTGCTACGGCGTCTTTAAGAACCATAACAAATCATTCTGAGCATTAAAAAGTTGTTTACAACACACAAATTACCCAACATAAGCATTATTCATCCTTGTAACGTAATAATAATAGATGATTACAGTAGGATCGAGTTCGCAGATCAGACGATCGAAATATAAAAATTGAAGGATAAACAACCAATGATTATATGAAATAATTAAGCGAATTAAGACATGGGATTAAGATACATGCATGAATATACTGTTTTATAGGTCTAAAAAAAGGCATGCCATGTGGTTCAAATACTAAATGGTTAAGATGGTGCGAGCTATTTCTTTTAAAGTAGTGATATTATGGTGGGGCCATACAAGTTACAACTACATAAAAAAGCATGATCAATGATTAGTAGCAAAGCACCTACAATAATTATCGGTGTGGTCCCTTGAGAATTTCTTGAAAGGGATGCAAATCATGAGCTGCCTCCTAACAACATGATTTGTGAACTTTGCTCTTCATTTGCTCATTGTTTATACAGTCAGCTCCAAACAATGCCAAACTGATGAGGCCAAAGGGCTTAAAGTAAAAGCTGGTGACTTCTTTCAAAGTTTACTTTGACTTATTCTTCCAATGGCTTATGTATTTGTGATTTCAAAGAAATTTGTAGCATTCCCATTTTCCTTGCATGGTTTTAATAGTTTTCATTGACAACAAAATATATCATGGACCAATCAAGACTTGCTATCAAACAAATAGGTATGACACAAAGTTTAAACTGTCCATATATCTGATCCAATCACCGAACCATTCTCTTTGAAAAAGAAACGGCCTTCATATTATGTTGAAAACCAAATACATACCCTTTTACTTTTTATCTAAAATGTTTGTCATTCAGTTTTTTTTCTATTTTAAGCTTTGAGGCTTCTTGAACCATTTCACATACCTTAATAACATTGATTCCATGACGCCAATAAAAAATAATTGCATAAATTATTCAGTTTTTTGGTACAATACAATGTCCTAGTCTCGGCACATCAACCATCCCCTTAATCCCTCTTTCATATTCAGCTTTAATAATACTAAATAATGGGTGATTATAAAATATATATCTAAATAATTTGTAGTATATATAACTTCAAGAAATAAGTAGGCACTATTTGTGCTGAAAAACCCAACAGTTGGCTTATGTTCTTTGCATCATAACGAACTCTAAATTGTTGCAAAATTATTTGAGAGATTAGAACATACTTCTGAACCAGTTGAATATAATGTCAGTTTAAATCGACGGAAGTATAAAATTGCAAGAAGTCAGATAAAATAATATGAATATGTACTCCATCGTCGCTCTCATCGCGTATTACATCCATCTGGTCCCAAGAAGGTGACCCTTGACAGCCACCGGCCAGGACCTCTAGGGAGAAAGGCGTCGACACTGTTGATCTTGATACGACGAAAGTGAAAGCCCAAAGCGTAGCATGCAGACGAAGATGATTGAAGATATATAAAGTGAAAAGCTATGTCTAGCCGTCTAGCTAGGATGTTGGCTTCATCTTTGGAAGCTTGTAGGTGCATCATATTGCTTTGTTGTTAGTTATGTTCAATTCAGGCCAGGTACGATAATTTTAATAAAATTTCAAAGAATAAATATTTCCTATGAATCTTATTAGAAATGTTTTAATTTTCCACGTTCCAATTTCCAAACAGGGCCATATTATCTTTACGAAGTAAAAGAGTAAAACCATTACAAACAAGTCATCCTTATTGCATCAGTGTAGTTGATGCCAATGGCATCTATTTGCAGCCTTCACCACTAAGGCCATGTTCAGATTCCCAACTTTTCACTATTCATTCTAACTTTTCACTATTCATTCTAACTTTTCACTATTCCTCCCTCACAAAACACGTTTCCCAGCGAATGCTACAGTGTTTTTCTTATGCTACAGTGTTTTTTCCTACAATCTAAACACACCCTAAGCAGAGCTGTCTGACCCCTTCAGCACGCATCTCACTTCTGATCAATAATGGCTCTCGCCTTCACTCTCAAGGACACTGACACATCAGGTTGCACGCTGTGTAATAATGGTGCAGATAGAGTAGTTCGTGCCAGCAGCTCTTACGTTGTCGATACCTACCTCAAATTGAAATGGATCCGCATCAGCTTCTAACCGATATGAGGGCATGGCATCCGTTTGCCTCACACACGTCGCTACCTTCACCTTATCACCATCAAGTCATCACCGTCGTCGACGTCCCCTCGTGGGCACACCACCGACGTAGCCCACTACACGTATATATCATCTTTATCATAATCACACTGTTAGGACCACTACCATCTAGTACTTTATTTGTTTGTTACCGTCTGTGATAAACAACTACAATTACATTGTTGTATGGCGACATACATAGGCAAACAGTCATATGGAGAGAGAGAGACCCCACATTAAAGTGACCAGATCCACAACTTATTCACATAGAAGGCAATAGATCATACACCAGTAACAATACCAAAGAATCTTTGTTTGCTGCCTACTTTTCTACGTCACATTTCACCCTTTTGGAGTTGGATTGTGTTTGTTTGGTTTGGTTGTCCATTATCCCGGCCCGGTGACAACTTTGCCACACATCCCAGTTACTTTTTTCCATGAACTTTCTGCGATGATTCTCAACGCGTACCATTAGGATATGCTACATATATATTCTATCAGCTGCAGGTGGATGGTGTTCGATCACCTTGTTCCACCAGCATCTAGAGCTGATAGGCGTGCTGCGTGCATGCCTCAACTCATCAGATTACCTTACCTGCAATATAGTATAGTCAATCAAGACAACTAAAGCAGCACGTAAAAAGGAGGCATCGATCTGCTATCACCTCCATCCCTCCTTGTTGCGGTATCTTCATTATCCACATCCACATGTCTCATCCGTCGATCGATCATAATATATTAAAAAAGTTTAGCGTACACGCATTTATCAGGATCATGCATGACAGGACAGGACCTCAAAGCACTTAGATTAGCATGTAAGTAGCATGTCAACGTAATAAGGCAAGCGAATTGCATCTTTTTTTGAGGCTTCTAATTGCGTTTTCCCGGACTTGAAATTGAAAACGACACCACACCATCCGGCGAGAAGCATCGAGAAGAGATGAGGATCGGAGGCACACGATCGAGGCAGATGCAAGACACAGGAGGTGCATGTCTCTCCTTCCTCCAATCGCCGTCGAGTGCGTCGGCACCGGTGGCAGGCGGGTGCGAAGGCGACGCCACATCTGTTAGATCAAACTAACAATACATGAGTATAAACACAACTAGAATCTCTAGTCTAGAATAGATCTCGCCTAGAACATGAATCTAATGTGGAATAGAGGATGCCAATGAGCTTATACCGGCGCTAGTGGTGCCCATGTCGTCGATGGAGGTCGGTGCAGAGGCGACGAAGTCGATGGCGTGGACGGCGTCGGGGATGCAGCGCTGACGCTTCTTGAGGGTCTTCGCAGGGTAGCGTCGGCCTTCTGGACGCTAACGGCACTGGCCCTGGCGAGGAACATGCGCTTCCAAGCCTTCCAGCGCCCTTAGTGATCGGTGAAGGGTGGCTAGGTTATGGTGAACCTAGGGTTGCGTGATTGAATACCTCGTTGGTGATTTCTCTTAGTATATATAGCGCTGTAGACCCAGGGCCGTGTCCTATAGATGGAAATAGATTGTTTCCCGATTAAGGCAAGGACTTATAGTTGGAAATCACTGAGATTTGAGGGCATTCGGGGTTATCCCTGTTTCTATCATATCTCAGGCATTCGGGGTATCCCCGTTTCTATCATATCTCGGTCAAAACTAAATCCAACAACATCATCACCCACAATAACCTTTTGGGTGCAGGGAATGTGCGCAACCGGGCGAGGGGAGATGCATCGCACCGGCCGGATGCCGGCTGCTGCAGCCTACTTGGGCGTTTTGTGCGGCGGGTACGCGTTGGTTCCAGCAGTTGGGGACTGTGCCGTCGTCCGTTTTGTGCCGTCGGAGCGTTGGCTCCACAAATCGCTGGGAGGCACGCCGCACCCTGCACGCCTTGTGTCACGGGATGCGAATATGCGATTAATTGGATTAGCTGTTGGGGTTGAGCAATGCTTTCCTTTCGTGAGAGGTGAAAGTACTCTTAAGAGATAAATTAAGGAGATAAACTAGCCTTGAAGATGACCACGACAATGCGCTCAAAAAAGCAAAGAGGGTTCAAAGCACGTGCGATATACCAGTTTTAAAGAGACCATTTTTATTACCCCTGGTAAGACTATATTCAAAAGTTTGTGTGACCTCAAAGGAAAAAAAAAAAGAACTTGTGTGACCTCAAAAGAAAAAAAAAAGAACTTGTGTGACCTCAAATGTTCTTAAATCAATGTTGAACCGGATGTCCCCCTTCCTTCTCCACATATTTATGTAAAGACAATACAGATGCAAGCTATTGTAACACTTTTCATGAAACACAATTAATAGAGATAGTAACTATACTTAATCACCAAGGAATCAAGAACTACAGGTCTAAGCACGTGGGCATCGATCCTTGATAAAATGTTGTCACCCTTATTATCTTCTGGTGCAGTTCCCGTGTAGCCCAAGCTGTTTCGGCAGGATGCATCAGGGATGACGCACAACCTCCATTCCTCAATATACAAGCAAACTCATCAGTATCACATCATCATGAGTTGCTACATACAGATACAGCTAGCTGCCGGAAAAAAGGAAAGAAAAAAAACAGAGCCACTGTGAAGTAACCAGAGCAGTACAAAAGTAGCTCCAGCAAGCAGCCAGCCAGGCTGCCGTGCTGTGTGCCTCGTCTCCTGTCATCCTCATCCTCCAGCGCTGCTGATTCTGACGGCTCGACGAATCACACGCACTCACGAGCAGCAGAATGTTCTTCGATTCCTCCTCCCGCGTCCTGACAAACGCAGCTGCTTAATGACTTCTATAATGTTGATTAACACTAGGGTTATTAATGACTAATGATATGCGGGTAATGACGTCGTCAGTTTAATTAAGGAGTATGTACGTGTGCGGAGCCCAGTTGAAACTGTCGAGCTGTACTGACATGGGCCATGATGGGTTAAGTTTGGTAAGTAGTATAACTAACTCGAGGGTATATCTAGTATTTACTTTCTCAATAATCACTGAAATGTTTAAAAGTTAAAAGTTAGCGGTACGTGAAATCGTTCAAGTTTGGCAAGAAAAAAAAAAGAAAACAAGATATTACAAATTAGTAGTAGAAGTTAGGTATGTCCATGGGAGAGGTTTTTTTTTTTAGGAGAGAGCGAGGTATGTGTGGTTGCACCAAAATAGTTACATATTCATTCATGCACAAAAACTCTTGAACAGTTGAACATGACATCTTAATTAATTAGATTCCTCCGCATAATACGAGTAATTGTTGTACAATAATTAGGTATCGTGGGGAGAGTATTTTAAATTATCATTGGTTGATATCGTAATCCATAGTAGTTATAACCCCGGCGGCCAGGTGGTCCTTGTGATTTTGACAAGGACGCGCAGATTTTCAAGACAAAGGTAGGGTATAGAAAATCAGAGTGATGGATCAATCACAATCAGATCATTTGTTTGTTTTATCAAAGCCCAAGATCGAGATTCTCCTAACCTTGCTCGGTTGACATTTATGATCACAACAGAGAATAAAGTTCTACTAAGCAGCTCGCGCATGACGACAAGGTGTGTTTGACAGCGTACCAGCCTGCCAGTTTATTAGGTCCATGTAATTATATTGTAAGTAATTAGTTAGGCCCCTTTCCGACTCTTGGCGACCCATGCTATCATGCATATGCATGCCAAGCTAAATGAACCTGCTGGGGAAAACAAAGAAAAAAAAAAGCAGAAGAAATTGCGGAAGGAAACGCCAAGGCAAAGGCAAGCAAGCACGGTTGACTTGAGACTTGAAAGCGTGCATATCATGTGGCTGCAAGAGTCAGCAAGTGCAAATCAGCGGTGACTCGCAGCGTTGACCTGCTGGTGGGATTCCTTTAGGACGATGATATGGTGGAGTGGTCTCGACCCCAGCAGTTTAATTTGTCATTACGTTTGTGAATGCTTTGACTTGTTTTGTTCGGGCATGTCGCCGCGCAGCTGGCATGTCTCGTCTCTTTTCTCCCGGCAACGTACGTGGGCAGCTATTAGCGTTCACACGACGTAGACATATAGCGCGGCCGCAGACGACAAATTGTTTTCTTTTTCTCTTTTCCCTTTTTATTGGTCTCTGTACCTTGTTTCCTCGCCGATGCACTAGGGAAAAACAAGGTGTGGCATGGCCTTAGTTGGGGAGAACAAAATAAAATACACGATGCGTGTTTGAAGCAGAAGCGTATGTATCCGACGCACGTATGGAGGGACTTCGCCAGGGCAGCCCACTAGTCAGTACTCCATTACCCAACAGTGTCGTGTACTCGTGTTGGGCCGAATCGTGAGTTATAAATACAGCAGCGAGGCAGCGACCCACCCACACCAACCTGCACACACGAATTGACACAACTTTGAAATGCTTGTCTTGGGCTATCAGCGGGGAACTGGAAGCCATAATCCAGTACCGCTTTTGCGTTTTGAAGGCCGCAGCGGCGTGTGCTCTAATTCAGCGGACGCAGCGTGCAATGCTACGTGCCGACCGCAATGTTGAATCTGCGGCCGCCCTCCAGCAGGAGTCCTGGCGGGCGGTGGGGGGAGTGGCCGATGGCGAGGTCGCTGGCGGCCGGGGTGGTGGTCGAGGCGGCGGAGGTTAGGGTTTTCAGGGTTCTGGGGTTCCGGAGCCGGCGGCCTTAGAAAAACTCGAGGCTGCGGCGGTGGACCGGCGGCGGTGGCGGTTTGGCCGGCGGTGGAGGCGAGATGGCGTGAGAGCGCCGTCGGCCGGGCCGGGCAGGAACCCGGTCGGCAGCGGCGGGGGTGACGGCGCGGGGATTTAGCGTGGTGGCGTCGGCTGGCGACGGCGGAGGCGGCCGAGGCCGCCGTAGCCGGGTGTGGCGCCGGCAGTAGGGGCGACGCCTGTCAGCACATTTGCTCGCGGGCGGCCGTGGATTAGCAATGACCCGTGTGGACATGGCCTCCGCGCGGGGCTGCCGCCACGCCGAGCTTCTGCTCCTCCACCGCCGTCACGCCAAGCTCATGCTCCTCCACTGCACGCTACAAAATTTGGAATTGCAAATTTGACAAGTCTCACATAGTTTTTGTTGACAAGATGATTTGAAGAAGCTGGCAGCTACTAACTTTCCTAACTTCTTATGTTCTACAACTTTTTTTATCCGAGACCATTTGAGAATAAACTTAAATTTGAAATTTGAGAAATTCAGACATACTTTTCGTTGGCAAAATTAATTCAAATTAAAATGAGTTCAACTACAAAATTGAATAACTTATGAATGTCTACAACTTTTATTAAGATTATTTTTTCATTCGACAAAGTGATAGTAACATTGTGTATCGTGAGACTCACTTGCGAGCTTTCTAATACCTCGATATGAATTGTCATGACGGAAGCTTGCATTCTCTACCCTTTGCATTCCACATTTCATCTTGCACTACTTTTTGCATTTACTTTTCCTGAACTTGTCATGCTCGTATAGGATTGGACCTAGGGTGCAAAACTTTGAAGCGAAAGAAATAGCAACACATAGAGAAAACCTATTGCACATTTAGATAGAGATTGAAATAAATTTTCATATGTGCAAGTGGAGTCTTAGTTTATAAAAGAACTAATTAACCCCCTCTTAGAGTGTCACAGTATCATACGCTGAGAACCGTGAATTCATGGTTGTTAAAAGCTAACTATACAGTAATTTTCATGCATGTTGTGTTGTGGTTATTTTGATTAATTATATTTGATATAGAATATAACTATTTAAATTATATGTGTTGTAGAGCGTCCATTTATCTATTTTGCACCCAAATATTTATAAACAAACTACTATTATATTATTTTGAATTTAGTTACTCCCTTCGGAAAAAAACGTCGTTCTACGTATGTCACCGTTTGCGCAAAGAACGTCGTTCTGCGCGGGTGGCCGTAGAATCGGACGTCTTTGCCCCTGCCGCTTCGGTCGCGGTCCGCTTCATTTAATTGGCGTCGATTCGTTCCGCGCTAAGCCCGCTCGCCTCTCGTCCTCTCGCTGGCCTTCGAGTCCGCTTGCCTCCTCTCATTAATATACGCGCGCACAAAAAAAACGCAGGAAGGATGCGCTATGCAAAATCTGGCATGCATGCCAACCTCCTCGCCTTGCAAGCACACAGTAGGAGGACACGTGGGCAGCAAAAAAAAAGGCATGCATGTACATGGTAGCAGGACAGGCGCAGCAAAAAAAAAAAAAAAGAGCACAGCCAAGCACACAGCAGCGCAAAAAAAAAGTATATTGTGCTCATGAGGATCGAACCCAAGACTTCAGGCCTAGCAATCGCTGAGTAAACCAACCACAGTACGTTTATGGTTGTATTTAATAGGGGTAGTTAGGGGAAACTCTACCCTCATTAATCGCTTCTTGGTATGCTAAATGCTTTCCTAAACGGCAATTTTTACCAGTATAGAGGGAGTATAAATTAATGGTTTCTAACATTTTAAATGCTATTTTCCTATGAGTTTTTTTTGAACGAAGCTATTTTCCTATGAGTTATTTGTTAGATTTAATGTGGGTTTGACCCATATTTTATTTAATTAAATCAGATAAATTCTAAGGTCATATTAAATATTGTGCATTCAGAATGTTGGGCACTCAAGCCATTAGTGGGCTGGGAGTAAGATACGTGGTGCATGCATGGCATGGTGAATGCATGAATCGGTTTTGTTGCTGGCTACTAATGGCTGAGAGCAATCTATGGGAGTAAAGAAAGGATTTAGTACTACCACACATGATGAAGAGAGTTTTATTCCTAGCTAATTGTATGTGGGAGTTTCTATTTTTTTAATTCTAGAGTTATGGGAGTTTTGAGGACTCTTAATTCTAGAGTTACGGGAACTTTTAAGGACACTTGATCTCCTTGGTTGCCTCCGGATGCAATATAAAGGCCCTCGTTGCCTTGCATTTGGGTTCTATGGTGAGAGAAAAATCCATAGTTTCGCTGCTTGCTAAGTCTTCACCGTTCCTGTCTTTGCACGCACGAGTACTGGAAGAGTAGGCCTCCGAAACGCTGTTGTCCGCGAGTTTGCCTGCTCGGGTGAAGGCCGGCAATAAGGTTTTTGGGGAATGTATACAAGCGGCACGACTACTCGCTTCGTTCTCTTCTTCCTGGTGGCATTGGTGATCGTCTTCTTCCCGGCGTCTCGTTGTTGATCGGCACGACAACCCTTTCTGCACTGCATCGAGCGGGATGACTACACCAACAAGCACTATGTTGACTAGTGCATCCGGCTTTACCGTTGGGCATATTATTCTTGTGATAATTAATATCTTTTATATGATTATCATTTTTGGATCACATACGCACATATCTGATGTCACAAACATGTTGATTATATTTTTCTGGATTAAATTAAAACTGAAATTGCCTAAATTTCAAACATGTTTTAGTTTTTCTGTGTGTATTTTGTGGACCAACATACCGAAGTCAATTCCCTGTATGTTTTTGTAGAAACAGTCAAAGAAATTCGTCACACATGATAACTTGGGTTTCAAGTAGTGTCAAACTCACATAGTACAGCCTTTGAACTTTTACTCACGTAGTACAGTCTTTTTGAACTTTTAAATTTTAAATATAATAAATACTTAAAATAAGGGTCACAACAGGAGCTGGAATACAAATAAAACACGTTATGACATGCTCCACGCGATATTTTCAAGTATACAGTTAACTAGGCAACAGCCAACAGCCATGTCGTTCAGTTCCATACTTCCACGTTGATATCTTCGTCGGTATCTTCCAGCCAACAGCCAGTACGTACCAGGCTCTCGATCCTGTGGCGGCGGTGCGAATGTCCTCTTAGATATTGAAGTAGAATTAATCTTTAGTTAGGGAGAATTGGCACCATATGCTAAACAAAAAACTGGTTTCTGCCGCCGGCCCATTCTTCCAACACTCACAAGTTTATTTAGGGTAAAAAATGATCTAGCTAGCTATCTCGGAGAATGCATTTCTTTGATGCTGGGTTCGATAAAAACGAAGACGCCGTGCCGGAGCTGGGGGGCATGGCCTATCAGCTGGCGGTGCTCACGAGCCGCAACGAGCGGCCGGACGTGAAGGCCCTGGCGGAGCTACTTAGTAGCCACTGGTGCAGATCCACCAAAGAGAAGGAAGACAATGAGTGATCTTAGTCGTATTTTGACCGTAGTATGCATCATTCAATAAACAAATATGCACCCACGACGAATTAAATTTTGTCTTTTTGGGTCTAGAATTCAGGTGATCCAACTATTGCTAATGTTTCAGTAATGTTTTTCAGTAATTGGATATTGATTCATTCGCTCAACATTTTCATTCACTTGTGGCAACAAACTATTCTTAGAAAAAAAAACAAAATATTCCACCTAAGAAGTTTATCAGAACAATTTCATTGTTCCAACAATACCTTTTTATTGTTCTCTAAATCTGTCCGAACCAAATGCAAATTTTCATTTATATAGCTGAAAATTAGCAAATGAATTGCATGCACACTTTTGGTTACGAGTTAATGCTCTAGTAAATCCAGTAACTCTACAAACTAGCAAATCATTGGAACAAATTACTCCACAAAACGATGGATCGATTGGAGCTACAAACAAAGCAATTATATTCCAGCATTAAGTGGGAGGGCGTGGCGACCAATGAATTGCATGCAGACTTGCTTAGAAGTTAACGCTAACTCTCTCTATATATATACCAAATGCATTGTCTAGACGGCAAATGCAGTGTCTATCGAATACACAACTTACTAGAGGTAGTGTTTCTAGCTAGTCGCAGTAGTTTTAGGGCAGTCCCAATGCAGACTCTATCATAGAGTTTAAGGCCATTAATTAGGCTGCCATGTAGACAAAATGGTGATGTGGCGTGGCATTCATTGAGGAGAGAGGAGAGAAAATGAAGAAACCAAGTCTAACTAAGAAACCAAGTCTTCACACAAACCAAGAAAATCTGTGAGAGAGACATGTGGGCCCTAGAGTAGAGAAACCAAGTCTTACATTGTAGAAGATAGTTTTTGACACAATATCCTAGACTATAGAAACTATGATAGTTTCTAGCATTGGGACTGCCCTTATATCCTTACATGAATTCCTCTGCTCTATACCTTGCCTTGAGTCATAAACAATTAATAAGCAATAATATCATGTTACTGCAGGTTAAGGGAGCAGCGTTGGGTCTTCACCAGAGAGGAGAAGACTATGAGCACTTTAAAGAAGACGTGGCCGGAGCTGCTGGGGTGGACGGCCACAGCGGCGGCGATGCAGATTAACCAAGACCGGCCAGACGTGGCCATCGAGGTGAGACCGATCAGCAGCGGCGTGCCGACCCCGTACAATCCCGAGCGCGTGTGCATCTACTTCGAGGACGGCGACTCGCGCGGCCTCGTCGCGTGGATTCCCATCGTCGGCTAACCGCCGCGTCGATCACAGAGAAAATAAAAGATGTCGGTCGTCTGGCGCTAAACAGAGATGGTAGAGCCAACCGCCGCACAGAACGCATAATGTATTATGCCTCGTAAGAATGCGTTTATTTCTACCATATTTTAATATAAGGCAAATTACAAGAACCAATTTGATTGCTCTATGATTCAGATCTAATAGCAGACATACTAGAATAAGCTGAAACATACACTTGTACACTATAAATAAATCCATCTTTTAATCTTAGATCAGCGTTCTGTGCCTCCGTTCTTGTGTAGACTTGATCCGGTGCAGATCGTAGATGAGACAGCACAAAACGTAGACGATGAGCTTCGACGATTGCGTAGTTGCGCTGCCCAGAGACCTTATTGGCGTCCCCTATGCACATGTGACAATGGCAAGGGTTCGGAGATACTGATCACCCTTCTCCTCATGCATGCCAAGGAGAATAGCTGGTGAGACTCAGCATCTCAGTACCACACGATGAACAAAGAGAATGGAGAGAGTTCATGGGTGTTTCTCGTGTGTCTGATCCTGGACATCTCTAGAAACTCTTATAGGGGAGATTGCAATAGCTCTTTGCTGTCCAAATCTCTTGTATAAACGACCCAGTCATTGGCACTATAAACCACCTAACTAACCTCGAGATTAAAGTTCTAATCACCTCTAATGACTGTTGTCAAAAGATCAATACACATATGGCAAAAAGTTTACATAAACTTGGCTGCTCGCTGCGTCACAAGTTACGTGGTCCATCACGCGAAAACGTACCCGTATATGCGTGTGCGCGTGCGTGTAAACCAGCCCCACTCTTCCTCTGTGGTTGGCTGTTCAACATAGGAATAGAGCTCTCCTGTTTAAGTTGGCTAGCACCTTATCAAACAAGCAGTATGAGACTATCCTTTTGCCATGCACACTTGTTTTAGAATTTCTGAAATGAGCCTCACATGGGCCTAATTTCAAGCATTATGTATATATCACGAGGACCAAGGGATGAATAATGCATGCTATTTCCATGATATCTTAATTTGACATGTTCTGCTAATAAAAATCATACTTGTGAGAGTTTCAAATGATATCGGATTCCTTGATATGGAGCCAGGAAAGATGGAGTATTTTCATACCCTCCATCAACCAAATAGAACTTTCCTACAGACACGCAGAAGCCCTTCCTTATAGCTGAACTTAGCTCTCTGGAATCTGTTGCCGATCCATCCCATCCACTAGAAACGAAACTGATATTGACATCAAAATCACAAGCCATCATGTTCATGCTTAGTGTACCCTTTCTATTAGGAAGCAGGCGATATGGAAATAGGAACGTGGGCACCATCAATGGCACCAAGACAATTATTAAAGAATGGGTAGAATCTAGAATTGTCTTGTGTTTGATGGCACCAAGACAATTATTAAAGAATGGGTAGAATCTAGAATTGTCTTGTGTTTTTGGATACACTTGATTAGGATCCGGAGGCGGAAGGAAGTGGCGTGATGAGAGCATTACTATAAAAAAACATTTTCCAAGATAGTGCCAAAATATTTTCTGAGGCGTTTACAAACCATAAGCGCATCTATTAATCCGAGTGATTAACGGAGCAGTTACTGTAACATCCGATGTTTTTCTACAAAGAGGAAGTTTGACCAAAGTCAAATTTGGTCAAAATTTGGAAGCAAGAAATTTTAAAAATTCACATGAGACCTATGACAGGTATTGGAATGGAAGTTAAGACAAAAAGAGACTTGGAAGCATCTCAATTAATTGGAGCAAGGATTAGGATGACACTATTCATGGTTTGGAAACAGCACTTAGCTGTATTCGGATTTGGGATTTTAAGCATAATGAACAGCCAACTTGGAAGGTAATACGTGAGCAAACTAATTGTTATTTGAGCAAGAAGTAAAAAGGAAGGTTTTTAAGAAAAGAATACTAGACAACTTTTATGTTTGGGTGAGATCATGATTGGGTTCTGATCTAGGAGAAAAATTGAGGTAAAAATTGAATCAGCAAATTCAGAGTTTAATACACTTAGTTGTTCATGTTCAAATTAAGAGCAAACCATCAACTATTTGATAGAGGTCCAAAAAGGAGAAATGAAAAGTCACAACAGAGAACTTTTGTATGTCTACCAAGACCAAGTTATATGGAAGATTTTGGAGTAATTTAACTTTCAATTCTTGAGTAAACATAGGGTTTCAGAGATGGATGAACACGTGAACTCGATTTTTGGATCTCGGTTTAAATTCGAGCAATTAACTTAGAATCTGGACATGGGTTAAAAAGAGAAGATGAAATTGAAGTGTTTGCTAACAAACTTCCTTTTTGGGATCAAGGAGAGTTTGAATGTAAATTCAAAAGTAATTTGAAGGGATTCAAATGTGGGGACTGAAAGTGGGGAATAAAATTGCCTGACATTAGAGCCAAGAATCCGTGCGATACACAACTCATATCAAAGAAGTCACAATAGGGAAGATGAAGTGCTACGATCCTCTACATGTTTTCTGTTTGGAGTTTGTTGAGTCGTGAAAAAGATTTGGAAGAAATTCGGCCGCAATGTCTTGGTTCCCGAGCTCGGTTGGGAGCCATGGCGGCTGACGTCGGTTCGAAGGCAGTAACTTCGGCCATGGGCCGTCGCGCATGCCATTTGAGGTGTCAAGAGCTGTGGCATGAAGCGACAAGTCTCTGGGTTGGTTTCCTGTCGATAAATACCTATGCTTCGCCTCTTTTGTACTTCTTTTCTTCCTTTTCCATTTCTGGCCACCTCACCGTCGCTGGTGTTTCCACCATCGCGCGTCACCGTTCGGCCACCTCCGCCCAATTACTCTCGTTCAAACCATTGCCTTGATCTCCTCTACCTCCTTGACCAATCCCCATTGAGTTTCATGCACCACAAAGCCAATCTTCCTCATCGTCGGCAAGAAGATCACCTGGCTAAGCGCCGCCACCATCGAGAGAGGTTCTGCGGTGGTGTTCAGGGAGTTTGGAGGGCGTGGTGAGGTAGAGCGTGGTCTAGGGCTCATGTAGGGTTAGTCTTTGGGGTGTTTGGGGCTTGGGCTACCTCGGGCGCGTCGCTCGCCATCGCGCGCGCCACCGTGAGCGCCACCGCTGGGGTAGGCGCACATGGCCAGGTAGTTTGGGAGCTCCTATGCGCAAGCTGGAGTGTGTGCTAGGTTCGTAGCAGTCCCGTGTTGCTCATAGGCTAGAGTTTGGGCGACCTTCGCCGTCATTGAGCCGACCGGCATTGCGCCACCACTCGCCATCATCTGGGCCATCGCGGGGCTCAACTCCTTTGCGACATGTAGTGTTTAAGGCCTCTAGGTAGTGCGGGGTGGCGAGGCGGTCGCAGGCGTGGTCTCGCTGGGGTCGCGGGAGCTCGACGCCGGCGAGTCCCCGTCGGTCAAGCAGACGGGAGGACGGTCAGCGCCGCCCCTCTATTTTAATCATCAGAGGAAGGGGGCCACGGGGAGAAGAAATGGTTCTCCAGGGGGTTTTCTGCAAAATGGCTTATTAGGTTTTAACAATATATTTAACTTTTGGTTTTTCACTAAATAATTTATATAAAATCATAGGAAAGTCTAAAACTGATGAAATCAATTTTGTTAATCTTGTTTTAAATTCTGTTATCCATTAAAAATGTTAAATAATTAAGTGTAGATAATTAACTTAATTCCTTTATTTAGTTAACTAAATAAATGCTTAATAATTACTGAAAATGTTAAAAATCTAAATATTCCTTTAATAATTAGATATTAATTGTAAATTTGTTTATTTATTTATTTAAATTCTTATTCCATTTAGAAAATATTTTTAAATCATTATAAATTAAGTAAAAATTATTTACGGCAAGTTTTATTAAAGGAAAAATATAGGCTTGTCTTTTAAAATCTTGGGGTAGCTTGAGTTGGCTTGCAATTTTATCGAGAAGGGAAAGTTGCGTAGCTTCTTTGAAAAGTGTGGCATATCATATCTCGCTAACTTGCATTACGTTTTAGCATCTCAAGTTCCGGGATGCGAGTTCGTTGAACTCTCGGAAGATCAGCGGCAGTTCAAGGAAGTGATCGTTGTCACTGTGGAATCGCAAGCGTTCGTTGAAGGATCTAACTTGCTTGTGATCCCAGGCAAGCCCCGGTGCATGCGTTCCTATTGTTTATGAATTTCATGTGTCCAATCTTTATGCTTTTATATGCATTACGTATAGAAATTGCTTGAAACCTACTTGATGCATTGAATCATTCCTTGATCTAAGAATATCATTGCCACCTATTGAAAGAACTTGGATGAGATGTCACCACTTAGTCATGCTTAGTTAAGCTATTATGCTAATAATGAATTAAAGCCTGGCATGAAACATGATATATGTCATCTAAAGAAAGAGCTGAGCAAGAATGGACAGGAGGATTAATATGGAGCTTAATCCTATAGTGTTGCCCACATTTGTGAATGGATTAAGGAGTTGACGTGGTTTAACTAATGATCAAGTGATTTTATCTAGTTGCCTACTAGGTATGGGACCAGTAAAGTCAATTAGGTTGTTTGGTTCATTGATTGCAAGTATCGCTTACCCGTGCTTGCTGGGTCGGAGAAATGCGGGGACGTAGCCTATATCTCACGGGGTGGTCGCTAGACATAGGGCCCACATGGGGGTGCGTTCCCGGGTTCGAGTAAGGATATTTTCGGTCTTTGGCTCAACCAACTGAAAGATTGTTGCACATGGTAGGAACAACTGTGCGTGGCTGGGAACTAGGTATCCCCTATAGGGTGGAAATCGGTCTGGATCACCACAATTCTTGGTTATGAATGCACTTGATCAGCTGCTAAGCTCCATAGTAAGACAAGTGGAATGAGATGACATGTGATTCAATATACTGGATGAAGCTTAGTACCACTTGTTTGGAAAAGCTTTTGTAACTTAGATGGTTAAGTAACAACTTAATCGGATGTAAAACTTGAAAGTTAAGGATCAAAGAATTAGTAAGCTTTTTAGCAAAGAAGTTGAGTCAGTCAAACTACTAAAAAGCTTTGCATACTCCTTGAGAGGCTTTTCTATTGGTAAGGTGGGTAAATATTGCTGAGTACCTTTGTACTCAAGGGATCTCCCTTGTTGTTTTTCAGAAGCAGCTCCTGGAGTGGTCGAGAAGGAGGTCCTGAAGAGCTAGAGCACTGTGGTCCCGGTGTTTCTAGAGTTGAGCCGGAGTTGTAGATCTTTGTGTAATAGAACTACCACGGCTGGTCTGTAATAAACTCTTAGTATGGCATGACTTGCACTTAAGGATACTTCAACTTGGTTTGTAATAATTCGTACCTTTATACCTTGGTATGTTATGTAAAAATAGTAAAGCTTATTGTGTTTTCCTTACCAAAAACGATCCTGTCGTATGGCAAAGATAATAGTATAATATGGTTTATCGAGGAGTCCTTGGGACACTCGACAGTTCACCAGTTTAAATTGTTTGGAGTGCGTTCAATGTCCGTAAAAGGATGTTATGGCACACTTGAGCTAGTTTAAATTGGGTGATACTGTCACAATTACATTCATTTCAGGAGGCGGTTACGTTGTGACCGCCTCCTAAAATATATTAACGGAGGCGGATATTGTAACACAACTGCCTCAGAAAATAGTCCATTAATCGAGGCGGTTGTGTTACAATAACCGCCTGTCTTAATCGATTTTTAGGAGGCGGTCAAATGTATCCGCCTCCTAAACTAAATGTAACAGCCTCTGTAAATCCATGTCGGAAATCTGAGAATGTCAAATTTGAGTTTTTTCAAACGACCTCGGATGCAGAAATGACCAATATGAAAGTTGTGGATCTCAAAAGTTAATAAACATTGTAGCTGGTAATTTTTTTATTTGAAATCATGTTCTCGATGAAAATTAAGTTTGAATGAGTTCAAATTTGAATTTAAAATTTATAAATGACGCCGGCTTAAGAAATGAGAATGTTATATAACTCAAAACGTGAAGAAACTTGGTAATTAACAACTTTTTTATTTGAAATCATCTTCTGGATGAAAACTAAGTTGAAAGAGTTCAAATTTGAATTCAAATTTTATAAATGACCTACGTTGAAGAAATGACCAATATGAAAGTTACAGCCCGTAAAAAGTTGAGAAACTTTCTAGTTGTTAACTTGTTTATTTGAAATCATCTTGTCAATGGAAACTAAGTTTAAAAGAGTTCAAATATGAATTCAAATTTTTTAAATGACCTCGAATGAAGTTGTATATTACGAAAAGTTATGAAACTTTGTCATTGATAAGTTTTTAATATGAATTTGTTTAGGGCCTCAAATAAACGTTTTATACTTAGGTTGGTATAATATGTGGGGAAAGAGTCCCGTCCAAAAAATATATGGGGAAAGAAAATGGATAATAGACACAATTGAGTGTGTAGTGAAGTGGTAAAGGGACATATGCGTGAGTGGGAGGTCGCGAGTTTGAATCGTGACCCCGTGGAGTGATCGAATTTTCAAGAAAAAAGAATGCGAAGGATGGTTGATGATGTGGTTGACCGGTTGGGTCCTCCCTTGATTAAAAAAAAGGAAGAAGTCCACATTACCCCCCTCATCTCTTTCTTTGGTCTAAGGTACAACCCTCATTATATACCGTCTAAATCACCCCCTGACCTCTGGAAAGCACACACGATACCCCCCACCACCCACGTGATACCGGTTTTGGGGCCGCTGCATGTTCTGTTGTCATGCCATTTCACTGTGAATTGTTCCACTATGAAACAGCTTGCAATGTAATCATCTAACTTATTGGTTTTGCAGTATATGCAGGAAATGGTATGACAACAGTATCTGCAGCGGCCCCAAAACCGGCGTTGCGTGGGTGGTGGGGGGTATCGTGTGTGGTTTCCAGAGGTCGGGGGTGCTTTAGATGGTTTATAAGATGAGGGTTGTACTTTAGACCAAAGCAAGTGATGAGGGGGGTAATGTGGACTTCTTCCTTAAAAAAATTGTTATGTTATTATTTTGGAGATTTTTATTTTAGTGGGTACTTGATTAACCGAGGCGGTTGCATTATAAAAATCACCTCTGTTAATTGATTAACCGAGGCGGTTGTCCAACAGCATCGGAAAATGCTCGAATAACAATGGCCCTGGCTCTGAGGCGGTTGAAAAAGCCGCCTCAGAAAATAGAAAAATACCGCCTTAGAAAATCATTTGTGTAGTAGTGGAGCCTTCCTTAAGAAATGGTTGATGTGAGGATAAGAAGTGTCATTGTTGTGCCCAAACTTCACCTGGAGATTCTCATACGTGCTGTTGTGGCTTAACATGTATAGGAGGAACCCCAACTTCTCCTCCACCTTGATTCTTGTACCACAGATGAGCCCAGTCCTTCTGAGGTAAGTTGCCACCACTTTGAAGATGCAGGGTTCCATCCTAAATGTTACTGGACAATTCTTGACATGCCCTTCAAGCAGTCAATTTATCATATTCCTATGCTATCCTAGTGCCATTATAATTATTTAGGTTTATCTTTCCTTGAATTAAACATGGCATCTGATCATTCCTTATGGTTTCGATGTTGGTTTTTATTTAGCCAAATCACCCATATCCTGTAAGTGGATTCTGGATATTCGTTGGCCATTTGAGTTTGGTATGTGAGACCCTTTGTAGAGTCTAAGTGAGATTATTTACAAAAAAAAAGTTCACGTGAGATTTTGGACTTTTCAAGATAGTTTAAGAAAGCTATATGGTGACCCAAGGACTGTTGACACAACAGTAGAATGACAATATGTCCACTTGGAGGAGCTGATGAATTGATTGGACGTATACCATGCCAATATCAATTCCTTTGAAGGATCTCTTGAACATTATCATGCCTATGTTTTTTTTGACTTATAAGAGGTAGGTCCAAGTGGATTTTCATGTACAATAGGAGAAATTTGTTACAGGCCCTATTTGCACTGTTCTTGGTCAAGAAGCACTCCACTTATTTCTAATGTTTTTATTAGACTTGAGTATGCTGCTATGCTTACAAATATGAATTTTTAGTGGTTATAAAAAAGATTTAAATTTGAGACAACAAAGACGGTTAGAATTGATTGAGGGATATGATCTCATGACCCAATATATGCCAAGCAGAGCAAATGGACATTCCCTATTGTTTTGTTGCAGTGTTAGAAATAGTGGCATATGTTATTATTGAGTCTATTATTCCAAAACGAATGTTGGAGGCACAAAACCACGATCAATTGTACACAAGATGTGATGAAGTGTGTTAGTCAAGGGAGAGTTTCTGATTCAACTTGAGATGTTGTAGGAACTGTTCGGTTTCTTGGACGTCTTTGTCTTCCACAGAAGGCTCAGGTGAACGAAGATGTTCTTTAGAGGCAGATCTCCCACCTACAAGATGTGGCAAGATTTAAGAAATAGTTTATGGTGAAAGAGTACGAAAGTGGATTTGGCAAAGTAAGTGGCTTTATGTTGGGTATGCCAATGAGTTCTGATTGAAAGTAAGCGTCCTGCCGTAAGATTGCAACCATTAGAAGTTGTTATCTGGCCATAGGGTGGTGTTACCAAGGATTTTGGTTGGTTTGACACGTTCCTTGAAGGGAAAGGATGTTATCTGAGTTGTTGCGGACAGACTAAGTAGGATTGCACATTTTATCTCTATTCAATTCACAAAGTCAGCAAGTGGTTTATCTCCTATTTACATGGAACAAATTTTGAGGGTACCTCACACTATTGTTTCCGACAGGGATGCTAAGTTTGCTTCAAAGTCCCAGAAGAGCAAAAATGATGCTTTAGGTACCGATGTTATACTTGGCAATGCTTTTCACCCGCAAATGGAGGTGAAATCTGAATGTACGATTAAAACTTTAGAAGATATGCTTAGGTCATGTGTTTTTTCTTGGAAGGGCAGCTCGAAGCTGTTGGAATTGACCTTTGGTCATGTGAAATTGGGCCATCAGGCCCAATCCTAATCCTATACTACTCCCTGTTAGTTGCCTTTGATTGGAAGGCAAACTCAGCCCACTTAGGGCCCGGCCCCGCGTCTACAGTACTATATAACTAAGGGGAGACCCCTAGGTTTCCCTAATTAGAGTTAATCTCGTGTTAATCACGAGTTAGCCTGTGGGGTTCATTGGAACCCTAAACCTATCAATCACTAAGGGTGCTGGAAGGCGTGGAAGCTCGGTGTCCCTATCTGCATCAACATACGGCAAGTCTACTACATCTACTTCCTCTACGGCTCTACGGTGGCGCTGGCTATTCTGCATCTGCGACCATACCTCGTCCACGATCCATGAAAGGATCAAATAAGACTGGTAAGTCAAATTGCGTACTAGATCTAAGTGCTATGTGTGATCTATGTTAGACTAGATGATCCTGTTCAGTTCATGCTCTAAGTTAGGATCAAATTAATCTATCAATTGGTATCAGTCGTCTAGATCAAGTTCTACTAGATCCACTAGCAAAACCTAAGTTTATAGTTCGATTTATGCCTAACATAGGTGATTAGTCATGCTTAAGTCATGTTTTAATTCTATTTCTTTTAGATCAGTGAAGTTTCAGATTAGATCAGTGATGCTCAGCCTAAATTCTGTGATGCTCAGCTTCAGCAAATGCCTAGATCTCTCAGATCATTACAGTTTCTATGTGTTCATTCATGTTCTAGTTTAAGATCTACTCGATTAGGCATACATACTCCACATCACAGCCCAAACTAAAAGAGATTAGAAGGGGACGAAATCCGAACGGATTTCACCCGAAACCCCCACTCAGATCCAAATCAGAAACCCTAACCCTAAGATCAAGAAGAGCTACCTAGTCATGACGTCCGCGCGTAGCAGATCTGCGCGCGCGACCTCGGCCTTTAGCTCCGGCGAAGTCGAGGGAGTAGCTCGCACCGTGCCATCAGTGGCCGTGCTGAGCAACCACCTCGGCCGCGCGTGCGCCTTCAAGGTGCACACCTCCGCCCTCCTCGTGGTACGGCCGTGGAGTACCGGCATCACCGCCGTTGAGCTCCGATGAGACACCTTGACGGGCTGTGCGCGATACGCATGCAGGGCCGCCGAGGAAACTCGAGGAGCTCCGGCAAGCGACACCGGAAGTGCGGACAGAAACCCCCAGCTCTCTCTCTCACCGGATCTGGGGGAGAAGAGGAAAGAAAAGGGGAGAGAGAGCGCTACAAAGCGCGGCGGCGCTCGCGTCGCCAGTCACCGCGGCGGCGCAAGTGCTCCGGATGAGCGGAGAAGGTAAGGCCAAGCTCTGGCTTGGCTCTCGCTCGTCGGATCTGGGGGAGAAAACGCAAAAAGGAGGAAGGCGGAGCACGGCGTGCCACCGGCCGCCGCCGCTGCGCCTAGAGGTCGGGGAAAAGGGGAGGTGAAAATGAAACCCTAGGGTTTCCTCCCCAACGCCAAGCCGGTTTTTATACCAGCCGATCTCTGCGGTGAGCCGTCCGATCTCGACGGACGGTTGAGATCGCTACGGGCGTGTTGCGGGCGGGCGACGCGCAGAGCTGGGCTGATTTCTTAGTCGGCCCGCTTCGTTTGCACCTGGGCTTATGGCCCACTAAGTTTTGAGCCCGCGAGTTGGGCCGCCAACAAGCCGAGCCATGCCACTAAGCTGAGCTGCAGGTTAAGCTGAGCCGAGTCCCGCTCAGCCGCATAGCCGAGCTGCGAGCAGCATCGCGCGCGTCTGCTGTGCTGTCCTGCTGGGCTGGGTGCGCTGCTGGGCTGCACTGATGGGCCGTATTGGGCCAAGAGCACATTGAAAGCAGGCTGCGCGTCTTATGGGCCATTCCCGGGCCAATTTCAGCTCTGGGTAACTTTTTCTCTTAGTTTTAAGCTCAAGTATTACTTAATATTTTAGCTCAGTTTTAATTCATGATTAAGTTAAGTAATTAGAAATTAATTAAGTATTATTATAAGTTTAGTGTTGCTGCAAATTTTAATAAGTGATATTTTAAGTCTTGCAGTAGTAAAATTTTAGATCATTTCTAAGTCTATTTTGGCATGATTTTTCAATTCTAATTGGAAAATTATTCTAAGCTTAAGTCTAAGGAATTATTTTAAGCTAAATTGTCAAGAATAATTTCAAAGTAATATTTTATTTTGCTATTTTTTATGCTTCCGCTGTCATCCTAAGATTATATGCTCATCCACTAATTAAGTTTTATTAGCATTTAATTTTCTAATTTAATTAGAGAAACATTTGAATTTGTATGAGCATAATACTTTAAGGTATAAGCTTAAGATTAATTTAGATATTTAGTTGAGCCATAATTTTGGGCAATCACTTATGTACAAAGTACACATTTTATGAGTTTATTATGTTTTATAGAACCATTAGTTCTTAATTACTCAAGTATTTTGCTAATTTTTGAGTTTAAGAGTATTCTCCCTGCAACTTTAAACATGGTTATGATCTATTTTATTAAGTTAAATGCCCAATAAAGACAGATTTTTCCTCACCATGTTTAGGTCTAAGATTATGTGATATTTGAATTATATTTTGAATATTTATTCAAATATTTTTGCTAAGAATATTAAGTTTTGATCTATTAAGTCATAATTATTTTAGTGCAATTTTATTTTGCCATTAAGTACCTTTTCTAAGTTTCAGTGCAAAGTCAAAATGCTTTTGTCCTTGCATATTGTTTTAAATAAGTAAGAATTATGAATAAGATTTGCATTGATTGTCCCTAAGTTGAGCTCAAACTTCGCGCTATTCATTTTCATATAAGTTAAGCTGAAAATTCCCTTTCCACCAAGTGCATTCAGATGCCTCTATTTGAATGGAACCACCGAGAAGTTCATCTAGAGTAAACTTGTAATTAAATCTGACCACCGCGTTTTAATTATGAGTTTAAGATAAGTTTCGCTTGTTTTCTCCACCGGTGATGCAAGTTGTTACTTATTGCGTGAGTTTAATCAGACCACCGTAGGGTTAAATTCATCCAATTATGCGCATCTTATTGTACTGCTACAGAGATATCTTCATGAATTTTCAGTAGATTATACAAAGTTTTGAGCATCATTGAGCATTGTAATGGCACAAACTTCCCTAGTTAGAATAAGGATGTGCTAGGCATTCTCAAGACTTTGGATCCTGTTTATGCGCTATGTGAGGATAAGTCAACTGCTCCGGCGGTTTGGTTATCAGAATTATGTTGGTAAGATAAGTGAGTACAACTCAAATTCAGAGAAATGGGAGAAATCCATTGACTTGGCAAAGATGGTCAAACCATCATTGAGGCCTTGAGAAATTCTTTGCCTACTAAGATCAAAGGTAAGAAATTATCAGTTAAGGAGTTATTGTACTCAATTGTGGAAATGTATAAACATAAGTTAGCGAATTTCCTCCTCATGAAATTAACAACCTCACATTACAATGATTAAGGTGTATTGAGCATACACGAGCATGGTCAACATAGCTCAAGGGTTGAAAGTGCTTGGGATATATATATATCTGAAGGGACTTACTTATGGATGATCAAGTTATATGTGACTTTTGCAAATAAGTCAGCCACATGCAAGAGTGATGCCTCGGATTAATTATATAATTAAGTTGTCTCATAAGTTTTCATTAAGTTTAATTTGCTCCCACTATTTTGGTGGAACAACTCAGGTGCATTTGCACATATTGAACCTCCTCCAGGTTTTCATGGACTTTAAAGGAGGAGAGATTTAAGGGAGCATAGTCTAAAGACTTCGTCAAAGGCAAGACTCTAGGTTTTTCGCAATAAAATTAAGTCATTTGCTTTAGCTTAATTTCAAGCTGATGATGTACTTTAGATTAAGAAAGAATATATTTGTACTTTGTGATAAGAAATCATTGACATTTGTGTTCTCTATAAGTAATAATACATCATCAAGTCTGTTTATTGTTTATTTTCATTATAATTGTCTTTGACCATTATTTACTAAGTTAAGTAGTGATGAGACCTTGTCGAATATGTGGCATACTCACGTTTAGACCACAAATTCGAGGGGGAGAATTAAATGTCTCATCAGTTTAGAGTTGTTGCTCTTGTCACTTGAGAATTGAACTGAGAACTACTCAGAGATATTCTCAATTATTCTCTCCATAATATTTCATTGTCCATAAGTTTTCAAGGGCAAAATTAAGAATAAAGCATAATACACTCATTATATCACGCTACTTAAATTAAGAATAAGTTTAAGAGCAACTTTATCATGCTAGACATGATTATTCAAATACCATTGTGAAAGGACTAACACTCCACAAACACCAATTGTCTCAAATAAGTGTGATTTTTATCCTTTATGCTGGACACCACTGGGTATGGGATAATCTTCACAAATTCTGTTGTTCTATCCATTTCTGGCCACAGCTGTTGTGGATTAGTTCAATTGGAATCTGAGATGATTGAAGTATGGTTGTGTTCATGATTTTGGCCACCGCTGTTTTATGAACATTTAATCATAGCTTTGCTACTCTAGTTCATTTTCTGGCCACAGCTGATGTGGGCTAGGTTAGCAAGGAAAGTTGATCAGTGGTATAGTAAATGTTGTGCCAAAGATAAATAAGTTAAAGAGCTACCATTATAAATTATTTTAGATAAGCTTATGGGCCGACACTTTTAATATTCTGATTGTTCAGAATTCAATGAAAGCTCACTAAGAAGTAATGAAATGGGGGACAAGAAAATCTTGATGAGATATAGGATAAGTTTCCCTATATTGATGATTTAAGAGATATAGATATATGATTTTGTCATATAAATCGTGCCATAAGTATTCCTCCATTCTTTACCACACTCTGTTAAGGATTGACATTTGTTGTCTAACCATTACAGAGATATGAAATATTTTAGCGATATGATAAGTATTGAGCACAAAAGTAAAAGCCTCAGTCATTTTATGTTTATAATGAAGAGGCTATAAAAGAGTATGTGAACTTTAAATATAAGTATAGTTCTTTCCATAGCAATTTTCTGATGGAGTGAAAGCAGTAGGCTATAATGGGTCTACAAGTCTTGATAGTGATTCCAAAAGAAACTAAGATGCTAAGTTCATAACTCACAATAAGTATGCGTCATGGGCAACCGTGATTCATTTGTAAAGTCAAGGTGGATTAAACTGTTATCCTGATACTCTAAGGTGAATGATGATCTCTCCATAAGCTAAAAGAAATCAATATGCATTCCAAGAAAGGAAAAATATGTTCATCATGTCTTTAGACACATCTTGTGTATGTTCCCCTAAATTCTGGGGGAGCATGACACTTAGATGGGACCTAAATGAGTATTGGGATTGTCACTGAAGAGCAAAAGTTGAGAGAAGTTTTGAAGTGACAAAATATGAATGCATATACATAATTTTTCCTGTTTTGTTTGCGTGATATAGCAAATTTATGATAAGTACAAAGTTAAGAATAAGATAAATAGGAAGACATTCCTAAAGCTTCTACTGAAGCCGTATGCTAAGACATATGAGAAATTGACTTAGCATAGCAAGCCAGAATGCTTGACATTACTAGTTTTAGTCCAGAGGAGGTCCGCTGGAAAAGGTGTTTTAAAGATTACAACACTGAATAACATGCTTATTTAATTAAGTTCTATTCAGATAAGATTTTGTAAGAGTGTGTGGATATAAATGTGCACAATTAAGTTTTGTATCCTTCACTCTTGCAGATATGAGCAATTCTGTAGAAAGCTCTAAAACAATATTAGCATTATTAATGTTGATTTTGTATGGCAAGTTTTTAATTTAGGCAGGCATATAAAATATATTCCGATATACTTATTTTGCATTGATTAAATTCAATGTCGCTGTATTTGATTATAGTATTCCTTTCAAGTAATGACATATAGTTGATGGTGTCAAACTGATTGAAAAATATATTGTTATGAAAGAAGGGTCCGAGGACCAAGTCATTTTTAATACATTAAGAAAATAGCTAGCAATGTGACTAATTCAGAGTTTTATCTCTTATCCTATTTTCATGAAATTAGTATGGATTTGATGATTAACCTGAAATGTGATTCTGGATGAGGCCGAATAAACAAACTCCAAAATAATTTAATAAGTGTTCTATTAAGATACTATAGCGGGCTTTAGTTAATGATGTCCCAGTATGGCTGTAGTCCCTGCCGATGACTCATTGGCTAGGTGTTGCTATGGTATTGAGTGTGGACATAAGACGAACATAAGCTTAAGTTTTAAGATTAAGATTGTTCGATTAAGAGGGAGATTATTGATATGTGTGTATCCACCTGCACGTGATCAGTATAACAAAATTGTAAAGAATAAGTCGTTGACCTTCGGTCAAGGGGGAGAATGTTGGAATTGACCTCGGTCATGTGAAATTGGGCCATCAGGCCCAATCCTAATCCTACACTACTCCCTATTAGTTGCTTTTGATTGGAAGGCAAACTCAGCCTACTTAGGGCCCGACCCCGCGTCTACAACACTATATAACTAAGGAGAGACCCCTAGGTTTTCCTAATTAGAGTTAATCTCGTGTTAATCAAGAGTTAGCCTGTAAGGTTCATTGGAACCCTAAACCTATCAATCACTAAGGGTGCTGGAAGGCGTGGAAGCTCGGTGTCCCGATCTGCATCAACATATGGCAAGTCTACTACGTCTACTTCCTCTACGGCTCTACGGTGGCACTTGGTGTTCTGCATCTGCCACCATACCTCGTCCACGATCCATGAAAGGATCAAATAAGACTGGTAAGTCAAATTCCGTACTAGATCTAAGTGCTAGATGTGATCTATGTTGGACTAGATGATCCTGTTCATTTCATGCTCTAAGTTAAGATCAAATTAATCTAACAGAAGCATCATTCACCATTGTCGGAATTTGCCTATAATACAAATTATCATGCTAGTATTTGTTGCGCACCTTTTGAGGCACTTTATGAATGGTGTGCATAATGTGTTTCATATATCCATATCGCGAAAGTATTTAAAAGATTGAGACTATTATGTGACTTTGGAACTAGTGTCGATTGAGTGAGACTTGACTTTCCATGCCTATCCTATTAGGATTCTGGAAGAGTCTTAGGGAGTGTTACATAGTCAAACACTCAGGTATGTGAAGGTTATTTGGACGAAACAAACATGTGTGAATTGACTTGGGAGCTCTAGTTAAAGCTGCAAAAAAAAGTACTAGAAAATTATTCATATTAGGTGAGTATCTTATTTTACATTAAGTTGTGTTAAATCATCTATGTTGGATCTCCAACTAAAGAATTCTGAGGCCGAATTCTTTTGAAGGGGAGAGAATGTAATATTCCAAAAAAAAATTATATTGACTAGTGATAGAGGCGGAGTGCCCGATCTTTCGGTGAGTGGGGATAACTTCGATTGGTTGGAGGTGGCCCTCACGATCCGACTACGACGAGCAAACCCGAAGCGCCAATGCAATCGCTGAACTAACTTCCTGCGGCTACCAATCCTGCGGAAGCAAAATCAGCCTGATCACCAAGATCAATTCCTCTTACGTAATCGAAAAATGATAAAGAATGAGAGGCGAGGAATATATGTATAACTCGAAGGTAGAGTTCTATATTACACGAGGTCAGCGTGTATTTGCGCGTGATCCGGTTTAGCAGAGGCTAACTTGTAAAACAAAACTACCGTCTAAAAATAAAAGAGGGGTCTATATAAATAGGAGACACAGCCCCTGACGGCCAGGAGGAAGCGGCAGCGACGCTGCTACAATTCAGCAACAATGCAAGCATCATCAGTCTTATGACAAGGAATAAAATGAGCCATTTTAGAGAATCGATCAAGAACCACAAAAATGCTATCCCTTCCTTCTTAGTTATAGGCAATCCCAACACAAGTCCATAGAAATATCAAGCTAAGGAGAAGTAGGCATAGGTAAAGGCATATACAAACCATGGTTGTTTAATCGGGACTTAGCTATCTGACATGTAGCGCAACATGCAATAAGACGCTCGACATCACGGAGCATCCGGGGCCAAAAGAAGTGAGCAGCCAACACCTCGAGCATCTTGTAAACGCCAAAGTGTCCCATGAGACCGCTTTCATGCGCTTCCTGTAACAACAAAAGACGAACCGAGCTTGCTGGAACACACAACTTGTTAGCGCGAAACAGGAACCCATCCTGCATATGAAATTTACCCCATGATTTACCTGTCATATAATGTACAAAGGCATCTTTAAAATCAGCGTCGTCGACATATTGATCTTTCATAGTTTGCAACCCAAAGCTTTTAAAATCTAACTGAGACAACATAGTATATCGATGAGACAAAGCATCAACAATGATATTTTTCTTCCAATTCTTGTGTTTAATAATGTAAGGAAAAGACTCAATGAATTCTACCCAATTAGCATGACGATGGTTCAGTTTTATTTGGGTACGAATATGTTTCAAATCCTCATGATGAGAATGAATTATAAACTCGCGATGCAAAAGATAGTGCTGCCATGTTTGTAAAGTGCAAACTAAAGCATAAAGCTCCTTATCATAAGTAGAATATCTCAGGCTAGCACCGCTTAGTTTTTCACTAAAATAAGCAACCGGTTTTCCTTCTTGTAACAAAACAACACCTAGCCCAATACCGCTAGCATCACATTCAAGTTCAAACACTTTAGTAAAATCAAGCAGTTGCATGAGGGGAGCATGTGTCAACTTATCTTTCAAAGTGTTGAACGCTACCTCCCGCGAGTCACTCCAAGAAAACGGCAAACCCTTCCTTGTAAGCTCATGTAGAGGCGCTGCAATGGAGCTAAAATCGCGCACAAACCTGCGGTAGAAACCTGCAAGTCCAAGAAAGCTCCGAATCTATGTAACCGTCGTCGGTGTAGGCCATTCCCGAATGGCATCGATCTTGCTGCTGTCCACCTCAATGCCCTATGGAGTAACAATGTAGCCAAGAAACGAGACGCATTGTGTGCAAAAGATGCATTTTTCCATGTTAGCAAACAAGTTAGCAGCCCACAATGTTGTAACACGGTTTTTCTGGTATTACAAACAGTGAGAAAGTCGCAGTTGACTTCTTTCTCGTTCCTTTCCCCCCAAAAAATCCTCATTACAGTTACTGCTGACTTGCTATTTATAGGGGTCAACCTCATATGTTTACAAGACCGTTACTACCCGCCAAAAATCTTATATCTATCCTAGCTTTTAGATGACCGTTGCTTCCCGCCAATCTTCATCTCAACCTCGTTATAGGAGATAGATTCGCTCTGGCATTTTCCCTGCTTCGTGACCAGCCTCGTACTGTTGTCTTCTTTGCCTTGACTTCTTCAGTTTTGCTCGAGGCTTTTAACCTCTTCAAATTAGCTTCGCGCTCGTCAGCTTCGTCCTGACTTCTCTAACTTCACCTGCAACTTTAACCTCTTCGAAATAACTTCTCATTTGTCCTCTTCGTTCTAACCTCCTCAGTCTCGCCTGCAAAAACAGAAAATATGATTCCAAGGGGCGTCTCCCCAACAGTAGCCCCTTCGTCCTTGGATTCGAGTTTGTCACTATTCATCCCTCGAACTCCTGGGACGAAACCCAAAAGGCGTCCCCTTGGATTAATTCGGCGGTTACTTTGGCGCCTTTTCACGGCGCGAACTTTGGAACTTACCGCGCCTATAAATAGTAGAGGTTAGCCCCCATTGAAATTACCTTCGCTTTCGCCTTTGACCTCGTGCAATTGTCTTCGCTCTACTTTAGCTCTCGTTTCTGACCTCGTGCTACTGTCTTCGCTTTGCACTGATTGTTGCTTCCTGTTTAGACTCTTGAAGCGCTTCGTTGTTAGGAAGAGGTTAGTTTTGAAGAATCTTTGTCCTCGTTTGTTGTTTCGTTATGTTTTTGATTGTTTTTCATTATTAGTTTCAGAAATGGCTCAAGTCACATCTGCTGTTATTCCAACCTCTGATGTTGAAAGAGAGAACAGTCCCCTAGCCTCTAACCCGGGAAGTGAGGATTTGGAAGGAGTCGAGGCTAATGTCAATGAGCTCATTGGAGAATCAGCTCCTAAAACCCTTCATTTCAGTCGGTCTTCTGTTACCGCAGGAATGATTTTATCTTATGAACAGAATGGATACTTTCCTGAAGGTGTGGGCCGAGCTCCTGGAAACGAAACTACTCCTGATCCCCAATTTGGAGAAGCTATTGTGTTTTCCGAATTTTTTACTGCGGGACTCCGTTTTCCTTGCGATCCGATGCTGCCCCAGATCCTGGACCGTTTCAACGTCAAGCTTCATCAGTTGACACCCAACTCCTTCGTTCAACTTTCGAAGTTTTTCTGGGGTGTCAAGACATTCGGTGGTGAGATTGACCTCGACACTTTTGGCCGCTTCAACGAGCTTCATCTTCAGAAGAGGTCAATCTTTTTGGAAGAAGGTGGAGAAGAGCATGTTGGGCAATTTGGAGTTGCGACTTTTACTTCGCGTCGTCGCAGCGCTGCCCTGAAGATTACGAAAGTTGACTTCACGTACGCTCAACGGAACCGTTGGGATGTAAACTGGCCGAAGTCATGGTTCTATGTCAAAATTGGCTTCACTTCTTCGGATTCCAATGATATCAACTATCCTTTTGCTGGCCCCCTTGGCAATGTTGAAGTATCTACTGTGATTGACTTCGACAAGAAATCTGAAACTTTTAAGAAGAACAGTCGTTGCTTTATCCATGCCACTCGGCGATTGACAGGCCGTGATGTGGTTGAGGAGTTTCTGGCTGCTGAGATCTGGCCTTTAGGGAATAACTGGAAACCCTTCAGAGTTGAGGAGAGGCAAATACCTGGATTCGATTTGCCTACTACTTCTGTTATCTTCGGACTTACAAAACCTGCAGATATGTCCGAAGATGATCTGATCTCTAAGGTTGAATGGGCCGCCAAAGCTTTGATTGGCCCTCTTACTGAAAAGGAGAAGAAGGCAATGATTGACCTCTTCGAAAAACCCAGCCGCTTGAATCGGCCATGGTTAGAGATGGGCGTTAAATATGGGGATAGAGTAAAACCCTCCAAACCCCAGAAACGCATGAAGCCTGTTGGAAATATTGGATCCGAGCTAGCTGGGGTGACACGAAGATATAAAAAGACTTCGTCAAAAGTGCTAATATCTTCGAGTCAAGATGCTCCCAGACGAAGACAAAGCTGCTCGAGGCTCAGAAGAGGAAAACTACTTGTGTGCAACAGTCTGCCTCTGCGCCTAACAAGAAACCTCGACTGACTCGAAAGGTGGATTTGTCGCTCCTGGACAGTCCTGAAGCCGAAGCTGAAGCTGAAAAGGAGAAAGAAACTATTGAAGCAGCTTGTGGACTTCTAGGAATTGCTGGCATTGTTGGCGATGACCTCGGCACATCGGGGTTCATGAAGGATTTGGCAGGCACTTCTGCTGCTTCGGGTGAAGGTTTGTTTGTTCCTTTCATGAAATGCCCCGGTGCTAGAATGAGCCTCACAGGCTCAATATCGAGTGTTGTTTCGAAATCTCCAAGAGAATTCGATCCAAACTTTCTTGAGCTCTTAGAGCATAACTTCGGCTTGTATTCCACAGAACCAGCCGTCGAAGCCATGAATGTTGAAGAAGATAAAGTAGCCGAGGCCAAACACGAGGTCAGAAATTTTAGTTGTACTATACTTGACCACTAAATTTCTTCTATTGTTTTTGCTTACTTTGTTTGATATTTTTAGGTCGAGGTTGTGGATGTCAAGGGTAAAAAGATCCCTGAAGAAACATCTACGAAGCCCTCTCAAGACTTGGCTACTTCTTCTTTTGTTGAACTTGGTGAAGATACTGATGAGATGCGAGGTGAGAAAGAAAAAATTCTATCACCACTTCATGTTTAGTTTCGTTTTTGATTCTTATATTTTGTCTTCGTTTTTATAGGTTATAAAGCATCATTGGAAAATCTTAGTTTTGAAGAGCTATCTCGCTTGAGCGTCTCCACAGCGCACAAGGTTCGTGCTTGCTTCTTACTATTTTATCCTCGTCTCTTCCTTTCTTTATATTTGTCTTACATTTTTGTTTTCGATTTGCTTCCTTAGGTTAAACTGATCAACGCTGTTTGTGCCTCAAAGTCTAAGACTGCTGCTGATCGGCTTCGTTTCTTGGAGGGGGAGAATGAGAGGCTTCGGGAAGTTAACGACAGACTTCACAAAGATTTGACTAAGCTCGGGGACACTTGGGACACTACTGATAGAAAATATAAAGCCTTGCAAAAAGACTTTGACAAGAACCTGGCTGTGATCGAGAACCTTCGTGACGCCGTGGTTCGCGAGTCCGATGCTGCAAAAGAGGCTAAAACAAAAGTGTCTTCCCTCGAACTTAAGTTAAAGGAAGCTGAAGATTCTCTAGCCTCTTCCAAGATTCTTGATGCTGAGAGGATAAATCGAATTTTTGATTCGTATTCTAGCTCGCTCAAGCAGTTCGGAGCCACTCCTTACGCTCTTCCGGTGGACTTAAACATTGATAGTTTCTTATCTTGGATTGAAGAAGAATTTGCTGGTCTCGGGGATGTGTTTTCTATTGCTGGCGACAACTTCGCACTTACCTGCACCGATGGCCTCGGCAGATTTCTTGAAAAAGAGAATAAGGAACTACTTCTTCGAGTTGCCGGTCCTGGATTCCGCTTTTCTGACTTCGGAGACTTGTCCTCGTCTAGCTCTAAAGAAGTCGAAACTATGAAGCGTCGCTTCTTGCGGGACTTCTGGAACGTCTATGGGCGAGATATAGCTAAGGACTCTTCTTCGAAGGTAAGAAACTTTTTCTGTATAACTTTGCTTCTTCTTCTCTTTTTATTATTGTCAAATATCCTAAGTCTTTTGCTTTGTTTCTTCACCAGGAAGAAACTGAGGACGCAGAAGCTGAAGAAGCTGAAGAAGGAAGAGAGGAAGAAAGCGAGGAAGAAGAAGATGAAACCCTGGATTCGCCTTGTGATGATGACGAAGCTAAATCTCCCCAAGAAGAAGGAGAAATCTAGTCACGAGTCGAAGTTAATTAATGTAAAAAACTTGTTGCAAGTCATGAGCGATGTTTGTGAGCTCCAGAACGACTTAAACACTGAAATTGTTCACGATTTTGTCTATATTAGCCTCGTAATTATCTTCGATCTTTGTTTCGAAGTGCATGCGTTGGACTCGTAAAATTTCTTTTCATTTGAAATTGTTTGTACATTATCTTGTTTCTATAAGATCATGACCTTTAGATTCGTTTTCGCTATGAAAGACGCTTAAATGTTCTTTGGCTTCTAATTCCCTTGTTAACTCAAGAAAGCCTTGAAGCGGATGTGCTTTTCTCCATATATTGGCTTCTAGTTCCCTTGTTAACTCGAGAAAGCCTTGAAGCGGATGCGCTTTTCTCCATGATCGCACAACTTGAGAGGGCGTTGCTGTACGGAGTATCTATGGGCCCTGTGCTGTTGTTGATATTTAGCCTGGGCAGATCATGCCGTCGAGCGTTCCTTTGATTCCTGTTGCCTCTCATTACTATGGAAAATTTTTCTTTTTCATTTGCTTTGCCTTTTCTCTTGCCGAGGTTTGTCTCCCCCTTCTCTTTTATAGTGGTCTTTGGACCCTTGGGGAAATTATGATTTCACCTAACCTCATGTCCTTTTAGACAGTACAAGTTAGGTGATTCATTTTAATGTGCTCGTTGCTTGGTGAAAACTTGTTTTTGAATAAATGCAAATGGGGGCTTCTCTTTTTTGCCTTTGAAAAAGGCGTCCCCTCCCTCGATAGCCCCTTTGCGTTTATTCATTGCTTCTTATTTCGAGCAACGAATCTGAAAGATTACGTTCTCTTGTTCTTTTTTCGAAATAGGGCAACTCTGTTGCTTTTTTCGTTCCCCTTATTTGATCTAGACTGTAGTTTTTCTTGCGGGGTTTTGTTTGTAACATCTTTCTTAGACAATTTTGTTCGAGATCTTTTTGGCGAGGTTATATTTCTGACTTCGACCTTGGGCTATTTTGCTCAAGGCTTCTTTTTGCGAGGTTAATATTTCCAACCTCGGCCTCGAACTATTTTGTTCGAGGTTTTATTTTTGCGAAGTTATATTTCAACCTCGTCCTCGAGCTATTTTGCTCGAGGTCTTCTTTTTACGAGGTTGTATTTCCAACTTCGGCCTCGAGCTATCTTGCTCGAGGTCTTCTTTTTGTGAGGTTATTTTTCAACCTTGGCCTCGAACTATCTTGCTCGAGGTCTTCTTTTTGCGAGGTTATTTTTCAACCTCGGCCTCGAGCTATCTTGCTCGAGGTCTTCTTTTTGCGAGGTTATTTTTCAACCTCGGCCTCGAGCTATCTTCTCGAGGTCTTATTTTTGCGAGGTTATTTTTGAACCTCGGCCTCGAGCTATCTTGCTCGAGGTCTTATTTTTGCGAGGTTATTTTTCAACCTCGGCCTCGAGCTATCTTGCTCGAGGTCTTATTTTTGCGAGGTTATTTTTCAACCTCGGCCTCGAGCTATCTTGCTCGAGGTCTTATTTTTGCGAGGTTATTTTTCAACCTCGGCCTCGAGCTATCTTGCTCGAGGTCTTCTTTTTGCGAGGTTATTTTTCAACCTCGGCCTCGAGCTATCTTGCTCGAGGTCTTATTTTTGCGAGGTTATTTTTCAACCTCGGCCTCGAGCTATCTTGCTCGAGGTCTTCTTTTTGCGAGGTTATTTTTTAACCTCGGCCTCGAGCTATCTTGTTCGAGGTCTTATTTTTGCGAGGTTATTTTTCAACCTCGGCCTTGAGCTATCTTGCTCGAGGTCTTATTTTTGCGAGGTTATTTTTCAACCTCGGCCTCGAGCTATCTTGCTCGAGGTCTTCTTTTTGCGAGGTTATTTTTCAACCTCGGTGTGTTTTTTTGCTCAAGTGCTTTTAGGGGAATCTCCTTTATCGATCTTTTGGAGAGATTTACATAGGTTCGCCTCATTAAAAACCTCACCTCCAGTTTCCTGGAGTTTCCTGGAGCCCCTTTTGTGAGGAAAAGAGTACGACCTTTTGTGATGAAAGAAAAAGAGAAAAGAGGTGCTACGTATTTGTGCTTATAGCTCCGCACATTTACGAAGTTGACCTTTACAAAAAGAACTGAAACTTGGAAAAACTGTACAGCTTTATTTGTTCCGATTCTAGTTATAGTACTTGCGAAGTTGCTCTACGTTCCATGAGTGAGGTAATTCTTCTCCATTTTCGGTGGACAGATGATAGGACCCTGGCCTCGAGCTTTTGGTGACAATGTATGGTCCTTCCCATTTTTCCTCGAATTTGGATAAGTTTTCTGCGTTATGCCTTCTTTTGATTACCAGGTCCCCAACTCTGATCTCTCTTATTTTCGCCTTTGGGTCGCGCCACTTTCGTGTTTGCCTTTGATATGATTCGAGGTTATGTGAAGCAACAAGCCGATCGACTTCGATTAGGTCCTTTTCCACCATTTCTTTTTCACCTTCGTCACTACTAAGTGTTACCCTTAGTGTTTTGGCCTTGATTTCTTCTGGAACCATTGCTTCAGTTCCGTATAGCAGTCTGAAAGGAGTGAACTTGGTTGCTCTGGATTCTGTGGTATTATGTGACCATACTGCGATTGGCAGATCGTCAATCCATTTTCCCTTTTTGTGGTCGAAGAGCATCTTCCATATAGTTGAAAAAATTATGCCGTTGGCTCTTTCAACTGCGCCGTTTGATTGCGGATGATATACGGATGCATACTTCACTTTGGTTCCCATTGTTGTGCAAAAATCTCTGAATGATTCGCTGTCAAATTGCTTTCCATTGTCTACTGTTATTTCTTTTGGTACCCCGAATCTGCAAATGATGTTATGCCAGAAGAACTTTTGTATTGTATGCGAAGTTATCGATGCTAGGGCTTTTGCTTCGATCCACTTTGTGAAATATTCCACGGCAACTACTGCGAATCTGCAGTTTCCTTGAGCTGTTGGGAGAGGTCCCACCAAATCTATTCCCCATCTTTGCAATGGCCAAGAAGGTGTGATGAGCTGCAACAGTGAACATGGAATCTTTTGATTGCTTGCGTTCTTTTGACATGCTTCGCATTTCTTTGCTACTTCGTCTGCATCTTTTATCATTGTTGGCCAAAACATTCCTTGTCTGACTGCTTTTGCTGCGAGGGCTCTTGGACCAATATGTGTTCCGCATATTCCCTCGTGAATGCTTTTTAGTATCGCCGTTCCTTGTTCTTTTGCAATGCATTTTAGCCATGGAGCTGATATCCCCTTCTTGTACAGCTCTCCTTGTATTATCTGATACCCTTTTGCTCTTGCTGGTATTCTTTTGGCCTCGCTTGCTGAACAAGGTGTGAAATTGTTTTGTAAGTATGCCATGATTGGTGCTCTCCAATCTTCCCAGCAAATGTGTGCTAGATGCTGCTTTCTGATTGAGGGGATGGTCATGACCTCGTAAATTACGTCCTCAGGTAGTTCTTCCTTCTTTGCTGCTTTTTTGGCTAAGTTATCAGCTTCGTTGTTGTCGTTTCTGTGGATGTGCTCTACTGTGAATCCTTTGAAATGTTTCTCCATTTCTCTGACTTCTTCGAGGTAATCGATTAGTTCTGGTTTTCTAGCTTCGCTATCCTTTTCGATGTGGTCCCTTGCTATTTTCGAGTCTGTCTTCACAATGAACCTTTGTTTTCCTAGTGATTTCATTTTTCGTAACCCAAGCAGGAGTGCTTCGTATTCTGCTACATTATTTGTGATTTGAATCTCTTGATTGCTGAATTCCAATCGTGCTGCGAATCTTGTTTTGATTCCGCCTGGTGAAACCAGTATTGCAGAGATCGCTGCTCCTTTGTTACAATATGCTCCATCACAATAGACTGTCCACTGTTTTTCGTCTTCGTCTGATTTCTCATGCTTTGGAGAGGTCCAGTCTGCTACGAAGTCAGCTAATACTTGGGATTTGATTGCATTTCGTCTTACGAATTCGATATTGAATCCGGATAGTTCTGCGGACCATTTGCTGATCCTATTCGAAGCTTCTCTATTTGCGAATAACTCGGCTAGAGGTTTGTTGGTGACGACTGTAACTTTGTGAGCTTCGAAATAGTGCCTGAGTTTTCTTGATGCCATAAGCAATGCGTATGCAATTTTTTCGAGCTCAGAGTATGACTTCTTGGCTCCAGATAATGCTTCAGAAACGAAGTAGGCCGGCAACTGCTTCAGAATGCCTTCGATTTCGGTTTCTTGTACTATTGCAGCGCTTACTGCTGACTCTGATACTGCAAGGTAGAGGAGAAGGTCTTTTCCTTGGGCTGGTGGTGATAGTTTGATCATTGTCGCAAGGTACTGCTTTAGTTCTCTGAATGCTTTCGATTGTTCTTCGCCCCAGTTGAATTTCTGTGCATGTCTGAGAGTTTTGAAGAAAGGAAGGCTTCGCTCGGCTGCTCTTGGTACGAATCTGTTTAGAGCTGCGATTCTGCCTGTCAATTGTTGGACTTCCTTAACCGTCTTTGGCTCCTCCATGGATGCCAAGGCTTGTACCTTGTCTGGGTTGGCCTCGATTCCCTTTGATGTTACAAGGCACCCCAAGACTTTTCCTTTGGTTACTCCAAAGACGCATTTTTCTGGATTTAGGCTCAAGTTTGACATTCTTAGATTGTTGAAGGTTTCCTCGAGATCTTTGATGTGATCCGTTCTTTTGATGCTTTTTACGACGAGGTCATCCACATAAGCTAGCATGTTTCTATCGATTTGAGAGTTGAAGACTTTTTTGGTCATTCTTGAGAAAGTTGATCCTGCGTTTCTCAGCCCTTCTGGCATTCTGACGAAACAAAAAGTTCCGAAGGGTGTTATGAAGCTTGTCTTCTCCTCATCCTCTTGTTTCATCCAAACTTGGTGATACCCTGAAAAGCAATCTAGCAAGGATAGAATCTCGCTGTTGGCTGCGTCGTCGACGACGCTATCGATTCTTGGTAAAGGGAAATCATCTTTTGGGCAATGCTTGTTTAGGGTTGTGAAGTCGATGCACATTCTCCACTTTCCGTTTTTCTTCTTCACTGGGACGGTGTTTGCCAACCATTCAGGGTATTGTACTTCTCTGATGACTTTTGCTTTCAGCAGCCTTTCCACTTCGGATTTTATTCCCTCCACCTTCTCATCCGACATTTTTCTCAATTTTTGCTTCCTTGGTTTCGTCTTCGGGTTTATATTGAGGCTATGCTCGATTATGGTTCTGCTGACACCTTTTAGATCTGCAGCTGTCCATGCAAAGACATCTTTATTTTTTCTTAGGAAAGTTATCAAATCTTCCTCTTCTTGAGGGGTAAGATCTGCTCCGATCGTGACCTCTCTACCCTCGATTCCTGGATCGAGAGAGACTCGCTTGGTGTCTTGTGCTTGAATAACTTCTTTCGCTTTTTCCACTCTGGATTGCGGTGACTTCTTTTTGATCGATTCTGTTTGAACTTCATTATTTGTTTGTTTCGTTTCTGCCTGCAAGAGGTTGACGTTTTTCTCGCCTGGGGTAATTCCTTGTTCGATGTCCCTTGCGACTTGCTGGTTTCCGAATACTGTGATTACTCCATTTGATGCTGGAAGTTTCATGCAGAGATACGCCTGTCGCACAATGGCTTCGAACGTGTTGAGAAAACCTCTTCCGAAGATTGCATTGTAGGGGTAGTACATGTCGACTACGTCAAAAGTGATTCGTTCCGTTCTGGGATTACTCAGGTCCCCCAAGGTTACCGGTAGTTCGATTTTTCCTAAGGCCCGGATTCTTTTTCCTCCGAAACCGATGAGTGGAGTTTCTGATGGTTGTAGCAAACTTCTGCTGATGTTCATTTGGTCGAAAGCACTAGCGAAGATAATATCAGCTGAACTGCCATCGTCTATCAGTATCTTTGTTAGCTCCCAGCCTGCCACATTTGTTTCGATGACCATGGCATCAGTGTGAGGATAACACTGGAGTTTGAGATCCTGCTCAGTAAAGGTTATTGGAATATGCGACCAATGAGTTTTTATTACTGGGCCATTGGGTAGTATTGCGTGCACTCTTCTGAAGTAGTCTTTTCTTTGTCTTTTGCTTTCGAAGTCAACTGAAGATCCTCCTGCTATAGGCAGAATCATTCCACGAGAGGGAATGGGACCCTTGGCGGGTGTTGAATTCGGTGTTGGAGCTGCTTGCATCGTAGTATCGTCTTTTCTTGCTGCGGTGGACTGGATTGAGCTGTGTGCTTGTTGATTTGATTCGGACTGGGTTTGATGCCAAGCCAAACGAGGCTGGTGGTATGTTGAAAAGGATTCTGAATTCGTCGGGAGTTGAAGCTGCGGATTCGGTGTGTTATGGGAGGTGCACTGCCAAGAATTTGTTTGGACTGTGCAACCTTGATTGTTGTTTTGGTTCATTTCTTGCTTTACCCTGATGGTTATGGGACATCTTCCTGTACTATGATCTGTGTTTTCGCCATGGAATTGATAGAACCAAGATCGAGATTGGCTTTCTTGTTGGCCTCGACCTCTTCCACGGCCTCTGCCTCGTCCGCCTCTTCCTCGTGTGGATGAGGAGTTAAAGTTTTGCTTTGCTGCATTTGATTCGTTATTATGTTGGCCGCTCTCGTTTTCTATGTGAAACACTTGGGTTGGTCTGTTGTAGTTCTGCTTTTCGTATGTGGGCTGCTTATAGTTTCCGTTTGCTTTTCTGAGCATGGCTCTTTCGTTGATTCTTCTCCTGTGATCATCGTCTGATCTGCAAAACTTTTCCATCTCGTGGAAGAGTTCATGGAGGTTCCTTGGTTTGTTTTTGACGAATTCTGACGCGCATGGCCCTGGTCCCAACCCGTGGATGCATGCATCAATTGCTATTGAGTCTGGGATATCATCTGTTTGGGCCTTCAATTGGATGAAGCGTTTGAAATACTGAGCTAATGGCTCCCTTTCCTCCTGTCTACATGCGAATAAATCTCCCGAGGTTAACAGTTGCCTATTGAATCCTTGGAAGTTTTGAAGTACTTTTGCCTTGAGTTGTTCCCAGCTGAAAATTGATCCTGGGCTTAGTCTCGTGAACCATGTGAGAGCCGGTCCTTCACAAGCTATGATGAATGACTTTGCGAGAACTAGCTCGTTTCCTCCTGCGGAAGCCACAGCGACTTCGTAGCTCATCAGGAACTGCCTTGGATCACAAGTACCATTGTATTTGGGCAAGGTGATGGGCTTGTACGAGGTTGGCCATGGTGCATTTTGAAGGCCTGGAGATAACGGTGAATTCGAGTCGAAGCTTCTGAAACCCGTGTTGTGATTTGTTGTTTCGGTGTTGTATTCTCTCTCGGGCTCTTGAACGGTTTCTTTGCTCGCATTGAGCTCGCTTTGGAGTCTCTGAAGCTCGTTCTTGGCCTCTGCAATTTTTCGCTCTTTCTCGGTTTGTTTTCTTTGATTCTCTGCTTCCTTCAACAGGGCTTCTTTTTCTTGCTTAAGCCTCTCAATTTCTTGTAATAGTTGTTCGAGGCTAGCTTCTTCTCGATTTTGGTTATCATTGGTAGTGACTGGCTCTAGTGAAACTTGTCGTTCATCGTTTTCTCTTTCATTTTCGTGAGCTTTGGAGGTCCGTGGATCATCGGACCGTTGCTTTTTCTTTGGTGGCATCGTGAGTTTTGATTTCGATCCTAACACGCGGACGGCGCCAACTGTTGTAACACGGTTTTTCTGGTATTACAAACAGTGAGAAAGTCGCAGTTGACTTCTTTCTCGTTCCTTTCCCCCCAAAAAATCCTCATTACAGTTACTGCTGACCTGCTATTTATAGGGGTCAACCTCATATGTTTACAAGACCGTTACTACCCGCCAAAAATCTTATATCTATCCTAGCTTTTAGATGACCGTTGCTTCCCGCCAATCTTCATCTCAACCTCGTTATAGGAGATAGATTCGCTCTGGCATTTTCCCTGCTTCGTGACCAGCCTCGTACTGTTGTCTTCTTTGCCTTGACTTCTTCAGTTTTGCTCGAGGCTTTTAACCTCTTCAAATTAGCTTCGCGCTCGTCAGCTTCGTCCTGACTTCTCTAACTTCACCTGCAACTTTAACCTCTTCGAAATAACTTCTCATTTGTCCTCTTCGTTCTAACCTCCTCAGTCTCGCCTGCAAAAACAGAAAATATGATTCCAAGGGGCGTCTCCCCAACACACAACGCATAAAAACCAACACGCAAATGTCCTAAATGCTCTTCCATGGACTTGCTGTATATGAGGATATAATCAAAATAGACAACAACAAACAATCCTATAAAAGGCCTCTGAACTTCATTCATTAAACATATAAAAGTGCTGATAGCATGATCTAACCTGAAAAATATATTTTTGCTTCGGTTTTGTGGACTGTAGGAAGGGGAAAATACTCGATAAACTCACCGATCAACCTGGAATCCTGATACCACTTGATAGAGGCGGAGTGCCCGATCTTTTGGTGAGTGGGGGATAACATCGATTGGTGGGAGGTGACCCTCACGATCCGACTACGACGAGCGAACCGGAAGCATCAATGCAATCGCTGAATCAACTCCCTGCGGCTACCGATCCTGCGGAAGCAAAATCAGCCTCATCACGAAGATCAATTCCTGTTACGTAATCGAAAAACGAACAAGAATGAGAGACGAGGAATATATGCATCACTCGAAGGTGGAGTCCTGAATTACACGAGGTCAGCGCGTATTTGCGCATGATTCAGTTTAGCAGAGGCTAACTTGTAAAACAAAACTCAAGTCTAAAAATAAAAGAGGGGTCTATCTAAATAGGACTCGCAGCCCTTGGCGGCTAGCAGGGAAGCGGCGGCGGTGGTGCTGCTACAGTACCCATGGTACCCACTTGGGCCTCCTGTTGGGCCATCCTCTAGTGTTCTGGGCCGAGGTTCTTTAATAGCATGATGTAATTCAATTCCTTCGCATGAGCCCGCGTAACTGGCCCAAGTGGGGGAGATGGCGCCTGGTCTTCTGGCGCCTGGATTGTAGATGACGTAGATGTACGCGTGGTGCAGTTGGTATCCTCATCATCCAGATGAATTAATGTGGACTAAAAGTTGACTTCTTGAGCCGTAGCTCGAATCGACGATCAGAGACCGTGGTTGCGTAGAGCTTGTCGAGACGAATCTGTTTTATTACTCATATGCCACATTTGGATAGTGGTAACGTAACCTATGAGAACTATAAGAACTCAAATATGGGGCCACATGATCTTGATCCAAAGGTGATCCAAGGGGAAGGTGGGAGGGGGGATTTATAAAAGTTAATCATAATTTTGCAAATCTCCTCCCACCTCTCCTCCTTGCACGCTCCCCTTTGATAAACATCATGTGGCTGAGTTCTCATAGTACTCATAGGAATTGAGTTCTCGTATAAGATGTTGCCTTGGATAATGGATTAGTCCGTGGCTTTTTTTGTTCACAAATCCATTACGTACTTTTTTTTTCCCTCTCGACACCTAATCTCGCAGCCCTACGGCCACGCCCTTCCGACTCCTATTCCTGCAGAAGCGCCGCCACCCCTTCCCAACCTTGCTGCTTGGATCTTGTCCACCGGCAGCCATCCCAGCCCAGTTGTGCTGCTTGCTGCTTCCTGGCGACACTGGCCATCCGACCCTTCCAATTGTTGATCTGCTGTAAGTCCCTTTTATTCCCTTGCTTCACCTTCACAACCCGACGTTCTGTGCTGTGACCTAGCAGACCTGGTACCTGCTTGGTTGGATGCGTGATGCTAACTGCCTGATCTCGTGCAGTTGCTTGCACGGGTGAAGAAAGAGGTTAATCAGGGATGGAGAAAGTAGGGAATTAAAGAGGAAATGCGTGTTCCATCAAGTCTTCCCTAAATCCGTGTTTTTCTCATGAAAAGGTAACTCTACTGGTCCCTATATGATCATAGGTGGGTTTCTGAATTTAAATTGGTCGCTGAATTTCATAATAGATAGCTGAAATTGTGAAAAGCCAGGCTAATTCTAAATCTGGTACTAATTCATCCAAAATTTCACTATATTGTTCATGTAAGAGATGTAGTATTCGTTGATATCTTTCCAATGGTGCTGGTTTCACTCTGATCCGATCATCGGTCTAGGTGCAATTATCAAAGTAGTGTCACTGCCCGGTTAGAATAAATGCACGCAGGAAACTGCCTATCTGTTTTCGTCCTACCTAGATGCATAATTTGCCAAGTCCACCATCCCAAAGTTGCAGGAAATTTACTGTACTTTGGGCATTGTTTCTAGGAATTTATAGTCAGATTTGTTGTGCTAGTTTCTATGTGTGGATTACCCCACAGGTTCGCTGAGTTCTAGAGTTGAGAGTGATATGCTGGGTACTCGCCAAGGTTAAGGCAGGTGCATAACGAACCTATGTGATGATGTGCTTGTTTGATTGTTATTATTTGAGATTTCCAAATATGTTTCTATTTATGTTATTCGTATTTCAATATTCCGATTCAAGCTATTCATTATTAGCACTCCCATAGAACTGAACTGCTTGCTGGGGCTTTCCACTCAGGGCAGCTATTTACTCCATGACCCTTATCATAGCAAATAAAGTAGACCCTAGGCTTGGAGCAAGTAGAGCTATAATGACCAGCTTCTGCACAATTGAAGCAGATTACCCGAGGAAACTTTCTGATCCTGACGAGGTCCCAGCTGTTAGAGTATAGCATTTGACCCATATAGCTGGCCCATATAGAGGCCCATGTATAGGTCTATTTACCCACCCTTCTAGGGTTGGAGGAATACATCTGAAAATATTCCTTTGTAACATGGTATCAGGCTAGGGATCCATCTCCTGTTCTCTCTCGCACCCAGCCAGCCGTCGCCACCCTCCTCCTCCTGCCGCCACCGGCCGCCGCCGCCAGCCGCGCCACCGCCATGGCTGGCGACCAGCCGCCGCTACCACCCTCCCTCCCTTCCTTCCCTCCTCTACCACCCCCTGCTCCTGCGCCGGCCACCCTCCCTCCCTCCCTTCCTTCTGCCTCCGCCACCACCTCCTCTGCTACGCCTCCGCCGCCGCTGCTGCCTGCCCCAAGGGTCGATGTGCAGCCGCGGGTGGGGCTGGAGGCCGCGGAGCAGGCCCTCCACGCCGCCGCCGTCGCTGCGCGGCAGCAGCAGCCGCCACTGCTGCCCCTTCCGGCCACGAGCGAGCTCGCTGCTGCCGCTGCAGCCGCCGCGGGTGGGGCTCCTGCCGCCATGCCGCCCCCCAGTGCCGCCGCTGCAGGGGCCCATGGCCGGCGTGGATCTGCCGCCGCCTCCTGCTCCTACAGGGGTGGCCGGGGCAGATCTGCAGCCGCCCTATCCTCTGACCAGTGTGGGCCCCGGGCAGCCGCCGCCGCTATCCCCAGCCATCGCCACCGCCTACCATGCGGAGCTCGCCAATCTTGCGGCTGCTGCGGGCCTCACCAACCCCAGAGGCCTCACCGATCTCGCCGCTACCACGGGCCCGAGGGGCTACGCGGGCTCCCTTCCCCTTGACCGAGGCATACGGGTCTTCTCCGTCGCGGCCACCACGGGTAACTCTCCTCTCCTCGATAAGGGCAAGCAGGTCTCCGCTGAAGCCGTGTCGGCCAAAGCCACCTTCGCCGCTGCCCTTTGTGCAGCCAAGGCCAAGGCCACGGTGACCGAGGAGCGGGTTCACGCGGCTTCCGGCGCCTGGTCACGTGAGCGTGCGACCGCTAACGCTCTCGCTCGCCGGGTTGTCGAGGCTAAGCGCAACCTCCACCCCGCCTCCGCCTCGCAGCCCGTCGTCCCCTACCATGACTCCGGCACCTCCTCTTCGCGCCCAAGTCCACTCGAGGGATCCCGCGGCCACCTTCCCGACCCGGTGGTCGCCTAGCTGCACCTCCAGGCCGTCGGTGTCTAGCACATCCGAGGGATGGTCAGCATCATCCTCGACTCCTTGTCCACCTCCTACAACCACTGGCGGGACCAGATCCTCATGGCTCTCCGACGCTACGTCCTCACCGACCACGTCCTCGCCGACACGCCTGAGCCAGCACGGGACCCGACCTGGCACCTCCTCGATACCGTCGTCTTGTCCTGGATCTTTGGGACCATCGCCCAGGACCTCTAGGACTCTGTCAACACTCCCGGAGGCACCGCACGCACAGCTTGGCTGGCCCTTGAGAACCAGTTTCTCGGCCACGCCGAGACCCGCACCCGTCAGCTCGATGCAGCCTTCACCAACTTCAAGGAGGGTGACCTCTCCGTCGGGGCGTACTACCGTAAGATGAAGAGCATGGCTGACTCTCTTGTGGATCTTGGTTGCCCGGTGGAGGACCGGATATTGGTGCTCCATATCCTCCGTGGCCTCAACGACACATACGACCACATACGGGACTGGATCACCAGGCAGCGGCCTTTCCCCATGTAACTGCAGGTCTGGGATGACCTTGCCCTGAAGAAGCTCACACGGTGTCCTCAGGCGCCTCTGACCCCTTCATCCTCCTCCACTGCGACTCCGCCGGCCACCTCCTTCCTTGGTGCCCCTCCCCCCGGGCCGAGTCGGGGTGGGGGGAACCATGGTGGTCATCGTCGCCGAGGGGGGTCGTGGTGGTGGCTCTAGTGGGGGAGGTCGGGTCCCACAAACTCCGCCTGCTCCTGGGGGCTCTTCTCCTGCTCCGGGTGGTGTGCCCTGGCCATCCTTCTCTAACCCATGGCCAGGGTGTATCTTGATGTGGCCATTCCAGGCTCCAGGTGGAGGGCCTCATCCTCTGCACCAGCCCACAGGGCCACTGGCCCTGCTCCTTCGGCCCTGACGCCCTGGTCTCCACCTGTACAGCCCAGCTTGCCTCCTTTCTGGCCTGGGGGATGGGACCAGGCAGCACTGGCCCAGTCCTTCACCACCATGGGCTTGACACTATCAAGCAACGTCAAGTGGATTGCTAACTCGAGGGCCTCGTATCACACCACCCCTGATTCGGGTATACTTTCTTCTGTCTTCTCCCCATCTACATCTTGTCCTTCTTCTATCATGGTGGGGAATGGTTCCTTTCTTCCGGTCACTTCTGTGGGCACTGCTCCTGGTCCTTTTCTTCTTTCCAATGTTCTTGTTGCTCCTCAGCTGGTTCACAATCTTCTTTCTATTTGCCAGTTTACTGCTGTCAACTCTTGTTCTATCAAATTTGACTCTTCTGGTCTTACTGTGAAGGTTCTGGCTTCTCGGCGCCCACTCCTCCGATGTGATAGCCCGGGACCCCTTTACACCTTCTGCCTCCCGACTTTTGCTGCTCCACCTTCAACTTCTTCTGATTCGTCAGCTGCCTTCGTCACCACCTCTACCTCCACGACTTGGCACCATCGGCTCGGTCATCCCGGTCGCGACGTTTTGGCCCGTCTCAGTTGTAGTACAGGTTTCCCAAGTACTAGGGCTCCCGATGAGCATCTTTGTTATGCGTGCCAGTTCGGTCGCCATGTTAGACTTCCTTTTTCTTCTTCTTCGCATACGAGTCATACCTTTGATCTTATTCATTATGAATTATGGACATCTCCTGTACTTAGCATTTCTGGTTATAAATATTACTTGGTGGTGGTGGATGATTTTTCTCATTACTCTTGGACTTTTCCCTTGCATGCTAAGTCTGATGCTTTTCCTACCCTTCTCCACTTCTTTGCTTGGGTCTCTACTCAGTTCGGTCGCACTGTGAAGGCTGCTCAGTGTGACAATGGTCATGAGTTTGATAACCACACTTCTCGTGACTTCTTTCTCTCAGGGGATTCAGCTGCGTATATCCTGTCTGTACACCTCCTCTTAGAATGGCAGGACTGAGCGGATGATTCGCACCACAAACGATGTCATTCGTACCCTTCTTATCCAGGCCTCTCTTCCTACCCGTTTCTGGGCTGAGGCTCTTCATAATGCTACTTATTTGCTCAACCGACTCCCCTCCACTGCTATCTCTGCCCCCACCGGGTCTTCGGGTGCTCGTGTTACCCTAACACCTCCGCCACTGCTCCCCACAAGCTCACGCCCCGCTCGACTCGTTGTATGTTTCTTGGTTACTTCCCTGACTACAAGGGGTACCGATGCGTTGATCTTACCGCTCGTCGTATCCTCATCTCCCGGCATATCGTGTTTGACGAGTCAGACTTCCCCTACTCCACTTCTTCCACACCTTCTCCCGACCCTGAGCTAGAGTCCCTGTTTCTGACTGACCCGGCGGTTCAGCCACCAGTTTCTGTTTACCCTTTCTCTACAGGTCCTTCTGGTGTGGTGTCACCACTCCAGGTGGCCCCCGCTGCCCCACGCGTGGCTTCGGAGCCCCCTGCCGCGCCACGCGTGGCTCCGGAGCCCCCCGCTGCTCCACGAGCGGCCGTCGAGTCCCCAGCCACGCCGAGCATGGCCCCGACACCCCCGTTGCGCCAAACATAGGCCTGGAGCCGCTACCAGCCCCACTCGTGCCCCCGGGCTTCCCAGGACGCTCCTGGCGGCCCGTGCACGTCTGCCGGTGACGTCACCTTCTTCACCGACTCCACCGGCGTTGTCTCCGCCACCGCCGCCGGCCCACCCTCGGATCCGCTCCCGTGTCAATCCAGGTGTGTACCACCCGCCGGCCATCCATCGGGACCCTGGCCACAGCCATCCCATGGTGACACGGCGGGCGGTCGGGGCTCTTCGGCCCACGGCTCTCTCCGCCGCCCAGGGCGAGCCGGGGATCTCGTCGGTACCCTCCTCCGTCCGTGATGCCCTGGCCAATCCGAACTAGCGTCGGGCGATGGAGGAAGAGTATGCGGCTCTTCTTGCTAACCAGACGTGGGACCTCGTACCGCATCCGTCTGGTTGCAACGTCGTGACTGGCAAGTGGATCTGGACACACAAGCGCCAGGCTGATAGATCACTGGAGCGCTACAAGGCTCGTTGGGTTCTACGAGGTTTCACCCAGAGGCCTGGCGTGCACTATGATGAGACTTTCAGTCCAGTGGTGAAGCCAGCGACAGTGCGCACAGTCATTTTTCTTGCCCTCTCTCAATCCTGACCCGTGCATCAGCTAGATTTGGAGAATGCGTTTCTTCATGGCACTTTGACCGAGACTATATATTGCAGCCCGCCAGCGGGGTTTGTGCACTCCTGTCGTCTGGATATGGTATGTCGGCTCAACAAGTCTCTCTATGGTCTGAAGCAGGCTCCACGAGCATGGTACTCTTGCTCTCCATGGGGTTCACTGAGTGCAACTCGGACACCTCTCTGTTCGTCTTTCGCTGTGGCACTGAGACTGCATATTTGCTACTCTATGTTGGCGACATCATTCTTACAGCATCCAGTCAGACTTTGCTTCAGCACATCATACAGTCACTGCAGCACGAGTTTGCTATGAAGGATCTGGGTAACCTTCACCACTTCTTGGGTGTCACTGTTGAGTATCGCCCCTCTAGCCTCTTCCTTCACCAGCGACAGTATGCACTTGATATTCTGGAGCGGGCGGGGATGACTGACCGTAAGCCGTGCTCTACTCCTGTTGACACTCAGGCCAAGCTCTCTACGGACAAGGGTGATCCTGTTACTGATCCGACTGCCTACCGGAGTCTTGCTGGAGCCCTACAGTACCTCACGTTCACCCGGCCGGACATCACATATGCGATTCTGCAGATCTGTCTTCATATGCATGACCCCCGGGAGTCGTACCTGGCTGCCTTGAAGCGCCTTCTCTGCTAAGTCCGAGGCACTGTGGACTACGCCTGGTTCTTCACTGGTCTCCTTCCACCGAGCTCGTGGTTTACACTGATGCAGATTGGGCCTGCTGCCCTGACACTCGGTGATCCACTTCTGGGTATGCTGTTTTTCTCGGCGGCAACCTGGTCTCCTAGTCGTCCAAGCGTCAGCCTGTATTCTCCCGCTCCAGTGCCAAGGCTGAGTACCGCATCGTGGCTAACGGCGTGGCTGAGGCATCCTGGCTTCGATAGCTCTTGGCGGAGCTTCGCAGCCCGCTTGTCAAGAGCACTCTCGTCTACTGCGACAATGTCAGCGTCGTCTACCTCTCCACCAATCCTGTTCAGCACCAGCGGACGAAGCATGTGGAGATCGACCTACACTTTGTCTGCGACCGAGTCGCCGTCGGCCACGTTCGGGTACTCCATGTCCCGACCACCTCCCGGTTCACGGATATCTTCACCAAGGGGTTCCCCCTCCTCGACTTTCTCCGAGTTTCGCTCCAGTCTTAATGTTGCCAGTGTCTAGTTGTGACTGCAGGGGGTGTCCTTTCTTTGTATGTACCCTGCTTCCAGTCTTGCACACTGCTGCGCCGGTAGTTCAGACTACGGGGGGTGTTAGAGTATAGCATTTGGCCCACATAGCTGGCCCATATAGAGGCCCATGTATAGTCTATTTACCCACCCTTCTAGGGTTGGAGGAATACATCTAAGTATTCCTTTGTAACACCAGCCAGCTCGCTGATGCCCTCTCTGGGATCTTCTTTTCCTTCCTTCTCTCCTTCTTTGCCCTGATAGATGGCTTCTGCTCGGGTAGATCTCGCTCTCTGTTCTGATGCAGCGGGTATTGCTGCTGTTGTTGTCTACCTCTTCCACCTTGGAACAGGGGTCCTTGCTGGTGGAAAGGCTGATTGAATGGTTGGATTGGGGGCTGATGATGGGGACTGGAAGAAGGGTGGAGGTGGAGGGGAAAATTGCGGCGGGTACTAGTAGCCACCTCCCTATTCGTCCCAATGTCGCCATCGGGACGAGGTATAGGGTTCTTCCCTCCGCGGCCTCGGTTCGCCATTGATTCTTTCACCACTTACACAAAGCTTGCCCTCTCTTCCTTTCCCCAAATCTTCACCACGAAATCCAACCTCACTGGTTCCTTGCCCAAGATGTCGTTGAATCCAACTGGAAAACGATCTTCTGGTGTGAAGGAATTGCTCTCCCACTTGTCTTTGCGGATCCAAACAAGATCTTCCTGCGCCGTTGCCCCTCTTCAAACCCTAGCCTCTGTCGGTTTGGGGGGCTTGGGGATGAACCAGAGTTGCCCCAAAAATTCCAGGATTGCTCCTTCCTCTTGGGTGTCTGAACTCTGGGCTCCGCATCCTCTTCCGTCTCTGGCTCGCGGTCCCCGCAAGCTGGTGGCGTCCACCTGCCTGGCGAAGTCCACCTTCCTACTGGGGAAGACGCGGTGGTGGTGGTGGTGGTGCCATCCGGATGGCCCAGATCTTTTGCACCGGTTTACTTTGATACTTTAGAACTTTTATAATCAAAGCCCAGCTTGGGTCGGTATGAAACTCTGTACCGTTTAATCATGTTACCTGAAGATATGGGTACAAATACAGTGTCATTTATCATTTTAAAATTTGCTTGCTACGCAATTGGACTTGGAACCTGGTGTCTCAATTGGAACGTGTACATTCGAATTTGGTGACAGTAAGGAGATGCAGATAATGGCTAAAGATTGCTTAAGTTACGAGTTCAATCTTGTTAAATTTATTTACAAGGTATATAATCATCGTGAAATACTTAGTACACAATAATATTTCTCATGAGCTGTTGCAACGCACGGTCAAATAGCTATATTATTAGAATGTAAGCAAATGAATGGGTGGAGGCGAGGTTCCAAGCGAGCTCCATGGTCACGTCAATGAATGGAACATAAACTGGAGCCCATCTCACAAGCGCAACAAACATTGAAACAGACGAGCCATGGAAACATGCATTTTCCTATTCTTATTATTCGGATAAAAAGAAAACCTTAGAGGAGATGGAGGCGCAAGTAGACGGCCGACCGGATCGAGTATTTGCAAACAGGCTTCAGTCAAGCAGCTCCATATCGCTGTCGGTGAGGTCGGGAATCCCGCTGCTCTCCCCGTCCGAGCTCAATACTTCTTTTTTTTCTTCTTCCAATTCTTCCAATGCACTAATTTTGACGAAAGAGGTGCCAGCATGCTTCTTGATGAACATGTACACTCCTTTTACATTTGGCTGCCCCTCGAAAGTGATCTGCATAGTACATATAGGAAAACCAAATCAACAAACTGAATCGACGGATGTTCATATCTTCTGGAACAGATCTAAGCTTCTCTCTGATACCCAAAAATCTGGGCATATCAGACGAGCTAGGAGAAAGACACTTTATAATACTATGGCGCAAGGCAAATCGATCAATTTCCACACCCTGAGATCAAAGGCGAATCTAGGAACTTTTTAATCTAAGGGCCCTTCGTCCTCCTCTCTCTCCTCCTTTTCCTCTCTTTTTTTTTTCTACCTCTCCCTTCCGCTGCCTTTTTTCTCAAAATTGGAGGGGCTTGATGGAGGTATCAAAAGGTTGAGGTAAGCGGCTTAATACACCCAACCCAAAATCTCCCCTGCCTGAGATCTGCACTGGTTTTCCACTAAATAGTGAACTGTATTGCAATTTTGAACTGACTGCTTCTGGTGCTTAATGTCTATGAAAAAGGTGGAAATGATTAGAGTAGATTGCACTCATAATACAACAACTAGTCAGGTGGGTGTAGATTAGTCCAACATCTTGTAAATTACTCGATTCGATGCAATAGCTTGAGAGGTGGGTGTAAATTGATCCAATAACTTGTAAATTGCTCAATCTGGGGTAACATTTTTGGTAAATTGGTGTTTTTACAGTCCAAATATTGACAATTCAATATATGCCCCATTCTAAATAAATTGATACTGTGGGGGAGATCCCCATAGCACTCCATTTCAAAGCTCATATGTACAAAAGATTCCACAATAATTATAAAGGGGAAGGAAAAAGCAAAAGAAAATCAGATTACATGTACTGTAAGCTATTGCATCTACCTTTCTGTTTTATTCGTGCGTTGTGTGTACACATCGCAATCCATGTATCACTCTAGATTTACTTGCAATTACTGACATACTTGTTTGTCCTCACATATAAGGAGTGCAATGGACCTCCAATTAAAGTGCCTCCCACTAAAGCGTATTGTGTTGTCATCAAGGGTAATTGGCTAAGCGTCTTCCTCGATATGTTTCTCCCATTCATTATAGAGTCTCGTGCAATAAAGCACAAATTTAAGATCAATGAAAGGGCTATCGATCTATATCAATGACTACACAATACTACTTGCCCATATGCCATCACTAACATCATGGTGAGACGGACATATTTAGGTTTAGACTGGATTAAAAATTAGGAATGTGAAAATGTTTGCATTGAAGATTTTGTCAAAACGCTGGTTCATCGACTGCTGGTGAAAACTTGTCCTATACAAGCATAGAGGCAATGTTTGGTAAAATTCATCATAGAGGCAATGTTTGGACTATATATGCACAAATTTACTAAGCTGTTGCACTAACTCGAACAAGTTACAAGTTGTTGGACCTATTTGCACCACATATCAAACGATTGCATCAAATCTAGCAGTTTACGCGATGTTGGAGTACTCTACACCTACTTGACAAGTTGTTGTATTATGAGCGCAATTGACTCAAATGATTACAAGCTTGCAGGGCTGTAACCACACACTAGTAGAAATTTTGCGCTAGCTATATATTGCACTAAGACAAATACTTGTGGTTGTGGAGATGCCTTTCCTCACGAGACAAGCATTTTTCATACTAGCTGGGTAAATATAGTTTTCATGTAGTCAAAACAAACCATAAAGATATAATTGCGAAAAGTAATGTTACTAACAAAACTCGACCTGCAGGGATAAGACCGCCACCGCCTTGCCCCACCCTTACAAAGCGGCACCGTTGCCTATATGAGACGACCAGGGATCTAGGCCGGGCCTTAGACCTGTGCTTTGGTGCGGTGACAGACGAGGGGATTTTTTTAACCCCAGCCTGAAATACTTTCCCACGGGGAGTCGAACCCAGGACATAGAGAGTGCCGCTGGAACCACCTAACCAAGTCAGCTAGAGGCCCTTTGGCGAAAAAAATAATGTTACTAATGCATGATATTAACATATACAAGAAATTCCGGGGTTTGAAACAAGCTTCCTATGAATCAAGGGCGGATTCACCAGTAGAGCGAGGTTGGGCAGCTATGCTACCTAACCTAACCTTGCCGCGGATCCCCATCGGCTCTGCTTCGATCAGCTCCCCAATAAAACTAGCCACTAGCACATTATGTCCGCTGTGTACGTGCATGTGCCTTTTGGAAGAAGAGAGCATGAGAGATCACTGAGAAAAGCGAGGCCGAGTAGGCAAACTAAAACTAATCATCGATGGCCAGTCGGAGGCTCGGAGCTGCAGGGGCGGGAGCTCTAGTAGTTATGCTGGGTGAAGGTGAGGAAGTCCACTATCCACGGCCACAAGGGCTAAAATTACCGCACGGTGCAATACCAGATTTAGCATAGCTTTCAAAATAAATCTGGTAATGCACCATATCATTTGCTACAAGTGTGATGTATGATCCATTTAGCATATCCCTCTTAGTGTACGGCCACAAGAGAAGGGAGACGAATAGGCTGGTCCTTGGTATCCCTAATCGTACCATATCATTTGCTATCGTCCTAGTGATCATGCATCTCGTCTGTGCCTTCCGCCATTGCTTTCCTTCGTCACCCATCTCTTCCAGATCATGGTAGACTACATCACGAACGCTGACCTTCAAACTATTGTTGCTAGAATCACCGCCACGCTTGATTCCATCATCGCATCCATCTCAACATTGCCCGCCACACGACAGTGACAATTACAGCCCCAACATCTGTGATACCACTGGTAGCAACCACTGCTGCGTCAGCTCCAGCAACAGCAACACCCTCGGTGGCCATGACGATAGTGGTGTCATCCTCACTTGCAACTTATTCTATCTCTCCATCTCCTCCAGCACTCTCATCAGCCACGCAACATCCACTATTTCTGTACCATACACTTTGTTGTTCTATGAAAGCCAAGAAAAACCGTTTGTTGTAATAACCTTTAATCATCAATGAACAACATAGCTGAAAAGTTGAGATGCGCTATATAACTAGCATTGAGGTAAGAGCAAAAGCAAAGCTTATCAACTCATCATTTTTACCCCGCCTTGAATATAATTTCATCCTAGATCCGCCACGGCTACGGATTTCCTTTTTTTTTTGTTTGGGGACAGTGGAGTAAAAAACTGAAAAAATGGAACAGTGGAGTAAAAAACTTACAGGCTCATCGTGTTTCCTTCCTGCCGGATAAAATAGGATCATTGATTTACTGTCCGGCCCGTATCGATGGCATCTTGTCATTCCCTTGTGCTGTAACAGGAAGCAATTAATGGTCAGTTCTTTGTCATCGAAGTATATATGCATGGTCGTAGTAAACTTGTAATTTTGCATATGCGCAGGCACAAATCACATTTTTTTTATCACTTCACTGAAATTCAATAACCCAAAGAAGAGATATCAAATTACATGCCTACAACAGATCCACGGAGTTCAAGCTTTATCACAGCACATGTATCAAAACACAATCGTTTACATTTATAACCCCTCTCTGGACAACTCTCCCATGGATCATTCTGTGTTTGCAGCTTGAATCATTGGGCCTTCTAGCATGCACAAACTCTACACATTCTTTTCAAGGAAATGGTATGATCCGGATAACCGAACCTGTAAGCAACCAGGTGCTCGTGTAGCCTAAGAGGAAGGGGTGAATTAGGCAAGCTTAAAACCTTACCCTAACGCCTCCACTATTTGCACAAAACATAAAATAGACCATGTTATCCAATTTTGCAACTAAGGTTGATGTAGTGTCAAACACTCACCCAAAAGAGTTTTGCAACCTAGAGCCAATCCTAACAAGACCTACTCTGCAAAAGCTAACCGATACAAATTGGAAAATTAAATGCAAAAAGTGTAAAGGAGCATGTAAGAGAATGTAAACTTCACGACAGTGTATTTCATGGGATCGGTAGGCAAAGATCACCCCTAAGCTACATTGGAGAACTGATATGAAGTATTGCTTCCGGTCACCAAGTCTCTCCCGATCATGGTCTTGACTCACCACAAAGGCTCATGCCAAGAAAGATGAGAAACTCATCATAAAGACAAGAATCATCACAACTAAATTTTGGTCACCTTGGTGTCATGTCCACTACTGAGCTTCTATTTGAAGGAAGGGGATCTCCCCATCCCCCGCACATGGTCGTCGTTGCTGTTCCACACCAAGGCGGAGGGGTTGATGGTGAGTCACAAAGAATTCAAGGTGCTGGCGCAAGAAGCTTACAAGGGTGGTTCACTGCTTGAACCAAGTACAAGACAGGTACACCTTTCTCTCTTACTTGCTTGGCCTAATCTAGCACCTAGCACTCTCAAACTTGTGCAAAATGCATTTCAATTCCGTCCCTTTATCACATATTTTCATGCATGTGTCTTGATGTATTTCTTCAGCATACTCCAGCAAAATTAAATGGGCAAGTAATGGTGGTATTTATAGCTCAACTACTCAATAGAACCGTTGCTCCAACAGTTAAAAAAAAGTGAACCAGATGGTTCGGTGTTCACATTTTGGGTACCATTAGATAATCTGATATTCCGATGCACCCATTTTTAACATAGTCATCGGACACCTTTTCAAAAGTTCATCCTTGCAACAACTCATCAGATTATCCGGTTGCCCGATCCTTCTTTCAGTCCAACCGAATTGCTCTCTGCATGAGCTTCCAATGATTCATCTGATCGATGCATGCATTTTGCACCTGTCGAATATTTTGGCGATCTCCTTTTTCTTGACTTCAATGTTCTGATCGAAACCATTCCTGATCGGATCATCCAATGAGTGCAAGTACGCTTCATACGATACTTGGAAACTATGTGCCATTTGCCTCTACACTTCAGATCATCTGACACATTCATCCGATGGGCCATCAGATCATCCGGTGACCTTTGTTTTCTTCTGCCGATTATTGGATCATACGACACTTTTAGCGGTGATTTGGAACTTCATAATTTATATATCATCGTTTGCAACCTATCATTCTGACCAAAGAATATAACTTGACAGAAAGGAATTATCAAGAAAACCACAATTAATGGCCTTGTAGGGTGCAATGATTCCGCAAAACTGTGCAAACCGCCAGTCACCTCCTCCTCTCTCCTTTTCCTTCCATGTCAAACTACAATCCTTCATCTTCTGCTTAAGTCTTACCATCTATAATGCTCCCATTCTGATGGCTGGGAATGTTAAGAATTTTGGGATCCCAATATCAGGGGCACCAAATGACAATTATTACAATCGATACGCCATGTTGACAAAGGATAAGAACAAAGCCACCAAGGCTATTTCCATCTTGCCCGACCTCAAGTTTTGGGGATGCACACGCCCAAGCATAGACTCTGCTTCGCCAGACCCCCCCACCAGTGGTCGGACGGCACCGGACTTCGGGAGGACAACTCCATCTCGTTATACTACTTCCGAGAGGGGTTGGGACTGCTCGCTTGACCACACACTCAGTGAGTCAAAGTTCTGGCACCGTCGTATGATGATAAGGAGGGCAGGAGCCTGAGCCTAGACTTGATCGGGCCACCGGTCTTTAGCTCACAAATCCAGAACGCACTATTCCCCCGGCATTTTCCACCACCAAACAATTGTACTAAGTACACGGGGGAAACAAATGCAGGCCTCTGGCTCATGGATTATCGCCTCGCATATCAGGACGGGGGAGCAGATGATGATCATTTTATAATTCGCAATCTTCCACTAGACTGGGCCAAATCAGTTCGTACCTAGCTCGAGCACCTCCCCGCTGGCTAGATCCATAGCTGGTCAGACTTGGAGGAGACCTCTGTGGTGAACTTCCAAGGAATGTAAGCCCATCCGAGCAACCCCTGCAGGCTACAACTTGAAAAATCATTGGCAGAAGTCATAGGAGACTCTCCAATAGTACATATGATGCTTCTCCCTATAGTTTAGCGAGTTGCCCAACTTGGCGGATGCCAACATCATCGGGGCATTCCCGCTGGGGACCACATCATTCCAGTCCCTGGTGCACAAGCTAGGGCACAAGCACCCTCGCATCACGAAGGAGTCGCTCGACGTCGTGACCAGTCATGCCTCGGATGTGGAGGCAGACAGAGCGATCTTCAATCTCACATCAGAGGGCAAGGGCAGGTGGGACACAGAGGCTGGCAAGGGACTTTCTGATTGCCCATGCAATAAAGAAGAAAAAAGAACAATAAGTCCCAGTGCAGGGGCCCACTCATTGTTTCGGCTGACCGGAAGGATGGAAGGGTTCCCACAGGGGACACACCTGACCACTTCAACAAGAGACTTCAGGAGCCATGCCCGAACCACATGTTCCCTATCGAAACTTTTACATGGACTATTTCCTCGTGAGGCGTTTCTTTTCCGGTGGCCCCAAGAAGAAGCCCGAGCCAACAACGTATATCTCTGAGGAGTCAAAACCGCCAATCCTCAATCGATGGAAGAGGTTTGTAGGTCGTTTTACCTCGCACATATAGAGTTAAGACCATCTATGGTGAGGTCCTCACCAAGCATATATGTCATTTTTACTTTGTCTTTCCAATCTATGTACATACTTTTTTCTGAGGAAACAATCTATGTACACACTTATGTAGATTAAGAGTTAATCATTCTTTTTTCAAAACAAGTTTCTCTCTAAATGATTTATCATACACCTTAGTGGCGCCATACCGTAGCAAATGACAGACGGTCGGGCCTCACTTGGGCGCTGCTAGATCCTAATAAACTTATCCGTGTCCAACCCCCCTTTTTTAATAGCAAGGTAAGAAAATAAGTCCAACAAGCCAAGTCCAACTTGTCAGACTGCGAGAAACCTATGCCCGAATAGCTATGGCACCCTCGATCACTAGGGCGGTCAGGTTTTGTTTTGCTCAAACCCAGAATCCATCACCTCAACATTAAGGAGGGGTCGAACCACATTGACCATTTTTTGAACAGAATGACCCTAAAGTCTTCCCAACCAAGATATGAACTAAGGGGGTGTTTAGTACCTTTGAAACTGGCAAAAGTTGAAAATCTTTTTATCCACTGGGAAGCGTGTTTATGAGAGGTGGTATGGTTGTTAGTGTGAGATTTTTTTTGGTAATTTTCCAAACTAAATATGGACAAAATTTGTTTACATGCATGCTTTTACAAGTTTCTTGTGTCATGCCCCGATGGACCTTACAATACTACTAATTGTCCCCTATGGGATACGATTTTCTATTTCATGACAGCAGCCAAGGGACGAGCAAGGGGAGTGACCTCTTCTCAAATGGAAACATCTATAATGCCACAATGCTCCCGGCCGCTCCTTGACAGTTCACCCCATGGTGGGCGCCATCCAAGTAAGAAAGGGATCTAGGGTGAAAAGTATCCCTATGGCCCACGCCAAGGAGTTCAAAGGTTAACCCTCTGATGGATTCGCAACCGCTCCTGGGAACCTTTAGAGTGAGGGGTGGAAAGGGATGGGCATGCCTAGCGGCCAATAGCCATGCGCCTGTCCTGCATTTGAGTTGGCTCAAGCCAAGATTCAAATGCTTCAGAGTCTCTGAACGAGCCCACAACTCCTTCATAAGCTCAGGGGCTACACCCACCAGGTGTGCTCGTGCGCCGCCGGTTGCCCTATGAGTGAGTGTACGACTCGATGAGAGTCTCTGACGCTACACTCGATGGGTGCTCTCATGCGTCCCCATGAGCCTTTAGCGGGAAATAAGCCAACGAACTGACCCTCTTGAGGAGTATAATACTCATCTAGGAAGTCGGGGGCTACTGTTGGATCCCAATATGCCACAATGATGAAAGGGTAAGAACAAGGCCACCGAGGCCATTTCTGTCTCGCTCGACCACACTGACCAGGGATGCGCATGCCAAAGCATAGACTCTGCTTCGCTCAACCTCACCACCAGGGGTCGGACGGTGCCTGACGGTGCCTGACGTCCGGGAGGAAAACTCCATCTTACCCAACCCTTCTGCATGGGGTTGGACGACTTGCTTGACCAGATGCCCAGGGAGTCAAACTTCTGGCACCACTAGAGGGGAAGGTAAGCCTTGACTCGATGGGCATTAAAAGCCCATGATGCCCACAAGGATGGCACATCCTCCTTGTGTTGCCCACTCTCGTTGCCATTTGTCTTGCCGAAAGGACGAAGGCATGATAGGAGCACCCTGTGTCATGGCTGCAGTGGAGAGCAAATCAAGTAAATCATCAAAACAGAACTGACACCTAGGATCATCTCTCTCTCTCTCTATATATATATATATATATATCTATCCTTGTTGTAGCTCGCTTTCCATTGAGCTATAGTAGGGATGAAAATGGATCGGATACGGACGGATATGCCTGAATACCAATACAAATATTTATTTTTTTGCCGGATCAGATTCGGATACGAACAGTACAAAATATGTCGAATATGTGTCGGATATTGATATACATTACATATCTACAATAGACATTCAACTTTTGTTACGCGGATACGGACGGATATTGATTTTCTGGTTCCGGATACAGACTGCACCATTTAAGGCCTGAGGGCCTTCGGGTGGTCGGTCGAACGGGAAATATCCATACCACTTTCATCCCTACTCCTTAGGGTCGTAGCACCTAAATCACTTCAACTCTCACACGCGTAATACACCCACACTCACGCAAGAGACTTAGGTGCTATGACCCTCTCTTGCCTGTTTGTAACCCTTACTGCAAACAGTAAACGCTAGTAACACAAGCAGCTCGAACTGGATGTAGCGTGCTTGCACGAACCAGTATAAACCTTGTGCCCTCTTGCGAACCATCTGAGCTCTAAATGCATAATCCATGCACTTAATTTACTAGCCAATGATTCCGAACACCGAAAAAGATCCTCAGCAAAGAAGGGTATGCGTTAGATTAATTGAGATAGGTGCATTTATTAAGTCAATAAAAAAGGATCAATGGCCCCATCTTAGGGTACGTTCTCAATTTTGTCTAGATCGATCATATTCATGCTTAATGAGTTTACATATGAACACTTCCACAAATTATCATAGAATTGACCTCCCCCGACATGCATTCTGAGGACCTTTAGTATCTGGTGGTAACACGACCCGTTAAAGGAGACCTTGAGGTCTCTATATGTAAAGTCAAAACGAAAGCATCCACATGTTATTTCAAATCTAGTGTGTATGTGGGATGGTAACGAAGCTATAATCAAGACATGAGGTCTTGGGTTCCAATTCTATTACACGTGCTTGTACTTCACGTGACCTATTACTTGCAAAGTGCAACCATAAGTGGCCTTCGGGATTTAAAATGTTTTTGGATGAGATAACTGGTTCCAAACCCGGTTTAAATGAGAGTTTGAAACTAGTACTAAAAGTGGATTGTCTAACAGTGAGATACTCCATTCATTAGTGTTAAAATCACTAAGAAAAATAATGTTTTACCTAATTTATTCGGAATTAAAATATAACACGAAACTGACCGCAGCATGCTGAGGATAGGGACTTTGGGAGGAATCGTGGATGCCTAACTGAGGTCTTGGGTTGCCTAATCTGTTTCCATTTTATTAGATGATTTTGAGTCCATGCAGTGAGGCATTTTAAGCCCTAGATTTCAATATGTTTGATATTGTTCAGGATATTGGGAAACCATGTCGCTGGGTATGTGTCGTAAAAATAGTTACTGTGATGTTACATTTTTATTTTAATTGTGAATCCTACTGATGTAAACGTTCCTAGAACAATCACTGCCCTATTGTGGTTTCACAAACCAGTCTGATGACCGGTTTGTGGAGAGGCTCTCCATAGATGATTTCTGATAGCGTTTGATATGTTGGCCGTGAATTGTGTCAACAAGAATATGTGGAATAGCAAGTTTCTAGATTCGTTTGTTGCTCTGGAATACTATTTAAAGAAAGCTGCTGGAGGTAGAAAGGCAAAACCATGCAACACAACACAGACCTTTCTGCTGGCACGTTGATGACAATTGGCAGTGCCGTCCATTTTGGCTACCACAAGGGAGTCGTTGCCACATGGATACTTAACTAGTTTGTTGCAGGCATCCATATACGGGTCGAATTGACCGATACGTTCGTATATCTGCATTAAAAACATGTCACTATATATGGGGAAAAATAATTGTTTTCTCAAATATATATCTGCCAAGACCGTACCACCAGGACAACATGTTTTGATTCGTCATCCAAAACTATTTTATCGAAGGTATCGCCGACAACAGTTTTGACATCCTGAAGTATGCGAACACAATCCTGAATGTGTCAGTGAAGCACAACGAATGAAGAAAGCGGATATTAGATAATTCTCGAGACTCACGGATGGTTCAGAACAGTGGAGCTTGTCCTCAAGGAATTTACTAGCAAAGTCCTGTTTATGGGCCAGGAAAATAAAGATATTAAGTTGAAGTTCTCCTGAACAGATATCTCTAAACAAGTTGCATATCGTCCGGGCATATTTTTGCAATTGGCACTAACCTTAATGCTGTCCAGTGACACCTCACCATGAAGTCCAAAAACCATGTTGTCCTCTCTAGTGTAAGCAAGAACCTGCAGAGCCAGAGTCGGAATTTATATTACCATTCAAGATATATTATTACTTTTTGCAACAGTCTCTTTCTATAAATGGCCAACAATTATTGTTAAACGATCCACTGCCTAAAAAACTCTGGGTCATGATTTTGTGGGGGATTGCATATTGTAGGTAATTACCAAAAGCTCTAGGAAAACGTTGACAAATTACAGTACGAACTAACCTGTCCACTTGAAAAGTATTGTTAACGGTGCTAAAACTATTGGCGACTTAATTTAAAAAATCTTAATATAGAGGTCGATTCTTGATGTGTCAAGGCCTTTGAACCAAGCACGTTGGGGCGCGTAGAGAATAGAGATGCCAACCAACAAAAGCCAAAATAAATAGGATAAAACTGTAAAACAAGGTTAGGTGGATTGCCAATTTCAGCGTTCACTGATCCTATTCTCTAGGATTCAAGGATCATTCTTTGGAATGAGATCAAAGTCAATGATGGATACTGTTTTCATGGAGGCACCGATCTTGAAAGAAGGAAGCAAACAAAAAGGCTCATTACCTCAGATGTTCTTTCAGTACAGCGAATATTGAAAAAGTTGTTTGCAACTTGTTTATGTTCCTCATTCTCTTTGTCCACGAAGACAAATACAAGCTGCACACGAGTAACACCCTCACATCAGTGAATATTGAAAAAAAGAAGCACGCCAAGAATGATAATTATGAGGAAAGAGAGAAAGAAGTTTCATCACCATGACACTCTCCATGTATAGTTACCAAGACATGAAACTAGCATTGAGAGCTATTTTGTTTTTCCTAGATATATTTGACCATACACCATGCGAGAATTAAATGTTGCAGCTTGTATATGAAATTGTGCCATGGAACTATGCACTGAGAGAGGGAGTTTCATTCCATGAAAAATATGACGTGGCAGTTTTAGTAATTGTGTGATAAAACTATGCATTGAGACTGGCCTAATAATCACAACTGGTACAATGACATAACAACTTTGGTATTCTACACCCACCCTAGGTGTAGCTACACCCAACAAATTACTGAAGAAATTTTTAATAATGACTATTGTGCGTGTTTAGTGACAACTATTACTGAACACAATTCAGTAATTAGGTCAGTAATTTGACTACTAGGTGTAGAAAAGTCGTCGTTCGTGTGCATGCGCTTACTGCAGTTTACATCTGCGCATACCTGAGTTACAACATAGCAGGTAGTCCAGTTACTATTCTACAACATAGATAGTTGCATCTGATGTAAAATCAGAAAACTATGAGCTGCAATTGTAATATGGATGAACAAACTCTTAGACATTTTTTTTGTAAGATTTTGAACATAATGCACATGTCTATGATCTTAGTTGGTGACTCATATATTGGTTCTAACTCTTAACTTACAACTATATTTTCTTGGTTAGCAACTATGCTATACTACCACTTGCACTGGCTACTGAACCGAGCTGTAATTGGTTTAATCAATAGTACAGTTCAGTTGCAAACATATTTCCATCTCAAACTTATTGCAATTGTTCGTTGTAACTAGTTGCAACTCACTTTACACTAAACTGCAACTAAAAGCTTTATACATATATAGTTTCTTTTAAAAAAATCAGAATATAACCTTCATGGATCTCATTTTGTTCAGCATTTTTTTTTTGCCAACAATAAGCTTCAAATGGTTTGGGAATCTGACTAGTGGTTCAAAAGATATCATATTTTGAAAATTGGATCGCAAATGGATTCCGTGCATGCAAATGTGTCAGATTGCGTGCGCGGAGGCATGTGGGATTGAATAAATAATTGTAAGTTGCAACTGCGTACTAATATAACTAACTGACTAGTCATAGAGTTGCAACTGTCACTATTATGTGGAAAGAGATTGAACTAGGCGTGTCAGAGAAAGGTGCCCACTGCAATAGTAATATTACGTACCTTCCCCTTGAAACATTTTGCTGCTTCCTTGAAGTCCAGATATTTCGAAGATTCATTTGCAACAGCAAGTAGTATAACCTGATATGAATAAAGCGGGTCAGTATACTAGTGAAAACAGAGTCCATAAAAGAGATCCAATTTAGACGATGTGACATGCCAGTTTATGGATCGGATGGGCATGGAGAGATGAGACAGTATTTTTCGTTAGTGTAGTAACCAAAGGAAGCTTGTTCACAGACACAAAATCGGCAATGGCATATCTGCTGAACTCCCCTTCTACATATGAGACAAAATTGCATTAGCATATATAGTGTACAGCCCTGCAGGCTGCAGCCTATATATGTATATATATATATGCACAGAAAATAGATCGATACATGGAGTAACTTGAGATGAAGAGGCAAGTACTATATAAGGCGAACTCATTCTTCTCCTCCTCTTTCTTGAGCAGTAATAGGGACGGGCGCTTTGCTACTAGCCCTTTGTGGAAACGCATAGCAATTTCATAACTTGTAGTCTGGTAAAAGCTGACACGTCTTTCCAGATTCGAAGCAGCATTAAGCTCAAAACTGTAACAATCCTGTCGCATTTATTGAGGGAAATCAGTCGTTGCTGTGTTTGGTTTCCTAAGGTAAATTTTGAGGCAAAACAAATGTTTACCCCCTCTATTTTCCCTACGCAAACTTTCCTCTTCCTCTTATCCTTCTCTCTCTTCCTGCTCGCTCGGGCCCACACGTCAGCATCGCAAGGCATCTTATTCTTCCTCCTACCGCTCAGTAGCCATGGCCGCCTCCACCGCGTAGCACCGACCAGAGCTCGCCGTGCAGCACCACCATGGCGAGTCGCCGCAGCACGTGCGGGAGCAGGGAGGCGGCGGCACGTGCGGGAGCAGGGAGGCGACGACATCACAACAAGGCGGGGAGGCGGCAGCCTGGCACGGAGGCCGGAGTGGCAGCGGCGTGGGGCGGCGGCATAACAGGAAGGTGGGGAGGCAGCACCATGGCGCGGAGGCCAGAGAGGTGGCGGCGGTCCACGAGATCTGATGCGGAGCCAAGCCGAGAGCTTATGCGTCAACTGGGGAGAGAGAGAAAAAATATTCCTCCTGTGTGCCCAATTTACCCTTATTTGCACCTTTTGGGCTGCAAATGAAATTAGGGGGGCAAAAGATTTACCCCAGCCCATTTTCCTCATGTTTGGATGGTTTGGGGTAAAATTGGGGCAAACTTGCCCCTTTTATCACATTTACCCTCAATCCAAACAGGGCTATAGTCTCCAAGGTCTACTAGCGTACAAATTCGTCTTCATCAAAGATTGCTAACATATATTAAACTGAATAACAATAAGTGGGTTTCTCAAAGGAAAAGAAAGGAAATACAAGGATACACAGGGACTGAGCTGCTGAAAATTAGGCCTACCTGAGTATGTGAGGCTCATTTCAGAAATTCCAAAGTAAGTATGTATGACAAAAGGATAGTCTCATACTGCTATTTTGAGAAGGTGCAAGCCAACTTAAATACGAGAGCTCTCTTCCCATATTGAATAGTCAACAAAGGAGAACAATGGGGCTGGTTTACACACACGCACGAGCGTGCATATACGTGGACGCAGCGAGCAGCCATTGTTTGCGTAAAAATTTTGCCATTTGTGTATTAATCTTTTGACAATGGTCATTAGAGGTAATAGGTATACATTTAATATCTTAATCTTAAGATTCATTCAATGGTTTATACTGTGAATTAGTGGGGCATTTGTACACAGGAAAGAGCTATTGCGGCCTCCCCTATAAGAGTTACTAGAGATGTCTAGGATCAGACACATGAGAAACACCCACGAACTCCGTCCATTCTCCTTTTCCATCTAGTGATTGTGCTGTGATACTGAGCTCCTAAGTCTCGTCGGCTCTTCTCCTAGGCGTGCATGAGAAGGGTGAGCACTATCTCTGAACCCTTGCTGTTGTGAAGCCTGCATGAGGGATGGCAATAAGGTTTCTAAGAAGCAAAACTGCACGACCGCACGAAACTGATCGTCTACGTTTTTTGCGTTGCCTCATCTACGATATGTAATGTGTCGAGTCTTCATGAGGACGGAGCTCTATGTGTAGATCTATTTGCTATGTTTTCAGTTTCTTCTAGTATATTGGCTATTAGACCTGAATCATATAGCAATCAAATTGGTTCATGTAATTTATCTAAAATTAAAATCTTGTAGAAATAAACACTTTCCTCTGGTAGGAGCTACGTGTAACTATCTATGTCAGCTAACATCGATAAATTAGGATTGTAATCTGAAGTCAGGTACAGATTACCCCAAACCCAAAGTCCCAATTTTCCGGTGCAATTCTCTCCAGCAGGAATAAATTAGAGATTTACCTTAGGATTATTTTTACTTACTGAATCTTGGATGGTTTATTGTATCTCTGACGCTTGAAGGAATTTTATTGTTCCAGCTAGCTAATATTGCTAGTGATGTCAGAAACAAGTGCCTAGTGGACATCGGAAGAGCATTGCTAGCCCCTTTTTTTTTTTCAAAAGACAAAAGTTCTTGCGCACATAGAAGCTAGGAGAATATTGGATTACACAGGAAAAACAATGTTGTCCTAAACGCTAGATGATACAGTTTTCACATGCCGTTCAGCCTTTTATGAGGGCTTAACAATCATTAAACGATTTAAACCACCAATAAATGGGCACGACTATCCATATGTAGCGTGTACACGGCGTTTAAACAGGCTAAACGCCTGTGTACACAAACAATGAGTACAAAAAACTACAAGATAATGTAAGGTGAACCCGCAAAAGTTGAATGTATTTCACTAGAGGTTTTCTCAAACCACCAATGTATGAGTTAGTACTATGCCACTGACATCGGTAAAAAAATTCCTGGCTCCGCCCCTAGGATATAGAATGCGTTTGATGATTAAGGAGTGGGATTAGCAGAACTAATAATAAGGTAGTGTAATAATTATATATGCAAATAAAGAAGAGAAGTTAATGGAAAAGTTCGTACCGATTTAGAGTGGACGAAGGCGACGACGGCGGCCTCGCTATCGTGTGAGAAATCGTCGATTATCTTCTGAACGTCGTCGGTGTTGGTGACGTCGCGTGGAGCAACAAGCAGAGACTTCTTTAAGCCTGAAGGTTTCCAGTCGCGGATGCAGAGGTGGTAGAGCAAGGCCCAGAGATGGGTGATGAACTCGCCACCCTGTGAGAGCTGCTGCCTGTGCGCCTCCGCGTTGCCATACGGCGCCGCGTAGACCAGCATCCGGACCCACACAGCCGTCAGCGTCTTCCAACGATCCTGGCTACTTGTTACGGCAGCAAGCCTGCTATGGGCAGAAGCACCTCTACGGATGCCAGAAAAAATACTACGAAGTTGCATCGCCTCCTCGTTGCTGCCTGCCAGTGCAGTGTACATTCCTTCCCAGTATGCAGGATCTGACACGTGCTTAAGAAGTCCGTTCTTGTCCCGAGCCTGAGCTAACAGTGCCGACCTCGTGTCCCGCACCAGCCCAGGGAGTAACTCTGGCACACATACCACCAAGTAGGCACAATACTTGGCCAGAGCAATGGCCACAGGCCGGTACCGTTCCTCATCTGTTTCTCCTGCTGCTGCTGCTTCTTGTGCTCCTGCTCCAGGTGCTGCTTCTCCTTCTGCTGCTGCTGCTACGTCTTCTCCTACTCCTCTTGTTGCTTCTTTTCCTCCTTGTGCTCCTCCTCCTGCGGCTGCTACACCTTCTACTTCTCCTTCTCCTACTCCTACTCTTGGTTCTCCTTCTGCTCCTGCTTCTCCTCCTGCTCCAACTGCAACTTCTCCTCCTCCCCCTTCTCCTTTTCCTGCTCCTATTGGTGCTTCTCCTCTTGCTCCTCCTCCTGCTTCACCTTTTGCCCCTGCTATTGCAGCCATGTTTCCCAAATTGCTTCCATCGGTTCCCACGCCGTCTCCACCATTCCCCACGTTGCCCTCCTTCTTCTTACGCTCCAGCTCTGCTAGTTCGCAGTGCCACGTCGCAACGCACCACGCCAACACACATCTTGTGTATCTGCTACCCAGCGGCTCTGATTCGAGTTGAGGGGCTGCACATGAGTAGGGAAGAAGAAATGCTTCTATGGCCGAATGGCCAGGATAGGATGACCAACTCCCTTCTAATATGCCATCCTTGATCTCACCAAGAAAATCGGTAACAGATACCTTCACGTCCTCTTCCAACCTAATGTCACATCTTTTCTCGGCATCGCTGCCCAACAAGTCCCACAACACCTCCCAGATGTAGTCCAACCCAAGCATCTTACCACATGCCCGGTTAGAACGGTAGTTTGATCTCGTAACCTCTAATAAAACCCAATCTTCTGCTTCCTTTTCTCCTACAGGAAGCATTGAGTACTGACCGATCTTTTCTTGCCAGAGGAGGTGCTTGTCAAACCAATTAGTTCTGGTAGCCATGAACCACCTCAGTCCCATGTAACCACTTGCCCACCAGCTTGATATAAACTTGACTCTATTTAGACCCAGTCTTTTCAACAAATCCGGCTGATTCTCTGATGTCCTTGTGTGCTGACTGTCTCTCTCCTGGCGTATGCACACACAACGGCGAGTCTCGCCCAATTTGATGTCCAACATCGAAGTAACTGCATCAACTGCAACAGAGATAGGGACACCAATATGGCAAAGGTGACGACAAGATCTGCAGTTGTAGTGTCCACAACGTTGGTGGAGCCACCACGGCTTGAAGCAATCGCCCCAGGGGTGGCCGCTGCTACCCCAACCAAACATATCCCAGTGAATGAAGCCAGTGCCCACAAACAAGCCGTCTTTGCTTGGTAGTAGTGAAGGAACGCGTTACTAGTGAAGAAGATGTCATACAGAAAAGCCAGCTCTATCTCAACTACCTTCATGGCCCACTCGTAGTCAACATTCTTAAGTGGTTGTGGGCGAACCTTACGAGTGCTCAGCCCAAGAAAATGCCGTTGCAAGCTATGGGACAGAGAGTAGGCAACACATGCATCAAAACAGGACTGTATCTGATCCTTCTTTTTATTGTTTATAAAAACCTCACCCTTCTATTTATTCAGTAACTTGGCCACGTCCCATATTTTGATAGTATTAGGATTCACGAAGATGGGGATGCCCATACCAGCTGCACCACCAGTTGCAGCTTCTACGATCAAATCAGATCCTGGTGGCCCTGCTAGCCCAGGAATCCAATGAGATCCTGACCCACGACCTCCCTTGCTGGCCGTGTCACTAATAGAATAATGTTTTTTTAAAACACCTAACTGTTCCACGTACTTATCATCTAAACTTGCAACATTGTTTCTCATTCTGCTTTGTTGAACCAGTGCCAATGTCCTGTGAAACCCCTTGATGAAAGTGATGGCAGACAGAATGCAGATGGCTGTGTTACCAACAACACTTGAAACACCTGAGATACTCATCAGCAGGGCATATCCACAATATAGGCAAATTGCATAAACCATCTTTGAGAGTGGGCCCTTGTAATCAAAACCACTGTAGGTGTTGACTGGATCAATGCAACCAAAGAGGGTGAATAAGGACATTGTCCATATAGGATACATCTCACTTCTCACCGACGAAGATTGCATCAGGCCAATGCTGTAGGTCCCAATAGAAAGAGATAGTGCTTGTGCAACAAAGAAACCCTTTTGGACTAACCAGCGACTACACCAACGGCGGCACAATCCAAAGGCAACAAAAAAGAAGGTCATGACGATGGCTGCAATTGCCAATGTCTGTATACGAATCACTATCCCCCTTGGGCTCTTCCACAGGTCTCTCAGATGATTGAAGAAGGTTGTTGACGTTGTATTTCCCAAGTGCCGCACCATATTTCCCATGCGGCGATATTGCACCTATATAGGACACATGGCATGTTATTAGGCAGGGAGCCAACATAGTACTTTAGATACTATAACTACACGTAAGGCCAATCACTTCTCGGCTGCCAATTTTATTATGCATAGTTTACTTTTCTTGTATGGAAGTATATATAGTAATATAATGCAAGTTTTCTCCTATGTCATAAATAGGCAATATGAGCATAACCAGAACCTCAAAATGTATGGAAAAAATGGCAATAACTTAGTGACTCGCTAAAGATAAGGATAGACAAAGAAAAGGATAAAAAGAGAGCTCCGTAGGTGCTGTTAACAACACAGGAAGCGGTGCTTTCTAACCAAAATGAAAATGAATAAAACCTAATCAGTATCATTGATTCTGCCGTTGAACAAAAAAAAAAGGTAGTACGTCTCGAAGTCCATCGAGACCATCCATCCGACCAAAATACACCATATATGAAGGTAGTTTCGAGTCACGTACCATGGTTGGGCTTTTTTCCTGGAACTGGAGTTGAGCTTCCCTCCGGGAGCCTTTTTCCTTGCTTCGGAGAGGCTACAGGGCCTCTGCCTATGGATATGGTGCAGTTGCTACTGGCAGATATCGGTTTATCGACAGAAAAAGAGACGTACAGCCCGATGGCCAGATCCAAAACGCACTTGCCTCCAGTTATTTTCTAGTGTTGTATTGGCGTATACCGAGGCTCGATCCAGTAAATTCAGCTATGATCCCTATTATAAGTTGTTTGATTTGAAGTTAATTTGGTCTAGTTCTTTGTTTAATGGATCATAGATCTCGAAGCACTATGGATCAATAAAACAATTTTTGTTAATATATAATTACAATATGCAAGCTCCCTGCTCCTAAAAAACAGAGGATGCAACATGGTGGTCGATGGCATGAGGTGAAGGTCAAGCGAAAAGGTTCATGTTGTGGGATCAAGGGCGGTGAAGAGTGAATGTGAGTAGGTTTATACCAAGGGAGCCAAGGAGAGCGGAGTCATAAGCGATACGCGCGGTACATGGAAAAGGAAGAATACATAGTGATGATGACACCATCTGTCGAGTCAACCTGGAATACGATGGCAAGTCAAGTAGGTAGAGTGAGCAGGAGCACGAAAAATATAAAGATGTCAAGCCTTCATGAAACCAGACATATATGCCTTGATATCGAGGGGTTTGGTTGGTTTGACCACAAAACCGGATGTCAGTCACATCTTGAGAAGATCCTAGAAATTCATGGTGATATCTTGATCCTTTTTAAAAAATATGTTTGGGAAAGTTTCACCATAAGGTGGAGAACCAAATCCTCAGATCATTGGATTTGGATCTCATTTGCTAAGTTTCTACTTTGGAGCTCTAAGGTTTGTTTTTGACTTTCCATCTTTGTTTCTCCTTAGCAAAGCCCTTAGGGGGCGTTTGGATCCACCAGCTAAAGTTTAACCCTTGTTATATTGAATCTTCACATGCTAATTAGAAGGACTAAACATAAGATAATTATAAAACTAATTACAATGTTGTGCTACAGTAGACAAGCACTAATGATGGATTTATTAGGCTTAATATATTCACCTCGTTAATTAGACTAGGGCTTCTGCAGTTGCTTTTATAATTAGCTTATGTTTTATCCTCTTAATTTGCATCCAAATTTTGCCTCTGGATCCAAACAACCCACTGAATAATGGGACATTAGTCATGGTTGGGAACACCCCCATCAATATCGGTTTATCCCAACCGGTGGGATTGCTAATCTGGGACTAATGAGTCGAGTCATCAGTCCCGATTGAAATAAGTAGGAGTATTGTCCCGATTCTATGACCACCTAAGGCACCTTTAGAGTATCTCCAGCCGGGCCCCTAAATTGGAGCCTCTATACTTCTTTATGGGCTTCCAACTCCAATGGGTGACTAAATTTGGAGGGCCTCCATTTCTAGAGGCTTTGAACCATAATTTGGAGGCTTCCCCAAAATAGGGGCTCATTTAGAGGCCCGGCTGGAGATGATTTCTCTTGTGGGAGACTAAAACAAAGGATAGAGGCCCATTTGATGGCCCGGCTGGAGGTGCTCTCAGTCCTGGTTGTTAATTCCATTTGGGACTAAACATCCACGTGTCATTTTGAAGAGCCTCCACGTGGAATTTCCTCATTTTAAAGACCAATTTCGCACAAATCTGGTGGTGAATCATTAATCTTCTCACCGGCTTCTGCTGATGCTGCGGAGTAAGAAACCGTGAAAAACTGAAAATTTTTCCATGCGCTAGTGGTTACTTCGTCGTCAGCTGGTGGCACATTTGCCGGAGAGTTGAATGAGCTGGCGTAGAAAATCGTGAAAAACACACGAACCCATAATTTTTCCTTCTCTATTGTTTCTCAAGTCGGCCGGCTAGGTCAGCCGACGACTTCCTCGGGGCCGATGGCCTAATAACTCATTGTGTAGGGCAAGACGCCACAAGAACATAAAATACAGTACTGATGCAGCAAAGAACAGACATGGGACCAGGTACGAATTAAACTATGAACAAGTTGACTCAGCCTTGATTTTTTCGGACGACCTCACTCCTCAAGCAATATGATAGTGCAAGCTACTAGTACAAACTATGAATTCAGATCAGCACGGAGGTGTGTTCACAACTGATCGGCGAAACAAGGAAATGCAGAATGCAGCGAAGATACAAACACTGCATGGAGAGTAAACAAAAACTGTGGGACCGAATCAGCAACAAGAGGGGTGAACGAGAGCCAACAAAAATTTCTCCAAAGAAACTCGGCCGTTGTCCCAAATTCCAACCCCATGCACCTCTGTTCTAGCGAGATTAAAGTTACGTAGCAATGAGGTGCTACTAACCCGAGAAACCAAACTAGGAAGAACAGCGAAAGAGTTTTGAACAAACAAGTTGAAAACGAACACAATTGGCAAGTTGTCTGGACCTATCGGAACTTCCTAAAGGGGTCGGGACTTCCTACGGGACAAAAAACTGGACGCGGCAAACTTCGAAGTAAAAAAGGTAAAATCCAAAGAAACGACCTCCAAATCTATACTATAAAGGATTGAAGAAATTAAGGACACTTTTCACCCACAAACACACCCATTTACCCCTCATAGCGGACCCACCTTCCAGGGTTGAATGGTGGGCCTTGGACGACCAAAGGGAGGGGGAGATTGATTTGGTCGTCCTCACCCAGTTAAAAAACTCTCATCCCACCTCCTCACCCTAATTTTGTTTCACCAACAAATACACCCAACAGTGGAAGTAAAATAGGAAACATTCCCCCCTCTCACTACATCCCATCCCAATGACAAGAAAAATAGAAAGCCCCTTATATCAATGAGAGAAATAAAGGAAATAAAAGGAGGTGCTATTAAAAGGAGATAAAAGGTGTTATATTAAAAGAAAATAAAAGATGTGCTATTAAAGGAAATAAAAGATGTGTTGTTAAAAGGAAATAAAATACACCTCTCCATAGCCACCGTTTGCTTTCTCTGCATTCCAATGGCAAGAAAAATAGAAAGCTCCTGATTTTCCCTCTAACGCAAGAAATAAATCTCTCCATGGCAGTAATCTCTCCATGACGCGTGGTTTATTAAAAGGAAATAAAAGGAGGTGTTATTAAAAGAAAATAAAATATGTGTTATTAAAAGGAAATAAAAAGTGTGCAATTAAAAGGAAATAATTTAATCCAGACACTTATCACCTGCAAACACGCCCTCTTACCCCCCACAAAGGATCTACTTTCCATAGCTGAGCGGTGGGCCTATGACGACAAGAGGGGAGGGGGAGATCCTTCCATTTGTTTTTCTCATCGTCATCTATCCCACCCCCAGCCAATCACATGTTTCTTTGGAAGGGAATAAAAGGAAACATAATACATAGAATAAAGGAAATAACCCCCTCCCTCCCGGGCAGCTAATCATGCCGATCAGCATCCCCAAAATAAGCCCCAAGCCACGTCGCCATGAAAATCACATATTTCTTTGGAAGGAAAAAAAGGAAACATAATAAATAGAATAAAGGAAATATCCCTCAGCCAATCACGTCGATTAGCATCTCTAAAATAAGCTCCCCAAGCCAAACACATCCTTTAATCCCTTTATTTCTCGTACTCGCAAATCACACACGAGGGAACCACAACCTTCATATCTATATATCGTGTCGCCGACTTGACATGTCCATTGAGGAGAAGAAGTATGGCGAGAAGAAGAAGGGCAAAAAGAAGGCGACCGGCGCAGCACCGTCGTCGGCGTGGAAGATGTGTTTGAGCACCGGCGCTGACTGACATAATGGTCTCTGGTGTCTTCCGCCTGCATTGCCGCACCAAGGGGAGGACTGGAGGAGCGGACAAGGTTGACCACGTGCTTTAATTGTTTCTGCTTAGTGCTGTTGAGTCAGGTGTTTGGGCGCTCACTGTAGTCAGAGCATACCTCACACGACACATCCTTTGCCACCTTGATATGTGCAACAAGGAGGAGTGCCATAATGATTGTACCGATGCGGCATCTGGTGATGCTACTACAGGAGGCTGGCTCCAACCACTACGTACCACCGCTAATTCTGGATCGAGCAAAACTAGAAGACCAAGCACTACGTGAGGATCCAGTCACCCGTGGTCTTGCCTCTTGCTCCTATCTTGAATCTTTTATGCTTGTGTGTAATGCGTTCGACGATTTGCCTTACTAATCAGATATGTTCTCCTTTCATCTCCTTGTGCATGACAGGGCGTTAGGTTCATCGACGATGCTTACCTCACTGATATGCTGTCCGAGCTGACATAGTGGATTGGCATGCACTGCTTACTCTCGATGCAGATATTTGATCCCCACAATGGTTTGCTATTGTGCATTGAAGATTCAGTAGCTGATATTTGACTATATATTCTGCGTCTTCTCCATGTTTGATACATGATGATCCGCGCCATTTAGATCACCGTTGAACTGATGTATCATAGTAGCAATGTGTGGGTGTTTGGTCATGAGGAAATACAAATGCTTGCAGTATAAAAGCAGATTCAAGGGCCAGTCGCAAAAAAGTTTCTGGGGACAAAAGCAATAGTATTTCAGAATCAAGGACCTATTATGTGAGTTTTATATCAAAGTATATTTATGTTATTACCTATTCCAATGATATATTTATTATTACCTGTTTGAATCTCCTAATGTGCTAGCTACATATTGATTTCATTCAATGCTTAATGAGCAATACATAATATGAAATATATGCTACTTGATCTATTAGATAATAAATAATCTAAATTGCAATTTCCTAGATATTTTTGAACTATTGCATTTCTTTCATACATAATTATATTTTTATCCATATTTTGTTTACATATTTTGTTCTCTTCCTCTTCAAAGACTTGCAGCTTCTTGGAATCCAAATATAAGTGCATGTGTAATTTATTTCGCTTCTATCCCCTCTATCATTTTCAACTGCTTTTCATTTTCAGGCCCATAGACAGATTCTTTCAGATGGTGCTACTTGAACTTGAGATGTTGGCTGACGAACTTTTTATGAGTAGTCTGTAATGACTATCTTAGACTCCTCTTCTTTGGGCTTGCAGCCTTGTAAATGTACATATCCTTAGGTAGAGACTCCCCTGCTGATTACTTGAAAGAAGTTTGTTCGTTTCTTTTGTTTCTAAGTCTTCCTGCATTTTTGGCAATTTAACATTCTTCATGCTGTATCAACTTTATTTTCAGTCAAATCCAGGTCTTTGGCGCTTTACGAACGTCAGTAAAAATGCTGCTTATTGGAACTCGATAATGACTATTGATAGTGCATAGAATCAGGAGTAGCAACTTCATTACAGGAAGGTTTCGTTAAAAAAACTTCATTACGAGAAGGTAGAAATTTTATAGTCCTGAAGGTAGGTTGGCAGATCACTGTATGTGATACTTTTCACTTTTATTTGCGTGCTTGTCAGAAGCATCCATGATATATTACAATGCTATTGTTTTTCGCTTTTCCTAATTGTTACCTATTGTTAATTATTTTAATTTTCTGCCACGGAGACAAACAAGGGAAAAAAAATATGACTATGCAAATTTTAAAAAGGATATATCTGCAAATGGGTAAATTTGGTGGATCCAGGCCTTCCATATTCTTCTGATAATGCTTTGCAAGTTAGCACTTGCTGTGAAATATGTGAGTTTGTTGTGATACCCTATCCAATGCTTTCTCCCCTTTTTAAAAATGAGATCACATATATATATATTTCATGCAATTGCTGTTAGAAAATATAATGCACTGCAAACACCTAATTTAAGAATGCTTAGGGTGTTCGCTAGGATGTTTGTTCTGCCTGCTTGGGGGGATGAAATTTCCATCTTTTTGGAGCATATAAACATCGAGTTAGATCCAAGTCAAATGTTGTTGTTAACCTCATACTCAGATGGTCCTTTCTCTTACTTCTCTATTGCAAATGTGTTGTCTCCATAGAGTAATGTGTAATGCTATTTTTATATGCCCGAGTCAAATCTTGTTGTTAACCTCATACTAAGATGGTTATGTCTCTTCTCTATTGCAAATGTGTTGTCTTCATAGAGTGCTATGTAAAGATATTTTTCTGATTTGTTTTCTATTAGAGAAGTATATAGAGTGATGCTTAGGTTCTTTTATTTTTTTTTGTTTATTTCCGTGGTTCTATGGGCTATAGGGAGCAAATTACTCGCCTAATTGTCACCTGCAATTGTGCTACTGTTATTTTTTTTGTTAACTGGTAAGCTATAGAGTGATGTTTAGGATGTTTATTTTCTTTTTTTGTTTCCTGCAATTGTCTTACTATTCTTGCTACTATCTTGACTCTACTAACAATAAAAGTCTATGGCGTTTTTTCTTTTAACAATATACGTATCTGGCATTTTTTGTTAACTGGTAAACTTATTCCTTTTTTTAACTATAGTTTCTTTGAATTGAATGTAATGCACCTTGTCTTTGTTCATGTACAATACTTCTGTAGTTTAGCACTTCTTGGCACCTTTTAGTTAAATTGGAACTATAGCAATACTTGTAAAATTCATGTCTATTTTTAAGTTGATTTGTTATGAAAAGCCTATGTTTTCCTTTTGTTGTCTCCGGGTTGAAGCTGTTACGGTTCATGCAACTTTATGTACTAGTGCATAGGGATGAAACTACCGGGAATATATTTAACCTGGTAATGGTGTATGGTGACGAGGGGATAGTGCTAAAGATGAATTTGCCTGTTGGGTTGGAGGGAGTAGATGCTTACCGTGGGTTGAAGAAAGGCATCGCTTCTATCAATTTTTTTTTCTGTTTTGGCATTTCTTTGGTATGCCAAATTAGAAATGTTCTTTTACATACCGATGAAAAAATATGTACAATTATTGTCTTGTATTTATGAAGTACATTTTTGTGATTTATGTGAAAATCAAAATATTAGTGGTTTTCAAGCTTTTACTAACCGTTGAAGAAAGGCGTTGCTACTTTCATTTTGCATTTTTAGCACATTATTTTAGGTAGTGTGGGTGAGACCTATTTTCATATACTTTATATTAAAATAAAATGTTTTAGCTCTACATGGTTGAATTGAATTTAATTTTTATAAATTAGTTAATTTTTATTTTCTTTTTTTAATAGCACGTGTGTGTCGCACGTGCCAAAAGACTAGTCTAATGAAATTTACATAGTAGCCTCGCAACGAATTTGTCCAAAAGATCAACCCAAAAAGATCTAGATTTCAACATGAATTTCATGAGATCTGGAAAAAGCAAAGGATGGGAGGATTTTGGGGAAATCCAAGATTTGAGATGCTCGTGCAAGAATTTGATGGGTGATCACTCCAGGGTTGTTTGCACATGTCCTAGCACCAGTTCACGCAAAAAAACACAGTTGACGACCAAATTGGCTTAGGTAGTAAAACCGGAAAATTAGGAAATTGTGTTAGATTCGTATTGTAAAACGATTCCTTGCAGGGCAAGACCTCCCCACCCTATAATTATAAAGGGCCGCGGCCGATTGAGAGCATCACAATTGATCAAATAAATTTATCTTTTTGTCTTTTATCTCTTTGCCCTACTTTTGCAACCCTATGCGTTGTTCTTCTCTGTCTCCATGGCATGAGGAGGCATTCTAGGTGGCCTGTTGAACCTAAAACAACCCAGAGTGTGCCTGCCCCGACGGGGTCTCTCCCGGGTGGACGTTCTTTGGTTTCTCACTGGGCTGCTGGCAGAAACCAGAAGTTCCGGTTTCTGAAACCATAAGTTCTGGTTTTGAGCTACAGCGCTGCAACGTGCGCCACCGCTCGCTGCACGTGCTAGTGCTCTCGTGTGTTGGCCCTGAATTTTCGCCAATACATTTTGGCGACTCCACTGGGGAAGAAGGATCTGGTTTTCATGTCCGATTCATCAACCCCTGATGATATGGTGGTACTTAAAGCTGGATATCTGAAAGCTCTTGATGAATACGTATAAGAAGAAAAACGAATCTGCAAGGAATCATTTTTATCTTGTTACATGAAGACAGAGCAAGGCGTTGTCAAGATCAAAGAGTGGCAACCTCCATCGACCATCGCCATGTTGAAGGAGATTCAATCTTCAGGTACTATGTCTACTCGCTTATCCTATTGATTATTTGATGGACGAAGAGGATAGCATAGATGTAATTCCTGTTGTTCAAAAGTCTGTTATTGATAAACCAGCTAGTGCCATTATTGATCCTTGCAATGATTTACTGGATTATAAGCATAATGTTGATCAAGAAATTCGGCCGTCTCAAGCCGAATCTGTTGAAAGCATAAAGATCACATCTAGTAGTCCTATACTTGGGGGAAATGCAACAAATTTAAGCCAGAGATGTTGAAGCCTAGGAAATCCGAGATTGGTGTTTGGAAAACCATCGAATCCAAAAGTCGTCCCAAGCAATAAACGGGAAAGCTAAACCCCATTATTGGAGAGCTTCCGGCTAAATCCCGAAAACAAAGTAATGATGCTACTCGAACTAACAATACTTTTCCAACCCTATGTGCAGTTCTTCTCTTGTCTCCATGGCATGAGGAGGTGTTCTAGGTGGCCTGCTGACCCTAGAACAACCCAGAGTGCGCCTGCCCCGATGGGGTCGTTCTTTGGTATTGGGCTACTGGCAGAAATCGAAAGTTCTGGTTTTGAGCTATGGCGCTGCAATGTGCACCACCGTTCGCTGCACATGCTAGTGCTCTCAGTGTGTTGGCCCTGAATTTGCGCCAACACACTCAGGAAGGAAGAACAAAAAAACACCAAAAATAGGTCCGAAAATCATCAAAAAAAGAAAAACGAGAAGACTACTTTAATTCACCATATATGATGGAATTGAAACATGATTCTTATAGTGTTGAAGGCTAGGTACCTCCCATCATCCTACCCTCTTCATCAAAATGAGGCCACTAACCTAGGGTAATCACTCCCTGATCCTTGTTAGCCATCATTAAGCCAACCCTAGCTTTTCTTATTTGAAATTAAATGAAAGGGGGCCTCAAGAGATAGCTTCTCCAACCATCAATGGTTCTATTATATTGTATTGACAAAATGACTAAAATAACCATACCGCTGAAATTAAGATACAAGCCCACGTGGGGGCAATTCGTCCATCTCTTTGAGAAGCATCGGACTGGCATGGCTCCTCTTCGACTTCCCTTCGCCTCGAAGCAAGCTCGGCGACGACGCCACATGCCCTCCACCCGGACCTTGACCGTGCAATGTCCGTCCCAGTTCTGCGGCCGAAACAGGAAAACCGACCATCAGGGTATTTTTGTGGCCCATAAGACTAGATGCTGGCCCGATTAGGGTTGGGCACCCAGGGGCATGCGCCGCCTTCCGGGGCGCCAGGGGCATGCGCCCCCATCCCCTCTCTCTATTTAGATAGAGGCTCCATGTCATTTCATACTTGAGTTTTTTTTTACATCTAGCTTTAGCTACTCAAGAACACACGTAAATATGCGGTGACCTCGAGTGATTAGAACTCCACCTTCGTGAGATATTGAGATTGCTCGTTTCATATTTTTTGTTCGTTCTTCGATTGCGGATAGGAAACGATCTTTGTGATAAGGCTGATCTTGCACGACAAGGTTGGTAACCATTGGGAGTTGGTTCAGCTCGTCATAGTCGGGTCGTGAGGGTCTATTTCCACCAAGTCGAATTTATCTCTACTCACTGAAGATCGGGCACTCTAGCTCTATCAAGTGGTATCAGGATTTCAGGTTCATCGGTGAGTTTATCGAGTGTTTTTTTCCCTTCATACAGTCCACAAAAACAAAAACTAAATTATATTTTCAGGTTAGATATTTGTTCCCGCACCCTCTTAACCCTTGCACCTTCTTTCAATAATTTGCATTGTTGAATTTGTGTGTTTTACGTGTTAGATTATTGTCTTTTACTTTGTGTCTATCGCCTTTTTCTTTTATTTCTTCCAAGGCTAGAACGCCGCCACATCTTATCTTTTTTTCTCCTTTACCTCCTTTTCACGATCACTAAGCGCCGATCCCACCACCTGGATTGTGCGCCGTTTTTTTTTCACCTCCCGCTTCCAGTTTCCATATTTTTCACTGTCTCGTGTAGGAAAGTAATCCAAAAAAAAAGAAAAAAAAGAAACACGCCAATCCCCTCCCTGGATCTCGCGCTTTCTGGATCGCGACACCCACCCACCTAGCACCGCATCCCCTGAATCTCGCCCTTCTTCTTCGCCGTAGCTATGGTCTGAGTACACGGACCGAAACAGTCCGCCGGGCACCCCCTCCTCCTTCATGTGTGTAGGGCCAACGAGAGGGGAGTTTTGGAGGAAAAAAATACATAATTCACAAATTAAGCACTTAAATTGAATTCCGATTACACTATTATGTTCATAATGATGAGATCTACAAAACTAGACCACACTCGATAATGTTTAGGCTAAATTTGTTTGAAATATTTTTTTATACAAGTGGAGCAATATGTTCTGTTCCATTATATTTGGTTTGCCTAGCTTTTGTTCCGCCTATACTGACATTTTGTTCTGCTTGTATAAATTTTCGTTCTGCGGCTAACGATAATTTGTTCGGTTGTACCGTCCTGTTATATTCCTTCCGCGCAAGCTTTTGTTCTGCTCGTGTAAATTTTTATTCTAGTCATGTAAAATTTTATTCCACGGCTAAGATAATTTGCTCCGAGGGATGAATCCATCACAACCCTTCCGTGCAACTTTTTGTTCCACCTGTATATATTTTTGTTCCGTCTATATGAAATTTTGTTCCACGGCTAAAGATGATTTGTTCGATGTTAAAACAGAAGAGATTGTTCCGCGTGTATACAGGAAATGTTCTGAAAAAATAGTCTAAACATAGTCGAGTGTGGTCTAGTTTTGAAGATCTCATCATTATGAACATAATGGTGCAATCAGATTTTGATTTGGATACTTAATCTGTGAATTCTGATTTTTTAAAACTAGGGATCCCTTAAAACTAATCTAGTTCACGTGGGGAGGGAGGGGGTGCCAGGCCCTAGCAACCCCCTTCTTCTTTCCGCCCTGTCGTATTTCCCTTTTGGCAAGTAAAAGAAAAACAAGGAAAATAATAAAAAAAAAAGAGAGAGAAAACAGAGAGCATGCGCCGATCTTTTGTAGATCTCATTATCACGCGCCGTTCTGGTTAGTGCCGTGCTCCTGTGTTTCTTTCCTTTGGGAAATTAATAAAAACAGATACAAAGCAGAAACAAAAAAAAAGAGAAAAGGCAACAGGAAAGAGTTTTCCATCTGACCGATTCCGTTTGGGGTGCGCTCACCCGACCCACCACCATGCAGGACGCCTGGGCGTAGCGGCCCTGCTGCCTTTTTCTGTGTTTTTTTCTCTCACCCCCCTAATCTTGTTCCAGTTTTACACTTTGTTCCAACAACCTTTGATATGTGTTGGCACAATAATTCAACATTGCATTATTGTTTGATTGTGCTAATCCTTAATTTGAGCGTAGCCTACACTAGAACTCCACATATTTCTACTACGAGCATATTTTGTTTCTCCAGGAAATCCCTCCAATCTTTCGTGAGTTCCACCGGTTGGTTGCAGTTCGCCCTTGTGTGCGTGGTAAGAACGGATAAGAATTCGATAACAACAATTTTCTGAGCACCTTATATACCCTTGTTGTTGTTGTTGACGCCTTTTCTGGTCAACACACCGCAAGTGCTAGATCGCACGGTCGTCGGAATCAACTCTTAGCAAAATCTTGCGCAAACCGAAAGTTCCGGTTCTATTGGGTTTCGCTGGAAAACCTAGAATCCCCACCCTAGGAGGGACCCCGTCATGGATGGTGCGCCTAGCGTTGCTCTAAGATTGGCAGGCTACTCAGAACACCTTCGGTCGCCGTAGAGACGAAGGAAGAAAGAAAAAAAGGGGTTGCAAAAGATTTAGGGTTTGGAGATAAAAGTAAATAACGTATTTGATCGATTGTGTTGTGGTTAATCTCAATCGACCGTAACCCTTTATATTTATAGGGTGGGGAGATTGTACTCCGCAAGGAAACCCTTTTACACACCGAGAATCCATCATCTTCCCTAATTCTACTCGGACTCCTAACAAAACCGGAGGTTCTAATCTCACAAACATGAGTTTGTGTCTGCCAGATTCTCTGAATCAGCTATGTGTCAATTTTGGCCATCAACATACGCCCCTTGTTTTTTGGTAAAGTTTACATACCAGAAAACATGTTTCTGTCAGAATTGACCTAAGGGCGATGTTCATCAACCATCGGCCATAACACATTGGGCATCTTGGCATCTTGCCATACAGTTGGATAATATTTCTTGAAGTACCTCCCATTGAGCTCATGGAAACATCTAACCCTGCAATGTCTCTAGCATATAAGAATTCCCAAACATAACTCTCATTACCTTGTATGGCCCTTCCCAACTTGGAGACCATTTGCCAAAATTTTTGCTTTTTGCTCCTATAGGCAATATTGTCTTTCAAACCAAATCACCGACTTGAAAAAGCCTTCAACTTCACCTTCTTGTTGTATGCTCTAGCAACCCAGATCTTATCCTTTTCAATTACCTTCAAGGCGTCCAACCTCTTGTCAGTAACTTCATCAATGTTGTCCATCATTAACTCATAATAATCAAAAACATCAAGATCATTTTGCTTAGCCAACCTATATGAGCCAAGATTCACCACAACAGGTAAAACAGCCTCTTGCACATACACAAGTTCAAAAGGAGTAACCTTAGTAGCACAATACCTAGATATTCTATGAGCCCACAAAGATTCATATAACAACTCATGCCAATGTCTAGGATTTTCTTCTATCTTCTTCTTAGTGAGCTTTATCAAAATTTTATTACTAGATTCAGCTTGACCATTAACTTGATCATAATATGGAGATGAATTGAGTAATTTTATACCATAAGACCCAACAAACTCACGTACTTCTTTAGATATAAAGGACATACCTTGATCTGTAGTTAGAGTTTGTGGAATACCAAATCTATAAATAATGTGCTCTTTAATAAACTCAATTACCTCTCGATGTGTCATATTTTTCAGAGAAACTGCTTCGGTCTACTTAGTAAAATAATCAGTGGCCACCAATACGAAGCAATGTCCTTTTGAAGATTGAAGGATGAATATTTCCAACAAATCTAATCCCCATCCTCGAAATGGCCATGGCTTGATAATAGGATGCATCAATGCAGCAGGAACCATGTGAACATCTCTAAATTTCTGACATTCTTCACACCCCTTTTAGTAACAAAAACAATCGGCAATCATATTTGGCTAATAAAAACATGCACTTCGAAGAAGCCACTTCATTTTAGGAGCCGATTGATGTGTACCACAAATACCTTCATGAAGTTCACCCATGGCCATCTTTGCTTGATCATTATCCAAACATTTCAATAATAAATCATCAGCAGTCCGACGATATAAATCACCATTCACCAAAGTAAATATAAATGGCCATCGCCGGACTTCCCAATCAACCTTCTGATTAGGATTCTGCAGATAATCAATCAAAGGCCTCCTCCAATCTTCGACTTTGTTCTTCACCGTTTCGGTAGAAACAATAGCCAAAGTAACATTTTTAGTAGGAAAACTTGTTGTTCTGGTTTGTGAAACCGGTAGCTTCGGTTCTGTCAAGACAGCGAACCTCGCATCTTTATGCCCAAAACGGTAGTTCCAGTTTCCACAAATCGATAGTTCTGGTTTTTCCAGCAGGCATTTTTTGGTATCACAAACCACCAGTTTCTTTTCATGTAAGTTCTTCTTTTGAACATTATAACCAAATGCTTGTTGTGCTAAAGCATTAGCCCTGAGATTCTCTTCTCGTGGTACATGATAAATAATAAATTCATCAATAGAAGATATCATGTCTAAACATCTATCAAGATAAGCATATAAAACCCCATCTAAACATTGACATGTCTTAGAAACCTGTTGCACCACAAGCACAGAATCATCATCTTCTACATGCTTAACTCCCATCTCATGTAAAATTTCCTATCCGAACAATAATGCTTCATATTTGGTTTGATTATTAGTGCATCTATCTTCCAATCGGTTAAGCGCCTCAAAAACTACACCATTTGGTGACATAAAAATAACACCAATACCACAGACACTTCTACAAACCGATCTATCAAAATGCAATTTCCAGGGAGTAAAAGAAATAGGACGGACATCTAATTCAAGCTTATTATCAATTCGATGCTCTATAATAAAATATGCTATAATTTGGCCTTTTATATGGATTTTAAAGGTTCACAAGCCAAATCATATTCAACAAGATCGTAAGCCCATTTACCAATCCTACCACATAAAATTGGTCTATGCAACATGTACTTAATTATGTCGGTCTGGCATGCTACTATGCAAGAACTTCATAATAAATAATGCCTCAACTTAGTACAAGCATGATATAATGATAAACATAATTTCTCAGTAAACGTGTACCTTGTTTCAGCATCCAATAATCTTCTAGTCACATAAGCAATAATATGTTCCTTGCCTTCGGTTCCTTGAGTCAAAACAGCCCGAATAACAAAATCATCGGCAGCCACATACAACTTGAAAGGACGCCTTCTTGTAGGTGCCTTAATGACCGGTGGCGAAGATAAGTATTCCTTGATCTTGTCAAAAGCTTCTTGCTGCTCAGCCCCCAAGCAAAATCAACTTCGTTCTTCAACCGAAGGATAGGAGTAAAAGCACTTACTTTACCGGACAAGTTGCAAATAAACCTCCTCAAATAATTCACCTTGCCCAAACACTTCTGCAATTCTCTCTTACATGTAGGAGCCTCTACCTTCTTAATAGCATCAATCATCTTAGGATCAATCTCTACGCCCATATCATGAACAATGAAACCCAGAAACTTCACAGCCAATACTCCAAAAGCACATTTAGGTCGATTCATTTTCAACTGACACATTCTTTCAAAGCAAGCTTCAAATCAGCCAAGTGAGAACCGGCCGATTTCACAACTATATCATCAATGTACACTTTAAGAATAATACCAAGAAAATCATGAAAGATTAAATTCATTGCTCTTTGATAAGTAGCGCCAGCATTCTTTAATCCAAAAGTCATAAGAACCCACTCAAACAAGCCAACAAAACCCAGACATATAAAAGTCGTTTTAGACGTATCTTCTTTGGCCATAAAAATTTGATTATAACCATCACTACCATCAAGAAAACTAATAACTCTATGTCCAGAAGCATCATTAATAAGCATATCGGCTATAGGCATAGGATATTCATCTTTAGGACTCTCTATTGAGATTTCTAAAATCAGTACAAACTCTAAGCTTACCTGAACCCTTTTTCTACATAGGCACAATGTTAGAAACCCAATCAGCATATCGACAAGGCCTAATAAACTTTGCTTCCAATAACAAATTAATTTCTTCTGTAATCTAGTCATAATACTAGTATTAAAGCGCCTAAAAGGTTGCTTATATGGCCTAAATCCCGGTTTAATTGGTAGCCGATGCTCAACCAATTCTCGGCTTAAACCAAGTATCTCAGTATAATTCCATACAAAGCAATCAACATACTCTTTCAAGAGCTCGATTAATTCAGACTTATAATCGGCTTCTAAATTCTTATTTATAAACGTCGATCTAGGTATAGTACCATCACCAATGTCAACCTCGTTCTCATGTGCCCGATGATGCTCAAGCCTTTGCTGTAATCATTCTAAATTTTTATTCATTACATAAAATGGTTCAACCGATTATCAATCCGCTTCAAAACAACATGTACAAAGCCATCCTTAGTGCAACTAATAAGATCATAATCCGAAGCATCTAAACCAGAAATACATTTAAAACTATCATGCATGCCTATGGTAGAGCTATCAACCACGCAAACACAAGTTGATGTATCACCGTAAACAATCTCAACATAATCATCTACCCATTGAATTCAAAATTGATGCAAAGTAGAAGACACACATCTATTCGAATGTATCCAATCATGCCCAAGGATCAAACTGAAATTACCTTGTGTCTCGGTGACAAAGAAAGCAGTAGCCAACGTCTTGCTTCCAACAGTAAGATCCATGGAGATAACGCCTTTAGCTCCTATAGGCTCGCCTCCTCCCACACCACTGACAGTCATGTTGGTCTTGACCAACTCCTCATATGTCCCTCCTAGCTTCTTGAACAAAGAGTAAGGCATTAAATTCACAATGGCACCTCCATCAACAAGCATACAAGTGATAGGCCTCCCATTGATGTGTGCCTTCATGTATAACGCCTTCAAATGGTTAACATCATCCTCTGGCTTCTTGAACACTGCTTCCTTTGGGCCAAAATCAAGATGAGCTAAGTCCTCCGGAATAACATAATTGTCCAAAGACAAATGAATGACATTAACATCAAGATTCATATGCTCAAGAGAAGAATCATAGTCAACAAGCTACTCATCATCTTTATCTACAATGTTAGTTGCCATCTTATCATCATCTAGAATTACAGCAGCAAGTCCTCCTGCAGCTCCTGACAAAATCGGATCTTCCGATTCAGAAACTAGTAGTTCTGGTTCTACCTCTGGTCATGGCATTTCCTCTAAAACTGGTACCGCTAATTCTAGAACCGGTACCTCCGGTTTCTCCTCTGTCTGAACAGTAGCCTTGACCTTCCATTGCTTCTGAGGGATCATTGGCCTATACTCGTTAATGCACTTGTCCCGCTGTCTTTCTAGCTCTTTCTCCTTCTGTTCTTGTTGACAAAGCCTCTGTAACTTCCTCTTTTGGGTGCATGTGGAAGGAAGTATTTATTACTTGACTTGCTACCACCAGCTTCATTATCTTTGCTAACGGGTGTCTCTGAAGCAGATGGCATGACTCGATCAACAATTACAATTGGTCCTTTGCCATTTTCCTTCATAGGGACATCCATTTGCCCAGTCTAAAGGATGTCATTGCTTGTCGTCCTCTCGAGGTCAACATCCATCTTCTGGGCGCCATCAACTGCTTTCTTAGGACGATAAACCCATCTTGGTGACATTTCCTGCCTTTTCTGACCAAACCAAAAGTTCCAGTTTTGATAAACTGGTGGTTCCAGTTTACTCCAACCAGTTTGGCGGGGTGCCAATTGGTCTTGCATAGGCAAAGCCAATCTATCCATCATAGACCTTCTTGGTGATTGCCGCCCTGGGTGTAACAGTCCGTGCTCTTTAGGATAATATGGCATCCACGTCACTCCATTATCGTCCCATATAGGTCCAACATCTCCCCTCCGTCTTGTGGCAGGTCTCGGAGGTGAAATACTCTAATTCCCATACCCAGGAGATCGTTCTCTCTTTTTTAATGGCTGATCACGTGCACCGGCCTTGCTTTGATTGGAATAGTTAGCAAAAAGTTGATCAAAGGTTGGTCCTGACTTGAACTTCTTGCCCTGATCCTTAGCTGCATTCACCTTCCACTTACCGATCTCAGGGCTTTTGGGTTTTAACATTTTGGGACATCCAGAGACAACATCAGTACCTCTGGTTTCAAGAACCGGAACTTCTGGTTTCTTCTGTGAAGCCAAATTAGTTGTTTCTTCACCATCTTTTGCAAGTAGACCATGCCTCCCTAGACCAGGAGCTCTGAGAGTGATTCTGAATGACTCTCTGCTATTAGGAGTCTTCTCACACACCACTTCTCTAGTCAACACTTTGTTTCGCACATCTTCCGGTCGGTCTTCACCAATCACCACATTCTTGCCTTTAGCTTTTTTGGCTTGATGCGGCAGAATCAAAACTTTAGGCTGCTGCAGATCCGCAGTGTTGATAGGAAAAGGCATCTTGTCCACTTGCATCTCATGGAGAGTTAACCATCCTTCACGTAGGGCCGATTGTATCTGTTGACGGAAAACATTAGAATCATTAGTAGCATGAAAAAAATAATTATGGAACTTACAATATGCTCGTCTCTTTAATTCTTCAGGTGGTGGCATGGTATGAGATGTCTTGATGTTCCTGACCCTAAACAACTCATCAAATATGCGATCACATTTGGGAATATCAAATGTAAATTTGACATCTTCTTGCCGACTCTTATGAGCCGACTTCAATGAAGTGCAAGAATAAGATTTTGAATTAGATGGCCAAACAAATTCAGCAATTTAAATTTTTTTATCCTCATCATTTATACTATCGGATTCATAATCAACAACATGAAAATTAGACCGATGAGGCTTAGAACTTTCTTTGGCATTTTTAATCCTATTTTCTTGCAACAAAGCTATTATTTGCACTTGAGCAACTGAGAGGAAATCATGACCCTCTAATTTTTCTCTAATAGAAGATCTTAAACCATTAAGTGCAATATCAGCAAAAACAATATCAGAAATTGACAAATGAAAACAACTGTTCTTTGTATCCTTGAGACGTCTAAAATATTTAAGAACCGTCTCTTCCCTTCCGTGCTTAACCGATGTTAAATCTGTCAATTTTAATCGTGGACTCCCACTACAAAAGTGATCATGAAACTTTTGCTCTAATTGACTCCATGAAGTAATTGAGCTGGGACATAAAGATGAGAACCAAGCTAAAGACCTCCTGCTCCTAACTGAGCCATGTACTGACTAATATATTCTCAAGTAGTCCTATTATCATCACCACTGAATTTAATAAAATCAGGAACACACCTACCAACAGGATAAGCAACATAATCAAACTCAGCACTACATGGTTTTTTATACAACTTAGAATTACCGATATCAACACCAAGCTTATTTTTCATCAAACCAGCCAAATCATCCTTAAATCTACCAAATTCAGTATTCCAATTAGAACTATTTGGTTGTTGTGGCATATTATTAATCCTTTGGTTCATAGGAGGAATATAACTAGCCTGAGTGCACCCTGCATACCCTCTATAAACAGCATTTGAAACACCATGTGTGGAAGCTAGGATACTTGGAGTATGTGACACATGTGCTGCTACTGAATTAGGTGCTATGAATTTTTCTACTCCATTGGTTTGGGTTAGAACAATTGAACTGGGCACAACTAATAATGGCAAAACCGAAGATTTTGTTTGTAAGCTAAAAATTCATTGGTTTATTCCTTGTTCCTTTTTTCCATAACTTCTAAATTATCAAACAAAAGAGTAACCATTTCTGGCGATATATGATCAGGGACGCCAGTGCTAGGTTTTGACGAAGATGACTCAGGATTTGAATTGCCTACATTTGGGAATGACCCCAATCTTTTGTCTTTATTCATCTTGAAAGAAGGCATCACGAATTCTTGCACACATTTGGCCTGACGATCTTCCCGGCCCTTCTGGAAGGCCTTCAAGAACTCGCTCTATATGTGCTTCTCTAGTGCCATGTATTCTTCATGATCTTCTAGGCTGAGATCCTCTATGGTTGTCGCCATGATGTTGTCCTCTCCAATGTCGAAGCCCATCGGGCTAGGGTTTAGTAGATCAATCTCAACAACCTGATCCCTTCCCTAGCGGAGTCGCCAAAAGTGTGTTGACGCCTTCTCTGGTCAACACACGACAAGCGCTAGATCACGCAGTCATTGGAATCAACTCTCAGCAAAATCCTGCGCAAACCAGAAGTTCCGGTTCTATCGGGTTTTGCTGGAAAACCTAGAATCCCCACCCCGGGAGGGACCCCATCAGGGATGGTGTTCCTAGGGTTGCTCTAAGATCGGTAGGCCACTTAGAACGTCTTCGGCCACTGTAGAGACGAAGGAAGAAAGCAAAAAAGGGGTTGGAAAAGATTTAGGATTTGGAGATAAAAGTAAAAAACGTATTTGATCGATTGTGTTGTGGTTAACCTCAATCGGCCACAACCATTTATATTTATTGGGTGGGGAGGTCTTATCCCACAAGAAAAACCCTTTTACAAACCAAGAATCTATTAGATTCCCTAATTCTACTCGGACTCCTAGCAAAACCGGAAGTTCTGGTCTCACAAACCGAAAGTTCCAGTTGTGTCTGCCAGATTCTCTGAATCGGCTATGTGTCAATTTTGGCCATCAACAGTTGTAGGATTTGTTTTTGTGTTTGTGCTAACCATGGCAGGCGACAACAACAAGCTAGGTGTACAACTGCATGACATGCGGACACAGGTTGATGGACTGGCCGTGGCATTCAGACGATGCATGAATGACTTGATTCGATGGTCACTTTGGTGAATGAGTGGTTCAGTCAGATCAACCTCGCGCAGACAGCCACCAAGGCCATGCTCGACACCATCATGGCATGACTTGAAGCATTGTCCATATCGCTCACGTAGTTGCAAAAGGATTATGGTGGTAACACGGAACAGGAAGGTAACCGCTCTAGTCGTGCCCGCCATGTGGTACGTCAGCCACATAATGATTCATTTGCTAGGATTAAATTTATGATTCCATCTTTTAATGGCAAATATGATCCTGCTACATATCTTGATTGGGAATTAGAGGTCGACAAGAAATTTGCATGCCATGATATTCCCGCTAGTTCTCAAGTTAAAGCTACTATTAGTGAATTTACTGATTTTTCTTTAATTCGGTGGCGTGAGTATAAACAAAAACATCCTACTAACACTCCCACCAATTGAATGCAATTTAAAAACTGCTATGCGATATAGATTTGTGCCTTCCTATTATGCTCGAGATTTGCTTAATAAAATGTAGCGTTTTCAGGAAGGTCAACAATCTGTTGAGGAATATTACCAGGAAATCCAAAAGGGTATGATTCGTTGTGGGTTAGTTGAGACGGATGATCCTGATATGGCATGCTTTTTTGGTGGCTTGAACTGTGATATTTAGTACATATTTGATTATAAAGATTATGCTCATATAACCACATTGTTTGCATATGTTTGCAAAGTTGAACAATATGTTTGCAAAGTTGAACGTGAAGTGCAGGGATGCCGCTCGAACACATATCCTAACTCTTTTGCAGGAAGAAGCCCGGCAACTAGCTCAACGCCTGCTCTTTTGCAGTACCTGCGCCCAGGCCTACACCACGTGAGAGGACTGCCAAACCTGCAACACCCTCGTCCACAGGCACTGTCCCTTCCACCGGGCGTACATGGGATATTTAGTGCCATCGTTGCAAAGGCTTTGGGCACGTGATTCGGGACTGCCCAAGTGAGCGTACCTTGATCATACGTGATACTGGTGAGTACTCTTCCGCTAGTGATTCCTAGGACACTCGACATACTATGCTTGCTACTGACCATGCATATCATGCGGAGGTCCATGTTGATCCCAGCGACACCGATAGGTATGAGGGTCTTGTTGTGCAACGCGTTCTTAGTACACATGTTACCCAGCCCGAGAACAATCAGCGGCACATGCTCTTCTAAACCAAAGGCGTTGTACAAGAACAATCAATTTGCATCATCATCGATAGTAGTAGCTGCAACAATTTTGCGAGTACCATTATGGTAGAAAAATTGTCTTTACGCACTCGTAAGCATCTGAACCCATATCACATTCAATGACTTAATGATGGTGTAAAAAATAGGGTGACGTGGTCGGTGCGTGTTCTATTTTTTATGGGTGCTTACTCTGATTATGTGGATTGTGGTGTTGTCCTATATGATACTGATAGCTTGCATCATGGTCCTTCAAATCATTATTCTTTTATGTTTAAGGTTCAAAAATAATTATACATCCAATGACACCTGAACAAATTGTTAAAGATGATCTTGCTCGAGCTGCTAAAACTGCTAAATAACTTGCACCATCTCCATCGACCTCTGTTAATTATGAAATCAAGTTGGATGCTCCTGTTTTACTTGCTACACATGCTCATTTTGATGATCTCCGCGATGCTCATTTGCCCTGCTATGCACTTGTATTCTCTAGTGTGCTTGTTTCAGTTGATGATGCACCATCTTTGGATATTCCTCCCGCGGTTGCTAACATTTAGGAGTACGCTGGTGTCTTTCCTAAAGATTTGCCATCGGGTCTTCCACCACTTCGTGGCATTGAGCACCAGATCGACCTCATCCCTAGCGCACAGCATCCGAACGACACACCGTACCGTACAAATCCGGATGAGATGAAGGAGATCCATCACTATGTACACGCGTTGCTTGACAAGGGTTACATTCATGAGTCTCTTAGCCTTGCTCGGTTTCTGTGTTACTTGTTCCGAAGAAAGATAGGTCTTGGTGTATGTGTGTAGATTGTTGTGCTATAAATAACATCACCATTCGTTATTGATATCCTATACCACGCCTTGATGATATGTTAGATGAGCTTAGTGGTGCCATTTTTTTCACTAAGATAGATTTGCATAGCGGGTACCACCAGATTAGAATGAATCTGGGTGATGAATGGAAAATGACTTTCAAAACAAAATTGGGATTATATGTATGGTTGGTTATGTCATTTGGATTGACTAATGCTTGTAGCACCTTTATGCGTTTGATGAATGAAATTCTGAGGCCCTGCGTAGGATTTTTTTGTCGTCTATTTTGATGATATCCTTATTTACAATAAGTCTATGGAAGAGTGTTGTTTTTTACGCGTTGCATGCTACCAGCTTATTTGGTAACATAGAAAAATGCATATTTTGCACACAACGTGTCTCGTTTCTTGGCTATATTGTCACTCCACATGGCACTGAGGTGGATAGCAGCAAGATTGATGCCATTTGGGATTGTCCTACTCCAACAATGGTCACACAGATTCAGAGCTTTCTTGGACGTGCAGGTTTCTACTGCAGGTTTGTTCGTGATTTTAGCTCCATTGTAGCGCCTCTACATGAGCTTACAAAGAAAGGTTTGCCGTTTGCTTGGAGCGACTAGCAGGAGGTTGCGTTCAGTACTTTGAAAGATACATTAACACATGCTCCCCTCTTGCAATTGTCTGATTTTAATAAAGTGTTTGAGCTTGAATGTGATGCTAGCGGTATTGGGCTAGCTGCTGTTTTATTACAAAAAGGAAAACCGGTTGATTATTTTAGTGAAAAATTAAGCAATGCTAGCCTGAGATATTCTACTTATGACAAGGAGCTTTATGCTTTAGTTCACACTTTGCAAACATGGCAGCACTACCTTTGGCATCGCGAGTTCATAATTCATTCCAATCATGAGGCTTTGAAACATAGTCGTACTCAAATAAATCTGAACCGTCATCATGCTAATTGGGTAGAATTCATCGAGTCTTTCCCTTACATCATTAAACACAAGAACATGAAGAAAAATGTCATCGCTGATGCGTTGTCTCATCGATATACCTTGCTTTCACAGTTAGATTTTAAAATCTTTGGCTTGCAAACTGTGAAGGATCACTATATCATAGATGCTGACTTTAAAGATGTGTTGATACAATGCATGGATGGAAAACCATGGGGGCAAATTTCACATGCAGGATGGGTTCCTTTTCGCACTAACAAGCTGTGTGTTCCAGCAAGCTTGGTTTGTCTTTTGTTGTTACAAGAAGCACATGGGGGTGGTCTCATGGGGCACTTTGGCATGTACAAGACCCATGAGGTGTTGTCTGCCCACTTCTTCTGGCCCCGGATGCGCCGTGATGTTGAGCGCCTCGTTGCACGTTGCACTACTTTTCAGAAAGCTAAGTCACGAATGAGCAACCATGGTTTGTATATGCCTTTGTCTGTCCCTACATCCCGTTGGATTGATATTTCTATGGAATTTGTGTTGGGATTTCCTAGAACTAAGAAGAGGAGGGATAATATTTTTTGGTTGTTGATAGATTTTCCAAAATGGCTCATTTTATACCATGTCATAAAACTGATTATGCTAGCAATGTTCCTGAATTGTTCTTTTGAGAGATTGTTCGCTTGCATGGTATTCCAAATACAATAGTCTCTGATTGTGATGCTAAATTTCTCGGTCATTTTTAAGATCTCTTTGGCATAAATTAGGCACTAAATTGCAATTTAGCACAACTTGCCACCCTCGAACTGATGGACAAACTGAGGTGGTGAATAGAACTTTGTCAATCAGGCTTAGGGCTGTTTTAGATAAAAGTTTGAGACAATGGGAGGATTGCTTGATTCATATTGAATTTGCTTATAATCGTGCAACACATTCTTCTACAAAGATGTGCCCTTTTCAGATTGTTTAAGTTTACATTCCTCGGGCGCATATTGATTTGTTTTCGCTTGATGCTGCGGACGCCCCACACATAAATGTTGTTGCTCATACTGAACAAATGATTAACTTGCATGAACAGCCTCAACAAAATATTGCTGTTGGTGATGCTAAATATCATACTGCTGGTAGTAAAGGCAAAAAACTTGTTACTTCAAACTGGTGATATGGTTTGGTTGCATTTGAAAAAGGATCATTTTCCTACTTTGCGCCATTCCAAATTGGTGCCTTGTGTTGCTGGTCCTTTGAAGGTGCTGCCTACAGAGTTTGGTGTCTCAACTTCTTTTAATGTTGCAGATTTGAAACCATATGCTGGCGAGGATGAGGAGTTGCCGTTGAGGACGACTTCAGTTCGAGGAGGGGAGGATGTTGAGGACATCCACTAGATTACGTCTACACCAGCAGGACCTTCTCCAACACCACCAGATGCACTTCATGTGCCACCTTGTTCATCAACTGGGCCAATCACATGGGCCCGTGCAAGAGAATTGAACTTCATCATGTCATTGAAGAATGAAGGCCTAGAAGACTACATTCTGGCCCAACTAGGGTTGCGCGCACAGGGGCATGCACCCCCTTCCTGGCTGCTAGGGGCATGCGCCCCCACCCGTTCCCTCTATTTAGATAAAGGCTCCATGTAATTTCAGACGTGAGTTTTGTTTAACATCTAGCTTTAGCTACTCAAAAACACAAGTAAATATGTGCTATCCTCATGTGATTTAGAATACCACCTTCGTGAGATATTGAGATTGCTCGTTTTATATTTATTGTTCATTCTTCTATTGTGGATAGAAAACGATCTTCGTTATCAGGATGATTTTGCACGACAAGGTTGGTAACCATCAGGAGTTGGTTCAGCAATTGCATTGACACTTCAGGTTCGCTCGTCGTAGTCGGATCGTAAGGGTCTACTTCCACAAAGTCAAATTTATCTCCACTCACTGAAGATCAGGCACTCCGGCTATGTCACAAACAACTGAAACATTCCATCCGGCCTTAGCCGCCACGCAACCTCGCCGATGTTGACGCATGTCTGACCTCCACCGTGCCTTGACACCTTCAAATCTTTCACGCGCCTGTAGCATGCGCCGCCTACTCGACTTCGCCATCGTCCTTCCCTCATGCTTCAATGCTGATTCATACACCATGTGGGCCAGTCTTGACCTTGCCCAACCTTCGTTTACCTCGATCCAAGTCTACTCGTGTTCATGCCAAACCTTTCACTTGGCCTTCACCTCTCACCATCGACCGCCCCGTCGCACCGTGCACGTACACTTCACAAGCCAAGGCAAGCATCAACACACCTCAGTTGATAATTACTCGTTATGTTAGGGTGACCACCATTGGTCCTGAATAATAAATACTGCAAGTGGGGAATTGAGCTTTTTGGGCATCCTTTCCTCTGTTTATCGTGTCCAACATAAAAAGTTTATTGGCTCAACTCCTTTCTTGTGATACATAAATATTGATCTAGGTACCAAAAATAACTAGAAACATACATGACAAAGCCGAATTTGGTACAAGTACGGTATTATCTATCAGGAAAAGTACATTTCAATTCTCACATTTTTTTACATTGTTCATTTAACCCTCTCACTAATATTTTGGTTTGAGAGTCTCCTGAACTAATGAGATTTGACATTTTTATTCTTCGTATATAAGTTTTGTGAGTAGATAGAGACCACAATTTCTATATTAAATAAATATATCGAGTTTTTTTATTTATTTTGATATATCAGGAACATTTTATACAAAACAGTTCCTCTGGATACAAAACCGTACAAAACAGTTTCTTTTTTATTGCGCACACACCCAGGGGCTGACTGCTCACATGATCTTCTCTTTTTCTTTTTCTTTTTTAAGATGAACGTGCTCACACGATTCGACCTTATTTTCTATTGATTTGTTCAGTTACTAATTTCAAATAATATAATCTAGGGACTTTGATCCACACTAATAGTACAATCTAAGGCCAATTCCAACTCATAGTATCCATAGTAGGTGTCCATATTACCACATAAGCAAGATATCAAACCACCCACCACAACCATGATTTCTTTGGATGGGCGTAAATTCCCCTCCACTCTCTCCTTCCCATTCCTCGTCCCTCTGCTCTCCGTTCTCTTTGTTACCTCGCTCATGTCGATTTGCAAAATTGGAAGGCAATCAATGTCAATTCGGAAAGCCACGTCATTGGAGTTGGGGATTGAGCTGAAACTCAGCTGATTTTGTTGTTAATCGTGAGATTGGGTACATGTATCTGTTCGCGAGGAGATTGAGCTCATGCGGGCAGAAAGGGCAATAGCGAGCACGTGGGTGCCATCCCCAACCCTCGCTTTAAACTTGTTTCACTGATCGAATTTTGAAGTTCGCGACTGCCAAGTGTGTCCTTGAGGCGCAACCCCAAGATCAAGAGGTCGTATTTACACTTGCTCGTGGAAGTAATTGATCAACGCGCCATGGAATTTTACTACCACAAGTGCAGCGGAAGACGTCCAATCAAGTTGGATGGATCTTCTGACGCTTTGCCATCACTTTCTTACTAGTCCTAGTCACTACTTTGCCATCTCTTCCTCACCAATGCTCTGATCTGTTTAGTTTTGAACTCCCTGGTTGTTCTCACATATTCGTGCCGAAACAAAACTGGTTTTCAACGATGAAAACCCGACTTATTGTACCCTTATGATAGTCCCTGGATTAGTACCTATCACGTACAAAACTCATTCCAGACGATATCATTTCCATACTCACAAAAATCACACTACGCTCTCCGTAAATAAAACCAGGCTATACATGTAGATCAAGACACTCTGCAAATGTTATATGCCTGTACGAAGTGATCGTTACTACTGGAAGTCACTAGTTGTGGGTTGTCTCCGTGGGCTAGGTACCAGCTTGCAGCCCGAACTACGTACAGGCATATAACATTTGCAGAGTGTCTTGATCTATATGTATAGCCGATAATTGTGAAATTTACAATAAGCACGTTTCTTCAATTCTTCAGGCGGCGGCATAGTATGAGATAAATTGATGTTTCCAATTTTCAGCAGTTCATTAAAGATTCTATCACACTTGGCTACATCAAAAGTAAATCTCACCTCTTCTTGCCGATTCTTGCCGATCAGCTTTAGAGAAGCACAAGTGCTAGGCTTTTCTTTGGGTGACCATGCGAATTCTGCAGCATAAACATCCTTACTCTCCTTGTCCGAAGACTCATAATCTAACATATGAACATTAGAACAATGATGCTTATGGCTTTCTAATGAATCTTTACTTCGGCTTTCTGCAACCAAAGCTCTTTGATACACCTGATTCACAGTAAAGAAATTATGACTATCTAGTATTTCTTTAATATGAACGCAAACCATTACGGGCAAGATCTGCTAAATATTTTTCTACAATATTCACAAAAAACATCGGTTTTTCGTGTCACGGAATCTTCTAATATAATTATTAACAGATTCATCACGTGATTGGTTAACCGATGTAAGATTAGACAATTTGAGCTCATTATTTCCACAAAAGAAATGATCATGAAATTTTTGTTCTAGGTGCTCCCATGAGCTAATAGAATCAGGAGCTAATGAGCTAAACCATGAAAAAGCAGTTCCAGTCAAAGATAATGAAAGTAAACGCACTTTCAATTCACTTATAGAACCAGCTTCTCCTAATTGGGCAAGATATTAACTAATATGCTCAAAAGTGCGTTTATTACCTTCCCCATCTAATTTAACAAAATCTGGCAATCTAAAACTAGTAGGGTATTGAACCAAAACAAAGTGAGCAGGATACGGTTTTAGATATGCATGAGTTTTGCCTCTAACATCTATCCTAAGATTTTCTTTAAGCAAATTAGCCAAATCATTCTTATAATCAACAAGGATTTTATCAAATTGTGAAGATGAATCTGGTGTGTAGATGTAGATGCATTTGGCTCACTATAAGGAAAACCGGTTGAACTGGTAAAAACCAGTCTGACCGATCCTGGTACACCAGTTAGACTGGATTCGAGAATTGTTTGGTTGACATTTGTTTATTTTGTCACCATTGCATATATTGGTCAAAAGTTTCATTTGGAATAGGACCGATAGGTGTAAAAGTACCATTGGGTGGTATAGGTGGAGTATTGTGTGCCAAGGTACAATACGGAGGCACAAAATTCACAAGCTCATCAGTTCGGCCAATAAGGCCAGAATTCAGAATACTTTTCATAGGTTCTAGGCATGAAGGCTGAGCTACAAATGCATTGGTAGGTGTTACCATCTGTCTACTGTAAAAAATCAATGGCATGCCATATGGGGGTTATTCCATTGGAGTAGTTGTCGATGATTTAGATGCAAGAACATTAGTAGTAGCACTAGTTGTAACTGGCAAATTACCAATAGGTATTTCAGGTTGCCTAGTAGCAGATACTTTTCTCTAGACAAAAGCCAGTTAACTAAAAAAGCATCACGCTCAGCCATCATACTTTGAATTTGTTCCATTGTAACACCAGAAGATGAATTGCTTACATTAGGTGTTACCTCAGATGGAGAAGCATCAAAGATGACATCCTTGATCTTTATGACTTTGCCTTGCCGATCTTTGGAATAGTGTGACAGAAATTGTTTCTTTGCTTCTTCCTTAAGCCGTTGTACTTCCTGCTCTTGCTTCTTTTCGATCCTCCTGAATTCTTCATCAAGGATCTTCTGTTCGTCGGCCTCAATTTAATCAAAGTCAGGCCTAACGATGCTGTTCTCATGAATCTCGCCGCGATTAGAATTGGGATCGGCCATGGTGACCGATTTATCCTTCTTCTTCCCAGCGGAGTCGCCAAAATGTGTTGGCGCAAATTCAGGGTCAGTACACGAGAGCACTAGCACATGCAGTGAGCAGCGACACACGTTGCAACACCGTCGCTCAAAACCGGTAGGCCCGGTTTCTTAAAACAGGTAGTATCGGTTTTCACCGGGACACCGGTGAGAATCCAACGAACGCTTGCCCGGGAGGGACCTCGTTAGGGCAGGTGCACGTAGGATTGTTCTTTGGTGGGCTTGGAAAATATTAGGGCAAAGAGATAACGAAAAGGTAAAAGTAATAGATGTATTTGTTTTTTGTCGATTAGGATACCCTCAATCAGCCATGGTCCTTTATATTTATAGGGTGGGGAGGTCTTGCCCCGCAAGGAATCATTGTACAAATAAGTACATATTTAATTTCTCAAGTTCTCCCAATTCCTGACCACAACCGGTAGGTCCGGTTTTGCTACAAACCAGTAGTACCAGTTCTCAGGCTTTCAGCCAATTTTGGTCGTCAACAAAAGCCTTACCCAAGACCCACTGTGATCCTAAGAAGAAATTTATGAACTAAACTTGGGTCCTCCATCCTAGGACCAATACTAGAATGAGAGAACTTGGAGAGGCTTGAACTGTGTGGTGTGTAGAATGAGGGGGTACCCCGAGCTTTTATAGCACTACTAGGTCAGTTCGAGGAGTCCAAAGTATGGTAATAAACATTGCCGACCTTTGGAATAACTGCCAAATAACCCCACTCCAAAGGGGAGGCCAAACCGTCTTCTCCTGGTGGGCTATGGAATGTATTGACACATAAATCAACACATGAGGCCTGAGAGTCCCGTTCGCCAAGCTCGGGCCACAAGAGCATGCTAGTCAATTTGACCTGTGAAAGAGCATCTAGGCCCCTCAATTCGTTGGTGATTAATGATGACATAATCATTGCGACTAATGTGTGTTTTGCAATAGTGATTCTTATGTTAGTGCAACGATGGGCTTTCGTGGTATCTTGGCCCCATCAGGGCAAAATTATTATATTGGTGTAAAGGATATGCTCAGAGCTTAAGGATAGGCTAGTTCTAAGTACCATTTAGTTAGAGTAGTTCAGGTCTTTAATTTCCTTTGACCGTACAATAAAGGGGGCTAAGTGTTTGTAGCTTTACCTAGGCGAGACTAGAGATAGGTGTAGTGCACAATTGTGAAATTCTAGTACTAGATAGCTTAGATGAAGCCCAAGTAAAGTTAGGAAACTCAAAGAATTTAAATTGAACGAGTTTTGACTTCAAAAGATTGAAAAGAAGAAAATAGATAGAGGCACCGACTACTTTGGTGGTGCCTGAAGCAAGGCCCTAATAAACATAAACATCCAACTAGTTCTATATTGCTAAGCTGATTTATGCATTATAAAAACATATGGCTAAAAAATAGTGATATTTAGGTAAGAAGAAAATCTTGAAAATTAAGAAGAAGAACAAATGGCTTAAAACTAAGGTATAACAAAAACTCTTTAGATCAAAAAGAAACAAAGATTACAATACTAAAGATTACAATACTAACTGAGATTTTATAGAAGAAAGGAAAAGGAGGATTATGCAAAAAAATCATACTGAATCGAGCACTAAATAGTTTGACAATTGAGATCAATCCTTTCTAGATGGGCTGATTTATTGTAGGGAGACGGATATGCGTTTCAGAGGAGAAAGGAGACGAACAGATGTTTCTCTCAGTGGGAGATGGACAACGGATGGGGCTGGTTCGTGTATGGGCTGATTTGTTGCAGATTTTACTGGGTTGGTCTTTGCTTAACTATTTGGACCTTCGTATATAAACTTGATGCATATATGATTGGCCCCGCCCTTCATTTTGGGGGCCCAGCGTGGTGTAGCACTCGAAATTCAACTTTCTAGTTTTTTTAGGAATTGCAAAAAAGCCAAAAATTAATTTTTTAGGATCCATTGGTATTGTTAGGCATATTAATCTTTTTTTCTAAAAAACCCGCTAAAATTCATATCGGATCACATTTTGTTTGCTCCATTCATGCTGGTGCATTATATTTTGGGTGTTGAATTTAAATTTGTTTGAATTCAAATACGTTTGTGTTGGCGCAAATTCAGAGCCAACACACGAGAGCACTAACACGTGCAACGAGTGGTGGCGCACGTTGCAGCGCCGTAGCTCAAAACACGAACTTCTGGTTTCAGAAACCGCAACTTCCGGTTTCTGCTAGCAGACCGGCGAGAAACCAAAGAACATCCACCCAGGAGGGACCCCGTCGGGGCAGGCGCACTCTGGGTTGTTCTAGGGTCGGCAGGCCACCTAGAACGCCCTCCATCGACGTAGAAACGAAGGAGGAACAGCAAATTGTAGATTGGAAAAGCTAGGGCAAAGAGAAAAGATAAAAAGATAAAAGTTGTATTTTTGATCGATTGGATACGCTCAATCGGCCGTGGCCCTTTATATTTATAGGGTGGGGAGGTTTTGCCCCACAAGGAATCGTTTTACAAATACGAATCTAACAAAATCTCCTAATTTTTTCGGACTCCATGCCTAAACCGGAAGTTCCGGTTTTAACTTCCTAAGCCAATTTTGGTCGTCAACATATTCCCCCCTGTTTCTTGGTAAAGCTTAGCGTATCAAGAAACAAACTTATCGGCCATAAAATTTGCAATTACTCAAATGACAACTTGCTTTCGCTTCCATACCTGCTTAGTTACCACTGACTTTGGTGGCATCACCTCCGCTTGTTGTTCCATGGATCCTTGCTGCCGCAATTGCTGCAATCTTCTCTTTTGAGTACGAGACAAGCTTGAGGGACACCACCTCGGCTGTGGGGAATTTGGACCTTCTTTGTTGTATCTCTCATATGCTTTATGCTCAATATTGGATCAAGTCCTGAAGCTACATGGAGTCCCGAAGAGCATTGTGTCCGATCGAGGGTCGGAGTTCACTTCTAGGTTCTGGCAGAGCTTGAACGAGGCGTTGGGGACGGACTTAAAGTACAGCTCAGCTTATCACCTACAGACAGACGGACAGACGGAAAGAGTGAACCAAGTACAGGAGGATCTGCTGAGGGCCTGTGTGTTGACCTACGGCTTGGACTGGGAGAAAAGTCTGTCGTACGCTGAGTTCTCCTACAACAACAGCTATCAGGAGAGCTTGCAAATGTCCCCTTTCGAGGCTCTCTATGGGAGGAAGTGCATAACACCCTTGATGTGGTCCGAGACCGGAGAGCGGATCATCTTTAGACCGGATATGATCAAGCAGGCTGAGGAGAATGTGGCCAAGATTCGAGAAAATCTCAAGATAGCCCAAACCCGACAGAAGAGCTACACAGACAAGAGAAGACAGGGGTTAACCTTTGAGGTTGGAGACTATGTCTACCTCAAGGTTTCGCCGCTCAGAGGCACGAAGAGGTTTCATGTGAACGGGAAGCTGGCACCAAGGTTCGTCAGTCCATACCAGATAGAGAAGAGGATTGGCAACTTAGCATACCAGCTCAAGCTACCCCAGGAGCTTGCGGGAGTGCATCCAGTGTTTCATGTATCCCAGCTGAGAAAGTGTTTAAGAGTTCCTGAAGAGCAAGTCCTGACAGATGTGCTAGACCTACAGGAGACCTTGGAGTACCTCGAACACCCAGTGAAGATCTTGGATAGAGCGACGAAAGGAACCAGAAGGACACGCATACTAGTATGCAAAGTTCTGTGGAGCAACCACACTGAACGAGAGGCTTCCTGGGAGAAGAAAGCCGAGTTGAAGGAGAAGTACCCTTATCTCTTCGAGGCTGAGGTGAGTTCTTTAAATCTCGAGGACGAGATTCTTTTGAGGGGGGGAGTCTCTAACAGTCCACTATTCTAAAAAGGCAAAAATTTAATCATTTTTGTTTCAAATGAAAAATCTTTACTATACTTAAGGATGTCTTCTTTTTTCTCCCTAAAAATTCCTGGAAAAAGATAATTTATTGCATAAGGACTATTTAAATACTAGAGTGGCATTTGGAATTTCTTTGGAATTTTATTTGGACCTTTCTGTGGGGTTTGAATTTGAATTTAAATTTAAATTCTAAACCTAAAACTAACTTGGTCCTTAACCCACCTAACCTTTCCAGCCCGGCCCACCTCTCTCTTCCTCTCTCTTTCTTCCTCTCCCCACGTGCCGGCCCAGCAGGTCAGCGGCCCGCCAGACACGCTCTCTCTCTCTCCCGCGCCGCACTTTCGTGCTCTCTCGCGGACAGGTGGGACCCTCCTGTCGGCGCCTCTCTCTCTCGCCCACGCACTCTCCCCCTCCCTCTGCGCCGTGGACCCCACCTGTCGGCGCCTCCCTTTCCTCATGCGCACGCGCCCGCGCTCTCTCTCTCTCTCGCTGACCCGCTGGCCCCATATGTCGGCACCACCTCCCTCATGTGCGCGCAGCCGTTCCCTCTCACCCGCTGACGAGCCAGGCCCGCTCGTCAGCTTTACCTCCTTCCTCACGACAGGGTCACACGAGACGCATGACCCTGTCGCCGACCGCCCATCCCGCGCTGCCCAGCGCCGTGGGAAGCTTGTAGACGCACCTCGCGCGCTTGCCCGCTCCTCGCTAGCCCCCACAGTCCCCTTTTCCCCTCAAAAACCCTAGCTACTACGCCTCAGATGCTCACCGTGTGTCCATTCGCACGGACACCGAGGATCCTCGCCGTTCACCCTACCTACCACCACACGGGCGCTCGCAAACCCTAGCCACCACCCTGTAAGAGCACCAGCAGCCTTGATTTTAGCCCTAGCATGCCAATTTGGGGATTTTCCCCTTCCACCGCCGCCACCGGAGAAGAGGAAGAAGAGGGGAGAAGAGAAGAGGAGAGGAGGAAGAAGAAGGCCACGGCAAGGAGGAGCCTTGCCGCTGCCTAGAGCCAAGGAGGAGCTCGCGGAGGAGGGACGATGCTGGCGCGAGCCGCACTTCGACGAACGCCGCCGCCGAGCCGGAGACGAGGGTGAACGCGACCGTGAGCCGCACCTTGACTCGCGCCTGCCTGCCTCGACTCACCAATGCACCACCACACGACCCTCGTCGCAAAGCCCCTCTTTTTCAAGCCCAAGGTGAGCTTTTCCTCACCGTGCCCTTCCGCTGCTCCAGCGAGCTCGCGTGAGCCGAACCTTAGCGCCACCGCCGCTAGGAGCCTTTCCACCCAATGTCCGGCCTTCGTGCCACTTGCAGGAGCCCCAAGGAGCCACCTTTTGGCCATGGACGCGGCCGCGGGCGCGGGTAGCAGCTGACCCACGAGCTCGACATCGCGGCGAGCCACTCTGGCCGCCATGCTGCATCGCGGCGCCTCGCCACGCTCGCGCACTTGTGCGCGTTGCGTTGGCTTGCGCACGTGAACGCGCACATGCACACACGCACACGACACCGCACTCACACGGGAACGCCTCGCCGGCGTTCAGCCATGCACGGCATTTCGTCGAACGCCTGGCGGGCGCGCACGCGAAGCTGATCTCGGGCCGCACCCCGTGCTGGGCCGTGGCTGACCTAGGCCGAGCCCAAGGCCCACGTGGGCCTTTGGCCCATGCGACCGAGCCGAGCCGGCGGAGCCGCCTGACCGTGGGGGCCCACCTGTCGGTGGCGAGCCCCCACTGACATCTGGGGCCCACGCGCTGACGTGTGGGACCCGTTGACCGCTGACCGCTGACCGTTGACAGGTCAACGATGACGTTAGAAGGGCCCACTGCTGACGTCATCATCCGGTGGCCCCCGCGCTGACGTCAGCAGGCCACATGTCACGCCGTGATATTTTCTAGATTTTCTCTTTTTCTAAAATCCGATTAATATTTTTAGAAAATGATTTAAACTTAGAAAATTCATAACTAATTCAATTTAATTTTGAAAAATGTGAAATCAATTTCTATAATTTTCTAAAAATATGAAGAACACTTTAAAAATGCAATTGAAGTTATTTGGTTCTCTTTGGTGTTCCATTTGGCTCTTACTTACAATTAGGCCCTAGACTTATAGTGTTCTGCGAACAGGAGCCGTCACTGGAGAAGCACTGACCGAGGAGGACCACTTCACCGAGCAGTTCGACTACCCTACTCACTCAGGTTCACGCTCGACTGCTTATTTGAATTCCCATAGGCATTGCTTGCTAGATACGCTTGCGCTTGCATGTGTTGCTTGAGCTGTGAACCTTGTATAGCCTGTTTTACTTATCGTATGCCTTGTTACATATTGCCTATCATTTCATACCTTGTCTTATGATGATGATGAGATGCTATGCTTGCTTGTGTGGGGATATGTAGTAGATATTATTGGCGTGTGTGTGGGGGGGGATAAAACTGGGAAGGTGTAAGGTGATTTTGACCTTACTAGTTCTTGCCGGTGCGGGTAATAACAACCCGATCTTATATCGGGGGTTGGGTGACTTCTGGATCACCTTGTAGACTCTAAGGGAGATGGCCCCCTAGAGGAGCAAACCCCAGGGGAGATGGCCCCCTAGTGGTGATATGACTTGGAGCCAGGTGTTGGTGGTTAGTTGAGAGGGTGAGGAAAGAAGACTACCTACCGTACCGGCACTTTAAACCTTGTTGACTGTCCTGTGTTCACTGTTCCGTACACACCAGCTTACCTGAGATGTGACCGGTAACAACTCGCCTAGTTGAGGTGGCACCCGAATGTAGGAGTTCACAAGTGTGTGTGTGTGTGAGGGGTGAGTGCCTGTGCCTTACACCCCCGATGGGCAGCTCTGGTGGTATGCTTTCACATTTCCTTGGGGCCGCCGTCTACGTGAGGAGGCATCCAGACCCGGGAGACCAGGAGGGTGCCATTCTTGCTAGGAGGTTTACTAGTTGTGGGCTGCGTCTCAACTGCCTCGCTACCAGTCGCAGCCTGAGTTGGGTACAGGTGTACAACCTCTGCAGAGTGTTATGATCTATACGTATAGCCGTGATCTTGGTCATGGATAACGCAGTGTACTTCAGTGTGGCCAGCCATTGTTTTGGGATCTACTTTTCTCCCCCTATAGGTGAGAGTGTGAGGGCGTTGGGGTAGTCGGGGAGAGAGAGGTTGTGCTCCGCCTCCCTTGTGATCTGGCTATCCCTCTTGAGATGCCAGGAAAGAAGTTGCGCATCACCGAGAGATGGAGGTGTGTGTTGAGGTGGATGCCGCCGGGAACCTGTCGTGTGATGGGACTCGCTCGGGGACAGAGATATGGGTTTATGGTGGGATGAAGATGTTTCTATATATTGCCGCTTACATAGGAAAACCCCCGAGCCTATTCTTTGCTATTGTCATTATTGATTTACCACTAGAATATAGTCCACTTAAAGTTGCATTCAGTCGGTGACGTGTGCCTATTCCATCCTTGGGAACAGAGAGTGAGTATCCTGCAGATGAGGCGGAATTCGACTCCAACTTCGACAACTGGTATGATTAGGCGCGGTCTACGCTCAAGCCAGCCTATGGAGGAGACGAGAAGATGGGGACCTGCCGTCAAGCTTCCTAGCGCTAGTTATCTTTTATTTGCATGCTTAGCCCTGCGTGGTGAATAATGTGAACCCTATTGCGGGAATGTAATAACTTTATAACTCTGTGATGCTTTATCGATGGTTTGGAACTATTATTCGACTATTTTGAGTTCTGTACGTGTTAGCTGCTGATACGGGGACTACCACAAGGGTACAGGGAGTCGGTTTCCTGTCATTGGAAAACCGGTTCGTTTCAGGCATCAACGGACTCAGGCTTCCAGACAACATTGTGGGCTTCAATGGACAGATCACCACGCTAACCAACTGCCTTGCTGTGTTGGAAGCTCGTCCACCTCCTCAACGAGCCGATCAAGACGTGGTGCTTGACATCCATGGCAAGGTGGACGAGGTAGCTACGCAAGAGGCATGCATACGAAGAAGGAATTGCAGGGACGTTGATCCTTTCGCTAAGGTAAAATTTATTCTACCTTTGATTGGGAGATGACGGTAGAACAAAAATTTAATGCCCACTTTATGCCTGAGCAGCATAGAGTTAGATAAGCCAGTAGTGAGTTTAAAGATTTTGCTATGATATGGTGGACTGATTTAGTTGCTGCAGGTCTCGCCCCTAATACTTGGCTACAACTTAAGGTTGCTATGCGTGATAGATTTATCCATCCTTCTTACCATAGAGAGTTGTGTTGTCAATTGATGCGTTTAGATAAGAGAGATAAATGTGTGCAGGACTACTATGGTGAGCTTCAGAAGGGTTTAATGCGTTGTGGGATAGTTGAGAATGAGGAGGATGCCCTTGTTTGATTTTATTCAGGCCTGAGATGTGACATCCAGGGCATATTTGATTATAAGGGCTTTCAACTGTCAACCAGTTGTTCTAGTTTGCTATGCTTATAGAGAAGGAATTGCAGGGACCGTAGTTGGAGGAGGAGCAGGATAAGTGCAATGCCCCCCGAACATCCTTTGTGCCACGCACCACACCAGTGCATTCCGGGCTGCCCAAGCCTTCTACTTTTCGGACACCTCCACCAGTGGGCAAGAAATCAACGACGGGCGGTGTTTCGACTACACCAAACAAGTCTTCTCACGTGCTGCAGATTTAGGTAAAAATATTTATTCACAGGCACCGGCTCAAAGTTCCTCATCCATCGCCTCCACGGGACGCACGTCTGGCATTCAGTGTCATCACTGCCATGGAACTGGACACGTGAAGAAGGATTGCCCAAGTCAGCGGGCATATTTGGTGACTGAGGATAGAGGTTACGTCATCACCTCCGTCATAGAAGATGATGATGAGGAGGAGGAGGGTGCACTGCCTGAAGACATCGACCATCATATCATTCATGGTGGAGACAATTCTTTGGGTTTCTTGAACATTATTGTTCAGCATGTGCTCAGCACACAAGTTCAGCAGCCTTAGAGGTTGCAACACAACAACTTGTTCCAGACTTTCTTTGTCATCAAGAACTGACGTGCATGTGTGATTATTGATGGAGGAAGCTGCAACAACTTGGTGAGTTTAGATCTGGTCAAGAAGTTTGGCTTGACCACATGACCACATCCTCATCCTTACTACATTCAATGGCTTAATGACACTGGTAAAGTAAAGATAGCATACACCTGCAGAGTTTCTTTTTCCATTGGTGCATATGCTGATTTTGTTGACTGTGATGTGGTACCTATGCAAGCTTGTTTACTTTTATTAGGTCGTCCTTGGGAACATGATAATGATGCTATACACCATGGTAGAAATAATAATTACACCTTCATGCATAAGGGAAAGAAAATTACTTTGGTTCCTTTGACCCCTGCTGAAACTGTACAAGCTGATAAAGAAATAGTTGCTAGTTTGAGTAAGGATGAATCTGAAAATCAGCAAGTTGCTAATTTCATATACTCACCTAAAAAGGAGACACCCACACATAAATCTGAGAGCGAGGAAATTAAATTAGGGGGGAGAGCATGCTTGCAACAAAACATGATCTTGCTGAAATTTCTAAGGATGATGTTTTCTATGTTTTGCTATACAAACAAGCGTTGTTTTCACTTGATGATATTGCTAGCTCTTTGCCTCCTGCGGTCACTAACGTTTTGCAGGAGTATAAGGATGTTTTCCCAGCTGGGATACCCTCGGGGCTGCCACCTTTGAGAGGGATAGAGCATCAAATTGATTTGATTCCAGGAGCCTCTTTGCCAAACCGTGCTGCTTACAGAACCAACCCCGAGGAAACTAAGGAGATTCAGCGACAAGTCCAAGACCTTTTAGACCACGGGTATGTTCGTGAGAGCCTTAGTCCTTGTGTTGTGCCTGTGCTTTTGGTTCCTAAGAAGGATGGTACATGGCGTATGTGTGTTGATTGAAGAGCCATCAATAATATTACTATTCGATATCATCATCCTATTCCTAGGCTAGACGACATAGTTGATGAGTTGTGTGACGCTATAATTTTGACAAAGATTGACTTGCGTAGTGGTTACCACCAGATAAGAATGAAACTTGGAGCTGAATAGAAAACAACTTTTAAAACTAAATTCAGGTTGTATGAGTGGTTAATGATGCCTTTTGGTTTAACCAATGCACTCAGTACTTTCATGCGCTTGATGAATGAGGTTTTGAGGGATTTTATTGGTCGATTTGTGGTGGTTTACTTTGATGATATATTGATTTACAGCAAGTCTATGGATGAACATATGGATCACTTACGTGTTGTTTTTTATGCGTTGAGAGCAGCACATTTGTATGCTAACCTTGAGAAGTGCATCTTTTTCACCAATCGAGTCTCTTTTCTTGGCTACATTGGCACTCCACAGGGAATTGAGGTGGATGAGACAAAGATCGAAGCCATTCAGAACTGGCCGCTGCCCCAGAACGTGACACAGGTGAGGAGTTTTCTTGGTCTTGATGGTTTCTACTGCCGTTTCATCAAGGATTTCAGTACCATTGGAACGCCACTGCATGCCTTGACAAAGAAAGATGTGGTGTTTCATTGGAGAAAAGCGCAGGAGGAGTCCTTTGCCACTTTGACGGACAAGCTTATGCACGCGCCATTGCTGTAGCTTCCGAACTTTGGTAAGACTTCCGAACTTGCTTGTGATGCTAGTGGAGTTGGCATTTGTGGTGTTTTGATGCAAGATGGTAAACCAATTGCATACTTTAGTGAGAAATTAAATGGCCTATTCTGAATTATTCTGCGTATGATAAAGAATTGTATGCTCTTGTACGTTCTTTACAGACGTGGCGTCACTCTGATCATGAAGAAGTATCTTCGTTCAGAAAGTAATCTGAACCGCAGACATGCTAAATGGGTAGAGTTCATTGAATCTTTTCCTTACATCATTCAACATAAGAAAGGGAAGGATAATGTGATTTTCGATGCTTTGTCTAGACGATATGCTTTGCTGTCCCAACTTGATTGTCGGATTTTTGGGATTGAAAAAATTAAAGAACCATATGCGCTTGATCCTGATTTTAAAGATGTGATGTTGAATTGCAAAGAGGGACGCACATGAAACAAGTTCGTGATCAATGATGGGTATGTGTTTAGAGATAACCGCCTATGCATTCAAGTTGGTTCCGTTCATCATTTGTTGATGCAGGAAGCACATGGAGGAGGTTTGATGGGGCACTTTGGTACTAAGAAGACGGAGGATGTTTTGGCCACACACTTCTTTTGGCCAAAGATGAGGACCGATGTTGAGCAGTTTGTTGCTCGCTGCACGACATGTCAAAAGGCTAAGTCTCATTTGAATCCACATAGTTTGTATATGCCTCTTCCTGTTCCTTCTATTCCTTGGGTAGATATTTCTACGGATTTTGTTTTGGGATTGCCTATGACTAAGAGGGTGAGGGATAGCAATTTTGTTGTGGTGGATCGCTTTTCTAAGATTGCTCATTTTATACCATGTCATAAAAGTGATGATGTTGTCTATATTGCTAACCTCTTTTTCAAAGAGATTGTACGTTTGCATGGTATGCCTTATACTATTATTTCAGATTGCGATGAAAAATTCTTGAGTCACTTTTGGCGTACTTTGTGGAATAGTTGGGTACAAAATTGTTATTTTCTACCACTTGTCATCCGCAAACCCATGGACAAACAGAGGTGGTGAACCGTACTTGGGGCACCATGTTGAGGGTTGTTTTGAAGAAGAATTTGAAGATGCGGAAATAATGTTTGCCTCATATGGAGTTTGCATACAATAGAGCAACACATTCCACTACAAAGGTAAGTCCTTTTCAGGTAGTGTATGGTTTCAACCCCCGTGCTCCTATTGATATTCTACCTTTGCCTACTAGTAAGAGAATTCATAGTGATGCTGAGGAACGTAATATGTTTATATTGATAATGCATGAAACGGCTAAGCACAACATTGAAAAGATGGCAGAAAAATATAGAGTTGCTAGTAGTAAAGGTAAAAGAAACTTAAAACTTGAACCGGGTGATTTAGTGTGGTTGCATTTGAGAAAAGAGCGTTTTTCAGAATTTAGGAAGTCAAAGATGATGCCTTGAGCTGAGGGTCCATTTAAAATAATTGAGAAGATTAATGATAATGCATATAAACTTGAGTTGCCTCCCAAGTTCGGGGTTAGTCCTACTTTTAACATTGCAGATTTGAGACCTTACTTGGAAGAAGAAGATGCACTTGAGTCGAGGACGACATTAGTTCAAGAGGGGGAGGATGATGAGGACATAACTCCTACGCATATACACGAGGCTTCTCCACTGGAAATTTAAGGTCCAATCATAAAAACTCGCGCGCGACAATTGAATCTAGTGGTGAGCTCGCTCCTAAGTGTTCCTATTAATAGTTTTGAGAATGGCTTGCTACCTAATGTTCATAATGTGATTAGGAACCAAGAAAAAAACCAAGAGACACATGGAGAAAGGCTTAGAGGCGTGGAGGACCAGCAAGGGTCAGCCAAGCTTCGTGGAGGCCCAATACAACTCAACTTCGAGCCCAACTTGGAGTCCAGGAGTTGCCTTTGGTAAAACAGACGCCCAGGCCACATACGGAGTCCGATTTTGACGATCTACATATTGTTAGAAAGAAGATTTCATAGAGCTTCCAATGGCATTGGTGTGAGGCCCAAATTCCTCCTGAGTCATCGGGAATCATCCGAACATGGTGGCATCCAGAATTTGTTTCGGTGTTGCGTCACCATCTTTTGGCCTTTGAGACTTGTATCATTGTCGAGCCCATTAGGGGCCGTGTCCAGGGGTCGACCACGACCCTAGAATCTATTTTATAGTAGCCGCTACCACCATTAGGGTTTTAGTTTTGCTTTAGATCAATTTGTCTTTGAACAGTCGCCGTTCTTCGGTTTGTATAACCCCAACTTGTGTGCTTAATTATTCATCCACAGATTGTCACCATTATTAAGAGTTGTGTACTTTCAAGTTCTTGCTTGTGCTCTTCGTTTTGCTTGCAGGGATTGCCCTTCTTGGCGAGGTCAACCGGATCGTGACATGGTTGATAACCAGAGGAGTTGTGGTGTTAAGATTGCAGGGTCCGAGTTACTGACTTAAAGCCAGATCGGTGTGTTTTACTCCCCCAAAATGAGAGTTATCTTTACCCGACGGAAGATCGACCACCTAGGTCTCATCAAACAAGAGAAAAATTGGGAGAAGAAAGAAGAAGCTTGGAGACGTGAAGTCATTGTGAGATTTTGAGCAAATAGATTGGATACCGATCGATCTTGGGGATTTGTTCGACAAAAGAAGACGCCTTCCAAAGAAAAAGAGATCAGCAAGGGCCATAGAACCAGACTTCCCTTCGAATACACACACGGGATACATATTGGAGAAAGAATCGACCAGAGAATTTATTCAGAAGCACGACGACATACACGTCGAGGAGGCTAGAATCTTGGGCGTGAGACCCAAATCGTCGCCCTTCGCATACATAGCCCAAGAATACTGTTGACGCTCCTTAGACGCGTCAATTGTAACCTGCAAGCGCATGGATCATTGTATCTCTTCCCTTAGAGTATATTGCATTCATGTTCCAGTGGAATCGGATGTGTAATCTGCTTCTTATATTCATGTTCTCGTGGTTTCAAGTTGTTCATTTAGATTCCATTCATGTTCCGGTGGATCTGAATGTGCAAATTGCTTCTTATATTCATGTTCCCGTGAGTAAGTGCCGGTCCCACTTGCTCGGCTTTACTGGTAAATGCTAAGGATATTTCAGGTTGTGTCCATTTTAGACGGAACCTACTGTTACATTGGTGTTCCCTTCATCCATGTTTCGTGGATCGTTGTTGCTATGTTTTTCCGGTTCTAATTGTACTTGCTGTGTGTTTTTACTCACTCTTCTGTTTTATTTGGTTTTTAGGTACCGAAAGTTTGCACCATGCATGGAAATTGGGAATAGCACGATCTGGAAGAACACATACATTTATTTCACATATTTAGTCTATCTTAATTAATTCTTAGAATGTAAATGTATAAACTTCCTTGTTTGGTTGAGATGGTTTCTGGCTTGATCGGGGTATTTTATTTTACCTTGGGATGCGCTATGATGCTTCTTTATCGGTCATATGCTATTTGAAATAATTTAATATATGAATTGTTTGTCCAGTATGTCCTATTCACAAGATAGACTCTGCCAAAATTTCAGATAGCCTAAAGCTAGTGTTTTTTAATATTTTTGGTAGCCTCTGGGTTTTAAAAAAATCTGGGGTGTTACATGTAAAGGACTGATGGGGCCGATGTTCGTACATCTCCCAAAGTCCCAACAAGTTATCATAAGAAAGCTAGAGCATGGTACAATGTTGGGTTACAATGCCTATAAAAAAAGAAAGAAAAAAAGGTACCGATCGAGACGGATAAAATTTGTGCTCATCATTCCAACGAGCCGGACGTACAGTAAAGAAAGCCAGTTGCCCGGCCACTAGCTGCAGGCCTGCAGCTAGCCGACACCACTTTGTGTCGTCTCGCTCCTTCCCCATTGTTCACGTGCGTGCTCGCCGGAGCTAGATCTCCAAATCTCCAATGCTTGAATCGCGTGCGTGATCCTGCATGCCAGCCTGAATGGCTCGCACCAACATATCCAAAGCGCGCGTCCACGTCAGCACCTCGTGCGCTTTGGTCTTAAACAGGCCTAATACTAAGCCTCTCAAACGATCCATGGCGTAGGCAGCTAACTAGGATCGATCCGCGCGTGCAGTCAATTAAGCTATGTTCAGCAACTTGCGTGGTCCTCTTGCTTCTTCCTAGCTAACCGAAACATTAAGCCGCGGCGGCTCGCCGGGCGCCGTGGTATCGCCACCGCCACGAGCAAGGTTTGTCGTCAGATCATCGTTCTAGCGGTCCCCCCTGCTATATGTGGACACGAGCAAGTTCATGCCACAAGTATCCCTGTCGACATGAGAAGTTGAGCACAAGGTTTTCTTTTGCCCGCTGAAAAGAACACACATGGGCTATGCATGTCTGCAGAGGAGACACGACACCTCCTCCGTTTGGGGTCTCCAAAGGAGTGTAGTGGGCCCATTATCTGACTGCAAGTCTCTGTTTTTTCTTTCTTCAGCATGCACCTCTCTTTAAAACACTTGTACGAAGAATAAATATTCCAATCTAACTGAACGAGGTTTTGTTTGTTCTTTTCCTGCCTAGCGAGTATTACGTTCCAAGGCTACAGTATTATATTTTTCTATTATATATCAATGAAACATGCAGTATCTTGTGCAGCTCGTTAAAAAAATGACTGGGTGGTTTCCTTATAATAAGTGATGCGACATCTTTAGAATTAGAAAACTATGCGCTCCCATTATCTCGGTTGTACTTGTCAATATAGCTTTAGGCCTTTATAATCGTTTCCACTGAAAAAGACAGAAGCTGCGCGAAGCAGTAGGTACTTGAGTTTCGCTATATATCAATCCTGATTACCCCTTGAACACAAAAAAACAACTCCCCAAGACTATAAATTTCTAATCGTACTGATATGTGTTTATTATACAAGTCCTAATTAAACTCCTAATCATCGCAAAGGAGCCGCCCTTACCTTAGTTTAACCTCCATATGTTTCTTTATTATATCTAGGTAGATCAGATCGATATGCCTAGCTTTTTTAATCAACACGTCTCTAACCACACAACTACATCACAATTCACAAAAACTATAAAATTCGTCCAAAAGTATCACACGCTCTTCTTTATGCGATCTGGAGGAAAAAGCAACAAAGGAAACACAGTTTTTCATGTTTTATCTTCTACGTGGATTAGATATGAAGATTGATAACGGATAGATCCTGGATTAGCAGATAAAGCATCTGAGAAAAATAAAGATTGCCGTATCATCTGGTACTTCATTGCAAAGCTTCCATGCCTTAAGATGTCACATCTTGTTAATTAACTTATTATTAGGTAGCTGTTGATGTGAGCAACAACCAATATAATCATACCTAATCATATGATGAATGCTTCAGAATTTAGAAATGTGATGATTTGCACCCACATTTATATATATCAGTGCAAATTGTGCTGATTTGAAGTTATCTATGACAGGATTTTGTGGCGAAAAGATGTTCTCTTCTCATGTCACAACTCATTTGTGTGCCCCACAAACTTCAAGCACCAATGCGATCCTTAAGTCATAATTATAGATGAAGCACCCACAAGACTCAAAATGGGACCCATGGGAATTTACAGAAATGGATGAGAATCATAAGCTGACTCCTAATAATTAGGCCAGTCTCAATGGAGGTTTTATGGATACTATTACCTAGAGTGACACATCATCTAATAATACTTGAAACTAGGATGAAACACCCCTCTCTCAATGCATAGTTTCATCTATTGTACTTTCCTAGGTAACATACAAGACACAAGTTATCTTGGTAACTGGGGAACAGGAGTGTCATGACACTGCTTTCTTCTCTTTCTTCATAAATGCAGTGCTAAGTCACCAAAATTGCCAATATGGCACCCTATTTATTGCCCATAATAGCCCCACTGAGACTAGCCTTACATGATTTGCCAAATTTTGTCGTCATTGTTTTCAACTGGTTCAACCTCCATCACCGCTATTTTGAATGCAGCTTCCGTACCGTGTTACCTGCTGATTTCACGTCTAATTCAGAACCTAAGTTATTACTTGAAAATAAACTGAAGTTTAGGGAGCTTTTGGATAAGTGCAAGTAATAAATAATGAGAAGTTACTTCGTTGTTTGGACAATAATAAAACCCAGTTACTCAGCTCTCTTGAGCGTGATACCACTGGAAAAACATTGTACGGGGTGTTTGGAAAAAGAAACCTAATTCAAGTGTAGCGTCTAGAGAGTAGTACGGGAAAACGTTTAAGTTTTTTAGAAAAACATAAAATCTCGTATTATGAAAGTTTACGGGTAGAAAGAGCAAAGAGTAACGGAGTTGATGAAACCATCGTGTGGCCCTGTGTAGCTCCACGACCAACACCAAGAATGGGCTACTAGACCCTATTTGTGAGAAATGTTAAGCAGACATATCATATTAGGCCCATAAACACCAAAATGGGCCAAGCATATTATTCAATTTCTCCCACAAGCAAGCTGGGCCAAACTGGATAAGGCTGTTATGAATGTTGAAGATATATTCCTGGGATTATCGAATTAGGTTTCATGACATAGCGTCCTAGCAAAAAGAATACTGGCTCTATATGTCCGCACACAAGAAAGACAACAATCTGGACAACATATACTCATATAGTCATGACTTGCAGCTACAGTTAAATAAACCTTATGAATTGCAGAAAGCAAGAACGATACACAATGAATATCTAAAGAAAGTAGATGCAACTAAGAGATTCATTTCCATTTAATGTAGAATCTAGACATTAATGACCCCCAACCAGCATTCATGCTACAGAGATGACCCCTGTTATCTTTGTGCGCCAACTAAACAGCCCCTAAATTTATAGAATTATAACTTTTCTTACCGATAGGAGCTAGACATGATCTCCACCAATGTACGAGCAGTGGCTGAAATGGTTCCACAAACCCATTTTTCTAGGACTTCCCATAGTATATTACATTAAGTTGTTTTTCTTTTGGATTACAATCAATTAAACAGTCAAAATTTAGGTGTACGGCATGTCCTTTAAAACATTTCTTGATGATCAATCAAATTGGCTAAAAGTGCAGACCACAATAAATTTCTAATTATTTGCGACTGCTCTTGCAGTGGATCCATTTGCCTCAAATTCAATTTAAAACAGAAAAGAATAGCATGTTTATTGTTTAGAAGTTACTGATTAACTATGAGAATTCCTTTCTGTAGCTGACAAAGAAGCTCAGATTGTATCATCCTAACCATGGTAGGTGACGGGCCCTCTCCCAGTGGAAACCAAAATTTTTCTGTGTGCTGAATTCTTGCCGCTTCTCAAATCCTGATGGCATGCATACTCCCTGTGAGCAACCCGTCAAGAAAATACCATCAGGAAAAATCCCCCCCCCCCCCCCCGCTCTTTCTAGGTTAGGTGCTCTGCCAATGCGGGAGTGTTAATCATCATCAGCTTGTCTGAGAGGGCTAACATGCGAATATTAACACACGGTGTTGGACCATGGACTGGTGGGTTGTGTATGCGCGCTGAGTTGTGGCTTAGTTGGCCACTTGGCAAGCCTAAGCCCATCCAAAGGTACAAACTTGGGCTCATCATGCTATACTCGCGGAAAGGAAAAACAAGCAAACATCCCCAATCAGATAACTGACTTTATCACACACTAGAAGACTTATTTTTAATGATAGGTTGATACTTTTAGCCTTTGGATCTTGATGTATGTTTGAACTAATGATTTTTCATTGGAGATACCATCTTTAGCCTATATATCTTCATTTATTACAAGTCCATACTCTTATTTATGCGGTGTGATTTCAATCTACGTAAAATGGATACGCCACGAAGGTGCCATATCGCATATTGGATACGTATCTGTATCGGATATGTCACGGATACGTGGCCGACATGTATCAGAATGTATCCGGAATAAAAATAAATAAATAAATAACAGACACATATCTTGTTACGTATTGGGGAGGTTTAACGGTACGTATTGGGATATGTATTGGACAGATTTAACGATAAGTTATTTCCCCTTTGGCTTGTCTAGCACTGGTAACTTGGCAAGCCGTGACCCTTACATTTCTTGATCTGTTGTATGCCACTCTTCAGTTCTTTGACTTCTTATTTCATTTTCCTAATCCCCTTCCTAATGCTTGAGCAGTGCTAGAAAGCAGCTTAGCTATGTTTGATTGTTTGTTTGTACTAAAAGTCAAAAACATAAGTGCGCTGATATTTATCTTTCCTATGTTTAACTTATGTTGTGATTACTGTTCTAGAAGTAATAAAAAAATTAAGGATTACTGAACCTTATTTAGATATTTACATTGATGTAATATTGTTTATTTATATTTTGAAAAAATAGTAAAACATATCAGCATATCGGGTCTTTTTGAGGTTTGGTGTATCCACATATCAGTATCCGTGCAACATAGATTTCAATACATGTTGTATGGTATATGTGATGTATCATTGGCCCCGGTTTTCTGATAGGTAGGGTAGATTCAATTAGTTAGAATTCGCATTAGTGATTCGGGGTTCTAATCAGATACGATTCTAGTCCCTGCAACCGTTACACTTATGAGGTTTGTTATAGTGCTTGAAAGGAACCACCGGTTCCTTCCTACCTAAATATTCTCAACCGTTGATCCTTAAAAAGGATGTTTTACTTTGTAAAGGGTAGCTCAGTCTTTGTGCCCGGGAACTGCGTCGGCGTCGTTGCCGGGGTCGTCGCGGGGACTGCGGCTTTGGTGTGACCGGGCTCGTGAAACGGGTGGGAACCGTTGCTGGCGGCATCATCGTTGGGTCAGGCATGGACGCATGGTGACAGGCGCCATCGCCTCCGGTTACAGCGGCGGGAGGTTGAGGTTCGTCGCGAACTCGGTGCCAGGACTGGTCGACGGTGTGGGGACATCGATTCGACACCAGGTTCGTCACATGTGTTGCAGCTTGGAACCACACGGCTCTTGATGTAGAGCATGAGGCCGGCATCGGCGCCCGACAGAGCATCGAGATCAGAGGCGGCCTCTTGGATCTCCATTCTCCGTAGCTACGGCAAGCTCACCATTCGCTTCTCTGCCTCAATCTCCACCTGAACAAATGAGCCTGACTTCCTGACAAACTCCATGACTTTACCCCAATGCTTCCTGTGGGCACGATCCTTGTCCATGATCCCTAGAGACGATAACATGACTTCCGGCGAGACCTTGATACTCTGTGTCACTCCAACGACACTGTGAGAACTGAGAAGCGTGAACTGACTGCAAAGGTGCGGCGCGTCGGCAAGGCTGCTTCCACCCGGAGCTCGTTAGCAAGAAGCTGCCCTTCGTTGCCGTGGAACCTTGACGTCGGCCGTGCAAGCAAGGGCTCGCGGTGGCCCAGTGCATCGGCAAGGTTTCATACACTGCAGAGATGATTAGTCAGATATGATTAGTGAAACTACCAATATACCCTTCTAATTAATTTTGTAATTGGTTCCTGACCCACTATATTTTAGTTCCTGGCCCACCATTTCGGTTCCTCGTAACAGGTTCCTTTTAATTTTTAACCATTAGATCCTGGATAACGAACGATTATTATTATTTTCAAGCGCCATAAAAATCCTCTTACACTTATACTATGTTTGTTATCAACCAATCACTACTCAATTGACCTCGTCAGGAAGACTTCTCTACAAGCAAATCGAATAACACAAGCAAGAAAGTGATAGATCGCAATCTAAAATTGTAGATATATTATAGATGTATTATGAAGCGTATATGAATACAAATTTAATCACTTGGATGAAAGGACTAGTCTTTGCAGTTGGAAAGAACAGGAACAAGTGTCTTGGACTATGGTAAAATGCCCTGTTGTTGTATTACAATGAACAATATATGTTTCTCGAAGGAAAACTAGATATAAATTATAAATAGAACCTAAGTTTCTAAGTGACAGATACTGAGTTTATATCAAAGAGGAATGAGCAAGGGTTTTGGGAGGGGCACCTCCACATGGGCTTAAGACCCAATACGACACAAAGGCTGGCATGACCCAAAACTGGTGATGTAGCACCTTTTCATGGTGACACAGTATGATCTATGAGACTTATAGAACTAGGTCAAAAAGTTGTCTTCAGCTTTCTAATGCATCGAAAGAGTGCCTAGTTTCGATGTTGTATTAGGGAAATATGGGCGATTCCGTTCAAGGTGGTCGGCTGAATATGAACTGAACGTGAAGTCTAAGTTGATAACTACTTTTACAACTTGGTGAAATGCATGGTTCATGCGCATCCAATGGTGATGTCATTATCAATACAGTCCTTTTTACTATAAATTATATTCGTCGCGCTTGTCTGCCCCACCTAAATTTTAGAGCATCGCCACTTAGTCCTCCACTGCTCCCACCAATCAGTAAACCCACTGGGAGATGTTCTTATGTCAATTAGCACCTCCGTGTGACCAGAAATGCATGGAACTTGTATTTAGAAGAAATTCGAGGACCAAATTCCCCAAAATTCTGAAGGGAACAAACAAGCATTGTGCCTTACAAATAAATCTGAAATTTGGAGCATCTGTATTCATTAGTACTGGGAAAAATTAGAGGAAAGATCAAAGAGAGTTGGATTTCAAAAGGATTATGTAATAATTAGAAGCCGTGTTAATTGCTATACATCCATTTTTCAATATTTGTCTGGTCTCGATATTGGATTACCACGGTGGCAGAATTTTACAGATATAGAGAGGAACAAATCACAAGACTGTAATAGTTGATATATATCTTGCATTGCATAGTCTCCCACTAAAAATGAAATTACAAGCATGTAGATCTCAGATATCCTAAATTACTATTTTTCTACTAAAAAACATACCAATATATCAAACAAAAATATGACAACGCTATTGGCATAGCATTGTCACAAGTATGTGATTGCACGTTATGGACTAATTAGGAGGTCGAGGACAAGTCAACCATGACAATAATTAAGTGTTCAAGTTTATCCAATTACACTCTATGAACTAATTAAGATTTAATGTGATAAAAAAAACTAATTAAGGTTTAAACTAAGCATGTGAAAATAAATGTGGGTGTTCTTGCAGATCATTCTACTCCCAATTCCCATGCATGGCACAATCGTTTGGTACCTAAAAACCAAATAAACACAAGGGTGAGTAAAAATACTCAGCAAGCACAATTACAACCATAAAGAACATAGCAACAACAATCCTCGAAACTAGAATGAACGAGCACCAATGAAACAGTATTTTCCGTTGAAAACAGACACAACTTGAAACATCCTTAGCATTTACCGGTAAAGCTGAGCAAGTGGGGCCATCACTTACTCACATGAACTTGAATATAAGAACCAAATTGCACATCTGAAACATCCAGAGCTTTAATGTAATTTAAATGAAAAACTTGAACCACCTGCATATGAATATTAGAACCAAATTGCACATCTGGATCCACCGAAACATGAATGGAATTTAAATGAACAACTTGAACTGAAGCATTGAAAGATGAATACCATGAATAGAAAAATATTTGGAAGTGTCAGATAATATTAATAAACCAAACACGTCATCACATAAGTTCGTCATGCACTTGCCGTGACCTTAATGAGAACCCAGCAAAAGATACCTACGAGAAGTTATTCTATGACTGAAAATGGTTCTTTGTACTAAATTTTATGAAAAAAGTAGTCTCGTGTGAGAAATGAATCATGAGAAGCTAACCTTTTCATAATCCAGTCCCACTACAAAAACATTGCTTCAAAGAATCAACCTCTACCAGCACTTCAATGCTCTGCAAGATATCGTTTGCAAAGCTCCCCCTATAATTAACCTATGAACTAGGAGGTCTCTTCCAAATATGCTAGCTCCAGCTCCATGAATTTCTGGAGTCAGGAATACCCAGCCCCAATTTTTTTTTTTTTGATTATTCTTGGAGCTGCAGCTATGTCAAACAGACCCCTATCATATATGACAATTTCATTATAAAGAAATGAATTGGCCGTTAAGGTTTATGAACATAGTACCATCACTTATATTCATATTATGGGCTAGTTTGGCAACCGCCGGGATATTCGCACCAGCAAAGAAACACCGGCGGCAGCGGAGGCCGCAGCGGAGGTGTACGTCCTGGGGAAAATTGCCCGACCTACCTAGACCAGTCTCGTTTCTGCCGGGATGGAGAGGGCGGAGAGCACGGGAGTGACGCCGCTCTCTCCGCGACGGCGCTGCTCGAGAAGACGACGCCGGCCGGATATCCCGGTGTGGATGTCCCAGTGGTTGCCAAACTAGCCCTAAGAGACTTCTTACATTCTTTAGAAAGGTAAGAAGATGCACAAACTGATATTATCATGACATGTACTAATATTTGATATTCAGTATACTAGATTTGGCACCTTCAGTACCAAACTCAAGTAAATTTTTTTAGTACTTCTTGGTATATATATATGTTTCCAAGAAAAGTAAAAATAAACTCATCATACTTTGAGGAGAAGAAATTAGTAAATTTCAGGAATACAAATTTGGTACCTCAATCTGCCTGAAATATTTGCTGATTTAGTGAAGTTCCATCAGCGTTCAGTTTCTCATATAATCACAACTGATATGTATAATAATTAAACCTTGTGCATGTCAGGATTCTCGTTCATCAAATCAAACTAGCTAGTTCAGTCAGTCACCTGTTTTCCACTGCAGCATCATCAGGATTCTCACCCAAGAAACAAATCGACCCAGACCTACATATAGGCATGCACACCTGAATGTATATTGCTGTGAATCCTGATGATGCCGCACTAGAAAACACTGACATGTGTCATGGTTAAGCAGCTGGGGGTCTCTGGCTCTGACATGAAGCCCAGATCAATCTAATGTGGGGAGGGATCTAGAGGCTTCATTAGCTGGATCTGACAGATAGGTTGAAGGAACAGGAGAGAGGAGAAGCATCAATTAGATAGAGAATTTGGTAACTAGGGCTTTCTGAAGAAACTATACAAAGGGTGGATCGAAATCATGGAGACACTAATAAGCTAGCTGGATGAAGTTGCGATCAAGGTTTGGGATCCAAATAGAGGAGGTACGGTACTATAAGCTAGCTGGGTGAAGTTGTAATAAGGGCTTTCACCTGATGATACAATGTGTTTAGGCGCATGTATATATAGGGAGATGGGAGAGTGGACCAGACCGGCTGCAAAGGCAGTATATTTTCCCACTCGATTAGTCTAATCGTTCTAGGGTTTTGGTGCCAGAAAGATTGTAAGTAAATGCTCGCGAGATAGCTTATGTTCTTGATACCAGCTGCCACCAGGAGTAGGAAGCTAACTAGTCTGTCATTTGTAAACAAGAATGAACATAGTATGTAGAACAAATATAAAAGGTGCATGCTTTGGTCTACAGGAGTACCCATGACCTGGTTTAGGATTTTGCACAAAACATAAATGTAATGCATACTTCTCCCATTCAAAATGCATACGCATGGTCTATGTAACGTCCCGCCACCCCGAGCCGGGGCCGTCTACCCAGGCAGCTCTCTATCATACCAAGAATGCCCCCACAGACCAACACATATCTTTTCTGCGCACTTTGTCCTCACTCATGCGCACCCGGGAAGGACTTTCCGGTCGGTCACCCATCCTGGACTGCTCCGGGCTAAGCACGCTTAACCTCAGAGTCGCTCACCCATCCTAGATTGCTCTGGGCCATGCACGCTTAACCTCAGAGTTCTTTCACGATGAGCTCCGGAAAAGAAGTTGCAACTTGTTGATATGAGTATTCTTATCAATCCTAGTAAGCCCTGGGCCGGGGTGTTACAGTCTACACGCTTTAATCTACGATTTCTATGAAAATGACATTCCATAGAATTTTAATTGTATATTTAAAAGTAATTTTTCATGATGAACCTAGTAAAATTAACATCTACACCTTAAATTGATTGTCAACTTTTAACTTTTCATATATTGATGAATTAAGTAAAGTTTGACCAACAGGAATCCTAAAATGACATATACTTTCAACATTCTAGCACACATGACACTGGCTAAGAAATGCATTATTTTCTGATAAAAGCAATCATACTGCATTCTAGCATTGGTCTTTCTTTGGAAAATTAACTATATACCTTGTGATGCTTGAGAGATGCATGAAACAAGGGCAAACTATACATGCACGTCAGAAAGTAGCATTAACCTTGTACTATATGTATGTGCTTGATCCAAAAGGACAAATAATCAGAGTACTTTATAGTTGGTTTCCACTAATGATTCTTACAGATACCAAGTGCCCAAGTTGCCACATAACTAAATATGCAGATTATCTGTGACTGAAGATTTGTATCTTGGACGCTAGACAGCCATCTGCAAGTCACGTTGCGCGTATCTCAACATATATTTTCCAACCTGGCAAATCTTGACAGTCATTCGATCTACCTGGTGATTACTTTGTTTTACTTGGTCAAATTGTTATTCTGAAAGTATCTCCAAGAGGTTCTTTCCGATATCAAGGACACAAACATGAAGACAGGAAGTCTTTATAGTGATGCGAGCTCCACCTGAACAAATAGCTACATTAACCTGCCAAAGATACTCCATGCATGGGAGAACGGAAGAGGGAGATCCGATCCTTAGTTTTACTAACACTAGACCATTCTCCATGGTACAGTTCGCACGGATAAAAGAAAGAGGAGAGATCAGGTAGTAGAAGTAGTCAAAGTAGATACACTACTTATTCTCTGCTAACATTTTATTGCGAAAATATGAAGTCTTGAGAAATATTTGACATCATCCAACAAACATGTGCATTCATCCCTTGGTGGATTTACCAAACAATCCATCACAAGTATTTAGTTGTATAGAAGTAAGTGTTATTCTTTTAAAAACTACTTTCATCTGATGGCCTTAATTTATAAGAAAAAATAATGTTACTTTTCTGGACTTAAAAAGCTAAAGACCTTGCCTCAGCCCGTTTCTCATGGCTTCAAGACAGTAAGCAGTTATGCATGACAATTCCAGTTCAGGTACTGGAAACAAGCCCACCTGCTTCAATTGATCAGACAAATTGATGGGATGGTAATATATGTATCACTGATGGAACGACACAATTTAAGTTATTCAACAATGTAAGTGTACACTCTTGAGTATCGTAAGTAACAGAAATAGATGATGGAAAAACTACACACATTTGGTTCCTTCAAGGAAAACCATCTAGAGATTCAAATTCCAATTAATTGAGAAACAATAGAAAGTGAATGGTACTCACGAAAAGAACCTCTGATTTACGTGAGGCTCTTAATTGTGAATTAAATCAAGTTAATGTAGGCTTTCTATTTTTTATGAAATATTATAGGATCTATAGGGATGAGTCGCTAGTTTTTATTCCCACAAATAACTATTACATCATGAACCAATGGTAGGCTGTTATCAGCAACTTACGATCATCAGAAGTAACGAGACACAGTAGCTGCGATACATGGTATACCTCAAATAAACATCATGTGCCTCAAGTTCCAAAGCATAGTAGAAAATTGGCACATCGGGGAAATAAACAAATAGCTATATAGTGCGCGCTTTTGGTAAGAGGGAACACCAAGGACACTCTTGCCCTAAGGGCGTCCTCAACAAGGCTATTTGAGCTAGCTATTTGATGGCTGACTCAGCTCAGTGCATGACGTGGAGGAGAGAGATTAGCTCACCAGCTATTTGCTCCTAGCTAGCTAGAAGCTCATGAATCGAGGAAAATACATGCAACACTCTACTAGATGGCTGTGAAAAGGTAAAGAATAGTACATTTGTGGGCCTTAAAAGAATGAAAGAGAATATTTAAGATATTATATATGAGTCCACAAGATGATGTGGATTTCTCCTAGCTAGCAACTGCCTAGGACTGTTGGAGACGCCCTAAAAGTGAGAATGCACCGCATTTGAATGCATGCTTAAGCTCTAGGCTTTCTTTTTTGTACAGAAATATCATACAGGGAGACGACACACCATGGTTCACTATTTGATTAGAGTAGGACTTTTGTGATAAATTCTGTCACAAGATGATGCTACAGCTCCCTCTTATTCTTCTTCTTTTTTTGCATTGATTTGTCGATGGGTAGTTCATTAAGTAAAACATTAACTACAAGAACGAAAATAGTAGAATATATACACGTTAGCCTAAATATTTCATTGTGTTGCCTAATTTAAACGGAACAGCTGTAGTATAACTTGTGCGAGGGAAACAAAATATCAGCGCAGAGGCATAACAAGTTTGAACCAAACCCTGGAGCTAATCCAAACACGCCCATGCTACCTCCAATCTAGGCTTCCACTCCTGCATACTCCCCCTCTGTCCCATGAAAATCCAATTTTAGCATTTGAATGAAATGCCATAAAAGAGTGAAATACTACAAATATGACAACAATTACCTGCCAATGAAGTGTTTAGATCTGATTTTCACATGCAAACTAACTTTTTGGACACGATTTTAGAAAGTCCGGTTAATTGTATGCGAGGACATGGGAGTCATTTCAAGTCACCACTAGTCTGTCTGGAAAAAAAACTAGAATTCACTCTTCACGAGACTGAGGGATCGGAGTATGCTTACAAGAATGTATAGTTTCCTTGGACATTTTAGATATATACTTTATTTCTTCGCCTTTTTTTAGCACTTAGAGAAACTTGGAGTCCTGGTAATGAGCACGCCACGTGTAGGCCTCATGTTTTTTGTGTTCACGTGTTGCTTTAGTAGATAAGTAAATTAAAGAATTTCAGAAGCCAATTGGAAATCATGGTACTCAATAGGCGAATACAAAACCTGGCTGAGTACGAGGACACTTATTCTGTGAACCATTGCTTTTACGTACCCTAGATGCCATTAGAATATACATGGAACCTTTCTTAAGATTTGAGCACTTGAGAATAGAGCACCAATGCGAACCTAAAAGAAGATGGAGCGAAGTTTAAATTGCTTCAAGTTCCAAGGCCACATAATGAATTACTTGGTCCACTACTGCAAAGCTCTTCGTGTGACAACTGACAAGTAGTCAATGGCACGTAATAAAATGGAAGAATGGTTGAAACATCACATTATTTTAGAAAAGTAAAAGGATCTTGCTACCCGTTTATTTCTGAGCATTGTTCCACTTGAAAGTTGCAGGGAATCTTTTGTTGGAACATGTTAAAGATTAGACTACCTCGAATCAACCCGTCAAAAACTAATGTATTATTCGAGCTTTCAACATGAACTAACATAAATGCTATATAAGATTTGATGTAGTGTGTCTATCATGTCCATACTCATCATCTCTAGTAATATTTATAAAATATTTGTAACTCTTTGGGAATAGAGAAATTGAAGATATGCAAGAAATATTGTGATATGTGTTTTATTGGGGAGGATGGTAGGCAATGCCGACCCTGCTAGAGACAAGAAGCCATGCGTCCCTGGACAAGTTGATCTTATTTGCAAAGTTCAACATTGCTTACAACAAGTTGGAAAGAAGCCATGAAAAATATCACCTCCTCTAGAGAAGGAATGTTGTATTGGGGGGTGCTACCCCCCCCCCCCCAATCCCCCACAAAAAAAAGGAAAATCAGTGATTAGGTTTATCTTTTTCGCCATTTATGCAGAATTGGAATTAAGTGTCAACATGTAAGTTGTATCTCTCAAACAGACCTATAACTTTGTAGTTGAACTTTATTTTCATCTGAATTATCTACTTGCAAAAATAATCCTTTGTACGTCATGAAAACATGGGTCTAAAGGGAGGAGAAATACTCACTTCATCCATCAATAGAATCTAATATACTTTTTGATAGGCAAAGTCTTATATTTTAGTAGTTTGAAATTAGATTGTCTTATAAATTTTAAAACATTACCAATTCCTACAATAAGTTTACCATATTATATTTGAATATCGATTTGTTGATGCAACTTATACTGCTAAGCGCTCATATGTAGTTTGGATAGTTAAGTATCAATTGTAGGATTGACTTCTTCAAATGGGTGGGAGTATCCTATTGTAGTCATCGTATTATGTATTATCTGTGTGGGGTGTTTACGAGTTGTAGCTGAATGAGAGAAGGCCATATATGGGTAAGAGCTTTAGGGGATCACAAGCATGAAAAATGGTACTGATTAAAAAAATGGTCACTCATTTTTTGTTGCCAAAATACTGTTTGTCATGAAAATAGTATCGCAGCGTCACATGTATACTAGAAATACCGACCATGATAATTGGGTCAATGTCATTTATTTGTGGTAACCACTGGACTAATTTCAGTTCAGATGAATTCACCGTGGTGACCATAGCATTTGAGATGGCTACTGGGGATATCAATAAAGCAGTGATGGGCTGTGCTGCGTTTTGTTGGTTTAGCAGGGTTTGTCGGCAGACGCGTGCGGGTAGCCTTTTCAGTACGAGGTATAGTGATGTATACTCCGCGTTTAGATTTGTCGGACTTGCTTGTTTTGTCGGATTGCAGTAAGCTTTTCAAAGGTTAAACTCCCATACGGAGTCGACTGATCACAGGCATTGATATTAAAAATATTTCGGGTGCATACTGCATGCATACAAGTCTGTACTCAGAGAATATCAGATCGGATCTAGCTATAAGCTATCTATCTATATACCAAGAAAATCCCATATTAATCGGAGAAAAACAAAAGTATCTAACCATGCATATTCTCTTTGAACTCGTGTTATAGTGGTTCAGATCAATCGACTGGGCAATCAAAAGATCCTAACAGAAAAGAGTCATATGTATGCTCTCCTTTCGGAGCTATCCATCCAAATCCACCCTTACTCAATCAGAGTCCATCTGGTGCCGTGTTCTTTTCTCCATATTGATTCATGGCAAATCGACAAACATATATGTCTCTTTCCACTGTTCTTTTCTCAAGAAATGATTCACGCAACCAGCAAGCTCCAAAATCCTTCACATAACTAAGGCTAAGGAACGATCAAAATGTTAGGTTAACTGATCTTAACTTAGAGTATAAAACTGACAGGATCATCTAGTCTAACATAGTCACACCTAGCGATTAGATCTAATACGGAATTTGACTTACCAGTCTTATTTGATCCTTTCATGGACCTGTACGAGGTATGGTGGAGGATGCAGAACAGTAGGCGCCACCGTAGAGTCGTAGAAGAAGTAGACGTAATAGACTCGCCGTATGTTGATGCAGATCGGGACACCGAGCTCCCACACCTTCCAGCACCGTTAGTGATTGATAGGATTAGGGTTCTAATGAGCCCTATAGGCTAACTCCTGATTAACACGAGATTAACTTAGATTCAGGAAACCTAGGAGTCTCCCTTATTTATATAGAGTTGTAGACGCGGGGCTGGGCCCCAAGTGGGCTAAGTTTGCCTTCCAATCAAAGGCAACTAATAGGGAGTAGTGTAGGAATAGGATTGGGCCTGATGGCCCAATTACACATGACCGAGGTTAATTCCAACATTCTCCCCCATGACCGAAGGTCAATGAATTATTCTTTATAATATTTGTTATATTGATCACGTGCAGGTCGATACACACATATCAATAATCTCCATCTTAATCGAACAATCTTAATCTTAATCGAACGATCATTGAGGCCTTGAGAAATTCTTTGCCTACTAAGATCAAAGGTATTGTACTCAATTGAGGAAATGTATAAACATAAGTTAGTCAATTCCTCCTTAACAACCTCATGTTACAATGATGAAGGTGTATTGAGCGTACATGAGCATGGTCAACATACCTCTAGGGTTGAAAGTGCTTGGGATAAATATATCTCGAAGGACTTACTTATGGCTTAAGTTATATACAACTTTTGCACATAAGTCAACCACATGCAAGAGCGATGCCCCAGATTAATTATATAATTAAGTTGTCTCATAAGTTTTCATTATGTTGATTGGCTCCCACTATTTTGGTGGAACAACTCAGGTGCACTTGTACATATTGAACCTCCTCCAGGTTTTCATGGACTTTAAAGCAGGAGAGATTCAAGGGAGCATAGTCTACAAGACTTCGTCAAAGGCAAGACTCTGGGTTTTTGCATTACAATTAAGTTATTTGCTTTAGCTTAATTTCAAGCTGATGATGTACTTTAGATTAAGAAAGAACATACTTGTTCTCTGTAATGAGAAATCATTGATATTGGTGTTCTTGATAAGTAATAATACAGCATCATGTTTGTTTATTGTTTATTATTTATTTTCACTACAATTGTCTTTGACAATTATTTAAGTTAAACAAGCTAAGTAGTGATGATACCTTGTCGAATATGTGGCATACTCACGTTTAGACCACAAATTTGAAGGGGAGAATTAAATGTCTCATCAGTTTAGAGTTGTTGCTCTTGTCACTTGAGAATTGAACTGAGAACTACTCAGAGATATTCTCAAACATTCTCTCCATAATATTTCATTGTCCATAAGTTTTCAAGGGCAAAATTATGAATAAAGCATAATATACTCGCAATATCTTGCTGCTTAAATTAAGAATAACTTCAAGAGCAACTTTATCACGCTAGACATGATTATTCAAATACCACTGTGAAAGGACTAACACTCCCCAAACACCAATTTCTCAAATAAGTGTGATTTTTATCCTTTATGCTGGCCACCGCTGGGTAGGGGATAATCTTCACAGGTTCTGTTGTTCTATCCATTTCGGGCCACAACTGTTGTTGATTAGATGATTGAAGTATGGTTGTGTTCATGATTCTTGGCCACTGCTGTTTTATGAACATTTAATCATAGCTTTGTTACTCTAGTTCATTTTCTTGCCACAGAAGATGTGGGCTAGGTTAGCAAGGAAAATTGATCAGTGGTATAATAAATGATGTGCCAAAGATAAATACGTTAAAGAGCTACCATTGTGAATTATTTTAGATAAGCTTATGGCCGACACTTTTAATATTCTGATTGTTCAGAATTCAATGGAAGCTCACTAAGAAGTAAGAAAATGGGGGAGAAGAAAATCTTGATGAGATATAGGATAAGTTTCCCTATACTGATGATTTAAGAGATATAAATATATTATTTCATCATATACATCATGCCATAAGTATTCCATTATTCTTTACCACACTGTTAAGGATTGACATCAGTTGTCTAACCATAACAGAGATATGAAATGTTTTAGCGATAAGATAAGTATTGGGCACAAAAGTAAAAGCCTTAGTCATTTTAAATTTATAATGAAGAGGCTATAAAGGAGTATGTGAACTTTAAATATAAGTACAGTTCTTTTCATAGCAATTTTCTGATAGAGTCAAAGCAGTAGGCTATAATGGGTCTACAAGTCTTAATAGTGATTCCAAAGAAACTAAGATGCTAAGTTCATAACTCACAATAAGTATGCATCATGGGCACCCGTGATTCATTTGTAAAGTCAAGGTGGATTAAATTGTTATCCTGATGCTCTAAGGTGAATGATCTTTCCATAAGCTAACAAAAATAAGTATGCATTCCAAGAAAGGAGAAATATGTTCATCATGTCTTTAGACACATCTTGTGTAAGCTTCCCTAAGTTTTGGGGGAGCATGACATTTAGATGGGACCTAAATGAGTATTGGGATTGTCACTAAAGAGCAAAAGTTGAGAGAAGTTCTGAAGTAAAAAAGATGTGAATGCATATATACAATTATGCCTGTTTTGTTTGCGTGATATAGCAAATTTATCATAAGTACCAAGTTAAGAATAAGATAAATAGGAAGACGTTCCTAAAGCTTCTAATGAAGCTATATGCTAAGACATATGAGAAATTGACTTAGCATAACAAGCCGGTATGCTTGGCAAATTTTATTAGTCTTAGTCCAGGGGAGGTCCACTAAAAAAGGTGTTAAAAGTTTAATACACCAAATAACATTCTTATTTAATTAAGTATTACTCAGATAAGATTTTGTAAGAGTGTCTGGATATAAATGTGCACAATTAAGTTTTGTATCCTTCACTCTTACAGATATGAGCGATTCTGCAGAAAGCTCTAAAACAATATTAGCATTATTAATACTGATTTTGTATGGCATGTTTTAATTCAGGCAGGCATATAAAATATATTCTAGTATAATTATGTTTACGTTGGTTAAATTCAATGTTGTTGTAGTTGATTACAGTATTCCTTTCAAGTAATGACATATAGTTGATAGTGTCAAGCTGATTGACAAATAGATTGTTATGAAAGAAGGGTCCCAGGATCAAGTCATTTTAATGCATTAAGAAAATAGTTAGCAATGTGACTAATTCAAGGTTTTATCTCTTATCCTGTTTTCACGAAATTAGTATGGGTTTGATGATTAACCTAAAATGTGATTCTGGATGAGGCCGAATAAACAAACTCCCAAATAAGTTAATAAGTGTTCTATCAAGATACTCTAGCGGACTTTAGTTAATGATGTCTCGGTATGGCTGTAGTCTCTGCCGATGACTCATTCGCTAGGTGTTGCTATGGTAATGAGTGTGGACATAAGACGAACATAAGCTTAAGTTTCAAGATTAAGATTGTTCGATTAAGCGGGAGATTATTGATTTGTGTGTATGCACCTGCATGTGATCAATACAACAAATATTATAAAGAACAATTCATTGACCTTCGGTCATGGGGGAGAATGTTGGAATTTACCTCGATCATGTGTAATTGGGCCATCATGCTCAATCCTAATCCTACACTACTCCCTATTAGTTGCCTTTGATTGGAAGGCAAACTCAGCCCACTTAGGGCCCAACCCCGCGTGTACAACACTATATAAGTAAGGGGAGACTCCTAGGTTTCCGGAATCTGAGTTAATCTCGTGTTAATCAGGAGTTAGCCTCTAGGGCTCATTAGAACCCTAATCCTATCAATCACTAAGGGTGCTGGAAGGTGTGGAAGCTCGGTGTCCCAATCTGCATCAACATACGGTGAGTCTACTACGTCTACTTCCTCTACGACTCTACGATGGCGCCTGCTGTTCTGCATCCTCCACCATACCTCGTGCATGTCCATGAAAGGATCAAATAAGACTGGTAAGTCAAATTCCGTATTAGATCTAAGTGCTAGGTGTGATATATGTTAGACTAGATGATCCTGTTAGTTTTATGCTCTATATTGAGTTCAGTTAATCTAACATTTATGTCAAATGACCATGTCTAACAGTCATTGGTTCTCTCCCATTTATTTGAATTTGAATTGTACTCACTTATCTTACCTACATAATTATGCGTTCCAACCGCTGGAGCAGTTGGCTTATCCTCACATAGCACATACTCAAGATCCAAAGTCTTGAGAATGCTTGCACATCTTTATTCCAACGAGTGAATTTTGTGGCATTACAATACTCAATGATGCTCAAAACTTTGTCTAATCTACTGAAAATTCATAAACATGTCTCAATAACAGTACAATAAGATGCACATAAGGGCATGAATTTAACCCTACGGTGGTCTGATTAATTTCCCGCAATAAGTAACAACGTGCATCGCTGGTGGGGAAAACAAGCGAAACTTATTTAATTACAAGTGTACTCTAGATGAACTTCTCGGTGGTTCCATTCAAATAGAGGCATCTAGATGCACTTGGTGGAAAGGGAATTTTCAGCTTAACTTATATGAATACGAATAATGCAAAGTTTGAGTTCAACTTAAGTAAAATCAATGCATATCTTATTCATAATTCTTACTCATTCAAGACAATATGCAAAGACAAATGCATTTTGACTATGCACTTAAACTTAGAAAACGAACTTAATGGCAAAATAAAATTGCACTAAAATAATTATGAATTAATTGATCAAAACTTAATGTTCTTAGCGAAAATATTTGACCCAAACAAGGTGAGGAAAAATCACTAAATTGGGCATTTTAACTTAATCAAATAAAACCCAACCATGTTTAAAGTTGTAGCTAGGGAGAAGATTCTTAAATTCAAAATTTGGCAAAGGACTTGCATAATTAAGAACTCATGGTTCTATAAAACATAATAGACTCATAAAAGATGTACCGTGTACATAATAAAATTGCCCAAAATTTTAGCTCAACTTAATGGCTAAATTAATCTAAAGATTATGCCTTAAGTTATTATGCTCATTAAAATATAAATGTTTCTCTAATTAAATGAGAAAATTAAATGCTAATAAAACATAACATAGTGGATAAGCATATATTCTCAAGATGACAGCAGAAGCTTAAAATATAGCAAAATAAATATTGCTACGTAACTATTCTTGACAATTTAGCTTAAAGAATTTTCCAACTGATAATTGAAAAATCATGCCAAGTAATCTTAGAAAATCATTAGAAATTTTAATGCAACTCAGTAATCCATAAATACTTAACTTTGCTCAGAAATAATACTTAATTTAATTTCTTAATTACTTAACTTAAAACAGGGAATAAAAGCTGAGCAAATCATTAAAGGAAACTAAAACTTAAATAAAACCTAAAAGAAATGTTGCCCAGGTCTGGTAATTAGGCCTGCGATCAGCCCATAATACGCACAGCCTGCCCTTAATGTGCCCTCGACCCAACGCGGCCCAGTGCTGGGTGCAGCAGCTCGGCCCAGCGATGCAGCGCGGAGGCGCACGGCTCTGTGGCTTAGCTCGCTAGTCGGCTCAGCACATAGCTCGGCTCGGCTCTTATCTGGCCTTGCCAGCCTCGTCAGCTTGGGGACGCAGCTCGCATGACGGCTCAAGCTGGCCCATCTAAAAGAGAGCACGGTGGCGAACGAGCGGGCCGACAAAGTGGCCCATCGTCACACGCCCGCTCCCCGCCTCGATCGCAGCCGTTTGATGCCGATCGGACGGTCACGCGTGCGGCACGGGAAGTACTCTAACCCTGAATTGATCGGGAAAGGAAACCTTAATCTCTTTTCCTCCCCCCCCCCTGCCCAGTCCGAGCACCAGCGCCGCCGCGGTGGCCAGCGAATCGAGCGCCACCGCGCATTGCCATCTCCGCCTCTTTCTCCCCTGTCTCCGACGAGTGAGGGCCCAGATCTGGAGAACCTCTCCCGTCCAAGCTCCTAGGCGCAGCCGCCGCTACCGATGCCGTGCGCCACCAACGAGGCCGTCCGCCGCCCCTTTTCTTTCCTCTTCTCCCCCATCTTGAGAGAGAGAGAGATAGCTTGAGAGGCTATGTTCTTCCTCCGCCGCACTTTCGGTACCGCATGCCGGAGTTCCACGGGCCTCCTCTGCGACGCCCCATGCGTAGCGCGCGCGGCCAGTCGAGGTGCTCCGCTCGGAACTCAACAATGGCGGTGCCGGTACTCCTCGGCCCAAGGCGCAGGAGGGCAAGAGCGCATGCCTGGAAGACATGCGCGTGACCAGGGAGCCTCCTCAAGCGAGCTGACTTCCTTAGCTTCGCCGGAGATGAAGACGGTGGTCACGCGCGCGGCAAGAAGCCGCTCATGCATTGCCGCCATGACCAGTTAGGTCTGCTTAATCTTCGGGTTAGGATTTTGGGGAGATTTTCTGATGTAGGGTTTCTCTGACTGAGTTTGAACTCCTTCTAATTGCTTATGGGATTTGGGCTGTGATGGCTAACCACGTGTAAATCGAAGCTTAAAAGCATGAACCTGAACTAATCTGAAGAACCCTAGTTAATAAACTTTACTGATCTACTGCTCTAGCAACGAAAACGAAACTGATCTAATAACCGTCACTGGACCAGTAGATCTAGGCATGAAACAGATCTAAAACATAAAGTAGCTTAAGCTAAACCTGACTAATCTTATCTTATAGTTTACTGTTCTAATAAAACTGAACTAAAACATGACTTAGCATGACTAAGCACTTCTGTTAGGCATAAACCGAACCATAAACTTAGGTGTTGCTAGTGGATCTAGTAGAACTAAATCTAGGCGGCTGATACCAAATGTTAGATTAACTGATCTTAACTTAGAGCATAAAACTGACAGGATCATCTAGTCTAACATAGATCACACCTATCACTTAGATCTAATATGGAATTTGACTTACCAGTCTTATTTGATCCTTTCATGGACCTATACGAGGTATGGTGGAGGATGCAGAACAGTAGGCACCACCGTAGAGTCGTAGAGGAAGTAGACGTAGTAGACTCGCCGTATGTTGATGCAGATCGGGACACCGAGCTTCTACGCCTTTCAGCACCCTTAATGATTGAGAGGATTAGCGTTCTAATGAGCCCTATAGGCTAACTCTTGATTAACATGAGATTAACTCAGATTCAGGAAACCTAGGAGTCTGCCCTTTGTTATATAGTGATGTAGACGCGGAGCCGGGCCCTAAGTGGGCTGTGTTTGCATTCCAATCAAAGGCAACTAATAGGGAGTAGTGTAGGATTATGATTGGGCCTGATGGCCCAATTACACATGACCGAGGTCAATTCCAACACAAAAAGGTTAAGCTGATCCTATAATGCAGGACAAGATAGTAGAAAGAACTCCTAAAATCTAGAATCTTTACGAGGCACGCACGACGGTGAAGAAGGCGGCGCTGCAGTTTGGTCCACTACTAAAATGGTGCACTCCTCATTGTGTTTTTAAGTAGTAATACAATACTTAGAATGCTAAACATTAGGAGAATCTCACTAGGAGGAATTTGGTTTGGAAAATTTAAATTAAACTTTGAATACAAAAACACTCGGAGAATCCTACATCACTGGATAAAATTTTAAATTCTGGCTGCATCATTCTATTCCAAAGCATGTCGGTCCTGACCATTAGGCCTCTAGCGCGCCGGGTGTACCTGTTTCACCACGGTGATGGTGGGCTGGTCAGACGCAGCAAGCGTCTTGCTTAGAAGTCCCAGCGTCAAACCGAGGACACAAGCACAAAATGCAATGATAGGGTGCCACGTCAACTGCTCGCCGCAGGCGTACTGAACTGGCAGGCTTAGATGGTGGGCTCCGGTAATATTTATTGCAATACTAATGTTCCCATCCAATAGGAGCAGCCGCAGCTCCTACTCGCCGTCTTCAGTGGGCGCGTCATGGGACGCCCGCACAACATTTCTCTCTCCTCTGTAATGGATTTCGTCTGCTCTTCGGCGATTAGTATACTTGCTCGAATGCCGGCCACAGGATCTTGTGTCTTTCAAGAAACACACCGAGACCTTCATTGGCCCATGTCTGATTCTCTGTTTGAAGCCCTTGATGAATTCATCCCAGAGGGCGCCAATGAGTTCTGTGTGGTCCCGGGAGAGGGAGTGTGTGGTCCCGGGAGAGGGAGAGATGGCTCCCAGTTGTTGCTAGTAGTCCCTTGCTGCATGGTCACTCTGCTACTGGTTAGTTTTTCCATATCTGGAAACATCTTAGTCTCGAATGTAAGGGGTCTCAACTCTAGAGCATATCGCAGGACTGGGCCATCATAAACGGGAGACTTGTATGAAACCCCAAATAAGGACCTTCTAGACTTGAGAAATTGAATAATAAATAACTGTATAATGTATGATACAACAATGTGACATGTCAAGAATCATATATATTTAATATTGTTTGTATAATTTGTACTCAAATATCAAATATCTATAGTCTTATGATGTTCTTTAAGATAATATCGTCAATGATACACTCATCATTGATCTTTTCTAACATGTCACTCTCCAATGATAGTGTTATCATCAATAACATATTTTCTAAATCGACTTGTAGAAGACATGGTTTCAATCTTAGAACACTAGACGTCTATAGAAATTTATTAACATGCATACATACATAACATAAAGAACATACACCCTATGTACTTAAATATGTCGTTTAGGACAAGATATTTAATTAAAAACTAACTAATTTGCTTGTCATAAGCGACACATATTCAAGAACGGAAGAAGTGATTTGTAATTGAACTATTAAATAATATATGGTCCCAGTCCATAGGTTATAGTAGGAGGGCTAGGTCCCCCCGATGGCCCAGGCATAGAGGACGAACCTGTGGAGGGAGCACCTCGATCTGCCAGGGGCAGAGCAACTGCCGCTCGAGGGGGCGCATCCTCTCTTGGTCTTGGACTTGTTCTTCTGCTTGGGATGCACAGGTCCGAGAGCTACACACACATGTAATCACTGGTTGTTGGGTGATGACTACCTAGCGGTGGTGAGGGAGGTTGAGGGAGTGAAAAACTGATGAATAACCAGTTCATTGCATACGGAGCGCGAAGGAGAGGGTACTGGTGTGATAGGTACCGATATGAATCGGCAAGAGGTGGACTGATCTTCAAGACAGTAGGTTAGTGAATAGAAGATAACTTGTTGCGAACAACGGGTAAGTAGCTTTATAGATACTAAGGTTGGATGCGACCAAGTGATGGGGAGAGATGCACCAAAACCTTGAGGACTTTGATGTGATCTCCGAACAAACGTAGAATCACAATCCGGGACTAATCCACACAAAATGGTGTAGCCGCACTAGAAATTGTAAAGCAAAGAGTAAGGGAACCCCGAGGGATCTCTTCACAAATCCAGGAGAAACAAGGGTCACTGAATGGTCTGCAAGGCACTCAGCAACGTGACTGAAAAATCATATGAAGTTATTCGTTTATCAAAATCAACTTGTGTTTTCAGTAGTACATTGAGAATATTTATGCTAGGAACTGAAGGCACTACGTTGTGAAGTGGAGAGAGTGATGGAGCTATTTATTGAGTCCTCTTGGGTTGCCAGAGTCTCCCTAGCTGTTGCGTAGTCTCCACTAAAATAGTCTACTCCTTATTGGAAAGTCCAAATGATGAGCCGCTTGTTGGGTTAGAAACTACGCTTAATGATGCTTCCAATCATTTATAACTGCCCCCCTAACTCTTCTCGACGAGGTGCAAACTTGGATGGGAAATTAATCCTTATAATCCTCAAAATGGTTTTTGACCTTCTGACAAAAAGTACTCAAAACTTCATTATTGGAATTCCAAAGTACTAGGAACTTGGTGGTTTCATAAATTAGACTTGATAATGTCTATGAAATAGATGAGTAGTCCGAACACTATTTCTTTAAAAAAAAAAAAGAGTTGCCTCAGAACTATTCGCATGTCCAGCAACCAGACCAGCAGCCTCACGGTCAGTTACATATAACTGGTCAAATGAAAACACACCAGTTTTAAATCAACATAACGAGCAACTTAGAAAACATCAACAATATAGGTGTCCTTCCGACATCTGAATCATCAGCATCACAACGTATCCGAGGAACATATCTATCCTATCGATCAGCAACACAAATTTTTCTTCGGTGTCCGAATAAAACATCCCAGGAGGTTCGAATATCTTGGCTGCCCCAACGATCACATGTGTCTATCTGTCTTTAACAAATTACAGGACGGTAGCATATCCGATCACCATGACTATGGATCCTAAAGCATCAATTAGTATTCGAAGCTACTGAACAATTTAGCCGGTAGCTTTGCATACTAACTAGACAGACCCGGAACCAATACATGATGTCAGTGTCACACGGCTTAGAGCCATCCATTTGTCTTCCCATGACGAAGACGCAGCAATCCCATAAGGCGGAGCCAAAATAATCACGGGACCTACTGCTCAAACGTCCTGGCTTAGCCTGCAAAGATGAATAGACTGTTTAGGCCTCGACTAATTAGTCAGTGATGTGTGTGAATTAAGCAAGCTTGCACAAAAAATATCTGGTCTACAGAACCTGCACCATCATCACTGACGTTTGTAGGATCGAGGATTGCCGACTAGAGGGAGGGTGAATAGGAGGTTTAAAACTAAAAGCACAAAACTAGATAAATTTAATTAGCAGCACAAGATAATATCTACAACTAGTAATACTAGCCTATGTCAATGGTTTGCAATCTAGGATGATAAGATATAATTCAATGTCTAAGAGATAAATTGCTCAACGTAAATTGCTTGTAGTTAATTAAGTGAAAGAAATAACTGAACACACAAGCAATTTTTCCCGTGGTGTCGATGACTTGCCGGTCACCCCTAATCCACATTGAGGTGGATGCAAAGCTCCCAATTGCTCCTCTACCAAGAATCCACTTGGTGTATGAGCCAATCTCGGAATCGATGAACCTCTCCAAACCTCTTTTCACTAGAGATGTTTTTCACTACTCCGATGAGGCAAAGCTCAAGAACCTCTTCATAAGATTGAATCAAAGGCTTCTTCACAACTTATTGAAGAGCTCAATGAAAGACCACAGCTCCAAGCCATCTAGAAGGCGGCAACCTCCAAGAGTAACAAATCAATCATTTTGCTTGAAGAATTCCTAGTGCACCAAAGCTTAAATCTTGAATGCAAGCACTAGATGCCTCTCAATCTAACAAAAAATGCAATCTCAAGTCATGTGAGAGAGAGAGAGAGTGGAGAGCTCAAATGTGTTTCTAAAGTGAGTAGAATGGTCAAGAGAGCCTCCCCACGTCAGCCACCCTTCTATTTATAAAGGGGAGCCCCTAATCCAACCGTTATGTTTGAAATTCGTGTTTTCTACTAGCTCGCGGACCGTCTGCCCTTACAGAACCGGACGGTTCGCCGTTACGAATTAATGGCTATATGTCCCAGAAATGCTTGTTAGAACCATACGTCGTTCAAAAACAAGTCACATAGAATGGGCGGCCGATCGGACAACTTTGAAAATTAGCCGGCGGACCATCCGGTCCCCTGGGTCGGACCGTCCACCGTTATCGATAAAAACCACCACACAGCAATCGAGCCTCTGTCCAAATAAAAACGTCGGACTGTCCGCCACTTCTGGCCAGACCGTCCAACGTTGATGAAGTTTTCCACCAGAGAGCACCTGCGCCTCTGCACAAACTTTAAGTAAGAGGGGAACCGTCAGCCAAGCTTGGTCGGACGGCCCGCCGTGCAATTTTCAGGATATCTTGAGTTAGCAAACAACTCTCAACCAATATGCATGCAACACACGTATTTGAGCAATGTGGCAATATTGACTCATCAAGCAATTATAAATTGACCCCTCTTGATAGTACGGCTATCTACTGTTAGCAAATAATGCGAAAACAAGATCGAACACGAGACACGATTTTAACGTGGAAAACCCTTGCGGGAAAAAACCACGGGCGCCAGCCAGCAAGAACTTCACTATTGTAGAAGAGTCAGGTTACAACGCCGTCACGGTGGCTTACAATAATAAAATAGATCACTAGTTGGACACCCCCCAGTAGCAACCTGGGCCTAATGCGCCTTTGACTTGTGATGAAATTGGATCACAACTCAACAAACTCCACCTTTAGACAAATTTTATCTTGTAGCATAATCAACACCATCATCTTGAAACAACAAAGAAAATACTTCTGGCGCCAATAGCCTCTTGGGCTAATCCATCAAACCAACTAAGTTTGAGCATAGCTCAAACTTAGCAACAGGGACTGACTTTGTAAACATATCAGCAGGATTGTCATTAGTGCTAATCTTGTGTACCTTTAACTTGCCCTTCTCAATCTCATCACGGATAAAGTTATAGTTGATATCAATGTACTTAGTCCTCTCATGAAACATCTAATCTTTAGTGAGAAATATTGCACTTTGACTATTAGAAAACAGGTTAACACAAGATTTAACTCCACAAAACTCAGCAAACAAACCCTTCAACTAAATCAACTCTTCGCATGCTTCACAAATAGCCATGTACTCAGCCTCAGTAGTAGACAAAACAACAACAGACTGCAAAATAGCCTTCCAACTCACAGCACAACTGCCAACAGTAAAGACATAACATGTGAGTGATCTGCGCTTGTCCAAATCACCAGCATAATCTGAATCAACATATGCAATAAGTCCCTTATCTGTCCACCCAAACTTCAGACAAACATCTGACGTGCCTCTGAGATACCTGAAAATCCACTGAACAGCCTTCTACTGTTCTTTACCAGGATTAGCCATGTATCTACTAACCAAACTCATAGCATATGATAAATCTGGGCGAGAGCAAACCACAGCATACATCAGAGAACCAACAACACTAGAATACGGAACTCTTGATATGTATTCAACATCTTCAGCTGAACTAGCACACTGCTTAGCTGACAATTTAAAATGCGGTGCAATAGGAGTACTAACCAGCTTAGCATCATGCATGTTGAAACGCCGAAGAACCTTCTCAATATAACTATGCTGACTAAGAAACAACAAACCAACAGAACGGTCTCTAGTAATTTCTATACCTAGAATTTTCTTAGCAGCACCAAGGTCCTTCACATCAAACTCACTGCTCAACAATTTCTTCAACGCAGTGATCTGTTTGCTGCTCTTGGCAGCAATCAGCATGTCATCAACATATAACAGCAAGTATATAGGTGATCCATTAACGGTCTTCATGTAAACACAGCTATCAAATTGAGACCTTTTAAAGCCATATGACAACATAAATGAATCAAACCTTTTATACCACTGACAGGGAGATTGCTTCAAACCATACAAGGACCTTTTCAACTTGCACACATAATTCTCCTTGCCTGGTACTATGAACCCATCAGGTTGGTCCATATATATCTCCTCCTCAGGTTCACCGTGCAAAAATGCAGTCTTCACATCTAACTGCTCAAGCTCAAGATCATGTGATGCAGTAATACTGAGGAAAGTGCGAATAGAGCTATGCTTCACAACGGGAGAGAATACCTCATTATAATCAACTCCAGGAATTTGATTGTACGCTTTTGCTACTAACCTTGACTTGAATCTAGGAGGCTCACTAGGAGACAAACCCTCCTTCCTCTTGTAAAGTCATTTGCAACGGACAGTCTTCTTCCCCTTTGGCAATGGAATAACCTCCCAAGTACAATTCTTCTCGAGAGATTGCATCTCCTCTTGCATAGCTGAAATCCACTTCTCACGATCACCAGAATCAATAGCTTCCTTGTACGTTGCTGGCTCATAGGTGCTATAAACATGTTCATCACAACTCAAAGCATAATAAGTCATATTACATTATTCAATAAGACGGGGTTTAGGTCCACAACCCCTCTTTTGCCTGCGATAAGCAACAGGAACATCCTCCTTTAGCTGCAAAATAGGAGGTGATTGTTGAACATCATCTCTATGAGCTTCATCATCAACAACATCAGGCACGGTCTCCACCTGCACACGTTTCTCATCAATAGCATGCTCCACCTGCACACTGACATGCTGCAATTCTCTTGCTGATTTTTTTGGAACATGATCTGAGGACAATTTATCAGTAAACATCACATATTCATTGAAAACAACACTCCTGCTCATGAAAGTCTTTCCTGTTTTGGGATTCCATAATTTATAGCCTTTAACTCCCGAACCATAACCAAGAAACAGACATTTAATAGCTCTAGGCTCTAATTTACCATTGTCAATATGAGCATAAGCAGTGCAGCCAAAAACTTTCAACTGTGAATAATCTGCAGGTGTACCATACCATACCTCAATGGGTGTTTTCTTATTGAGTGGAATAGAAGGTGACATGTTTATCAAGTAACATGCAGTGTTCGCAGCCTCTGCCGAAAAACGCTTATTCATCTTGGCGTTGGACATCATACAACAGGCCTTCGAGATAATGGTTCTGTTCATGCGCTCAGCCACACCATTCTACTAAGGTGTGTACGGGATGGTATGATTCCTAACAATGCCTTCTTGCCTGCAATAATCATCAAAAACATCCAAACAGAACTCTCGACCATTATCAATACGAAGTACTTTTACCTTCTTCTCAGTTTGCCTTTCTATCATGGTCTTCCACTCTTTAAATGCAATAAAGGTATCATCTTTATTTTTCATAAAGTAACGCCATACTCTTCTAGAGTAATCATCAATAATGGTAAGCATGTAACGAGCACCACCAAGAGAAGGCTTATGGGAAGGAACCCAAACATCAGCATGTACATAATCAAGAGTACCTTTGGTGGTGTGAACAGAGGTATTGAATTTTACCCTCTTATGCTTCCCAAAAATACAATGCTCGCAGAATTTTCTGCCACTCCGAATACAGCCAGGGAGGAGGTCTCTCTTCATCAATTCTGCCATGCCAAGTTCACTCATGTGTCCAAGACGCATATGCCAAAGGTTAGTCTCCACATTAGTGTCAGCAGCAGCAGCGGAAACAGAACCACCATGCGAAGTTCTACCTCTAAGGACATATAACTTTGCAGAATTCTTATCACCAATAAGCCAAACAAGAGAAGCCTTTGATACCTTTAAAACTCCATCACAACCGGAGTATTTGAAACCTCTTTCATCAAGTGTGCTGATCAAAAGAAGATTTCTGGTCATGGTTGGTATGAACTTCACATTCTCCAGAGTGCAAATCATCCCATCATGAGCCTTGATATGAACAGAGCCAATGCCCACAATCTGACATGGATTATCATCACCCATACGCACAACATCTCCCTTCTGCACATATTTATAAGAACTAAACCAATCTCTATTAGTGCAGATATGAAATGAACATGCAGAATCCAGAATCCATTCATCACGACCAGAAACACAAGCAGCAATAGCCAGACAATCTCCAGAATCAGAACCCTCACCAGCAAAGACAAGAGATGTCGTACCATCAGGATTATTCATCCTCTTCTCCTTATTCTGAAGTGTAAGGAAAATGGCCCTAGGGCCTAGGCCATTGTTTGTGATTTTGGCGATTGATTGACAATATAATCATTGGGACTAATAATTTGTCTAGATGATATTTATAGATATTTCCAGGTCCCAAGGATACCTTGGAAGCCATCCAAATGCTTATATAACCAATATCCAAATTATGGTTATCCAAATTGAAGTCATCCAATTCACGTGGAAAAGTTTCCAAAAGATGGCAAATGAAGATAGAAGAAAAGACCCGTGAAGAAGCAAGGAAGAATTACAAGATGCAGAGGCGATGACTAATTCGACGGTGTGCCCGTCAAATCAGTCGACGGCCCATCGAATCAGTCGATGGTGTCGGAAGGCCGAAGGTGCGCACGTCTTTGGAAGGCGACGACTAGTTCCACGGGGCGTCCGTCGACTCAGTCGATGGTCCATCAAATCAGTCGATGGTGTTTGAAGACCGACGTGCGTTCGTCTCTGGTGGGCGAGGACTATTTCGACGGGGTACCCGTCGAATCAGTCGATGGTGCAAAGTAGCCGTTGGAGTTCGAAGATTCAAAGAGAAAAGGGGGCGATGACTAATTCGACGGTCCCTCATCTACACCCCTCGAATCAGTCGACAGTTCACAGGAAAGTGGCAGCGCCAAGCAACGGCTAGTTTCTTTGGTTGGGGCTATAAATAAGAGGTGCCCCGGCCATTTGAAATGTGCTTGAGCTCAGGGAAGATATTGGCAAGTGTTCTATACATTCTTGAGTGCACAATCTACCAAAGTGATAAATAGAAGATCTAGGTGATTAGCCAAATGCTTAGTGCTAGTCTAGACCCTTTAGCGCATCTCTTAGGTGTTTAGTGTGACATCTCTGATGTCAAAAGACTTAAAAAGTGCAATTAAATCAACGCAACAGGGAATTATGGGTTGAAATTCAAAAATCCATCCAAAATTCAATTTTAATTCAGAAACAAGGGTTGTTTGGACACCCAACTGAAATCTCAAGACTTGGGTGCTGAACTTAAAAATCTCGGACCAAAGTAGTTGTCATCACCTACACCTACAGCCGTTCGCGACAACCTCGCCACGGCGTTCGTTCCGCTCGATGACCCTCGAGAGGGGATGTCCGTCACGATCGAGCTTAGCCCGGATGTCCGTCACGATCGAGCTTAGCCAGTATTGTCCGTGACGATCGAGCTATGTCCGTGACGATCGAGCTATGTCCGTGGCTTCAGTCACGATTCGAGGCCGCACGATAGGACCCTCGAGGCCCGCAGTCCGTCACGATTCGAGGCCGCACGATAGGACCCTCGAGGCCCCGCAGTCCGTCACGATTCGAGGCCGCGCGTTAGGACGCTCGAGGCTCCGCAGCCAAGCTCGAGGGGGCACTTACCCTCGAGCGACGTTCCGTCATGCTCGAGGCTCCGCAGCCAAGCTCGAGGGGGCACTCACCCTCGAGTGGCGTTTCCAACCGTTCGAGGCTCGGCAAGCCCGAGCTTGCGGTTCAAGCTCGAAGCGCCGTAGCGCCTGGTCGAAGTGCCTGGTCCAAGCTCGAAAGTTGTGTCCCACACCTCAGACCCCAACTTTTAATTTTACCCGTTTCGAAGTTCAGTTCGAATTTTTGGAGAAAATTCGAATTTGAAATCGGAGCTCCACGGGCATGCTACAGTGCCCCTGGCGCGCGCTGCGCTGGCCGGAGCTCGGCCGCCACGTGGCCGGCGAGCGGCGCAGGCGGCGCTGAGCTGGCCAAGCCGCGGCGGACGCTGGCGCTTGTCGCCTAGCTCTTGTCCGGCCACTCCCGAGCCATCACTTCGCCGCCGTCGCCTCGCCTCGCGCCGCGGAGCGCCATCATACGGTTGCGCGCCGCCGTGGCCGCACGCGCGCTCGCGCCGCGCCGAGCGCACTGCAGGCGGTAGAGTCCGTTCGCGTCGCGCCAAAGCCTCTGCTGAGGATCTCCACTTCTTCACGCGATGATCTTTGACGCCCAACCGCGCGTGTGCGCTCTGTTCGAGCTCGCCGCGCCATCAATGGCGACCGCGACAGCCACCCACGTGCTCGCACGCTCCCGAGGCCGCACTGTGCCACTCTTGCGTGCCCAAGCACTCCACCGCGCACTCCCACCCCTCCTCTCACTCGCTCACTTGGCCATTTCCACTTCCCTGCGCTCGCTCGGTCTTCTTCTTCCTCGCGCCGTGCGAACCGAGCCGAGCTTCTCCGAGAAATTCGCCTCCCACACTCCACCATTCCCAAATTCGTCCCGCACGAAGCTAGCCCTCTACTCCAGCTCCATTTCCCCCCATTTTCCCCAAGCTATTGTCCCTTCTCCGGCGAGAATTCGTGATTTCCCCCAAATCGCGATTTTCGGCCACCGGAGCACCCGCACGTCGAGCCCCTACTCCGAGCCGTCCCCGAGGTCAACCGAGCACGCCATTGGCTTCCTCGAGCTCCACTGATGCTCTAGGACCCCTCGAACCTCGGCGAACAACCCCGAGCTCACCGGCGTAGAAGCCGCGGCGGCCGCGCCGCCACCACCTCGTCGCCGGCGCAACTCCGACCACCCCCGGCCTCCAAACCGTCCCCAAACGACTCGTGGTGAGCCCAGGAAGCTTTTCCCCCACTTCCCCGAGCCTAGTTCGCCGCCGTTTGGCCGGCGCAACTCCGGCGAGAGCCGAGGGCCTTTCTTCATCGTCTTCGTTTGTCTAGGGGTCTCTGTGCAAAAGTCCAGGGACTTGTTCGTGAAGTTTTGAAAGTTCTAGGGTTCCCTGCGAAAATAGATTCTTGAACCTAGATTTGATTTTCCCGAATCTTGTAAAATCCATTAAAAATCGTACAAAAATCAGAAAAATGAACAAAAATACTCCCTGGATTCGTGAGAGTCTAAACTACAATCCCTATTAGACATGTTTATACTTTTGATGAACTGTTTTTGAGCTAAAATTCAAACTATGAAAATGGAAAGTAGTGCACCATTTCAAATCCAGAGCTCCGCTAGGGTTGAGCTTTGGATATGTTGTGTGTAGTGACTTTGGACAGCTTGTGTCCAAAGGGGACCTAAAAATATGAACTGTAGCTCCAGTTATAAATTAAAATGTGTTTTCTGTCTTTTTGCAGTGCAGAAATCTTTAAAAATAATCTGTGCAGTGAAAAATCACCATTTTGCTCCAGAGGACTAAAAACTTGTTAGCACACCTGTGAAAAATGAAAAACTTAATTTTTTCTCTGTTTAGGCTAGCAAATAAATAAATATGTGTTTTTGGGGCAGGAATTTATTGAGGACTACCCAAGGGTTATTTTGAGCCACCACTTGGCCAGAACCCTCCTCATGCTTATGACTAGCTTTGGTAGGAAAATCTCCTGAACTAGATGAATTTTCGATTTTATAGGATTTAAATTCGATTCTGCTAGCAGCTGTTTGATATATTTTTAATAAATTATGTGTAGCTCAGAATTAGCTAAATTTTGGAGTGAGCTTAGCTCATATACTCCAGTAGCTGTCATAAAGTTTATAGAGAAAAATGTTGAGCAGAAATGGAGAAACAAAAATGGGAAGGAATCTAGGTGGAAATTGATTTATATAAAAGAATAAACCTTTTGGTTAATTAGTTAGAATAAAATGGATGGAATCTGAAATTCCAGAACAGCACTCTAATTTGTGAAGTAATCAATAGAATTCTTTTATATCTGTACACAATCACCATCGAAATCAAATAAAACTTTTCCCACACCCCTACACCCTGTTTTTGTGAAGAAAATAGTAATGCTTAAGTATGTCTAGGTGAATATGGCCTTCAAGGCCTTAATCTTAGAATCTGTAGGCAGCCGCCTTAAACTATGCATCTCATGTAGAAGGCGCCATCCCGGACGGCAACTACCACCTCATCCCCGCAGACGAGGAAGAAGTTCCGGAGCACGGTGCCGGCGAAGAAACGACCAACCCGGAGGCTAACCCCCAGTCTGAGCAAGAAGGCAAGCCCCGGAGCATGACCTGACTTTTAAAATTATGCATCTATGAATTTCCCTATGCTTGTGCATTTACGTTTCAAGGAGTTGATTGAATACCTTAGCTACACATTTCCTAGTACCTATGACTTGCAATACTAGTATGAAAGGATCGATAGGGCATTGCTTTAGGTCCGTTACAAGTCGAGTGATTTCCTGTCACTCGCGAGACATAGGAATTGCTTGTCTTTACTTATGTTGGAATCATAAGGATTGACGGGCGGGATGATAGATGTAGATCTCCCGTCCGTGTATGATAATTGATTTAAGGTCGAAATGTGTAGAAAGAGCTGTCAAGTTTTTGAACGTACCACATGCATGCCGATGTATGGGGATCGGTAAGCCCGGTACCAGATTGAAGCAGCTAGGGCCGATAGCCATCTCTCCTTGGAAACTTTGTTTTCCCCTGCCGTACACTTGTGGATATATGCGTGAGACTGTGAGTGAAGCAGTAAACCTTTATCCTAAGGAAATGGACCCGGTTCCGAATTGTGGATCGATGGGAAAGGTTGGGAAATGCTTGTGCCTTTTATAGCAAGCAGAGTATCCGTGTGTGTTGGGTTTCCCCTGGCCAGGTAGCAAAATTCGGTTCGAACTGTCCGCTTCTCGCGGTTAATGAGACTGCTTGACCGCCTTGCTACATTGAGTAACAAGTGGAACTTTGAGATTGATAAGCTTGTTGTATGAATTAAATTGTATTGCACCACTTGTATGCTTAGGAAGGATGCTAATCTAGAATGGTTAAATTTACTAGAATATGATGCTAAAACTTGAAAGCAAGGACCTATTTTAGTTGCTTTTTGGCAAACAAACCCACCAGCCAAAAGCCTCTCATGTCTAGATGTCGGTGATGTAGTTTTCACCCGACGGGTAAGCCTTGCTGAGTATTAGTATACTCAGCCTTGCTTGTGGCATTAATTTACAGGTACACCGTTGGATGTCGATGCTTTGTCTTGGCCTGCCCAGGTTCCACCTGGCTGGCACATCGAATGGGTTCCGTCCTCTGCCGAGGATCGGGAGGAGTAGCATCGTGGCAGGCTTCAGCACGGTGTTATTGTATCGTCGTTAGATTATCTTCCGCTGCAATGAAACTTTTATTTCCGCTGCAAGACTTTGTACTCTGATTTAAATTTGAACTTGGTTTGTAATAACTTGTGATACCTATTTGTGTAAGTTAATTTGTGGAATGTTGTAATCTCTGGAACTCACCTTCGTGTGGGCGTGCTGTTGTTTCGATCGAGAAAAGAACGTGGTTAATCGGGTTTAATCCGACGGCGCTCCAGCTTATTCCGGATTAAGTGCCTGACTACTTGATTAGTGGTCCCGAGGTACTTAACTTGGAATAATTTCGGAGTGGAACCGCCACATTTAGCCTAGAGTTCAGAGAGGTCTGCATACCTCTTTGCTTATCGGTGCTTGCACGCATCAAGTGTTGTAATCCGGGGCTTGTAGTCTTGCGAGACCCTCCAACCGAATTTGTGTAGAGGCCGCCTGTGCTTGTGTAAGGGAGGAGAGGCCCTTGGCATTTTGGCTGAAGCTCTACCAAGTGAAGGCGGCGAGGAGCATCCGGGGAGGCACGAGCGGAGACCCACTTGCGCATGGGAAAGTCGTGTGGTCACCCATGGAGTTACTCGACCGGGGAGTTTATGCCCTTGAGTGGGCATTCCCTTGAGAGGGGCTCCAACAACGAGGATTAGTGGAAAGCTCGTGAGCTTTCCGATACCTTGGTAAAAATCACCGTGCCGAGATTTTGCTCTTCTCTACCCTTTAAGTTTCCGCATTTCATACTTGCACTACTTTCCGCATTTACCTTTTCTAGACTTGTCATGCTAGTATAGGATTGGACTTAGGGTGCAAAACTTTGTAGCGGTAGAGATAGCAACACATAGAGAAAACCTAGTGCACATTTAGATGGAAATTGAAATAGGTTTTTATATGTGCTTGGAGCCTTAGTTTTTAGAGACACCTAATTCACCCCCCCTTCTTAGGGTGTCACGGTCCCTTCATGAAGCTTAAAGCAATCCTCAATAAAATGAGTCTTCTTCTTACAATACTTACAGAACTTCTTGGTGGTGGGTTGTCTGGACTTGGAGCGGCTTCTACTTTTATCACGTTCGTTGCCATTATTGGAGTATCTCTGCTCAGGTCTGCCTCTAACATGGAGTGCATCGCCCTTGGAGGATGAGGACCCATCATTGTGCACCATGCCTTTCATCTTCTCTCTAGATTGGATTGCCTCATAAACATCCGCTAAGGTTAGTTCATCACGGCTTAACAGTATGGTGTCACGAAAATTGGCAAATGAATTTGACAGAGAACATAACAGTAAGAGGCCTAAACCCTCATCCTCATACTTAACCTCCATCGACACTAGGTCGGCAACGATCTCCTTGAAAACAGATATGTGGTTCAATACCGAACCACCCTCCTGCATCTTGAGCATGAACAACTTCATCTTCATATGCATCTTACTAGTTAGATCCTTGGACATACAGATCCATTCCAGTTTTAGCCAAATTTCTACAGCACTCTTTTCCTGCAGACACTCTTGCAAGATATCATTAGATAGATGAAGCTGAATTAGGGAGAGAGCCTTACGGTCCTTGCGCTTCGCCTCATCGGACCATGCCTCCTTCTTCGTGTTGCCGAAACTATCCAACGCCTCATCCAGATCATTGGATTGCGCAAGAACAGCCCTCATCTTGACTTGCCACAACGCGAACCTCGTGCTATAATCCAGCAGCGGTAGACCATACTTCATCAAAGTCATTGCAAAGAAATAACCAGAAGAAATAATCTGCAGTAATAAATCTAGGTACGTTACTATGTAACCCTAGCAAAACCTGCAGCCTTGATTGAATATTCTGGTAAGCTTTGTGGTGTGCAAGTAGCAAAATACACCGGATTGATTTTCACCAGCAACCCCACGACGAAACTGACGATCAGCTCCTCGATGCGCGAATTGATTTTCTGTACGCACGAGGACCAAAGCAGATAAAATCAACAGCAGCAACTTGAAATCGCCCAGTGGCAACAGCTCCAAACGGCCGATTAAATTCGACCAAATCACGGGAGCCGATTCCGTCTCGATCGGCAAGTGTCGATGGACGCGAGACAAACGCGCCTCGGATGAGACACGAGACACTGACGACGACGGAGACCGAAAGACGGAGATGCGGAGCAGATTGCCCCACCAAAGAACAGAGCGGCGGCTGCGCGACGAACAGGGAACAAAACCCTATTTTTTTCAATCAATCAAAGCTCGTAACTGACTCTGATACCACTTGTTAGCAAATAATGCGAAAACAAGATCGAACATGAGACACGATTTTAACGTGGAAAACCCTTACGGGAAAAAACCACGGGCACCAGCCAGCAAGAACTTCATTATTGTGGAGGAGTCAGGTTACAACGCCGTCGCGGCGGCTTACAAGAATAAAATAGAACACTAAGTGGACACCCCTAGTAGCAACCTGGGCCTAATGGGCCTTTGACTTGTGATGAAATTGGATCACAACTTAACATCTACCCTATAAATCCGATCAATTTCACTTCTTTAATCACCGCTTGACCGGCAAAATAAGAAAATCATATCTTATTCCTTTATCTTGAATCTTTCACCACTTCTTATCAACTTGCACAGCGGAAGCATGCTATCTTTTACAATACCATCATCATGGCTTTGCATAGTGTATTCTTCTGACTAACCTTAATTCATATACTCGATGAAATCGTTAGTCCACAAGATGTTATCATTAATTACCAAAACATTAAACTAGGGGCCTAGATGCTTTCAACGTTGCTCTCATCCCCAGCATGCTCAGTAGGGAACAACTTCTTTGGAAACCTTCTTGTTAGGGGACAGGCGAGACCTAGATGTACATATACAAATTTTAGCTTCAATAATAGCGAAGCAGTAGAACCAACAAGGAATGTTGTTGCTATAAAAAGAACAAAGGATGAACAGGTTGCTGATAGAGACCGCCTCTTCCTTGTACTGCATCTCTGTGACTTTGTAGAAGAATTGGTAGGAGCAGCTGCAGGGGAAGACAAAGTCTTATCCTAATGGAAGGAACATCAGAATCAGAAATGTTGAAGTTTAAATAAGCATTATTTTAGACAACTAAAACTAGTTATGCATGAAGGAGTATCTAGTTGTATGGAGGAACTCGCCACATCTTGAGCAGTGCCCCTAATACTCCGTGGAGTCACTGGTGGTTCAGAAGCATATGCAGATGCATTAGCTTGTGTGGTGCTTGAGTCAAGTCTAGCTTCAGAAAGCAGCAGCCCGATGACATGACGAATGCCTGGCTTTTCTGAGGGGTGTCCTACACGCTTGTGCTTGCACCACCCGAGACCATGAAACATGATGCTTGGGACCCTTCTGGTGTTGCTGCAATGCTAGCACCTCCATCACTGATTTCCCCAATCACTGCATTGACATGGAATGTAACATTGCCTAAGTCAATTGTGTTCTCTGTAAAGCTAACACTCCAGATAAAAGTATTTTCCAGAAGGCCTATGGTCTCATCTAGAATAAACCCAGCCAGGTTATCAGCAATGAGAGTATCAGCTGCCTTTTTTGTGAGACGCTGGGCCTGCCATCCAATTAGAGTGAAATCTGTGTCGCCCGTCTCGTCTCCAGCAAGAATATATAACTTGTATCTGCATGGATGGATGGATTACAAAACCTGACATAACACAGTCTATCGCAAAGAGGCAGTCAACAATAAGATTATAACTTACCTTTGAGATGGTTTTCCAAGGTTACCACACTTAGGATTAGTACACTAGAAAGAATCACCATGATGTTACCGAACAAGAGCAATCAATATCAACAATTTCTTCAGACAAAACCAAGATTTGCAGAACACAGCAATAGACATAATCACAAATATACAATCAAGCAACAGAAAAAGGGCTGCACATAGAAGAGTCCCTACAAGTGGCCCTGCAAGCAGGAAAGTAAGACCATGGAGATGAAGAGAGCACCAAGAAAAAGTAGTTATATAGATGTTGCAAGTAGGAAAAGAAGACCATGGAGATGAGGAGAGAACCAAGAGAAAGCAGTTCTATAGATGAGGAGAACATGAAGAGAAAGCAATTCTATAGATAAGAACTTAAAGAGAAAGCAATTCTATTGGTGACGAGAACATGAAGAGAAAGAAATTCTATAGATGAGGAGAACATAAAGAGAAAGCAATTCTACAGATGAGAACAGCACGATGAGAAAATAGTTCTATAGATGAAGGGAACATAAAAAGAAAGCAATTCTAAGTATGAGTAGAACATGTAAACTACAAAAGGCCTTTACTTTGCAGCACATATCCAAACCACGACAGAGAAAAGGAACACGTCCAGTGCAATGAAGGAACGACAACAGAATTTGTAACAACATGGAATGAAAGCTTACCTCTTGTTTTCTTTGGAAACCTCTACAGCACAGCCGCAGGAAGCTAGAATAGATGACCTAGCACCACACGCCATGCAAAGAATTAAAACACATACACTGTGAGCCATCCAGTGTACATCAAGAATACAACATTGACAGATAAAGAGGCTAAGAAATAAATGGCAGGAACTCTAGACCGACCTTTTTTTTTGTTTCCTTGCAGGTTCCCTACAACACGCCAATTCGAAGCAAAAAAACAGATGGCCCAGCATCAAACAATATGGAAAGAATTAGGAACGCACGCATCAAACCTCACGAAGGCCGTTAAACGACAATAGGAAAGACAAGGAAAGACGAACCTGCTTTGAGTTCCTGCAGGACCAACCCAAGAACCTAGCTACACGCACAATCAAAGGGATGAGTCAAATCAGCAAACGGAACAACATCCCTCTTGCATATGTATTCATGTCGACATAAAAGCAAACCACCTACCTTGCAACAGTGGCATCTAATCGTAAGGCTAGGTCACCGACGGCATGGCTTCTCCACACCTGCAGAAGCACAACAAAGAAACGCAAATCAGACTTCGCATCTACAGGTCAAGGGCTGGAGAAACCACGGAATAGGCCGCAAACACCATATGCACCTCACTGGAGCATACGTTGTGGTGCAAGAAAGCAAAACCAGATCTAGAAGAACACGAGGGATGGAAATGTAGGGTTTGGAAAAGGAGGAGAGAGCGAAAAGGAATGCCATATGGAAAGAGGAGGGAAGAACTTATCTCTAGGGCGATGCCGACGCGGATGCATAGGTTAGGAAAGGCCGTGCTCCTTACCCTCGATGGGTGGGATGGCCTCAGCATATTCCATCCGCATCGGCGCATTCCCACGTTGCTCCAACTCTATCTACGCCGCCCTCCTCACACTGGACACGGGCCTAGGTAACCCTGAGCCCCACCGATCAGCGTCTGCACTAGGTAGGAGAGACGCGGTGCAGCATGGCACTTGCCTAGACGAGGCATTGACGCAGGCTCGGAAGCGATACGGCTGCGAGTATAAATGTGCAGCTGAACTCCTCGACTACCCCGACCATCCGTCCTTAGTCACTGTGTGTAGGGCCACATGCACACAAGGGCCACTGCTCAATGTGTGTCCATGGAAGAGGGTATGCATGGGGAGAACCTAAGAGAGAAGAGACGTATCTAACCTGCCTCCGAGCCATGGGTGAATTGTGGACTACCTAGCGCATCAATTTTGTTTCTGTAGTCTACGTAAACGTATGAAACAGGCGCAGGAGAGGACAACTAGACACGGAAAAGAATTCAAGAAGATGCAAGCGTATCTGGTCTGCCTTCGAGGGATGGGCTTAGTCCACGGCAAACCATCTATACACGCCATCGATCCTGTCTACGTAACCATCCTGGTGATCGGCTTGCTGTTCAAGTGCTGACGATAGTAGAGAGGCAGCAGAGATGGAGATCGATCTGCGGCGGAGGGTCCAATCCGGACAATTTCTGAGAATAGTGCTGCGGACCTACCGTGGATGGGAACAAGAACAACGGGAAGCGTCTGGGTGGTCTTCCCTGGATTCCGAGGTGATATGGGCAGCCCCCCGTAATAGCAAGAAAACAGGCAAAAGGCCCAGAAGATATGGCAGACGAGGAGATTGCTAGCTTTGGGCTGGATTGTTGTAGTCTGACCCGGCAGAAAACAGCGGAGCAGGCCAGCAGCAGCTGGACGCAAGAAGTTGGCCCAATGTAGAAAATGGCATCCTACACACACGCCTGCACAGTAAAGGCCCATGCAGGGCATAAGCAGAGAGACCATCAACATATTTCTAATATTTATATAAGCATAAAATATTTTCTCACATTGGAAAATAATTGCTCGAGATGCATGTCCACGCAACAGCGTTGCAGGGCAGTGGGAAAAAAAACCTTGGAGTACAAATATTTGCTTGGAAAATTGTGCGGGGCAAGCACACATAGTCAAGGGCCGTCGTGAATGGTTTCCTGCGTCTTGCATTGGCTATTTTCTCTACTTATTTTTTTTAGAAACGGGAATATATTTCAATATTCCAGCCTTTGCAGCGATAGTTGCATATAGCTGTTAATTATTACAAAACCACAGGAAGTACTCTGGTAACAAAAAGGGAAACAAATGCACCCAAACATGTTCTCAACGAAACTGAAGTCTATTACTAAAAATCCATCCATTTTTGGCAAAGAACTCCATGATAATGGTTTCAAGCACACGACATCCCCACTTGAATTGGAATCGTTCCTCCTCCTTTTGCAGTAATGTCTAGAACCTTATCCAGTATGTCCCCCTGAAGATCGCCTGCATTGGAGTAACAGCTTGTGTATTGTTAAAAACCATATCATTTCTACATAGCCAAATTGCCCAACATAAAGTGCTTGCTCCTACCATTGTACCTAAGTTTTCTTTGAACTCCAAAAGGCCAAGTTTCAAACATATGTTGAAAACTAGTAGGAGGTGTAATATCAAAAGAAACTTGCACAGTACGCCAAATTAATCTCGCAACACAACAATCAAAGAAAAGATGATCAATGTTTTCATTTAAATTGCAAAAACAACATTTTAAACTTCCCTTCCATTGTCTTTTTGCAAGAATATCCTTGGTAAGAACTATACCTTTAATTAGGTACCACATAAACACTTTAATTTTTAAGGGCAACTTTAGTTTCCAAATAACATGTTTTCGCGGTACAACATTAGGTGCAGCAAGCGTTCTATACATTGAACGCACTGTAAATCGCCCATGCTGTTGTTGTTGCCATCTAAAAGTGTCCCTTTGAGATGTGAGCAGGACATTCATAATCTTAGCCACGAGCTGATGCCAGGCTATTAGATTACTTCCAACCAAAGATTTCCTAAAAGATACATTTAGAGGCTGCGATCTAAACACGGTTGCTACCGTGGCACTCTTCTTACGAACTATATTGTAAAAGCTCAGAAACCGATGTTTAAAAGCTGTGTTGTCCAACCACGCATCCTCCCAAAATCTAACTTGAGAGCCATCACCCAGATTAAACTTGCCTAGTCTCAAAAAGTCATCTTTGACTTTCATAAGTCCCGACCAGAAATGAGAGTCTCCAGGCATATGCTGCACTTGAGTGATGGGCCTATGTCGTAAATACTTATTTATGAGGATTTGCTGCCAAACACCATCCTCATTTATGAGCCTAAACAACCACTTACTAAGCATGCATATGTTTTGGACGTCCAAGTCCATAATTCCCAGCCCTCCTTGGTCTTTTGGAGTACAAAGAATTCCCCACTTTGTTAACCTATATTTCTTTTTATGATTATCACTCTACCAGAAGAACCTCGATCTATAATAGTCTAGTCTCTTTAAGATCTCTTTAGGTACTTCAAAAAAGGATAACATGTAAATAGATAGGTTACTGAGGACAGAATTAATTAAAACCAAACGACCCCCCCCCCACAGAAAGCATCTTCCCTTTCCACCCGCTTAATTTTTTCTGAAACCTCTCTTCTATTTCTTTCCAATCAGAGTTTCTTAATTTTCGATGGTGCATGGGAATGCCAAGATACCTAAAGGGAAAATTGCTCGTATCACATCCAAAAATTTGGGAATATTCATTTATAAGTTCCTTAGCTGCACCGTAACAAAAAAAAAAGTTCACTCTTATGGAAATTAATTTTGAGGCCAGAGAGCTGCTCAAAAGCCGAAAGTAAAAGCCTCATGTTCTTAGCCTCTTCTAGATCGTTCCACAAAAAGAATTGTATCAGACGCGTATTGTAGAATGGAGATGCCATCAGCTACAAGATGCGGAAGTACACCTCTAAATTGTGCAACGTCTTTCGCTCGGGCTATAAGAAGTGCTAACTTATCGACAACCAAGTTAAACAGCAGTGGTGATAAAGGATCTCCTTGTCTAACACCCTTTTTAGTTTGAAAATAATGTCCAATGTCATCATTAACCTTTATCCCTACATTACCTTTAGATGTGACCTTATCAATCCTAGCACAAAACAATGGTGAAAATCCTTTCATTCTCAACACTTGTTGCATGAAAGGCCATTTCACTTTGTCATATGCTTTTTCAAAATCTAGTTTTAAGATCAACCCATTTTTATTTTTCCTATGTAACTCATGATTCGTCTCATGAAGAACGACAACTCCTTCTAAAATGTGCCTACCCAGTATGAAGGCTGTCTGTGAAGGTCTAATTAACTTGTTTGCTATCACTGAAGTCCGATTAGTGAGGACTTTGGTGAAGATTTTAAAACTAACATTAAGCAAACAAATGGGTCTGTATTGTTGACTCTTAATGGCTTCAGCTTTTTTGGGGAGTAAAGTAATTACTCCAAAATTAAGACTATGAATAGCTAAATTTCCTTTGTGAAACTCATCAAAAAGCTGTACCAGATCAGACTTGATAACCTCCCAGAAGCTCTGGTAGAACTCAGCAGGGAAACCGTCTGGTCCTGGTGCTTTATTATGTTCCATTTGAAAAATAGCCTCCTTAATTTCATTTTCACTGAATGGAGAACACAGAATTTCATTTTCCAAATTCGACACCTGAGGGATATCCTCAATCCATGTCTCATCTAGAAGGAAATTATTGTTCTCCGGCGGCCCAAAAAGATTCTTGTAGTAGTTAGTAATATATGTTTTAAGATTCTCATCTCCTATTACTACTCCCTCATCCTGTTCTAATTCGAAGATCCTAGTTTTTCTGTGTCTACCATTTGCTAGAAGCTGAAAATATTTGGTGTTGTCATCACCTTTCAACAACATCGTTGCCTTGGATCTTTGGAACCAGTATAGCTCCTCCTCGCTTAGCATCTTCGTTAATTCAGAGTGAAGACAATGTTTATACTCCAACTCCTGTGGAGACAACAACGACATTTCTGTTTTTCTATCTAAAACATCTAAGTTGTGTAGGAGGAAGGTCTTGCGTTTCCTATTTTCCCCTACCTGATTTTTAGCCCAGCCTTTAAGAAATCTCCGCAGAGCTCTAATTTTGTTTTGCCATTGTTGTAAAGGAGTTACACCTCGAATTTCACTTTGCCAGACCCTTGTGACAATGTCTTGAAAGCCATCTTTAGTCAACCATCCTAATTCAAACTTGAACAGATTATGGCGGACCACTCCGAAATTATTCCAAGTTAAGTACCCTTGGACCGCTAATCGAGCAGTCAGACACTTAATCCGGAATAAGCTGGAGCGCCGTCGGATTATACCCGATTAACCACGTACTTTCACGATCGAAACAACAAGCGCGCCCACACGAAGGTGAGTTCCAGAGATTACAACATTCCACAAATTCATCATACATAAATAGTATCATAAAGTTATTACAAACCAAGTTTGAATTTCAAATCAGAGTATAAAGTTTCATTGCAGCGGAATATTAAACTAGCGACGATGCATAGTAACACCATGATGAAGCCTGCCATGGTGCTACTCCTCCCGATCCTCGGCAGAGGAGGGAACCCACTCGACGTGCCATCCAGGGGGAACCTGGGTAGGCCAAGTGACGGCATCGACTGCAACATCCATAATAGTACCTGAAATAATAGCCACAAGCAAGGCTGAGTATACTAATACTCAGCAAGGCTTACCCGTCGGGTGAAAACTACATCACCGACTTCTAGACATGAGAGGCTTTTGGCTGGTGGGTTTGTTTGCCAAAGAAAACAACTAAGAGTGGATCCTTACTTCTAGACATGAGGGGAATGGAAGCTAGGGGAGTGGTCTAGCTTTGTGCGCGAGGAATTTGGGGATGGTGGAGGGACGAAGACGAATTTTGCTCGGGACTCAAGCTCGGTCCGCGCGGCTGGAGGTTGAAGACGATGTGCTCGAGCGCGGGGAGAAGGGAAATGGTTGAGTGCGAGCTGAGAGAAGTGGTGAGGGTGCTCAGTGGAGTGCTTGGGCACGCTAGAGAGTAATGAGCGGCCTCGGGAGCGCGCGCGAGGGGAGATGGGTGACGGGACGCGCCATTGATGCGCTCCCGAGCTCGAACAGAGCGCGCGGCTCGATTAGGCGTGGGGGATCGTGGCGTGATCGAGTGAGATCCTCCACAGTGCTCCTTGGCGCGTAATGAGCGAGCATCGCGGCCGCGGGACGGCGCTGCGCGGCGCGCGCGGCTGCGGCCGGTGGCCGAGCGAGCTCGCCATGATGGCGCTCCGCGGCGCGAGGCAGCAGCGCGCTGTCGCGCGCGACGTGATGGCACAGCACTGCCCGACGCTCGCGCGAGGACAAGCACTACACGCCGCCGCGGCTCGGCCGGCCTGGCACGGCCTCCGCCGCACGTCGGCCACGTGGCGGCCGGACTCCGGCCAGGAGCAGAGCTCGCCAGGGGTGAGCTGGCAGCCCCGTGGAGCTCCTTTGCCTTTTTAAAATTTTCTCCAAAAATTTGAACTGAACTTTGAAAAGTGTAAAAAAAAATTTGGAGTTTGAGATGTGGGACACAACTTTCTTTTTGGTGTGAACCTGAAATTTCAAATTTTTCAAGCTCAAACAACCCAATTTCAAACAGGTGTTTAGAACTGTTTTTCGAGTTTTCGAGGGGCTAAACTACAAATTTTGAAAAAGTTCCCAACAGCGATTAGGCCTTATTTGTGATGACAAACAACTTTTATTTTTGGATATTTTCAAGTTTAGTACAAATTTCTTGAGATTTCAGTTAGGTATCAAAAAGACCTTTGTTTTGAATTTAAATTTGAATTTTGGGTCAAATTTTGAGTTCTAACACCATTGTTCCCCTTTTAAGCTGTTTTAAAGGTGTCTCCATTGTATTATCATCAGGGATGTCACACAGATGGTAATTACCTCTATGAGATGCACTTCCAGTGTCTAACAACAAAGGCGTATGTTCTGAAATCTCTCTGGTAAGAGCCTCTACAGTAGCCAGTGGAAATTTTTGTTCCCAGTCTGTGCTTATTAAAATCCTATCAAGCTTTTCGTACGTGGGAATCTCAGCTGCATTAGCCCACGTAAATTGCGGCCAGTGAGTTCTAGTTCTCTTAAATTCAGAGACTATATACAAGCTTTGAACAGTAACAACCATCTACTATCATATCTATTATTATTTTTCTCATCAGGGTTTCTAATAATATTGAAGTCTCCCCCAATCATAAGCGGGCGAGTTTCCATGCTACAAGTACAAATTCAGCTAGAAACCGGTCTTTATCTTCAGGTTGGGATGCCCCATAAACAGCTATTAAGGCCCAAACAAAACCATCTCTTTTGTTTTTTAAATGGCACTTAACACAAAACTCTCTCGCCATAAAACTTTCTACAGAAAAAACCGCTAAGTTTACCCCTAAAAGAATGCCACCAGATCTTCCTTTCGGAGGGATCCAGTACCACAAAAAAATGCTACTCATTGTTTCGAGATTAATTGTATAGTACTATACAAAATGGTCCTAGTGATATGAGTAGTATAGGGGAGTAGTATGAGTGGTATAGGGGTAATATATTAAATGATTAAAATGGTGTTAATGTAATATATTAATAAATAAATAATTTTTATAGTATATTACTAATTGATATTTTTTTATATTGACATTAGAGATAATCACATTCGACCTCCTTCTCTTTGTACATGGCTGCGTCGACCAGTTGACTCCGGCCACGGCGAGCCGGCGGCCCCCTCCAGCGAGCGGCCAAGGAGAGTTCGGCGTGCCCAGGTGGACTCCCCGGTCAAGCGGGCGGATCCAGGTGGGCGGGGGCACGAGCCGAGGCGGGCGACCAGCGGCGGCTGCGGGAGGCGCGATGCATCCGTGGGGGTGGCTTGGTCACAGGGGCCACCACATCGATCGCGGGCAACCGGCGGCAGCATGCGGCGGCTACGGGAACTGCAGGTGGATCCGCGAGGGGCGGGCTGGCCAGCACCCTGACTTCAACTTCTTCACCAGATTCAAATAGTAACTGTGCATGCTGCTGCTACTAGATTAGGAGGAGGATCAACACTATGTCTAGTACAAAGATGAGTTCTGAGTTGTCTAGTTCTTTCTTGTGAGTTCGATAAGAGTTGCTGCCATCCGGCGCCGCGACGCACCCTCAGCTGCGCTGCTGCAGCGCCGACGGCGGTGCGTCGGCCACACGCGCGCTGCTGACTCCGGCAGTTCGCCTCTGATGCCATGGACGAGAACAAAATGAACACAAGCGCCCTCATCACCATGGCGTGGCGGCCATGCTCTGATCAGATCTCTGATGGAAATGGGTATGTTCAGCCAGGAAAGCAGCTGAACCTTGGCTAAAACGTTTAAGCATTCAGGCTTCGAGGAGCAAGTCAGACAAGACGAATTCCTTACAAGCGACCGGCTTTGGTGCTCTGCTGTGTTTGCTCCTCTGTATTTTACTATTTTTGTCGTCATTCCTCCAAAACAAAGAAGACAGTAATGACTAATGAGCTTGGCTGAAGCTTTCAGCATTTTTACATTGGCTCAGCATCTGCAAACATTTGCAGCAATGAACTCGAAATCTTGCACTTTCAAATACTAAAACATGTGTACCAGCTTAATTATAAATATCCTTCTGCACACCATCTGGCAGGAAACGCATCACAATGTAACCTCTCTTTCCACTAACAACCAGAAGTCATTCATCGTAGTAACAATCTACTTCCCTGGGCATACAACGTACAAACACTTTTCTCTTTCAGAAAAGACAGCCATCGCAGCTTTGACAGAAAAGCGCAACAAATATTGCTTCTACAGTTCGTCAGTTCCACGGCATTCAGAGACACCCCTAGAGCAGATGTTGTCATTTGCCTCTGTACTGATTTGAACATAGACAACTCAACGGCCACCATGGTAGCAGTAGTGTTCAGTAGCTGATGACCCCATAACTTCAGTAGCGTTCAGTAATGCCCAGTTATGGCTGAGCTTGATCTCCTCGAGAAATAGGGAACTACTGACTCTGCACCAGGGGCGGACCCACCCATTAGGCGAGCTGAGGCGGCCGCCTCAGCTACTCTCCCACGAGCATCACTATCCTCCCTAATTTTCTCATCAGAAGCCATGGTTGCCGCCGGCGTTGTGTTCTTCGCGAGCTGGAAGACGACGACCTGATGAAGAAAGGAAAGAGGAGGTATAGGCTGGTTTTGTGGGCTGCATTGGAGACAACATAACAAAGCCCAAGTGCCAAACAAAGGCAGCCGATCCCATAGCCCAAATATAACTCCTCCCAACGCCATAGCCCAAATATAACTCCTCCCAACGTGAGCTGTAATATTATTCTTCTTTCACAATGTTTATGGCATAATAGCATACAGTCACTTTTCTATTTTCTATTGTCTGTTACTAATTGATATATACAAAATTTTAGGTTATTGAACCATTTTATTTACATATATTTTGAATTGTGTAGTGTATAACCAATACTTATTTTTCAAATTAAAGGTAGTACCTTAAAATCGTTGTTATTCTCTCATTGTTTGTTTTTTTTCGTAATTGCAATATGTGAATACAGTGCCCATTTTTTTGGGGGTCAGCTTCATACTAAAGTCCGCCTCACCTAAAATTTAATCCTGGGTCCGCCCCTGCTCTGCGAAACAGGGAGTGTCAGCTAGAAATGCCTGCTCAGTTTCATGAACAACAGAGGCAAGAATGGGTCTCCTATTCAAAATTTGAAGTATGAAATTAAATAAACATATTACTAACAATATGTAGAAGGGCTATACAGACACATCTATGACATGAACTTTAACATCAACAAGCTTCACTAGCAGCAATTGAATTGTTATCATGGACTGAGAACTGAAGAAACTAGAAAAGACCGTGGCGTTGTCGCGGATGGGCAGTGGATGTACCCGTGCTACGATTTTTTCATTTATTTGTAGAAATATTTTTTAGAAGTTAATGCCAGAGCGTGTTGAACCCATCAAAGCGATTTGTGGAAATGTTGTAAATTTTGGATTTGTTATTTTCTTTTGAAGTTTATCTTATGTTGAAATGTTATTCGCTATGTTTGAATTCTGTAGGTTTTGTTATTTAGGAAAAAAATTATATTAATAAATTATTAATTTAAAAGCATTTTGGTGGGAAATTGGAAATGCGAGTCTAATTTTTGTAAGTCTGCATACAGTAGATTTGTTAGTTTTCAAATTCGTTTTGCTGGTGGAAAGTTAGCGATAAAATGAGGGAATTGAAAAAATGATTTTGATTCTTAAGTTTGCATTAAAACATACTTGTTGGTTTTCAAATTTTGGGCTGCTTATATGTTGAATTTTTTTTTTATTTGAAGATATCTTGGTGTCTATATAGTGCAACGGATCTCATATAATCATTTGTGGGAACAAATGTTTGAACCACTTAGAATTTAAAAAATTTTGTACCAAACGAATATTAAGGTTTTCAAATTTTTATTTTTTTTATTGAACACTTCTTAATTTGAGGACATTTTTGGAATCGGAATAGTTTGTAGGATGTGTTGTAGACAATTGCTTGAATGTACTACGAAAGTATTTTGAGTTCAAAACATATGTTCTATAGTAAAGTTATAGGTTTTGAAATTATAAACAAATTTTATGTTGGACATGTTTTGGTTCGAACGCGTTTTGGTGGTTGAATCTTGTGTATGGTCAAATAAGTCATAAAACGGGTTATTGTGTGATTTAAGTAAAATACGAGGGTTTTTTAAGAAAACTCCTTAGAAAAGAAAGGATGGCGGGTTAATTCTGATAAAACTTAGGGGGTTTTCTGAATATATTGTTGGACCGGTTCGTGTGGACTGCGGGTTGATTTGATGTAATCCAGGGGTTTCTTTGCAAAAAAACTGAGAGAGAAGTGGACGGCGGGTTATATTTCCGTGGAAACCGTGGGTTTTTTTGCAAAGTTACAAAGGAAAGCACGATCTCGGTCGTTCACCTGGCCGATCTGACGGCTGGTAATTTGCACCGACGTCGACACGCTCCCTGGCCTTGGAATTGGCCAGGAATCGTAGTTAGAGATGAGAATGATTTCCTGCCCTTACTGTAAAGATATTCAATTAATGTTGTTTCAGCATTCATATTATAATCAGAAAAGATGTACACGATTACTAATCATTACTGACAGTTCAACTTGATAGGCAAAATAAAACTAGCATTGTGCACAATTGGCAGTTGGAAATAAACAAAATTACTAATCATTGTAACTCAGATTGGGCTACCTAATCAAATGAATCAGACTAATCCATGACCATAGAGTGTAATTTGTGCATGATAAGATTTTTATTTTTCTGATGTACAGATGCACAGAATGCCGGTGCATGTTGGGCGACTGGCTTACAGTCCAGAGTGTAGTGCCGCGACGACCCTAGGAGATGCGGCCTCTGCCTGCGCCCTGTTCCCACCGTCCCCGCAGCCGCCGCTGGTGGAGAACCTCCTGCCTCTGCACTAGCTCACACCAGTGGAGATGCAGCGCCCGTGGGGGAATCGTTGGACATGGAGAACTGGGATTGGTGGAGATGGACGTGGGGAGGGGACCGTGAGGGATAGCAGGGGCGCCGCCCTCGCCGTCATCCGGAGACCGAGAAAAGGGCACGATGCCAGTCGGAGTCATCGCAAAAGAAAAAAAAACGGTGAAACATTACCTTAGGTGGAAACGGTGAAATGTTAAGCGCAAATACTACTTTACCCCTGATCAATCGACGGTTAGATTTAATTTGTACTATATGCTACTATTTAGTAGTATTGTGCGCTGTAAAAGAGCTCCAACATTTTACTTTGCTTTTGCTATATTGTATTTTGTTTAAAATTATAAAGAGGCAGAAGCTCTGCTGATCGTTAGAGAAGAAACATGATTTACACCTAATATAATCACTAAACCGTAACGAGAAGGAAGTAGAAACTACAAGAAGAAGATTACAACATAGGTTTTTTGTATAGCTTTTCCATAGAATCGTGAACACGTCCTTTGAAAAAAAAGAACATGTGATATCTCTATGACTTCACTCTCACCTTCTTTTTACAAACTTAATTGCCGACAGATTCCTGTATAGCATTTATTCATAGAGAATAGGGTTAATTTTCTTTTTACAAATTTACAAGGAGCCAAAGAAAAGAAAAAATCTACCCGCAAAAGAAAAAGAAAAGAAAAAATCAATTAACGGTTAAAACAGAGTGCCAAAGCCATTCTTACGCTTACGGATAGGGGCAAGCAAGCTTTGTGTTGGGCTATTGGCTCACAATAAATTTTGTTGTTTATAAATACTAACAAATTAAAACATTTACTCAAGTTCTGTTCAAGAAAACATATTGGTTCCGTTAGTAGACACAATTGTAGCGCCATGAGGATCAAAACGAGATTATGTACAGTTGTACACGCTTGCTGATCACTAGAAACACCGGTTCTCCATTTATTTGTTTTTCATGGATGATCTTTTAGTTTACAAGGACGTGATATTTGTAGCCTTTTATCTTCCTATGGTAGAATATGGAGTATGGAGGATATAAAGGCTTCCAGAAAGCAACAGGCAACATATATCTTTAGACGAAGACGTCTGTGAGAAACATTTCACGCTGGATGCAGGTGAGATCTCCAGATAGAGTTATTCTATCCACAAACTATGTTGGGCTTGCTTCCATTCCACAAATTTGGGTGCGGGAGACAACGCTATCATGTTCGATATCCCCAATATTGTTCAACAATTATAGTATGTTTTACACTGTTGTCCTACTTCCACCATGATCTCCTTGTGAATGAGTCAAGTTGACATGTGTGGTTTGAGGGCGGCAAACTGTTGCTTTCATGTGGAGGCTAGGGCAGTAACACCAGCCATTTGAGAGCCACCACGGACAAGTCAATTGTCCCGGCGTGTAAAGGAGCAAGCATAGGTGGTAAAATATCTATCTATATATCCTCGTTGGCTCTATCAAGAACTTAGGCGTATAATGTTTCCGTATTTATAATTTGAATGTCATATTGTATTATATTTAAAGAATCATTACTTTTCTGTCGAATATAATGGAACTCGCTGTTGTGTGCAGCATTGACATATAGTTGGGAGAGCAATTTTACAGTGCTTGGAAACTTTAAGAGCCGTTCATGGGTTCAAATCTAATGGCTAAAAATTAAAAGAAACCTATTACGAGGAACCTAAGACATGGACTGGTACCTGTAATTTGTGGGGTCAGAAACTATTTTCAAAAATAAGAGAAAGGGTATATTGGTAGTTTTAGTTACCATATATGATCCAATGGACCCAAATGTCAGCATCTGTACAGGGCCTGTCCCCGTTCCTGGTTCAGTTCCGTGACTTGGATGACTCTCGCCGCCGTTCGGTCCTCGCAATGCAACTGGAGCCGCCGCATAGCCGTTGTTGTAGGCGTGACTCTCTCACCATGGCGGCTCTGCGGCCCATTCATTATCTGCCGGCGCTGCTGCACGGAGTGCAGTATTAGATCGACAAGCACGCATCCGAACTTCAAATGTATTTCAGAACTATTGTGAAACTGGCTGCAAAACTAGTACGGCGAAATGATTCGATGTTTTGCTGGGCTCGTGGCAGGAAGTGACTCCCTCCCTGCACAGGGCACCCTCGTCGGCGAGCCCCTCCACACCAGGCGGCGGAGGAATTTCTCCGATCCTCTTTCTATGGAAACTGAGCGGAGTGACCAGGTAATTAGCCAAGAAACAGTTACCATAATACCCTTGTTTAATATAAAGCCCCTCTTTTTAAATCAACGGTTGAGGATAATTACTGTGAGAGGAACCTGACCTCAAGTTCCTTTCGAGCACCGTAACCGTGCTCATAGTTGGGATGGTAATAAGAAGGGGTTGCCTCATGGAAAAGGTTGTGGCTTCGAACGGGTTTCTTATGATCCAATAATGCACAACAATGAAGGTAGCTCGGGATGATCCTTTAGATCTAAAAAATATTTATTGTGTTATTTTATTTTGTATAAATTCATATTTCAGCTATGTGTGTCACTAAGAGTCGACATGGATATTTATTGTTTGTGGCGGCTGGCAGTCCATGTCGGTGGTACTGATGGGGTTTAAAAGCCATCATGGATGAGGTGCTTTTCAGTAGTGTATATTGTGTATTGGTACCAATTTTTATTTTATTTTCCCATTTTTACAGGTTTGTCTAGAGGCAATATTTAAGCTAACTTTCTTTTTATCCTTTCTTCCTATATACTCGATCTTGAGAAAGAGACGTATGTGAGAAATACTTTACCCATTAGAAAAAGATTAGACCTCCAATATTCCTTGTACACTGAGAATTTCTTCAAAAATTCTGAAAGCCGACTTAGCTATATCAAGCTCATTTCTATTCAAGGACCAGTAGTGCAGCTTAACTTCTCCATCCCGGCAGATGTTGCATAACATTTTTCTTCTCTTTCAATTCTTCTTCCGTTTTTTCGAAAAAAAATGAGCTTGGAAAAATCTCCTTCTAAATCGATACCGGCTTTGAGCTAATTTTCGCCATTATGCTTTTTTTTAAAAGATGATGAGATGCTACCAGCAAACCAGCGAAAAATCTGCACGGCATGACAAATTTGTTTTCTCAAAGTACACATCCGGTCAATTTTGTATACTATGATGACACATTTAACTCTAGTTGATTCATTAGAGCAACTCTAACCCACCTCTTATTCCACCTTCAACTCCACATTTAGGAGAGAGAATAGGGAAAATTATCTCCGACCAAACTCCTATTCTATTTCTAACTTTGAGAGTCTCAAATCTTTTGGCCACACCCCCTACTTCTAGGAGTGGAATGAGAGACTCTCTTTTTTGAGAGAGCTGTTGGAGACCATTGTCAGATAGGAGAGAGAAATGAGATGCTGAGATTCTCATTTGGATGGATTAGGGGGGCAAAAATAGAAGGTGTGTTGGAGTTGCTCTTAGGATCAACAACTTTGGCATTGTTTAGATGGGTGGAGAGAAGTCGGTAAAAGTTAGCGAAATATCACATTCATCCTTTTGACACTAATTAGGAGTACTAAATACAGACTAATTATAAAACTAATTACACAGATGGACTCTACATCGCAAGACGAATCTATTGAGCCTAATATGTATTTTTAATGATGGGTTACTGTAGCATGACAGTATCTAATGATGAATTAATTAGGCTTAATAGATTCGTCTCACGATGTGGAGTCCATCTATGTAATTATTTTTTTAAACCTATGTTTAATACTCCTAATTAGTGTCGAAACATTCGGTGTGACAAGTTAGCAAAATAAGTTGGCGAAAGTTGGCGATCTAAATAAGGCATTTGTTGGCCGTGTCCTACTTGGTCAGACGTAATTGTTGTACTGTATTTCAATCATATGAAAACCCCCGCCAAAGACCCAAAATGAAACTTCACCACATCAGAGTTTACAATCCAGAGACGCATGTGAAAATTTGGCGACATATTTTTCCCACATTCTTTTAGTAGGAGTACCACATAATTCCACGCCACAAATTGGCAAATTGCAGTCCACCAGACGGTGCTTTTTGTCGGTTGGAGCACGTATGAAACTACAGCCGGTCAGCAGCGTGCCCTATACTCCTGACACAGTCTCAACCACGCGGCTAGCTGCTCACGGTGGCACGCTGTGAACGAACGACGACTAGCCGGAGACGGGTGGTTTCGCCGGCGGCCGAGACCAGCGAAGAAACGGTCAAGTCGGCAGGTCCCTGACGTGTCTCAGCTCAACATGGCGACTCGCTTCATCCCAGCTAGCTTCCAAAAGCTCATCAAGCCGGCGACTTTACCAGCGTCTCTTTCGTGGAATTCATGTGTGAAGGTGAGCTGACCGGCAAAAATCTAACGATAAGTCGGAAAGGGACGACGACGGCCAGACAGCGACGGGTGCCACTACCGGCTGGTCGATCGACCGCCGGTAAAGCAGCAGCACGGGCGGTCCAAAACTCCGTCTGCTGGAGGGCACAGACGTAGGTGTACGCCGTCACCTCCGGGACAAAAAGAGCCGTAGTCGAGGGAGTTCGATCGGAACCGCCCGGGATCTCGTGGGGCGAGCGTCTTTGTGCATGCACTGTGGTCGAACTGCAGAGACAGACACGTATACTTTTCAGCTTTTTGTTAAATTACATACAAAAGTTCTTTCGGGTATTCTTCACCGCAAGGAAAGCTTAGCTGATTAAGCATGGAATCTGTATCCAGCACACTACACGTACGCCGTCAGGTTTGTTTATGCTTAATAAGGGGAATTGAATTAGGGAAATGATGACACATGGTTTATACTAGTGCATTGTTTCAAGTATCTTGATTCATAGGAAAGTTGACTGTTAACATAATAACATAGTGTTGATTCCTTGCCCCGGTTGTGTGACTTATGAGCATCATGATGATACTATCTGCCAACCCAGCCGCACGACCGAAGAGGTCAGTGAGTATCCATACCTTTATTCGTATATGATGTATATCGATATCTAATATATGTCATATCAAAGTCTGATTCCAACAAAAAAAATTAATCGATCCATTTTCATGTCTATACATCTAGAAGGTTAGTTATGAGACTGTGAGGCTATCCGCATATATCTTAAGTTAATTTTGGTTTCATTTTAGTGTTAATTTTAATTTGTTAGGTTCAGACATTTATACTAATTGACTAGAAAAATAGACATTTGAATTTCATTTAGATTACAAGAGGTCAAACTAAAAGTTTAAAAATTAGATGCATATACAACATTCATAATCAGATTCTCTGAACCTTATGTCTAGGTAAATTACCTATATTCAAGATTTTAAGTGTCATTTTTATGTGTTTTATATATATCTTAACAATCAGCACACAGCACTAGTTCGAACACGATATACAATAAAAAGAAGCAGTAAAGCTCATCAAACATTGTTGTATATTTTTTCAGTCCTCTATCCGTTTGATCTATGATACTTCATGTGATGTTTTCTTTGGAGTCATTACTCGTAGCTGGTATTAATTTTGTTGCATACTTATACCGAAAGGAAGTATTTATGGTTAAATTAAGCCATACATTAGAGGTTAGTATCAAGTTTAGTATATCCCAAGCACAGTAAGCAATCTCTTTAATATGTGCTTCAAGTTAAAACGTTTACTACATACCTAGACGCTGTTCATTTGGGTATGCCAGAAGTTGGCATAGTATGGTTAGTAGGCTAAACATTTTGTTTTGTCTGCTTTAATATTGGGATATCATCAACTACTACTAAACATTTTGTTTGGTCAAGAACTGTTATATAAACTAACTAAATACTCCTATACTCCCAGATATAGTTGGTGCAGTTGTGCCTGATCCTCATAAAATCCAACTGACCTCCTGTGTGGGGCCCCAGGGATGCACTTCCTTTGATCATCCTATTCAGCTCGTCTCCAAACAGGAAGGCTTTTGACCTCTGCTGTCCAGTTAACCTAATCAGCATTCCCACTAACACCACGGCTGATTACAGGTAGCAGTGAATATTAAATGTCTGGCTTGCTAGTTCTAAGGCGCCACATTTTGTAGGTCAAAGATTTTTCAGTTTCCTACGCCACTGTGAACGCAAGGGAGGAAAGATGCAAAAGGTGAAGCCGAAAGAAACACGGCAGAATCGTTTTTGCCCCACTTTATGCCTGAGGATCTCTTTCATAGGTAACCCCTCCGTCTTCTTAAAAATGGCATTGATTGGTACCCTGAAGTTATGAAATTGCATGTTTCTCGTGTTAGAGGAAATGTGCTTATGATAATGAAATTGCACACATATCCAAATGTATGAGTTTTAACTATGAGATTTTAGGTGATGTCCAACAAAATGCAGATTTTTATTTTTCTAATACAAGATCTATTAACTGTTGTCATGTCACTGCTTGACAGAGCTCTCAAATTTGTGTAGCACATTGATTTTTAAACCAGCTTCCCAACAAATTGAACAAGTCTTCACATTTCTAGTATTCCATAATTGTTCCCCATTGTCGGATTAAGGTGCATGTCAGTATTGGCAGACACAAGAAAGGTACATGCAAAACCACACACTAGTACTTCAAATAATTCTATTTTCTCAAAAATGATATCTTAATTTCCTTGTGTGATGTCCCATATGATCTTTTACTAGCTCTTGATCATTTTACCATCTACCAGTATTTAATTTTAATTTTTCATGCAACTTTATTTAACATGATATAAAATATATTTCTCCATCAATCTGCGTTGCATGAATTCGCACCATCGCCTATTACAAAAATGGACTCTGAACACAGGCATCACAAGGCCCATGTTCATGGTCGTTGTAAACACCAAACACCACGAGGTTGATTATGCAAAACTGCCTCAGTTTACAGCGTTGTTCCTTCTCCGCTGCCCCCGGCTCCTGCCGACTTCCTCACACAGACACGGCTTCGAAGGAAGCTGCAGAAAGGAAGGAGAGAAAGATTGGGAACTGAAAAAATCCAAACAGAAATGGAAAAACCCAAACAAACCCATGGGATCTCGAGCCCAAGTTTGTTACCTGGACTCCATTCCGATTCAAACCCTTTTCTGCTCTCTCCCAAGTCTCACCGTCACCGATCGATCGCCTTTAACATTCGTTCCTTGGCCTGTGGGATTTGGTGCGAGCCAGCGAGCGTGCGTGCATGCCGGCATCCAGGCGCAGCGCCGCAGGAGGGTCCCATGCTCACCTCATCGCATCCTACCAGTTCCTCTATGGCCAAGGAAAGCATGGCGCTTTAGGGCCCTCCTTGCTTGCTTCCGTCCATGTCCATGTCATCCCCTGTCGACGATCGCCTCCTCCTCCTCCCTCTGATCGTCGTCGAGTCGAGTATATAAGCTCGCACGGCGAGCGTGCTGGTAGTAGTGCCTTGGAAAGGGAAGCCATCGCAGGTCGCCTCGTTTGACACGGTGGCCTTAGGGAGAGGGAAAAGGAGACAGAGAGAGGTGCCCTGGTTGGACTTCTAGAGCGAGAGAGAACGAGAAAGAGGAGGTGGCTGAGTTGTATGATGAGTGACTGGGAAAGGGAGGCCACGTCTGGGAGTTTGGAGTTAATGGTGAGAGGGACTCCGGGAGGAAGGTGGTAGCTCGGAGACGGCTACAAGAACAAGAGCAGCAGCAGGAGGCGGAGCAGAGGAGCTCTGTTTTTGTTTGCATGGTGAGAGCAGTGAAGGGCTTCGCGTCAGGTGAGTTTCAGAGCTTTTTTGTTCAGGCTTTGCATTCGGAATTCATGGCGCCCCGTTCTCGAGTTGCTCTAGCACGTGAGGTTTCTGCGTATGTTTGAAACACGAATTCAGATAATACTTCTCCTTGCTCATCTTCACTGCTACGTAGAAATCTAGGAGTTGTTTGGATGATCACGTTTTGCGTTATAGCAGTTTCTTTGTTCATTTAAGGATCGGGACCCGCCGAAGAAAGACATTCGGTGTGTGCTCTGAAGTAATGATATGAGCTGAATTGCGTGTGATGATGTTGGTTTCATGCGCCTTCTCTCTCACTCTGTTTCATGTCTTCTCGGCTCCTGCTTCTTTGAAGAAGGATGTCACGACAGGCTGAGAAACAAATTCGATTCAGTGCATGTTAATTTTTGAAACTGCACTTCTTCTAGTTTCAAGATCACAGCTACACAATAGCAGTTTGTTCATATCTAATGTAAACATGTCTTCTGCCATATCTGATTTACAACATGTCATAGTCATATCTCTGAGACTCCATGCTCGCCAGACACTACTGCATAATAATTCCTCTTCGTGTCAGAATAGCACCACACGTCATACAGTATTCAACGGAGCTACGTTCCACCATAACTCCGTTCTTTGACTAACATCTGTTAAAGTTTGGTATGGGAGCATATGCATATCTAGCAGTCAAAATGGGATCAGGAAATAAGGCGATCTTCCAACAAGTCAGTCTGAACTCTGAATAGATAGACGGCACATTAGAATTCCTGACAAGTTAGGCTGGAGAAACTGCCAGGAAAATATACCGTTACAATAGATAGACCACAGTGGAAATTTTAGAGGGTCTGGTCGATCTACACATTCTTATGAATCATTACGTTGGTTGCTACGACACAGTTTGCAAAGACATGCGGAAAAAGTGATTTCCCTCGCCGATCTACTTCTTTAAACTTTTGGTTTTTGCTCGCAGTCATTATATGTCTGCATCATGGTGTAATTTTTGGAGCTTTTCTGATGGCAGCTTGCTAGCATGGAAGTGAGGAAGTTAGAGAAGTTAGTGTTTCTGCTCTGCTGCTTTTCGGCAATCACATGCAGATTGCACGCGCAGGCTCAGGCCCAAACCACTCTGCAAAACCCCAACAGCTCGCCCCACACTGGAGTAGGTGAGTAACCACTGATGTGTGTCATAGATAAAACTTGCAAAACCTATCGCCTTTCAGCTAACATGCAAATCAGGTTTACTTAGAATAGACATTTGTAAAGAGGTAAAGCATCATGCCAGGACAGCACAGTTATCCTGACTAACTGTTCTAGTTGACATTGTTCATGTCTGTAGTGAATTGTTCCTTTAGTATGTTTTGTACTCTTCTGCTTGACATTGTTCTTGGCTGTGAGTGGTAAAGCATCTGCGTTGCTTGTGTTGATCAGCGAGTAGGATTTTGTCGGAGACGGGGAATAGATCCGAGAGCGCACTGTCAATAAGAACTCGGAGAATTGATCCTCTTGATGAACTGAGGAAGTATGAGCGAGGGTACAATATCACTGACAAGCATTACTGGAGTGTAAGCTCTCTCTCTCTCTCTCTCTCTCTCTCTCTCTCTCTACTTCTAAACATATTATGCAGAGTTTTATGCAGTAATTTCTGAAAAATCATACCAGGATTAAAACTGACTGGCCATTGTTTTACCTTGCAATATCGAATTAAAAAATTATGTTCTTATAATTCAGTCATGCTAAATGTTCAGAATGATACAAGAAACACAGATATCAATACCAGGATTAAAACTGACTGGCCATTGTTTTTTTATTTTTTTCAGTCAACCATATTTACAGGTAGATCTGGATACGTGATTGCAGCTCTATGGGTCATTGGTGGTATCATTTTTCTGGGAACTATACTGCTCTCCAAGATTTTCTGCACAAAAAGGAAAGAAAGATACACTGAATTTGATTATTTCCTTGAGAGATACCAAATTGTGACTGTGATACTCTGTATCCTCCTTGCAGTTTTTGTCCTGTAAGTTACTCCCACCAATGATGAACTAATTTCAACAGGAACTGTTGTGAATATGCAAACCTATGCAGCACTGCAGTCTGCAGTTAGTAATCATTCCAGCATTTTTTTTTCCAGAGTTGCATCAGCGGTTGCACTTCGTGGCACGGTACAATTCCACTCAAGAGCAGAATCTGTGAAAGAAATAATTGGGGCGACTGCACTTCAGGCGACAGCAACCATTTACAACATAACAGGAGCCATCGAGATGATGCAAAACACATCGAAGCTATACAACTATAGGAGCCAAGGATGGGACCATCTGAACTCCACAGTAGAGGTGCTCAACTCCGAAGCAATGGAGATTCAAGAGAAGGCGGAGAAGAATATGCGCCTGGTCAGCAGAGGGATCAACACATTGTAAGTACTTTCTCACAGCAGCATGGGAAAGAAAGATGCACTGGTTATTACTATTGGGACACTCTTTTGATGATTGTTGGAACTGAGACATCTGATGAATTTCAGGGAACTTGTAACCATTTTAACTGTGATGCTGAATCTTGTCGCCGTTCTAGTGTTGTTGGGTAAGGGAGCATGATGCAGTTATTCAGAGTGTGCAAGTTGAATATCTGAAGAATTATAAGTTGGAATCTAACAAAATGTTTCTCTAAATGTTGCAGTGGGGAGCCCTCTAAGGCTGCAAAAACTGTGCTATTTGTGAGTATCTTACTTGAGAAACCATTTGAACATACAGGCATGTGACCTTTTAGCCTGTATGGCATTCTGACAACACGAAACTATCTGCAACAGGTGCATTGCCTTCTGTTGGATCCTGACAGCCCTCTTCTGGATGTACTTCGGTCTGTACTACTTCTTCGACAAGTTCGCCGGCGACACGTGTGTCGCCCTGGACGAGTACCAGCTGAACCCACAGAACAGCACGCTGGGCACCATCATCCCCTGCAGCGAGAAGCTCTCCGGCATCATAATTCTGCACGATGTGGGTGCAGGCATCCATGACATCATAGATCAGGTGAACTCAAACATTTACACCATCAAATCGGAGTACCCAGTGAAGCAGCTGGACTACATCTGCAACCCTTTCACGGGGCCGCCGGAGTACCAGTACCGGCCGCAGAACTGCCCCTTCGGCACCGTCACCATCGGCGACATCCCTCAGGTAGACACAGACTTCTTTACCAGTTCCAGATTCCAGAACAAATTGCACGGTGGTCTTGACACGGCGGATCGCATCTCGTGACTTTCCTACAGATCCTGAAACGGCTGACGTGCTCGGACTTCGGCGGCGGCGCCAACTGCCGGCCGGACGACCTCTCGTCGGCGATCGACTACGACAAGGTGCAGTCGTACACGAGCTCCATCCAGAATGTGCTGGACATCTTCCCGGGCACGGAGCGGCTGGTGAGCTGCGAGCTCGTCAAGGCCGGATTCGCCGACATCGTGGGCAACCAGTGCGCCCCGCTGCGGCGCGGCGCGCGCAAGGCCTGGGCCGCGCTCGCCGCGCTGTCCGCGGCCATGGCGCTGCTGCTCCTCCTGCTCGTGGTCGCCGCGTCCGGCGGCGCACGCCGCCACCCAGGCGACGACAGGTTGTCGGTGCGGCACCTCACGTCGTCGACCAACTCGGAGATCTCGGAGGCGGAGTTCGCCGAGATGCACGCCAAGAAAGTGCGGATCAGGGTCGGGCCGTGAACCGCGAGAGCTGACATGGATGGGGATTCTTTTTGCTGTGTTCTTTGGTGTGTTTAGATTGGGGAAAGATTCCCCGAAAATACACTGTTCATAAAAAACACTGTAGATGAATAGTGATATGTGAGTAGAAGAGGTGTGATGAATAGGGAAAAGTTAGATAAATAGTGGATTTTTAAGGAATATTTGGGAAACTAAACGGGGCCTTAATCTTTATTTCTTTACCATTTGCAGAGGACAAAGAGTTGAGGATGTATACTGCCGGTAGTAGAGACTGATCCAGGAGAGATCGTCCACCGCCGGCGCGCCCTTGCTGTGAAAAATGCTTGTTGGTTTTCTGTTCCGTGGGATGGTCTGGAGAATCCAGCCATAATGTTGGTGGCATAGGAGAAATTGATTGGACTATGTACATGAACTTTCGATAGCAAAGAAGTCAAGAACAGTGTATTAAAAGGAAAAGGACTAAAAATTACTCTCCTCGAGTAACTAAACTATTTCTTGGTTCAATTTACCTTTATATTATACCATTTTATTCAATTTATCTTTAATATAGTTTACCCTTGTTTTTTCTAAATACACAAGTTGAATTTCAGTTTAAAATTATGCATGGTTGTAGGTGAGCGTATGTCAAAAAAATATTATATTTTTTCACATTATGCATTATATAATATTGTATCTAAGGATTAATTTAGTATTCAATATCTCATCCTATCAAAACAATGATAAAAAAAAACGTGTTGTACTTTTCCAACAAGGGTTACGATGTGTACTATCATCTAGCCAAATTTGAAACTAATACCACACTTAGTGTGTGGACAAATAAAAGAGATAAATTATATTATTGTTAAATTAAACAAACTGGCATAGTCTAGGGGATTTCAAAATTAAAAAAAAGTTTTGAGGGTTATGTGGATTTGGGCTATACTTGAGGGGAGTAATTTTGAGTGTTTCCTTCATAAAGTTTGTTCTCTACGCAAATGTATGTACATTGTACAATAATTGCACTAGATCTCGGGGTGCATTTGGCAACAAAATGGGAAGAGGCATTGTGGGGATTGATGCAAAAAAAAATTTACATGAGAGTTTAATTTTAGCCTCAATCCTTTGTTTGGTGTCTAAAGGGAATTAAAAAGAGAGCTGAGGAAGGGAATTCACTACCTCAGTTTGGTATGTGGGTTTTCATGGGGGAAATCATATCATAGCTTATGATGAATGGTTTATATGATTGTTTGATTGTTTTCATCTCAAAGCATAATTCCTTTCTATTTACCACCCCTCTTATGGGAAGAAATTGGCGGGAGTTAGGTTTCTAAGGCTCTCCGCACTACTATTCCTCTATTCCATCCCTCTAAAAGGAATATTCTGTCCTGGTCATCGAGATTCTTTACTTTATATCAACTTCTCTTGCACCCATCATTCCTCTATACTATCCCTCTATCCCAACTACCATATATTTTATTCAACCATCCCAACTACCATCTCCTCACTTCCCACCTTTTCTTTTTTCTATCTCCTTCATTCTTTTTCTTCCTTTCTTTTTTTATATCTTCTTTTTTCCTTCTCTTTTTTAAATCTTTTTCCTTCTATTTTTCCTATTTTTATTTTTGCTTCTCTCTTTTCTTTTTTTTCTCTGTTTCCACTTTTCCCCACGGCCGGCGCCTGGGTCTTTCTCGATTCCTGTCGCAGTCGCACCTCCTCTCTCTCTCTCCGTCGTTCTCCGCCACCTCCTCGCCCCGCACGACGTCGTCGCCTCTTCGGCCCGCACGAAGCTCCACCTCCCTGCTTGCCTCGCTGCCTCCCTCCTCGCCTCGCCCTGCCTCCTCCTCACGTAGGTCCGCCCGACGCCGCCGTGTCCTGATTCGTCTCTCTCTTTCTCTCTACAAGCTGCTGCCTGCTGCTCGCATGGCGGGGCGGCTACTGCTGCTCATGAGGGCGGTGGCGCACCGGAGCTCCTCTCTAGATCTGCCTCACCCTCCTCGCTCCTCGCCGCCTCGGCCCCCTGCTTGACGGCGGCGCCTCCTCGCGGCGGCGCGAGGCGAGCAAGCAGGGGACATCGGTGCTCATCGTCGTCGTCCTCCTCTTCTCTCTCTCGGATCCATGGCGCGGAGGTAAAATCGTGCATTTGTGGTTGATTTGGTTGGGGATTTCGTGGATTTGAGGTTGATTTGGTTGGGGATTTCATGGATTTGTGCCCAATTTGTGCTTTTTCGATTTGTGGTTGATTTGGTTGGAGATTTATCTCCTCTCCTCTCTCTCCACCGGCCACCTCGAGCTCGTCGTCCTCGAGCTCGAGCTCCGGCTACCTCCTCTCTCGCCGTGGAGGAGCACGGCACGATGGAAGGGCGCGAGGAGGCCAACGGTTGGGGTGGGCGGCGGGGCCCCCGCCACCGTGGCATCGTAGGGGGGGTGCTATCCCTGCTCTCTGTAGCGTGTCAGAGCTATCCCTCTACCATAGCGGGGCGGTAGAGGGATAGCGCTGCAGCTGGTTTTTCCCTGTAGCCGTCACTCCTACTCCCACTAACAAACAAGAGGATTATCTTATAATCATGCTCACCAAATGAGCCATCTGAAAGGATCTTTTGGATGCCTGGGGTGGGAGTGAATAGACGAAACTAAAAACCTGAAATTCCTTCAAGCAAACTATCAGACTCTGTCGGAACTTCTGACACAGTGTCGGATCTTCCAAGGACTGGAACTTCCGACACTAGACCAGAACTTCCAACACTGGACCAGAACTTCCGACACTGAGATTAACCTTACTCGAGACTCAAAATCAAAATGTCTTTTCACAATTCTACTTGAATAGAAAGCTTGCAATAGGTATCTAGAAGTTAGTAGATATGATCTTTAGCAGTGGAAACTTACATGCACATAGATCGGTTAATTACAAGATTTATAACTGTTGACGACCAAAATTGGCTTCGGTAGTCAAAACCGGAACTTCTGGTTTTGGAAACCGAAACTTTCGGTTTCGGCAGGGAGTCCGAGAGAATTAGGAGATTTTGTTAGATTCGTATTTGTAAAACGATTTCTTGTGGGGCAAGACCTCCCCACCCTATAAATATAAAGGGCCACGGCCGATTGAGGGAATCCAATCGAAACAAATCAATCTATCTTTTATCATTTACCTTTTTATCTCTTTGCCCTAATCTTTTCCAACCCCATGTGTTGTTCTTCTCTTGTCTCCATGGCATGAGGAGGCGTTCTAGCTGGCCTGCCGAGCCTAGGACACCCCAGAGTGCGCCTGCCCCGACGGGGTCCCTCCCGGGTGGACATTCTTTGGTTTATCACCGGTTTTGAGCTACGGCGCTGCAATGTGTGCCACCGTTCGCTGCACGTGCTAGTGCTCTCGTGTGTTGGCTCTGAATTTGCGCCAACAATAACAAATATGAACAATGAAGAACACAAGCAAGCAAAGGAGGCACATGATTTGTTACCGATGTTCACTCCATAAAAGGATCTGCATCTCTGTTGTACTCAAAATATCACCCAAGAGATGGGTCATACAAACTTCTCAAGGCGCCCGCAATCAAGGAGCAGCTCAAGCGCGACGCCTAACTGTCTAGGACCCAAGCTACAAGAGTAAAAACATAAAATCCAAGCCAAAATGCTCCATGTTCTTCATAAGATAAACAAGTGTTTCTCTCACTCAAAGTCAAGGTCACTCTGCTCAAATCTTCTTTCCCACTCAAGCCCTTGGTGAATCCAAACAATGATTAAACTTGGAAGGGAGAGGGAAGGTGGATTGAATGCTCAAGAGAGTGTTTGGCATGAGTTAGGTCAGTAGTTATGAAGAGAGAGGTGAAGGGGTATATATACTCTACCCCAAAATTCTAGCTATTGGGAAGAAATCGGGGTCACCAGATCTTTCGGCTCAAAGCCAGATCTTTCGGTAAAAGGATAGAATCATTGCTAAAATAAGCCCCCCCCACCAAATCTTCTGATAGAGGGCTGGATCTTACAAACTGCCCCTAAGGTTGCCGGATCTTCCTGTCGGAAAATCTGTCTACAAGTTTCGGCAGCCTCGACCTCTTGTCGGATCTTCTGGTCATGGACCAACTCTTCTTGTAAAACTGAGAACAATGAGTTGAAAGGACCGTGACACCCTAAGAGGGCGGAGAGGGGGTGAATTAGGTGTCTCTAAAAACTAAGGCTCCAAAGCACATATGAAAACCTATTTCAATTTCTATCTAAATGTGCTCTAGGTTTTCTCTATGTGTTGCTATCTCTATCGCTCCAAAGTTTTGCACCCTAGGTCCAATCCTATACTAGCATGACAAGTCTAGGAAAGGTAAATGCAGAAAGTAGTGCAAGTATGAAATGCGGAAGCTAAGAGGTAGAGAAGAGCAAACTCATGGCATGGCGATTTTTCCCAAGGTATCCGAAAGCTCACGAGCTTTCCACTGATCCTTGTTGTTGGAGCCCCTCTCAAAGGGAATACCCACTCAAAGGGCATAAACTACCCCGGTCGAGTAACTCCGTGGGCGACTACGGGACCTCCCCATGCGCAAGTGGGTCTCCGGTTGTCCCTCCCCGGATGCTCCTCACCGCCAAATGCCTAGGGTCTCTCCTCCCTTGCACAATCACCGGCGGCCACCAGACTACAACACATGGTACGCGCAAGCACCAGGTAAAGCAAGAGGTATGCAAACCTGGCTAAGCTCTGGGCTAAACACCTAAGAGATGCGCTAATAGGCCTAAACTAGCAATAAACACTTTTGCTAATTGCCTTGATCTTCTAATTAGCACTTTGGTGGATTGAGAACCTAAGAATGTGTACAACACTTGCCAATAGCTTCTACCAGCTCAAGCACATTTCAAATGGCCGGGGCACCTCTTATTTATAGCGCCAACCAAATAAACTAGTCGTTGCTAGCCGTTGCCATTTTCCTATGTACCATCGACTGATTCGACGGGTGCAGAAGAGGGACCATCGAAATAGTCTTTGCTCCCTTTATCTTCAAACCTTTGAACTCCAACGGCTACTTTGCACCATCGACTGATTCGATGGGCAACCCATCGAAATAGTCGTCGCCCACGAGAGACGAACTCACATCGGTGTTCAACCACCATCAATTGATTCGACGGGCGCCCCATCGAACTAGTCGTCGCGTTCCAGAGACGTGCGCACCTTCGGCCTGATTCGATGGGCCGTCGACTGATTTGACGGGCACACCGTCGAATTAGTCGTCGCCTCTTCGTCTTGCAATTCTTCCTTGCTTCTTCGTGTGTCTTTTCTTCTATCTTCATTGCCATCTTTTGAATGTCATTGAATATGACTAAGTCAACTTTTTCATATATTTTGGATGCTCCAAAATATGGCTAAGGACACTTGAATGGCTTCAATTTGGATAATCATTATTTGGATATTGATTATATAGGCATTTGAATGGCTTCCAAAGTACCCTTGGGACCTAAAAACATCTACAAGTATCATCTAGATAAATTGTTAGTCACATTGGTTATGTTGTCAATCAATCGCCAAAATCACAAACATTCCTTACATGAGTTTTGTGAGTGAAGAATTGTCTCTCAAGCTTAGTTAGTCATCTAAAAAATAGCACATTGATTCGTTTAACTTGTCAATCATATTCCCTTTGATAGTACGGTGTTTCGTATACTTAAATTCAATGTATTTAGTTTAAACCATCTTTTGAGGTTCAACACCATTCATAATTGAGTAGGGGATCTCCATCGAGTGTTTTTGTCACATTCTTCATTTAATTCCAGCATATATCTCAATGAAACCATAAAATTTATAAATTGTGGTTATTATCATCACCACAGTCATCTAGGGGGTCAAATGCACTTTCACCGTCGGTGAATGCTTTTGTGTGGTTTAACGGGCTTTATTAGGACGATTAGGCCCACTTGTGTTAGGCTTGCTTTGGGCCCTGTTCATGTCTTGGAAATTTTATTTTCCTATTGATTTGTTTTCTTTAACAGTACAATTTCTTATGGTCATTCTATTTGTTTTTTAATCCCAGTATCATTAAAGATGCTTACATACACAGGCTCACATACCCTAACTTATTAAAGTTCACTAAACAAATTTTAATAGTTCTCTCATGTTAAAACTTTTAATACTATATGTATTTTAAACAATTTAATTTTAAAATAATGGTGGTCCTGCTCTTTCTTATTGTCTGTGTTTGTTTCCACACCAAAACACCAGAGTCATTGGTGAACTCAGTTACTATGTGTGATAATAAACTCTGGAAAATACATTTCTCCTTACCACTACACCAGGGTCATCGATAAACTCAGTTACTATGTGTGATAATAAACTGTGAAAAATACATCAAGCATTTTTATAGACTAGCTAAGGCGCACATGCGACACACACGTAATACAAAGGATATAATCGGCCCCATAATCAAAAGTCTATATTAGTTAATATTTGGAAACAGATGAAATGATTTCAAAGTTTTAGTAAAAGTTAATAGAGCTAGATATCAAACGAGTTGAGCCCGACTCGGCTTGATTCTGGTTAGCTCGCTCGACTTGGCTCGTTAGCTCGAGCCAGCATGTTAGGCTCGTAAACTCCACTGAAAGAATCAACAAACAAATAACCAAAAGAACAGACTTGGGTCACTGGCAACAAAGACGCAGAAGCTGAATTAATCCACTTTGACTCTCGCTCACAAGCATGTCTCTAGAACCGGACAAAAATCATAGAAACTCACAACCTGACAAGAGCCCAATCAAACAAAACTTGAATTAATCAGCGGGGTGCAGACCTCGCAGGAGCTCAAAGTGCCACGTTCTTGCCATCGCCCATCACGCCAGACGGTCAGAGGCTCATAGCTACGAAGCGATTGACCTCAGGAAGCTTGCCCTCGCATGAAGACCTAGGCGGAGCTAGCTCCATTGCGTTCGACGGTAGTACGCCGGCATGAGCGTGACCACGTGAGAAAGAGAGGTGGAGCACTGGAGCTCAACCGCAAGGCCAAGTACTCAGTGCGACGGAAGCGGCTCCATTCATTCATCGATAGGCAAAGGGATGACGGTGACGGGAGCCAGGCCGAAGCGGCGGCGGCCAGTGTGGTTTTCAGTTTGTGCGTAGACTCGTTCGATTCTTCCTAGATTTCTTTTTCGTTCGTTACGGGAGGCAACGCTCACGGGTGGAGGAGCAGAGGCGGAGTAGGTAGATACACCTAGGTGAGAAAATAAAATTATTTTTGGTAGAAATATTTTCTAACTCTTAGTTTTGGTGGGTTTGAACCCTTTTTCATCTCCGTTGACCCTTACAGGTGGGTCCGACATGAGGGGTATGGTGGACTCAAATCGGGTGAGAAACGTTTTCAATTCTATTCGTTCTTGTATAGATAGATAAAAGTATATCTATTCTATTCTATCTATAAAGGAACAAGTTTTTTTGAAAAATATTTCTTAAGCATACGCATGGTGAGGACTCCTTCAAAAACCCGCAAGTTTCGAATGTCAATTGAATTCATGGAAAGTTTAAATTCACGGCAAAAAAGTAGGGTATCCTATCTTCGATCAAAACGGTCAAAATTATATTTGGGCCGTTAAAACAAGTCCGCCCGATGGGAATTAACCCGTTGGACCGAACTCAGTTCGTATCCAGCCCAAGCCCAGTCATAGACCATACCAATTGTCATGTGTCCAGTCCATGTAAATCTCACCGATCTGTCCGATCGCTCCCACAAGTCCACTCCAAGCCTCGCCGTCCACCTCCGGCCCTCGTCGCCATGGCGCCGCCGCGCCGCTTTCTCCTCGCCCTCTCGGCCGTCCTGCTCCTCTCCTTCTCCCTCACCGCCGCTGCCTTCCAGTCCGACGAGCTCCTCCTGAACGACGACGAGGAGTTCGAGGGCGTCGGCGCCCGCCCCGCCACGCCCTCCCCACCCGCGGCCCCGACGGTTTCCTCCTCCCGCCGCCGATCCGCGGAAGCGACGTCAGCGGGGGTCGGCGAGTCCAACGCCGTGCAGTTCACGCTCGAGCACGACCTCGGCGGCGGCGAGGGGTTTACCCCCGCCGGGACCTTCTCCGCTCGCCTCAAGACCTCCGCCCACGGCACGCAGGTACGGCTCGGCTCTGCTTTGGTTGTTTCGCTGATCTGTTTGGCGTGGCCACTCTCTGATCTGTAATAAGTGGATGTCTGGTTGTTATCTGGTTATAGATCCTGATTTGGGCGCTTTTAGTTTTGAATCTATTGATGTCGTACACCAATTAGCTTTGTAGTTGTTTATTCAGTGTTAGTGTGCTAGTGATGTGGCGAACTGTTTGCTTCGAATTTGTATGGGAGATGTGATATGGGTGTGCTAGTGATGTGGCGAACTGTTTGCTTCGAATTTGTATGGGAGGTGTGATATGGGATTGGATCTGATGATACATGTTTCCTACTAATATGATGGCAGGTTGCTTCGTAGCACTTCGTTTAGTTAGATCTATCCCGTATGGTAACATAAGATTAGTCATTTAGTTTTAATGAGCTAGTGCACTATTTGTTTCATACTTCTTTGCTCTTGGTCGTGGGCTCAAAAAATTAATTTTGTTCTACAAGCAGTGAGTTTTCTGCTATTGTCCTGCATTTGAATGGTAGCATACTGCTTATAGGACATTCACTCTGCTTTCTTTAGCAAATATATAGCCATTGTCTGCTGACCAAACAAGACATCAATAATTGTAACGAAAGCAACCAAGACCGGTTTCTTTTTTGTCATTAAAATTAGAAAAAGGAAGATGAACATTAAACAGCACTAACATCATATGTTCAGCTACATTCAAATTCAAGATCAAATAGAGCCTGTGAAGCTTGGTCACATGCATGAGTGCATGACACAACAATTCCGCTTCACACTGCTAGGAGCATAGATGCCTAGGCGAGCATGGCGTGCGGCAACGCGACGCCATACACATACCTTAATCTAAATGGAGCGACACAAACATACCTTGTTGATGCAATATACACAGTTATAAATGTGATATTGGGCCATAATCTTTGTTTCATTAATTAAAAATTATCCCAACCCATCAAACATAACAATTACACACCTCCCACCAGCCCACGATCACAAACAGACAATATCTTTGCTCGGGCTCGCTCCAAGAATCGCTTAAGTTTCTGTCTCGGTTGCACGGCAGTCTCGTCTGCACGTCTGCCTGAGCACCGTCGCCTGTGCCCGAACACCACTGACCAAGTTGCACTCAGAGATATGAACAGAGGAGGGAGGAGAGAGGTAGACGCACACGTACCTGACTACCTGTGAGGGCAGGATGGACTGCAGAAGGACATGGAGGAGGAGACGGCGACGGTGTGAATCAATGGAGCGGAGGTCGGAGCAGCGAATCGGCGGTGCAAATCTAAGGAGTGGACATTGAAGGAGCGAATCAGAGGCGTGAATCGATGGAGCGGAGGTCTGTGTAGCGAATCATGGCACATATCAATGGAGGCCATGGATTTGAGCAGCAGAAGAGGGCGGAAGTGGCTGGACAGAGCGACGCACCACCGCCCGCTGGAATCAGGTACTGCCGCCGCCCTCTTCCCTTCCCCTCTCACCTCTCTTTCACTTCCCGTCTCTCAATTGACGAGCTGCAGGGACGGGTCACGCTTCCTACAAGGAATAAGCAGCCAATTTCCCTCATGTGTGCCGCTCCCTCTTTCCACCGCACGCGTATCGTGCCACGCTTTTTTCCCAATTTTCTCCTCTTGTGGTGTCCGACGACGACTAACCGACACCTACTGCGTGTGAGGCGACACCATATGCGGCCAAGTCGCGGCGGACGGGACGCTATGGTTCAAAAACTGCACTGACGCCTAGTCGATGCCCTGAGAACCATGGGCCTAATAAGTTTTGTTTTATTCTCTGTTGAAAAATGTTGGTACTGACTGTCACTTTTTGCAATATCGCTGATCTTGCTGATGATTTGTCGATGGCTTCCCTGAAATCGGTGAGGGGAACAAACTGGTTGTCGCCATGGCAGTGAAGATGCGATGGGTTTAGCGGCAGTGCGAGAGAAAGATAGGATTGTGTGGAATAGGCAGGTAGGCGTAGGAAAATTCCCAGCTGCTACCAAAGATGATATGGCTATATTATTGGAATAGAGTAGCTTGAGGTAGATTGGATCTTGCCCTCAAGCTGGAGGCTCTGAGAATAACCACCTACCACTTGCTTTATTACAATTAATCTGCCAGTCCCATATATATATAAGCCGGTCCTAACTAATCCTGAAACGAACAACTCTTCAACAATATCTGCAACAAACTCCTAACAATATCCTAACTACTACCGACTAGCTTAGGTGCTGTCTTCCTGCATTAGAACTTCTTGCCAAATGGGATAGCTTCTCTAGATGGCTAAGGGTATATCCCCTAACTGGGAGCTAGCTGAAGTAGTTGGTTTTCTAGCCAAATAGTAGCTCAATAGAACAATGTTTTATCTTGCCTCACTTTTCCAAAGACATTTGTTGGTGCTTGTATATTCTGTACACTGTTTTACTGTTGATTGTTTAGCGTACATTATCAGCAGTCACGATGATTTATTGGGAATTATATGCTTATAAATGTTTTCTTTCAGCTAGTAATGTTTGATACTTATCTTAATGCATCTTTGATCTTTCATTGAAATAAGGAACACTTATTACCATTTCCTTTGGTTATATTTGCTAGTGTTCAATTTGATTAGTTTTGTGGATGACTAATCAACAATGTCAGTATTTCTCTCTATTGCATTTTCTAAATATGAGCGAGAGCTATTTATCATATTTGACTCGGTTTAATGATGTTAAATGTCCAGTGCCTTTCTTCGACTGTAAATGTGATGAGTAAAGTTTATTTTCCATAACTTTAACTCTTATTGTGTATCAGACTCTCACAAAGCTTCGTTTTACGAGGAATGAGTTGACTGAGGACGAAAAGGACGCATTCAAAGTAAATTCTTGTCCACCATTTTTTTTCACCTGTTGTCCTTATGATTTTATCAACTAATTTGTCGCTTCTGCATTTGTTCGTCATTGAAGAAATTGCTTCAGGAAGATGGATTTTATACAATTAGGCTTCCGTCTAATGTGTTGGACCCTACAAGTAAAGATAATGTTGTTTCCTCAATTAAAGCTGTAAGTTGACTAAATAGCATGTGAGAATGTCTGTGCTTCCTATGATTATAAGAGAAGAAAGTGGTTAAATTAGTTGTAAAAGAAATATACTGCCTTAATTTGTATTTATCAGCTTCTAAACTATCTTGTCTCTTTATGTTTCATAGAGATGCATTCCACGTGACAGTTTGGATGAACACATTGTTATCCACATGGTAATTTCCTCTGCTTCATTTTTTTTTATATTCATACATGCTCTTGTGGACTATAGAGTAAATTATATCATGATGAGGGAGGTTTTGGAACAACCTAAAAACTATATATTTTTGGAAAAAAACATATTTTAATCCATCAAAATAGTATACTTCTATTCATCAAACAACAACAACACCAACAACATAGCCTTTAGTCCCAAGCGAGTTAGGGTAGGCTAGAGATGAAACCAAGAAACAAAGCTCAAGGCTCAGGAACGTTGATAGCTAGTCTCCAAGCGCTCCTATCGAAAGCTACCTCCTTGGAAATATTCCACTCCTTAAGGTCTCTGTTTACCGCCTTGTTCCAAGTCAATCTAGGTCTACCTCTACCTCTCTTTATATTATTGGCCCGCCCTAGGACCCCAACACGCACCGGCGCCTCAGGGGGCCTCCGTTGGACATGTCCAAGCCATCTCAGCCGATGTTGGGGCAATTTCTCCTCAATGGGTGCCACCCCGACCTTCTCCCGAATGTCTTCATTTCGAACTCTATCCCTTCTTGTGTACCCGCAAGACCATCGCAACATCCGCATCTCTGCTACACTCAGTTGCTGGACATGTCGCCTTTTTTTTTTTTCTCGAATACGCAAGAGAACTGCGTATCATTGTATTAATAGAAGGAGAAGAGTCTTACATAGACTCACACACACCACCACACACACGCACACACCCAGGACATACCCAAGCCTCACCCAACCTTTTAGAACACCTCATTCTATTGCCCTTGCACCCTCAGACACAGACCGGGGATAGCAAGACCCTGACCACTTCGCCCCTACCCAGGATCAATCCTAACAATGATTTGGGATAGTCTCTTAGCTCCTGCCATCTTCCACAGTTGTGCTTCATTTTTTGCCAAGATCAAGGCAGCAGCCATGCTTGGGGAAGTACCATTGAATACACAGTCATTCCGATGCTTCCAAATGGTCCATCCACCCAGAATAATAAGAGAATTAAGACCTGCCCTTTTATCTCCAGAAATTGTCAACTCGACCCTCTCCCACCAGTCATCAAATAAAATCTCATCCGGCTGTGGTGCTAAGCCAACCAGACCCACATATTGCAAAAGATGGAACCAAAACTGCCTTGCGAACACGCAGCCCAGGAGGATGTGTTGGATATCCTCTTCATCTTGATCGCATAGTGGACATAGCTCTGGGTGAGGGAGACCACGCTTGCTCAGCCGATCAGCAGTCCAGCAGCGCCTATGGGCCACTAACCACATGAAAAACCGGCACTTTGGAGGCGCCCAAGATTTCCAAATACGTTCATAAGGACCAAAATAAGTTGCTCCCTGAAAAAGGGCATCGTATGCTGTCTTTGCAGTGTATCCGCCCGTAGAAGAGAGCCTCCATATGTGCTTATCAGGAAGATCCTGCTGTAGTACCACATCTTCAAGCATGACCCATAAGGTAAGGTACTCAGTCAACACTTCTGCCGACATGTCTCCCCGGATATCATCCATCCACTTCATGTCAGTCAGAGCGTCCAGAACAGTACGCCTATCCGCACCTCTTCCAGTAACTAAGGCATACAGACCTGGAGCAAATTCTTTGATACTTCTGCCATCTAACCATTTGTCATGCCAAAACAAAGTGCTGACCCCATTGCCTATTTCTGTGGTAACAGCCAGTGCCAAGAGACTCTCCACCTCCTTACATACTTGTAATGGCAGACTGGCCCAAGGTTTGTTGGGATCAGTTTTCTTGAGCCATGGCCAGCGAACTCTTAGAGCATATCCCAGGGCTTTGAGGTCTGAAATTCCTAGACCCCCCAATTCCTTAGAGCGACAGACCTTAGGCCATGCAATGAGACAGTGACCCCCTTTTGCATCTTTGCGCCCCACCCATACAAAACCCCTTCTAATCTTGTCAAGGGCTTTGAGAGCCCAGGGTGGGAGATCGATTGCCATTAACAGATATATGAGCATTGCAGTGAGCACAAATTGAACTTGGACAACTCGCTCTGCCCTTGTCATTAAATCAGCCTTCCAAGCAGGTAACTGATCGGCAATCTTGTCAATAATCGGTTGAAGCTGGTCTCTTGTGAGCTTCTTAATTGACAGGGGCAACCCAAGGTATTTGCAAGGGAAACTTAGGACCTCACACGGTAGCAAACTCTGAATTAGTTCCAGATTCTCTTCAGAACATGGATTGGAAGCACATTGCTCTTCTGGACATTCGTTTTGAGCCCAGACGCCTCCCCAAACAGACTGAGAATGTCCAGTACCAAGTTGATATCCTCTGCAGCAGGTCGGATAAAGATGGCTACATCATCGGCATATAAGGAAATCCTATGTTGGATGGGCCTACGAGACAGAGGCTGCAAGAGACCCTCCGAGGATGCCTTCATGACCAAACAATTCAACACATCCATGACCAGGATAAACAGCATCGGAGATAATGGGTCCCCCTGCCGCAATCCCCTATGATACCGTATAACCTCTCCTGGCATGCCATTAAGGAGAACTTGGGTAGAGGAGGTCACCAGTAGGCCACACAACAGATCGCACCACCGAGGGCCAAACCCAAGCTTGTGTAACACCTCCAGCATGAAAGGCCACGAGACTGAATCAAATGCCTTAGTTATGTCCAGCTTGAGGAGTATTCTAGGTTGCCTCTGGGAATGTAGAAACCGTACAGTCTGTTGAACCATCATGAAGTTATCCTGGATAAATCGACCTTTGATGAAAGCACTTTGGTTGGGGGAAACCATATCATTTAGTTTGCTTGCCAGTCTATTGGCGAGGATTTTGGTCAGAAGCTTGGCAAAACTATGTACTAAGCTGATGGGCCTAAAATCCCTCACCTGACTAGCCTCTGCAGTTTTTGGGAGGAGGGTGATGTATGCCGAATTTAGCATCCATAGGTTCCTGAATTTTTTTCCCCAAATGCTGTGAATTGCTTCCATTATGTCCCCCTTGATAATAGGCCAGCAGGTCTTGTAGAACCTTCCAGTGAACCCATCCGGCCCTGGGGCCTTGTCAGATGGAAGAAGCTTGATAGTATTCCACACCTCCTCTTCCAGGATGGGGTCATCCAAGGCGTCCAGATCGTGCCTAGGCATATCCAGAGCCTCCAAGTTGACAGTTCGGTTCCTTGCCTCATCAGTCCCAATAAGATTAGAATAGAATTCCAGAATTTCAGCAGCTTTCTCCTCATGCCCAACCAAGATCCGGTCCCCAGAATTGAGCCTAGCAATAAAGTTCTTCCTTTTTCTGTGTCGAGCATGCATGTGAAATAGTCTGGTATTTGCATCCCCCTCCTGGAGCCATCCAATGCGAGACCGAATCCTAGCCACCGTTCTCAGCAGAGGATAAGGCTAAACTAAGTTTCTTCAGACTGCTGCGAAGCCACAGCTCATCATCATGCAGAGCTCTACTGTCTTGTACAATGTCAAGCTGGTGAATGACTTCCTTGGCCAGCAAAAGTTGAGACTTCAGATGGCCAACCTTCTTTTGGCTCCAACTCTGTAAGCCTCTGGCTGTTGCTTTCAATTTCAGAGAAAGTGTCTCCAAAGGACAGACGCGAGGCTGAACCGAGCCCCAAGCATTTTCCACAGTTTCCATGAACCCCTCCATGCTAGGCCAAAAATCTTCAAAATGGAATTGACGCTTGCCTGGTACATTATCACGAAGGCCAAGGATAAGAGGACAGTGATCTGAATCGTCTGAAGCGCTGCTCTGTAAAAGACAATCCGGAAAAATATCCTCCCAATCCGTAGAGCAGAAGACTCGGTCCAGTTTCACCAAAGTGGGATTATTGCTTGAGGGTGAACTTGACCAGGTGAACTTGCGGCCGTGCAACTGGATTTCTGCCACTTCCATATCATTGATCCACTTTCTGAATCGTCCCATCATTGCTCTGTTAAGGTTGGTGTTATTCTTATCCTCATCCCTATATATAAGATTGAAATCCCCAGCCACCATCCATGGCCCTGTGCACTGGGCTCTAATATCACGGAGTTCCTGCAGGAACTGAATCTTTTCTTGATTATCCTGAGGTCCATACACACAAGTAAGCCACCATGAGGTACCTTGTTCTGGACTGAACCTTACTGAAACACTATGATTATAAATCCTACTTGCATCCACTGTCCCCAGACGGTGTCTCCAGGCAATGAGGATGCCTCCACTAGCCCCCACCGAAGGTAGGAAGTGAAAATTGTTATCGAAGTCACTACCGAGCATAGACAGGATGGTTTGTCTAGAGATGACATTCATTTTCGTTTCTTGCAGGCACACTACATCAATGTTAACAGAATCAACTACAACTCTCACAGCATCTCTTCGCGCGGTTGAGTTGAGCCCCCGCACGTTCCAAATCAAAATGTGATGGATCCATTGATTACAACACTAAGGACGACCCCTGTCCTCTTCTTCAGGCCAGACACCCAGACGGCTCCACACTAGAGCCATCCTGTGGAGGAGTAAGACCAAACAAGGCTGCCAGAGCTTTAATATGAGACTCACTATGCTGAGAGAAACGTCTAGCATAGTCATCTAAGACTTTTATATCAAAATGTTCCCTACCCTGTGTAACATCTTCCACATTCAAATCTAAGGCACGCATAACCTTCTTCTTGATGTGGGGAGGACAGACCTCCGAAACTGCCGGCCCAAGTCCAGCTTTCCGACGGCTGCGACGTGGCGGCTCAGTCGGTGGGGCCCTATTCTTCTTCCTTCTCTTATCGACATGTGGAATTGGCAGCATGCCACCCGCCGTCTTGGTCATCCTGGAGATGAAATCGGCGACTGGGGTGAGGGGCTGCGAAGGTTGGAGTTGCCCAGGTGGGCCATCCCCCAGCATCGAGGTCCGCTTGAGACGGCGACGAGTGTAGGTCTTCAACACAGGGGAGGATCCCGCCCCCGCCACCATTGCCGGTGGGTAGATCAGGCGGCCGGGGTAGGGGGAGCTCACCAGCACACTGGGCTCGACCCTCGCCGGGGAGCTCGCCGGTGCGCCGGGCTCACCCCTCATAGGGGAGATTGCCATTACAGCTGGATGGGCCATGTCCGGGGAGCTCGCTGGCACGCCTGGCTCCACCCTCACTGGGGAACACGCCGACATGCCGGGCTCACCCTGAACCGGCGCCATTGCAGCCTCTCGCTAGGATGAAGGCTGATATCCATCATTCTGTGTCTCACCAAGTGTTTCCAACTCCGCCTCGATGGGATCCACTAGGCCCAAAGCAAGTGAAGGTTGGTGGGCCGGGTAGACACCAACTTCGGTAGACAGCATGGGGCTTGGCCCATGGAAGTATTCCGTCAGCTCCAGCCCAGCCAAGTCCCCGTTTGAATAAGCATCCTCATTAATCCCAACGTCCACCGGGTTTCCAGGCGACATGCACCCAGCAGCCACGGAAGGGATGATCTTCAAAGCCTCCATACCATCAATGATCTCCACGGCAGTTGGCACGGCACCTGGGGAAGGAGCCACAACCGCCACCTCTTGGACTCCCGCG